>CM069308.1:4622282-5222282 GCA_035609425.1 Epinephelus awoara
TGTTTCATGTCATCTTTCTCCTGTCAGTGTTACCTCTTTATGCTGCGCCTCCCACGGCTGCAGTTGTTTCATTTTTTAATGTTTCAAATAAAATGGGACTCAATCAGTGGTTAGTGGATTTACCAGGCTGCACATGCTCTCAGTTTGGTGCAGTGGAGCTGTTGAGGAAGGAGAGAAAGAGAAAGACAGTGGGCTATATTTCCCTCTCAGCCTCTCTCAAGCTTAGATAGTGGGTCAATAGACAGAGGCGCAGCGGCATTCACAGCCGCCTTTCCCTCCGCTAATCTGCCTATTCAGCAGCAGAGATGGAGCTGGAGTATCCGACAGAGAGAGAGGGGGGTAAAAAGAGGAAGAACATACAGGTACTGTAAGATGTTCAAAGTCTTTGTGAGTAAAAATAGAAAGAGCAGCGTGAGAGAGAAAAGCGGTATTAAAAGGCTGAGAGGTTCGATTAGAGAGACTGGTGTATATTCTAAAAAAGATACTCAAGTGAAAACAGGTAGAAAGTTGGAGAGCTACAGACAGAGGAAAAGATCGGTAATTGAAGGAGTTGTTAAATAAGCGAAGTAAGTAGTAAGAGTCCATGTCGACGCCCCCTCACCCATAAAACCTGATTTGCATACTGCTGCAGCGGAGCTGAGATGATAAGTCCTTGTGGTTATGCTTTGATAAATCCACTCCTGGTTTCCTCTAAACCATCTGAGAAGTAGGAAGAAAAAATAATCCCCACATCTCTTCCTCTCCTTTACTTCCTCACTACTCCGATCTGCTCTATCCTTTTGCAATCACTCTTCTTCTCATCTTTTACTTTCTGTATGTAATGACAACTTGGTTCAATTGTTGCACAGTTTTTAGGGGAAATTTATGAAAATGCAGCAAAATAAAATTTCAGTCGGCTTGTTTTTCAATCAGTTACCTGCATGAGAACATTTTGAACAGTATGTGACAGGACTGTATATTCAGCTGACAGAAATGGGGGACTTACTTGACTCGAGTCAGACTCAAGTTGTAAGTGGAGGACCTGAGACTTGATTCTAACACTGATAAAAGATTTGATTTGACTTTCAAGTTGTATTCATGAAGACTTGTCTTATTGTGGTTTCACACCTGCCCAGTAAACTCAAGTTAATTTGCCCCCTCAGTGTGGTTCGTTTGGGCAGGTGTGAACACAGCAGTCACACTCAGGTGTGCACCAAAACAACCGGACCGAGACCTTCTTGAAGAGGTGGTCTCAGTCCGGTTACAAATGAACTCTGGTGCGGTTGGTTTGTAGTGAGAAGGTGTTCGGACCTGGATGTGAAGCAACTGCAGTCACATGACACATTGTTTGGGTTAAACATGAGCATGTTACAGTGCTGGAGGATTATTAATGTGCACCTCCTCCTGTACTGCCTTAATATGCACATTCAGCACATCCAATGCATCAAAACATTGTTTTCTAGTTGGAGCCGCGCCTCGTTTTCAAACTGTATGGTTTGACTAAAATGAACAATGACAGCAATATAGTCCACGATGAGCAGCGCTAAAATCAACCTGCGTAGTTGTCCCTCCATTGTGACATTAGAAAGTGTCACATTTATCTTGCAGCACAATGTTGTCGATGTCGATAGCGGCCTGAAGCTCCAAAATCAGTGACATAACAACCACAACATTCAACGTCAACGTTACTGCAAAACCCACAAAGAAATGTGTGCAGCAGTAGCCCACCAAATAAATCATGGCATTTCATTAAGACATCTGACCGAAAGTTTGCTATGCACTGTGCGATTTTGGTCTGCCCCCGACAAAAGACCAACGTGAAAGAAACGTGGTGCTGTCTTTGGTCTTGGCTCTAAAATGGTGGTCCTACGTTGTGCAGTGAGAGGTTCAAGGATGGCCGTTGTTTTACGATCAGAGACAGCCTGGGATAAAATACTGAGAGTGTCAGAAATTTGGGATGGCCATCTCACAGTGTGACTATAAACCAACCAGTAGAAATGCGCCATGAAATGAGGCACTGGCGCTGAACCCAAACAAACAGATGGATAGCAGCTCGCCATGGAGGCAAAATGTGCTAAACCCACCGTCTCATCTTGAACCAGGGATGTTGCACTTACTGACATCCCAGACACTCCACCTTTGTTATTCTTTCCCTATATATATATATATATATATATATATATATATATATATATATATATATATATATCTGGGCTTTCTGCTGGAGGAGAGGTCAGTAACAGTAAAATGGATGCAGCAGGCACCAAATCACTTTCCCCATCGGTCTTTCTGTCTTTGTCAATATATCAACATTTTTACCTCGGCCAAGCATAAAACATTTTTGTGGCTACTCTTCAAAATTTACGTGTCTTCACCCAGATTTGCATAAAAACAGGTGGATGGAAACGTCTCTGAATCTGAATTTACAGCCTCTGTGCTCAACTTTGTTTCCTTCTGTCTCCGTTGCCTTCTGATCCTCTCTCTCCGCCCCTCCCTCCTCTGTCTCAGTCCTGACAAAGCATCTTCAGCCTTTTGCTGTATCATTCTCACTCCGGCCCTCTTCCTACGGGGAGGAGGGAATAAAAGTCACATTTATTATCCCTGGACAGAAAATTGATTTTGGTCATTTGCATTAAAAACATAAAGGACAAGAAAAAAAAATCTAATATGAGACAACACTTGGATTAATTAATGAAACCTCTGCTGGCTTATGCTGCTCTGCTCTAATCTAATTGCTCAGTGGACAAAGAAAGCATCCATATCGTCTGCTGCTTAATAAATTGCTCTGTTGACGAGTGAGAAGGTTCAGAGAGGTCATTGAAGATTCAGTCATGTTTATATTAGATTTAGCTTGATTAACCCCTGTGTCTCGTTTATGTGTAGAAATAGAAAAGAGCGAGAGGCATTTAGTTTATCAACCGTTAGCATTCAAGCTAACACATACCTGCTGGGCGTATCTCAGATGTTCCGTCCTACAGTATTGTGGTTTACAGGTTTATAGACTGTCGTTATTATAATGAACAGAACTGTGGTGATTCCTGGGACGAGGGGGGGCACCAACAGCTGGCCGCCAAGGATCACCTTTTGCTGCTGTTTGAAGCAGAGCTGAAAGACCGTCTCTGTGCGCTGCTCTCCTCCCGTTAGCACAAGCTAACACAGCAGCAGTGGCCAACATCCAACACTGAGCTTTTAAACTGTCCCAGTAATCTCACACCGACACCAAAACGTCTCGACTCTGTCATTAAATCCAGTATTAATAAACACTGGGTAACCAAGAGTTAGCTCTGTCACCATGTGACTGTCTGCTATGTTGTGTCCACATATTCTCATTCCCAGCTCCTCACATACCACAGCTTGTTCAGTTGGCTTTTGACATCTACATATGACATGCTTGGTATCCTGGGTGTGTCTGTTGTTGACGTTCTGGGACGCAGGGCAACAAAGTTTATTATTGACAAGAAAGAGAACCATACTAAACAAAAGAGGGTTAGAGATCCAAAACATGGGGAAGTCACCGGGCTAACCATGCAGTGGGCCGTCGGACCCAGCTCATCCCTCTACATGAACTAAAAACTAACTGTCGGCAGACAAAATCCCAAAACTAAACTACCGTCATCTCCAACCCAAACTAAAATAACAAAGCCCAACACTCTAATCCATGCTGGGAACTAACTAGGACAAAAACCATTCCCCACTACTCCAGTGCTGCTGTGACCATGTGTCGCTGTGTCTCAGTAGTCACGTTTCCATTACAGTTTTGTGCAAAATAAATGCGATATTTCTAAAGTTTCGACAAAGTACAATTGCGACTTGCAGGTGTTTCCATCAAAAGGTGTTTTGCGTATGAGCCGTAATTCTTGTAAAATCTTGTCCCACGAGACTCCACTTTGTTTGCTGATGGACATTCCAGTAGTCTACAACCAAAGACGAAGAGAGCAAGTGGTATTCCAAAGGCAAAGTCCTTATGTGTGGCAACAACCACGGATAAAGGATTTCTGGGAGAGGATCGTGAACAAGGAATTCACCAATGTCATGTCCAGTGATGTGTATTTGCAAAAAAAGTCCATTACACTTTTGTGATATACTTCTATTTCGACACATCTGAAAAACCACGTCATGAGAGCGCATTTCAAGGGTTAATGGAAACGCACTTAGTGTGTCTCCCCACACACCAGCCTTCAGCTCCTGTTTATCCTCTCCTCCAAATGTGCTGTCAGGTGCTGCACTCCTATAAAGGGAGACAGGTAGGGAAAACAACCACACCTACTAGGTTGTAACAGTGCAAGGCAGAGCCACACGTAACACACCTCATATTTACGTTCGTGTCCTTGTGCAACAAAAGCACATGGTAAGGTTTAGGAAAAAATTCATGGTTTGGCTCAACACTCATGCGGGAAGCAAACACTGGGCGCCTGGGTGAAGTTCTGTGTTTTTTGGACCCATCTACCACCCCTCTGCTCCCGCCTGCCCGGTAGAGACTTGACAGCTCCTCAGGTTATGTTGTTTTCCGGTAGCATTATGAGCTGGTGCCACCCAGCAGCATATCATACCACCATAAAAGATTGGCTTTTCTCTTTGGTTTCTGGCCAACCAGGCGGCGGTATTTGACGATTTTTGGATGAGAACATGTTGGTATTTTCCCTTCCAGTGCAGGCTAGTAGGCAGGGCTAGAGAGAAAGAAAACCCTTTAACAATCGCTTATTGTTCTTTAGATTTTGATGATCAAAATTGAAGGCTTATTTCAATCAATGCTTGACTCAGAATCAATATTGTGACACCCCTAATACACGTTGAGACAAAATATATATTGGCTTCTTTTAATGGTCTGTTAAAGGCGTACAAACCAGAATTTCATTCTTATCTAAGTTTCTATGAGTTGCGAATTTCTCTTTCCTCGCCTCTGTCTCGGACTCAGGCTGTGACTACTGGCCTGTAAGAATCGCCGCAGCACCACTGTCCTTTTCTTCCTGTCTTCTGCCTTGACCTCCTCCGACCCTCCTCCCTGTGTCCCACCGTCTCCCTCTGGGCGTCTGGCCGGATAGCTGCTTGACAGGAATCGGAGGGCAGCGCTCGGAATCTCAGCTCCATTGACCCGGAATGGATCCCCGATACTTTGATCCTCTCTGTCTTTGAAACCATCCGCCCCACTGGGATGCACTCTCCTGTCCACCCCCACTCCTTCATCTGTCTGCTTGTTGACTTTTAGTCAAACACTCAGTGGCATTTAGTCTCCAGTAACTCATGTATTTATTACGTGGACGTCAAGGTTTACCATTCACCCTTAGTTGGAAAGTTTGTGCCAAAATTACCTGACTTTATGAAAAGCAAATGCTGCTGTTGAAGTGATTGATGGAATTGTTTTAAAAGTGTGACGATCAAGCAAGACAAAACATGGTCTTACTTATAAATTGGATCAGATATGGCTAAAAAAATCAGGACATAAAAGTTAGGACAAGGCCAGGACCCTGATGAGATCTGTGTATCTTAGATGCATCTTGTTTTTTTTAATGATGCAGCCACATAAATCTCAATTTGTAAACTTTTCTGAAAGCATCCGACTCGACTTTTCAGGGACATCCTTCCTGCTTTTTGCCCTCGCCGCTCCAATACATTTTAGAAACATTTAAATATTAATTTGTAGATATATTTTTCACTGCATTATTCAAAAAAGCGTACCAAACACTGCCATGTACTGTTAATGAAAGGGATCCTAGTTAGTCAGGATCAAACCTGAATCTTACATGCGAACATCAAAGCAGTCGTAGTCGTGTGTCATGTTTCCTGGTCTTTTAAAACCTGAAATCAGTGCCTCGCAGATGCATAAATATTTGAATATCAATGTGTTGCTGTTTGACTGACTTTGATTTTCCTTCGCTTCATGGAACAGACGCTGCTGTGGTATTTTCTGTTTACTATTATACTGGATCCTGAGCAGGCTGCCGTCCCTGGTGCCTTCATTGAGGGCGAGCACACACTCAGAATCCAGGCTTTGATGTTTAGACAGAGAGGAGGGCCTGGCTGTGAGGTTTGTCACCGGGTTAGCGGGCGGGCTCCACCCGACACAGATGTTCTCCAGCTGCAGTCCCAGTGTCCCCCGTCAGACCTGTGCCGATAGTGTTTCTGGGGAATTTTGTCTCTTGCTAATGACCCCATTAGTCTACGAGAAGGAGGGGAGGATCGGTGTGTGAGGGGGTGTTAATGATGCGTCAACTCACCTGACAAAACAATCACATTAACGCGCCCGGTCGCCGCGGCTGCAAATGAGCACTTGCACTCACCTGCAGCATAATTTGATTACTTTTGACCAATTTAATTTTGCAAATGGAGATGTGTGAGTTCACCCGTAAAAATAAACACAATTATGAAGGCAATTTGTCAAAGGTGAAAGCTATTCTGATGGAAGAGTATTCAGACGTCACATTAGGACTGAATGAGTGTCTATCTTTACTTTAACTTTCCGAGTCTTTGTGTTTGTTCCGTCGTTAGAAGCCGTCCTGGGTTGAGGACTGGTGTTTTGTATCTCAAAGACAAGTGTGTCTGTGTTTAAATCCTGCTGGTCGCACACCACATCCAGACACATGGATTATTAGTCTGACGTCTTGTGGAGGTGATTTTATTGATGCTCCTGTTGCATTTGTCTTGGCCTCGAGTTCACAGACGTCTGTGTGTCTGATCAGAGCGGCTTCTCTCAGATACTGTGTGAATCCATCCCTTGTCTTTTCTCATTTTCATCCCTTTTTGTGATCTGTCAATCATTTCCAAAACATTTCCCTTTCTCATTTGTCTTGTCTGACTGAGGGGGATTTAATCACAAGTCTCTCTATCATTTTTGGTGAATCTATTAAACAAAGTTTTTTCTCTGATCACAGAGAAAATTAGTTGTGGTAACTAAGGCTGTTATTCTGTGACGTGTCTCAGTAGCTTTTTTTGGCTTGGTTTGATTCTGTTATAACTCTGCCGACATAACATACTTGAAAGAAAAATATTTGGAAAGAAAAACACAATAACAATGTAAATCATAACTAATGCTCCAAAACAAAATATGGATTCTATTCTGTATAATAAAAAAAATATTGTTCTGTTGTTAGTAATAATAATAATAATAATAATTTTTATTATCATTATTATTATTATTATGGTAATTAAAGTAAAAAATCTTTATATTTACAAATGCAAATTTGAAAAATTATTTATTATTGAATTCATTATTTATTATCTAATTATTTATTTACTTATTATTGTCTAACTGCTGCATTTAACAATGTCTGGCAACTATATTATTATTGTCATTTATTTTCCTGGGCTTTTTAACAAAAACATTATAAACCACATTAAGATAGAGCGTTGTTTTACAATTTGCAGGGCTGCTATGAACAATTTTTTTCATTATCGACAGTCCACAACCCAAATGTAATCAGTTTACTGTAATGTAGGCCAAGAAAAGTAACATCTTAATGTATGTAGATGACTCATTCCAGCTCTAATTTAACCATGTTTTAGGTTTAAAGAAGTATAAAATGACAGAAGCAGGGCTGTAGCCAGGATTTTAGAAATACTGAGGCTGGGGGTCAAAGTTCAAAACATTCCTTCTGAAAAACTACCAAGTAGGTGACCTCAGTGTGGTCAGTGGCACTGCACTGAAGCGGCACAGAAGTAGACCTCACAAAGTTGTGTGTGTGCTCCTGAAATACACAGACAATCTGCAAACATGGCATTTGGACCAAAACACAAATTACCGTGGCAACAAAAAGCAAAATTGAAGTATTGTCTGTGGTAGACAAAACAAATCAAAGTGCCAAAGTGACACAAACAACCATAATCAACCAAATTTCAACAGACCAGGTGCTGCTAGCCAATCAGAGAGCCCATAACCATTGGCTGTCGTATCTGTCTGCATTGCTTGCTGTGTCAGAACTTTGCAAAATGTGTATGTGCACAGGTGCATGCACACCAGCATTTACACCTCTACACACATAAACCTGCAGTCACATACACACACACATGCACACACTGAGCAACTGTGTAATCGGCTTTCCCCTTTCCACCCACTAAAAAAATCCCAAGAATCACTTGAGTGTGAAATGCTGAAAACATCCTGCATCCAAATCATATCAAGAGCGCAGCAGATTCCCTCCACTGTTTGCCTGTTTTGTTTATTTGGCTCCTGCACACCGGCAGATTGAGCTCTCGTCATAATGACCATGCATTGTCAAGCCCACGGTTGTCGGGAGGGAAAGACAGGACTAGCTGCACTCGCAAGAGCTGCCATGACTCTAAATCCACATTAACAACAGCAGCTACTGCCAAAGTAACACAATGCTGCGAGGCATCTGATGCCTTGGTGCATCCAGCCTGCTCTCTGTAAGCCCTGCTGTGGAGAGCGACTCAAGCATCCCATACACAAGTTGTTTTGAGAGGTATGACATCCTGCTGGATGGTGTGAAGCAGAAAGGAAGAGGGAAGAGAAAGATAAAGAAAGGTGGGCGATGTGCTTCAGTGACCTCGGCGTTAGCCTTCTTGTTTTCTGCTGAAGCCAAACAACACTAGCTGGAGAGGCATTGATAAAATGTTCTCTGAATGTTGTGATGAGATGCCTGCCGGTAGGACAGAGTGTCTCCACCTGTCAAACATCAGCTCGGCTTTTCCCTTTGATCTTCACCTCAGTGTCCATATATCCACTAACAAGTAGAAACAAATTTGATTCCCAGCGGTGAACAGGCACATCTACAATGAAATGAGACTTTAAATAAAACATTTTGCAAATTACGGTAGACAGTATTTAGCTTTTAGGTTGTGTGTCTTATATATTCCCAATCTTAAATTAATTCTGTACATATTGATTATTATACATTTGTGGATATCACAGTTGGTTTTGTGATTAGTTTGACCAATGAAGGAGATCCCTCATTAATAGTGTAAAATCTTTTTCCATCAGCTGTGTTGTGATAGTGTGTACATTGTAAACAAAAGGAGGCCCACAGTAAAACCTTGTGGAACTCCATATTTTACCTCTAAGAAATGATATTTCACCTTATTTTTTAAAAAGACTTAAAATTTGATTTTAACTTGTAGGTTCTGTGTGTTTCATATTTGCAGACATTTAATTATTTCTATACGTAAAGTATCATATATATTATCCAGCAGTGTGGTCATGGTGACATTGTTTTTTTTCTGTCCTTTTCCACTTAAGTTGATTCTCTTCAATAACTATTTGTACATATGTATATATATATATACATATATATATATATATATATATATATATATATATATATATATATATATATATATATATATATACATAAATGTGGATGTAGCTAGATAGATTGATAGATATATAGATATAGATATATACCGTAAAACTTCAATTAAAGGCCCAGTCCCTTTTACTAGCCCGGTGTGGCAACACATCTTGAAAAGTAAACGCCTGTCTCAATTAGACGCCTGGTCTGGTTTTGAAAGAAGTTCTTCGGATGTTTAAAGGCGGAATGTTGGCTACCTGAAATGATATGTCCATTCCTTGATTACCCTGTAAGTTACTGATATTCCTTTAGTCTGTCAGGGTCCTCAGATCAAAAGAGAGTTTTACTTAAATATGTAATCCAGGTTGTGAGGATTGTATTAACAGGATAAAGTGGTGTTCTGTCGATGTGCTTGGTGCCGTAATCCTCGAGTGCCATAACGCTCTCCCTCTTCCAGATGTGTTGTCTGTCAGATCAAATGAATGATTCATGATTGATACATTATCTGAAGCCTAATATTTATACAGGTCATACTGGTTTAAATAAACCTTTTTTTTCTCGGATTTCCTGATCTCTTCTGAACAGTTTTGTGTGAAGGGAATTAAAGACATGTCCCATATATGCCTGCTGATTTCAGTAATTAAAGCAAATAATAGCCTGGGCTACTAATTGAAGTTTTCAGGTATATAATAATATAATAAAATGACATTCTTGTATAGGAAAACCTTAAAAATTTTCAAGAAAAAAAGGCTTCAAGAGCCCTTTAACCATCTTTAATATAACACATTAACCTCTTAAGTGTCTCGCCAAAAACTACATTTTAGACGATTACTCTTGAGGGTGCGTCCTCTGATGTGTCGATAGTGAGTTTACTTAGGAAATATCTGTTTGTCCCAAACAAATTCTCTATTGTCCCTGTAAAGACAAGACACCATTCTCAAGCCCTGTTTTTTAGCCTGCACAAAACTGATCAGAAAACAGAAAAACATCGACCACTGCCATCAGTGAATGTCATCTTTTTTACCGACAGGACGACAGCAGTCAACAAGGCAGTGCTGGGCTGATAAATCGATGCATCTCTGATGACCATGCATGTAAAACAGCATGTAGCATGTTTCTCTGTTAACTCTCTTTTCTCTCTGGTCCTCTAGGTATTGCTATAGCCAGCGCTCTGGTAGACACTTCACAACAGCGAGTGATGGACTTCAAAGAAAGAGGCCTGGGTCTGAAGCACCGCAAACACATTGTGCACCACCAAGGGACCTGTGTATGAACTGGATTACCTCAGCAAGGTAACAAGATAGCCATCGTGCCCCCGAGGGATTTCCCTGGAGATAATTCTCATGGACTTAAGACAAAGGGACACCTTGTAAACAAAGGCAAAGCCTGCAAAAACTGGGGGTATGATGGTCATAGATACAGGCTTGGGAGAGGAAATGTGTCCACTGTCTTATCAGCAGGCACCCAAATTGCGAAAAATGGCACTTGTGGTCCCTTTCTCCCCTGGATAAGATGGAAAACTTCTCTCTCTGTGTATATGTCGGTCTTGACGACCCAGGAAAACAAGACCTGGAAACCTGCAGATTGACAGTGAAAATGTGTTTCTCCACCACAGCTCTGGTCGGGCATTTACTTTGAGTGCTGGCAGGCTTTTTCCACTTCCATGCCATGTGGCTCTGCATCTCCAGGGCTCCACTTGTCTGTCATGCAGTCTGCCATATTGACAGAGAAAAACACTTGTTTTACACCATTAAACCACACTAAATGGCTTTGAGCTCCTGTGAAAGATATTGAGCTGAAACTAACTGAGCTGAAATGAAGTCCTCCTGACTTACAAACCCACTCGGACTCGAGAGCAATGCTGGACAGAACAACACGGACCTAACTAGATCAATGCAAAACACTGTAGCGGGTGGTCATCTGTGACAAGGATTTGCTTGAGGAGAACGTCTCCTCTGGGAATTTTTAAGACTACTACTGTTGATGTTGAAGAAAGAAGATTATTGGATGTAACTGTTGAGATTTCGTCCTCTATGAAACACATGTAATTCTTGATTTTCCCTGCACCAACATTTGAAGTTATTCATTTTGATATCTGCTCAGGTCCTCTGTAATGGAAAAGGGTCCATTATGTGTAGCTTTGGGCCTTATACACATCTGTATATGCACTATAAGTAAAATGCTTTACCAGTACATTAGGACCCTCTGTGGGATAATATTATGCAACTGATCATCCAAATGTAATGTTTATTCTGGGCTGTAATGTAACCTCGAGGTCAGTATCATCAAACACGTACTACTGATGGTATACACATTCCTATTAATTCAGTTATAACTGTGAAGATACACTATACATCTTTTCTCATGACCTCAGTTAAGTCCATGCCTGTTTACTTGTGACACAAACTTTTATGTAACATATCTCCTTATGTAATATTTATTAATTATGCAAATTACAGTCAATAATTTTACAAATGCACTAAGATTTTTTTTTTAAACAGAAAAACTAAACGATAGATTTTACAGAGCAAGTCTGTGCAGTATTCCCTTTTATTGCTTGTACCCTTGATGTCTTTTAATTTTCCAAATATTACTTATGTTATGCATATCAAAGCAAGTTTTCTCTGATGTCAAAGTTTTTCCCTTTAGGACTTGTGTTGAAACCTTCATCAAATATTGTAAAGTCACTTTTTATCAACTGTACGTGAACAGAGTTACACCACCGTTTAATCGTTTGGAGTCTCCTGCCGCAGTAATACAACACATTCTCACTCCGACCTCGTCACATATTGACGTTTGGACTCTCCGCGTCTATATATACGATGTGCAAGGTGCCCTGGGTGTGTTGGTTGTTGACGTTCTGGGACGCCGTGTCAACTTCAGTCTGTTACATGCATTGTCTGTTTTCAAAATACACTTCCGTTTGCGTACAGGGTTCGGCTTTACAATCCTACAGGAAGTGAGCACTGGCATCCAGGGGGCTGAGAGTTGGTGGTTGTTGGACCCATTCACCACCTCTCCTGCCCATCCTACTTCGACTTCCGTTGCCTTAACTTTCATTGTTGTCCCGCCGTGTTTCCCCCTGACGCCGCTGAGTGGCATTAAACTATAACGGCAACCAGCTGCGTATCATACCGGATTTTAAAGTCTTCGGAGTGAGACCAAATTGTACAATGCCATTTGGCGTACATGGAGAACAAAATGTTGTGCGATAACAAGACAAGGATAACAATTGAAAAGAAAGAGGAAACGACATCTTCTGAGCAACAGCTGCATTAGAAGAGAACAGTCTTAGTCTTAGGTAAAAATGTGTTAATAGACAATGTGTTGCTTTAGCAGGTATTTTTCAATCTTTGCAACAGAAATAGAAGATGGATTTGGATCAGGGAATAATAGCTGAACATACTATGGCAACCCAGTTACTCTGAAGTCATCAAAGTCTGGCCCTTGGGCAGTGACTCTCGGCATTAGACACAGATGCAAAAAGCCGTCTTTTAACACTAGCATGATACTGGGTTGGTCGCTGTTGTAGTTCAATGGCAGCCGGTGGCATCAGGGCGAAACACGGCACGACAAGTGTTAAGGTTGCGAAGGTTTGGGCAGTCAACAAACGCTGACTTTTACCTTGGAGAGCAGTGTTTGCGTTCCTCAAGATTATAAAGTGTAACCTTGTTCTTTTTCCTAAACCTATAATGTGCTTTTGTTGTCGAAGGTAAAATTACATCAATTTGCTGCGTTGTACCTACTGTTGTACCTTTATTTTGAAAGAGACTGCATGGAAATGGTAAATGTCCTTTGAAAACTGAAGTGTATTTTGAAAGAAGACAATGCATGTCCCAGAACATCAACAACCAACACACCCAGGGTACTTTGGACGTTCCAATGTGTACGTGGAAAGTCCACGACAAAACATTGATATGTGATGAGGTCGGAGTGAGAATGTGTTGACTATGGATGGAAAAATCACAGTTTAAACCCATTCAGTCTATCAACTGAGTCGACTGCAGAGGGCCAAACGTAAAATGGACTAACTCAGTATTTAGAGCGATTGAGGGTTGCTTATGCTTCTCTGGACTGGAAACCAAATTCAGAATCCAAGGACCAATAGTGTTCTCCCTGTCATTAAACTGTAGGGACAAAACTATTTCAAATGTCAACCACATCATCATCAAACTGTTGGCACTGTACGTTTCTGCAAACCACAGATACATTGCATTTGCATGTTATGTAGCAGATGCATTGAAATTCTACATTTCAGCAACACTGTGGTTAACACGTGGTTAGGTTTAGGGACAAAACCCATTTGGAAAAGATGTTTTGGCTTCAAATTCCTGGTTCTAGTGGCGTAGTCCTGTCAACAAAAGCCGCTACATCTTAAAAACAACTTTTTTTGTTCCTGAAAAGCCAACTGAAAAACAGCAACATTTGTTGGTCTTGAACAGCAGTCTGCAGCTTGGCAGGCATTTCCCCAAAGTGACACGCCATCCAATCAGCTCACATATTAACTTATGCAAACAGAAATAATACATTTGCTGTTTGAGTGAATCTGTTTTTATCTCTGTTAAAATATCTGTTGTTGAAGGAGAGAAGAAAAACAGCACGATAACCACTGATTCCAAACGCCTGAGCGGTGGTGTAGCTCTTCATGCACATGTACTGTCCATATATTGAGCCTGATTGTTTTCAGGCGTTTTGTCTTCATGTAATTTTGCACCAGTTTGTTGTTGAGACTTGTATTAACAAAGGGCAGCTCACCACTGTTTTCGTCCATATGAGCATAAATCTGTACATTTACAATTAAAACATTTTGATGCCTTTTCGTATGGTAATTGGATCTGATACACTGTGCGTGTTCTTACCTCTGGTGTTGTGGGAGTGTATTGATCGGTGTTCTCAGGATGTCAATAGGGTCAAATGATAAGCTCAGCCAACACTATAGACTCTGCCATCCAACACTGCTGATAGAGTTACACAGAAGACTGGCTCAGCAACCTGGATGGACAAACACAGAATGAAAAAGCACTGAGTGCAACACGACTTCATCTACGTGTTACATTCACAGACAGTGTCTCAAATCGCAAACTTCTGTACTGAACACTTAATATTCACGTGCGCCAAGTGTGTTCACACTGTATAGTACGGGAAAATGCAGTGCACTACTGGTGCACTTAAAATGGTCCAAAAGTTGAGAGTGTAATGATAGGCACTTCTCACCCTCAACAGTTGCTATCTTTGTGACGTAGAGGAAGCTAGTCACAAGCTTCTCAACACAACAACAAGGAGCCTGAGCTGTCGACAGTGAACACTGTCGTGTTTTACAGATGGAAGTTATACGTGTTTTTGCCCTAGGGAGCAAGTCAAATAGAAGCCGTCAGTAGTGTTTGTTGGGTCTGTGATAATTTGGTACCGCAAACAATAATTTGCTAGCTAGAAGGGCTGGGCGATGCGACCTCATATCAATATTACAATTATTGAACATTTTCCCTCGATAGCGATTAATGAACGCTTATTTCATTTTTGTTTTTTGTCCTCATAGTTCACTAGCTAGCCTAGGTGCAACTAGCTATGGTGACACATTTTATTCAGCACTGACGTGGCTTAAGTTTGGTTTATTATGTGTGTGACGGAAGGATGCATTTGAGACACAGTCTTTATTTCAATATTCAGACTAATTATCACTGCTAACACTTGCTGCACCATCACCAGCTTACTGAGCTTAAGAGTGGCACAACAGGTTCGGGTGGATGAGTGTTTCTTCTTTTTGTCCTGACAAACAACGTTAGGAATGGCTGCACTGCATCCAGGTTTGTCTCCCAAAGCCTTGATACAGTGCACACACATTTATACATTTATGAATATGGGGACTGCAGTGTTTTTCCAATTGTGGTGCAACACACAGACACAGTTTATAGATATACATTTACAGTTAATCCAGTCTTTTCATGGCTGTATTGCTTAACTAACAAATAGCTGCACTGTGCTTTAAATGGACCAAGGATTGTGTTCTTGGTGATGAAGCAGCGGGGGCTACATTGCAGAGGTGATCTTGACATCTTGGAGAATCAGACGATTTTATGCAAATGTGGGACCATAACCAGAAGAAACACCAACATACATTGTTTCCAGGAAACAGCAGCGGAGGATTGAGTGGCTGCAGCGCTCTACTGTCTGGCTGCATTTCAGAATCCTTCACAGTCAGTGATGTAGTGGTAAATAAAAAGCTGGGTAAACAATGCTTTCATGTCAGTAATCATTTGCATATGCCTTTTTTTCAACCTTCGAATCCTCTTGTAACCACTGTTAGTCCCATACTGCTCCACGAAGCTAAGAATTGGTCTTTCAAAAACAATCAACAATCTATTACACTGAATTTGGTTGTGTTTACCGTTCGCTACATTCCTGATCAACCTTAATATTTATAAATGTGTTGAAACAAAGATGTAAATCTTAATTATTGACCCTGTTAATCCAAGTTTTGCTTATGACATCTTCCTTTGGAGTCTAATTTGGAACTTGAAAGTCCTCTGATCATTACATGAGGCCAGTGCTGCTACGGTCACCACCATTAGTGACCAGGAGCAGATAAGTGCTTCTTTTTATGCTCTCAGCTCACTGTATTTTTGCTCAAGATAAAAGACTGCAGTATTTACCATTAAGTGGGCTGCTGGCATCTCTGCTCTGCTCAATACCTGCATGTCAGAGGCAGCAGGAAGTGGTGCACTTTCCCTTTTATCCTGATCTAAGATGTTTTTAAACCAGTTCTGATGATGAAAGTGGGGTTTGTGTTTTTAAAGGACGTCAATATATGAAGCTCAATACCTGAACGCACAAAACAATCACCAAAATACAGAAAAGGAGAGAAGAAGAATGTGGGCTCATCAAGTTCCTGAGAATCTGCCGTCGTTGGACTGAAGTTACATGGGAATGGTTTGGTAAACCCTCAACATCTGTGTCTCTGTCATAAGACTGTAATAAAATATGGAGACTAAATGCCTGACACATGTCTGGATTAGCTCCCTCATGTTGACATGTGTGCAAACACACAGACTCCATCTCCAGTGAATTATGTTAATATGCAAAGCTGATAAATAATAAACAATAGGTATCAAGTAGACCATAACAACTCATATATTATAGTATGTCATAAATAGTATGCCATGAACAGTGTCATGAAAGGACACAGCATACAATAAAATATGCCAAAATATAGGTTAATGAAAAACAGACAGTAAAAATGTCTGAAAAAGACGTAATCTAAGAGCGACAATAATGAGACAAAAAAAATACAAAACTTATCAATGTCATTGAAAGTCATAGTATAGCATGTCATGCAAAATCATGAAAAAAGTCTTAGAACAGTATGCGGTCCACAATCATGACACGGGATCGTAGTGTACCATATCGTGTAAAGTCAAGAAAAAAACATCATACTGTAGAATGCAGTCTAAAAATCCTGAAACAATGTCATAGTGTGGCATGTCGTCCAAAATCATGAAAAAACATAATAGTATAGTATGTTGTCCAAAACAATTTGAAAATACACAGTATACTATGTCTTTAAAAATCATAAATAACGTCATAGTATAGTATGTCCTCAGAAATCATTAAAAAAAACGTAATAACATAGCATGTCGTCCAAAATCATGAAAAAACGTCAAAGTATAGCATGTCGTCCAAAATCATGAAAAAAGTCATAGCATAGCATGTCGTTCAAAATCATGTAAAAACGTCAAAGTATAGTATGTCGTCCAAAATCATGAGAAAAAAGTCATAGTATAGCATGTCGTCCAAATTCATGAAAAAAGTCATACTATAGCATGTCGTCCAAAATCATGTAAAAACGTCATAGTATAGTATGTCATCAGAAATCATTAAAAAAAACGTAATAACATAGCATGAAGTCCAAAATCATGAAAAAACGTCAAAGTATAGCATGTCGTCCAAAATCATGAAAAAAGTCATAGTATAGTATGTCGTCCAAAACCATGAAAAAAGTCATAGTATAGCATGTCGTTCAAAATCATGTAAAAACGTCATAGTATAGCATGTCGTTCAAAATCATGTAAAAACGTCAAAGTATAGTATGTCGTCCAAAATCATGAAAAAAGTCATAGTATAGCATGTCGTCCAAAATCATGTAAAAACGTCATAGTATAGTATGTCGTCCAAAATCATGAGAAAAAAGTCATAGTATAGCATGTCGTCCAAAATCATGAGAAAAAAGTCATAGTATAGCATGTCGTCCAAAATCATGAGAAAAAAGTCATAGTATAGCATGTCGTCCAAAATCATGAGAAAAAAGTCATAGTATAGTATGTCGTCCAAAATCATGAGAAAAGTCATAGTATAGCATGTCGTTCAAAATCATGAGAAAAAAGTCATAGTATAGCATGTCGTTCAAAATCATGAGAAAAAAGTCATAGTATAGCATGTCGTCCAAATTCATGAAAAAAGCGTCGTAGTATAGCATGTTGTCCAAATTCATGAAAAAAGCGTCATAGTATAGCATGTCATCCAAATTCATGAAAAAACGTCATCGTATAGCATATCGTCCAAAATCATGAGAAAAAAGTCATAGTATAGCATGTCGTTCAAAATCATGAGAAAAAAGTCATAGTATAGCATGTCGTCCAAATTCATGAAAAAAGCGTCGTAGTATAGCATGTTGTCCAAATTCATGAAAAAAGCGTCATAGTATAGCATGTTGTCCAAATTCATGAAAAAAACATCATAGTATAGCATGTCATCCAAATTCATGAAAAAACGTCATCGTATAGCATATCGTCCAAAATCATGCGAAAACGTCATAGTATAGCATGTCGTCCAAATTCATGCAAAAACGTCATAGTATAGCACGTCGTCCAAAATCATGCGAAAACGTCACAGAATAGCACATCGTCCAAATTCATGAAAAAATGTCATAGTGTAGCACGTCGTCGAAAATCATAAAAAAGCGTCATAGTATAGCACGTCGTCCAAATTCATGAAAAAACGTCATAGTATAGCATGTCGTGCAAAATCAACAAAAAACGTCATAGTATAGCACGTCTTCCAAAATCATGCGAAAACGTCATCGTATAGCACATCGTCCAAAATCATGCGAAAACGTCACAGAATAGCACATCGTCTAAATTCATGAAAAAATGTCATAGTGTAGCACGTCGTCCAAATTCATGAAAAAACGTCATAATATAGCACATTGTTCAAATTCATGAAAAAAGTCATAGTATAGCATGTCGTCCAAAATCAACAAAAAACGTTATAGTATAGCACGTCTTCCAAAATCATGCGAAAACGTCATAGTATAGCATGTCGTCCAAAATCAACAAAAAACGTTATAGTATAGCACGTCTTCCAAAATCATGCGAAAACGTCATAGTATAGCATGTCGTCCAAAATCAACAAAAAACGTCATAGTATAGCACGTCTTCCAAAATTATGCGAAAACGTCATAGTATAGCACGTTGTTCAAATTCATGAAAAAAGTCATAGTATAGCACGTCTTCCAAAATCATGCGAAAAAGTCATAGTATAGCACGTTGTTCAAATTCATGAAAAAAGTCATAGTATAGCACGTCTTCCAAAATCATGCGAAAAAGTCATAGTATAGCACGTCGCTCAAATTCATGAAAAAACGTCATAGTATAGTATGTCATGAAAAATCTGGAATATATGTCATGGCCTAGAGGTAGAGTGTCTGCCCTGAGACTGAGAGGTCGTGGTTTCGATCCTCAGCTGAGTTATATCAAAGACTATAAAAATCCAACTCATTGCAGTGTGTCCTCGAGGATTTTTCTCAGCAGCGTGACACCGCTACTGAATGAATGTATCGGAAACACTGCATTGCCTCCCTGCTTGACCCTCAACATCAGGGGTTGGATTGTCACGCAGTCAGGTCGTCCAAAATCATGAGAAAACGTCACAGTATAGTATGTCATCAAAATTCATTAAAAAAAAGTCATAGGATAGCATGTTGTCCAAATTCATGCAAAAACGTCGTAGTATAGCATGTCGTGCAAAATCATGCGAAAACGTCACAGAATAGCACGTCGTCCAAATTCATGAAAAAATGTCATAGTGTAGCACGTCGTCCAAATTCATGAAAAAACGTCATAGTATAGCATGTCGTCCAAAATCAACAAAAAACGTCATAATATAGCACATTGTTCAAATTCATGAAAAAAGTCATAGTATAGCATGTCGTCCAAAATCAACAAAAAACGTCATAGTATAGCACGTCTTCCAAAATTATGCGAAAACGTCATAGTATAGCACGTTGTTCAAATTCATGAAAAAAGTCATAGTATAGCACGTCTTCCAAAATCATGCGAAAAAGTCATAGTATAGCACGTTGTTCAAATTCATGAAAAAACGTCATAGTATATTATGTCGTCGAAAATCAAGCAAAAACGCCATACTATAGCATGTCGTCCAAATTCATGAAAAAAGCGTCGTAGTATAGCATGTTGTCCAAATTCATGAAAAAAGCGTCATAGTATAGCATGTTGTCCAAATTCATGAAAAAAACATCATAGTATAGCATGTCATCCAAATTCATGAAAAAACGTCATCGTATAGCATATCGTCCAAAATCATGCGAAAACGTCATAGTATAGCATGTCGTCCAAATTCATGCAAAAACGTCATAGTATAGCATGTCGTGCAAAATCAACAAAAAACGTCATAGTATAGCACGTCGTCCAAAATCATGCGAAAACGTCACAGAATAGCACATCGTCCAAATTCATGAAAAAATGTCATAGTGTAGCACGTCGTCGAAAATCATAAAAAAGCGTCATAGTATAGCACGTCGTCCAAATTCATGAAAAAACGTCATAGTATAGCATGTCGTGCAAAATCAACAAAAAACGTCATAGTATAGCACGTCTTCCAAAATCATGCGAAAACGTCATCGTATAGCACATCGTCCAAAATCATGCGAAAACGTCACAGAATAGCACATCGTCTAAATTCATGAAAAAATGTCATAGTGTAGCACGTCGTCCAAATTCATGAAAAAACGTCATAATATAGCACATTGTTCAAATTCATGAAAAAAGTCATAGTATAGCATGTCGTCCAAAATCAACAAAAAACGTTATAGTATAGCACGTCTTCCAAAATCATGCGAAAACGTCATAGTATAGCATGTCGTCCAAAATCAACAAAAAACGTCATAGTATAGCACGTCTTCCAAAATTATGCGAAAAAGTCATAGTATAGCACGTTGTTCAAATTCATGAAAAAAGTCATAGTATAGCACGTCTTCCAAAATCATGCGAAAAAGTCATAGTATAGCACGTCGCTCAAATTCATGAAAAAACGTCATAGTATAGTATGTCATGAAAAATCTGGAATATATGTCATGGCCTAGAGGTAGAGTGTCTGTCCTGAGACTGAGAGGTCGTGGTTTCGATCCTCAGCTGAGTTATATCAAAGACTATAAAAATCCAACTCATTGCAGTGTGTCCTCGAGGATTTTTCTCAGCAGCGTGACACCGCTACTGAATAAATGTATCGGAAACACTGCATTGCCTCCCTGCTTGACCCTCAACATCAGGGGTTGGATTGTCACGCAGTCAGGTCGTCCAAAATCATGAGAAAACGTCACAGTATAGTATGTCATCAAAATTCATTAAAAAAAAGTCATAGGATAGCATGTCATCCAAATTCATGCAAAAACGTCATAGTATAGCATGTCGTCCAAATTCATGCAAAAACGTCGTAGTATAGCATGTCGTGCAAAATCATGCGAAAACGTCACAGAATAGCACGTCGTCCAAATTCATGAAAAAATGTCATAGTGTAGCACGTCGTCCAAATTCATGAAAAAACGTCATAGTATAGCATGTCGTCCAAAATTATGCGAAAAAGTCATAGTATAGCATGTCGTCCAAAATCAACAAAAAACGTTATAGTATAGCACGTCATCCAAAATCATGCGAAAACGTCATAGTATAGCATGTCGTCCAAATTCATGAAAAAACGTCATAATATAGCACGTTGTTCAAATTCATGAAAAAAGTCATAGTATAGCATGTCGTCCAAAATTATGCGAAAAAGTCATAGTATAGCATGTCGTCCAAAATCAACAAAAAACGTTATAGTATAGCACGTCTTCCAAAATCATGCGAAAACGTCATAGTATAGCATGTCGTCCATAATCAACAAAAAACGTCATAGTATAGCACGTCGTCCAAATTCATGAAAAAACGTCATAATATAGCACGTTGTTCAAATTCATGAAAAAAGTCATAGTATAGCATGTCGTCCAAAATTATGCGAAAAAGTCATAGTATAGCATGTCGTCCAAAATCAACAAAAAACGTTATAATATAGCACGTCTTCCAAAATCAACAAAAAACGTTATAATATAGCACGTCTTCCAAAATCATGCGAAAACGTCATAGTATAGCATGTCGTCCAAAATCAACAAAAAACGTCATAGTATAGCATGTCGTCCAAAATCATGCGAAAACGTCATAGTATAGCACGTTGTTCAAATTCATGAAAAAACATCATAGTATAGTATGTCATGAAAAATCTGGAATATATGTCATGGCCTAGAGGTAGAGTGTCTGCCCTGAGACTGAGAGGTCGTGGTTTCGATCCTCAGCTGAGTTATATCAAAGACTATAAAAATCCAACTCATTGCAGTGTGTCCTCGAGGATTTTTCTCAGCAGCGTGACACCGCTACTGAATGAATGTATCGGAAACACTGCATTGCCTCCCTGCTTGACCCTCAACATCAGGGGTTGGATTGTCACGCAGTCAGGTCGTCCAAAATCATGAGAAAACGTCAGAGTATAGTATGTCATCAGAAATCATGAAAAAAGTCATAGTATAGCATGTCGTCCAAATTCATGAAAAAACGTCATAGTATAGCATGTTGTCCAAATTCATGAAAAAACGTCATAGTATAGCATGTCATGAAAAATCTGGAATATATGTCATGGCCTAGAGGTAGAGTGTCTGTCCTGAGACTGGGAGGTCGTGGGTTCGATCCCCAGCTGAGTTATATCAAAGACTATAAAAATCCAACTTATTGCGGTGTTTCCTCTAGGATTTTTCTCAGCAGCGTGACACCGCTACTGAATGAATGTTGCGGAAACACTGCATTGCCTCCCTGCTTGATCCTCAAAATCAGGGGTTGGATTGTCACGCAGTCAGGTCGTCCAAAATCATGAGAAAACGTCACAGTATAGTATGTCATCAGAAATCATGAAAAAACGTCATAGTATAGCATGTCGTCCAAATTCATGAAAAAAGCGTCGTAGTATAGCATGTTGTCCAAATTCATGAAAAAAGCGTCATAGTATAGCATATCGTCCAAAATCATGCGAAAACGTCATAGTATAGCATATCGTCCAAAATCATGCGAAAACGTCATCGTATAGCATGTCATCCAAACTCATGAAAAAAGCGTCATAGTATAGCATATCGTCCAAAATCATGCGAAAACGTCATAGTATAGCATATCGTCCAAAATCATGCGAAAACGTCATCGTATAGCATGTCATCCAAATTCATGAAAAAACGTCATAGTATAGCATATCGTCCAAAATCATGCGAAAACGTCATAGTATAGCATATCGTCCAAAATCATGCGAAAACGTCATCGTATAGCATGTCATCCAAATTCATGAAAAAACGTCATAGTATAGCATATCGTCCAAAATCATGCGAAAACGTCATAGTATAGCATGTCGTCCAAAATCAACAAAAAACGTCATAATATAGCACGTTGTTCAAATTCATGAAAAAAGTCATAGTATAGCATGTCGTCCAAAATCAACAAAAAACGTCATAGTATAGCACGTCTTCCAAAATCATGCGAAAACGTCATAATATAGCACGTTGTTCAAATTCATGAAAAAAGTCATAGTATAGCATGTCGTCCAAAATTATGCGAAAACGTCATAGTATAGCATGTCGTCCAAAATCAACAAAAAACGTTATAGTATAGCACGTCTTCCAAAATCATGCGAAAAAGTCATAGTATAGCACGTCGCTCAAATTCATGAAAAAACGTCATAGTATAGCATGTCGTCAGAAATCATGAAAAAACGTCGTAGTATAGCATGTCGTCAGAAATCATGAAAAAACGTCATAGTATAGCATGTCGTCCAAATTCATGAAAAAACGTCATAGTATAGTATGTCATGAAAAATCTGGAATATATGTCATGGCCTAGAGGTAGAGTGTCTGCCCTGAGACTGGGAGATCGTGGGTTCGATCCCCAGCTGAGTTATATCAAAGACTATAAAAATCCAACTTATTGCGGTGTTTCCTCGAGGATTTTTCTCAGCAGCGTGACACCGCTACTGAATGAATGTTGCGGAAACACTGCATTGCCTCCCTGCTTGATCCTCAAAATCAGGGGTTGGATTGTCACGCAGTCAGGTCGTCCAAAATCATGAGAAAACGTCACAGTATAGTATGTCATCAGAAATCATGAAAAAACGTCATAGTATAGCATGTCGTCCAAATTCATGTAAAAATGTCATAGTATAGTATGTCGTCATGACGTCATGAGAAAATGTCACAGTATAGTATGTCATAGGAAATCATGAAAAAACGTCATAGTATAGCACGTTATCGAAAATCATGAAAAAACGTCATAGTATAGCACATCGTCCAAAATCATGAAAAAACGTCATAGTATAGCACGTCGTCCAAATTCATGAAAAAACGTCATAGTATAGCACATCGTCCAAAATCATAAAAAAAACGTCATAGTATAGCACATCGTCCAAAATCATGAAAAAACGTCATAGTATGGCATGTCGTGCAAAATCATGCGAAAACGTCATAGTATAGCATGTCGTCCAAAATCATGCGAAAACGTCATAGTATAGCATGTCGTCCAAAATCATGCGAAAACGTCATAGTATAGCATGTCGTCCAAATTCATGCGAAAATGTCATAGTATAGCATGTCGTCCAAATTCATGAAAAAAGCGTCATAGTACAGGATGTCGTCCAAATTCATGATAAAAAAAATCATTAAAAAAACCCGTCATAGTATAGGACATCGTCCAAAATCATGTAAAAACGTCATAGTATAGCATGTCGTCCAAAATCATGCGAAAACGTCATAGTATAGCATGTCGTCCGAATTCATGAAAAAAACGTCATAGTATAGCACGTTGTCGAAAATCATTAAAAAAAACGTCATAGTATTGCATGTCGTCCAAATTCATGAAAAAAGCGTCATAGTATAGCATGTCGTCCAAATTCATGTAAACACGTCATAATATAGCACGTTGTCGAAAATCATTAAAAAAAACGTCATAGTATTGCATGTCGTCCAAATTCATGAAAAAAGCGTCATAGTATAGCATGTCGTCCAAATTCATGTAAACACGTCATAGTATAGCACGTTGTCGAAAATCATTAAAAAAAACGTCATAGTATTGCATGTCGTCCAAATTCATGAAAAAAGCGTCATAGTATAGCATGTCGTCCAAAATCATGCGAAAACGTCATAGTATAGCATGTCGTCCAAATTCATGGAAAAACGTCATAGTATAGTATGTCGTCGAAAATTATGAAAAAAACGTAATAGTATAGCATTTCGTCCAAAATCATGTGAAAACGTCATAGTATAGCATGTCGTCCAAAATCATGAAAAAAGCGTCATAGTATAGCATGTCGTCCAAATTCATGTAAACACGTCATAATATAGCACGTCGTCCAAAATCATGCGAAAACGTCATAGTATAGCATGTCGTCCAAATTCATGTAAACACGTCATAATATAGCACGTCGTCCAAAATCATGCGAAAACGTCATAGTATAGCACGTCGTCCAAAATCATGCGAAAACGTCATAGTATAGCACGTCGTCCAAAATCATGCGAAAACGTCATAGTATAGCATGTCGTCCAAAATCATGCGAAAACGTCATAGTATAGCATGTCGTCCAAAATCATGCGAAAACGTCATAGTATAGCATGTCGTCCAAATTCATGCGAAAACGTCATAGTATAGCATGTCGTCCAAAATCATGAAAAAAACGTCATAGTATAGCATGTCGTCCAAAATCATGAAAAAAACGTCATAGTATAGCATGTCGTCCAAAATCATGAAAAAAGCGTCATAGTATAGCATGTCGTCCAAATTCATGGAAAAAGCGTCATAGTATAGCATGTCTTCCAAATTCATGAAAAAACGTCATAGTATAGCATGTCGTCCAAAATCATGAAAAAACGTCATAGTATAGATGTCGTCTAAATTCATGAAAAAAACGTCATAGTATAGCATGTTGTCTAAATTGATGAAAAAACGTCATAGTATGGAATGTCGTCCAAAATCATGAAAAAACGTCATAGTATAGATGTCGTCTAAATTCATGAAAAAAACGTCATAGTATAGCATGTCGTCCAAAATCATGCGAAAACGTCATAGTATAGCATGTCGTCCAAATTCATGAAAAAACGTCATAGTATAGCATGTCGTCCAAATTCATGAAAAACGTCATAGTATAGCATGTCGTCCAAATTCATGAAAAAAGCGTCATAGTAAAGGATGTCGTCCAAAATCATGCAAAAACGTCATAGTATAGCATGTCGTCGAAAATCATAAAAAAAACCCCGTCATAGTATAGCATGTCGTCCAAATTCATGGAAAAAGCGTCATAGTATAGCATGTCGTCGAAAATCATAAAAAAAACCCCGTCATAGTATAGCATGTCGTCCAAATTCATGAAAAAACGTCATAGTATAGCATGTCGTCCAAATTCATGAAAAGACGTCATAGTATAGCATGTCGTCCAAAATCATGCGAAAACGTCATAGTATAGCATGTCGTCCAAATTCATGAAAAAAACGTCATAGTATAGCATGTCGTCCAAATTCATGAAAAAAACGTCATAGTATAGCATGTCGTCCAAAATCATGAAAAAACGTCATAGTATAGCATGTCGTCCAAATTCATGAAAAAAACGTCATAGTATAGCATGTCGTCCAAATTCATGAAAAAAACGTCATAGTATAGCATGTCGTCCAAAATCATGAAAAAACGTCATAGTATAGCACGTCGTCGAAAATCATTAAAAAAAACGTCATAGTATTGCATGTCGTCCAAATTCATGTAAACACGTCATAGTATAGTCTGTCATCAGAAATCATGAAAAACGTCATAGTCTTGCATGTCGTCCAAATTCATGTAAAAACGTCATAGTATAGCATGTCGTCCAAATTCATGTAAACACGTCATAATATAACACGTCGTCCAAAATCATGCGAAAACGTCATAGTATAGCATGTCATCCAAATTCATGTAAAAACGTCATAGTATAGTCTGTCATCAGAAATCATGAAAAACGTCATAGTCTTGCATGTCGTCCAAATTCATGTAAAAACGTCATAGTATAGCATGTCGTCCAAATTCATGTAAACACGTCATAATATAACACGTCGTCCAAAATCATGCGAAAACGTCATAGTATAGCATGACATCCAAATTCATGTAAAAACGTCATAGTATAGTCTGTCATCAGAAATCATGAAAAACGTCATAGTCTTGCATGTCGTCCAAATTCATGTAAAAACGTCATAGTATAACACGTCGTCCAAATTCATGTAAAAACGTCATAGTATAGTCTGTCATCAGAAATCATGAAAAAACGTCATAGTATAGCATCAATTAATCAATCAATTTTATTTATAAAGCCCAATATCACAAATACAATTTGCCTCACAGGGCTTTACAGCATACGACATCCCTCTGTCCTTTAGACCCTCACAGCGGATAAGGAAAAACTCCCTAAAAAAACCTCTTTACCTGGGAAAAAAAAATGTTAGAAACCTCAGGAAGAGCAACTGAGGAGGGATCCCTCTTCCAGGACGGACAGACGTGCAATAGATAGTAAATTAACAGTAATCTGTATGACACAATGAGAGAGAGAGAGAGAGAGAGAGAGACAGGACATCCTCGGTAATGACAGTAGCTTACAACAACATTCATGAAAGTAATAATATTGTCGTTATAGTTCTGGCTACTGTGGTTCAATATGTTGAAAGTATATATTAGTATCAGGCAGTCTACATGTATGATAATAGTCATATGTCTATAATAGCAGTAGAAGTATGACTAATGACTAATGATGGCAGCAGCAGCAGCAGCAGGAGGCATCTGGCAGGACCACGGCAGCAGCACAACCACACACGTCACACTATCCAGGTACCGCTGCAATACGAGTTAACCTGAGAGACAGTGGAGCACAAAGGCTCCGGAGAAGAAGCCGAGTTAGTGACATCCAGAATGGCCGAGTTAGCTAGATGCAGTAATAGGATACGAGAGAGAGAGAGAGAGAGAGAGAGAGAGAGCGAGAGAGAGAGAAGGTGCCCGGTGCATTAAAGGTGGTCCTCCGGCAGACTAGGCCTAAGTCAGCCTAACTAGGGGCTGGTACAAGGCAAGCCCGAGCCAGCCCTAACTATAAGCTTTATCAAAGAGGAAAGTCTTAAGTCTAGTCTTAAATGTGGAGACGGTGTCTGCCTCCCGGACCGTAACAGGAAGATGATTCCACAGGAGAGGAGCCTGATAGCTGAAGGCTCTGGCTCCTGATCTACTTTTGGAGACTTTAGGGACCACGAGTAACCCTGCGTTCTCAGAGCGCAGAGTTCTGGTGGGATAATAAGGCACTATGAGCTCTCTAAGATATGACGGAGCTTGACCATTTAGAGCTTTATAAGTTAACAGTAGGATTTTAAATTCAATTCTGGATTTTACAGGGAGCCAGTGCAGAGAAGCTAAAACAGGAGAAATATGATCTTGTTTCTTGGTTCCTGTTAGTACACGTGCTGCTGCATTCTGAATTAGCTGAAGAGTTTTTAATGATTTACTAGAGCTACCTGATAATAGAGAGTTACAGTAATCCAGCCTTGAGGTAACAAAAGCGTGGACCAATTTTTCTGCATCTTTTCGGGTCAGGATAGGCCTAATTTTTGCAATATTACGCAGATGAAAAAATGCAGTCCGTGAGGTTTGTTGTAAGTGAGAATGAAAAGACAAATTTTGTTCAAATGTTACTCTGAGGTTTCTTACGGTAGTGGTAGAGGCCAGAGCAATGCGATCAAGAGAAACTATGTCATCAGATAAAGAGTCTCTGAGTTGTTTGGGGCCAAGAACAATAACTTCAGTTTTGTCTGAATTTAACATGTCACATGTCGTCCAAATTCATGAAAAAAACGTCATAGTATAGCATGTCGTCCAAAATCATGCGAAAATGAGTATATGCCATGCAGAGTCATGAAAAAACAACATAGTATAATATGAAATCAAAAATGTTATATTATAATTTATATAATTATTTATATAATATTATAATTTTTTTGTCTAAAATATGATGAAAATATTATAGTATAATATGTCATAAAATATCATAAAAAAAAAAAGCTTTGTATTAGTGCATAGTAAACACCTGCCTGTCATTCAGAGGGCCTGTTGATGATGTCTTTCTTCCTCCTTACTGTCCACTCACAGTATCTTTCCATCTCTGACTGACTCACTCCCCGCACTCTCACCCCTTCGGTGTCACCCCTCCTCTCACCTCCCTCTTGTTGAGGACTCAGGGTCAGCTGAGCCACATCCTTGTGATTGATGCCCCGTCCGGGCCACAATCTTTATTCCATTATGCGCCAATTGCGACAGATAATTTGGGCCGCAGTCTGAGGACGAGTGACCCAGTCAGCCGGGGGGTGACACAGGATTACAAAGCACACTGTTGTCCTCTGCCTGCCTACGCACACACACACACACACATCCAACCAAACCACCAACCAGTCAGCCAGCCCCTTTGACGCTGTGAAGAATGTCGCCCCTGTCAGCAGCGTCCTCTACTCAGTCCCAGCATGCACTGTTCTATCATAAGTGGCCTTCTGCGCTAACAAAGATGGCCCTTCTTTTATCCTCTCAGCACACAAAGTGCAAAGACATGAAGGATGAAAGAGGAGGAGTGCAGCTATTGACGCGCTGCATCAGCTTGATTATATGGGCAGTAACCACAGAGACATCATGGACGCCTGCGGGGGAGGTCAGCTGACGGGTCGAGGTGACCAGTTTCCTGCTGTGTCAGAGAGATGTTTCCATTCATGGGGAAACAGTTTGTGTCACACTGTAATCTGTGTTCTGACTTATTCTATTTATTTAGACTTAACTGTAGCTCTGTGACTGATGGAGTACCAGTGACTCACACACACAAGGTTTTAAATGACAAAAAATGTTTGAATGGATTTATCTAAAAACTTTGATTTGCCCCTGAAGTTTAGTTTCGGAAAATAATGGGTAAAAATAAATTATAATAATTATAATACAGTTGGTAAAGCATTGTTATAATAACATTGATAAAGTACTGTTACGATAAAGTTAAATACAGGATTTCTATACTAAAAATGGAATAAAGTATTCTCAGATTTTAATAAATCTGAATAAAGTCTATATCTAAATAAGTTATTGTTATAAAAATTTATAATAACTTTAAATAAAGTCTTGTAATAATAAAGTTAAATAAAGTGTTATAATACTAATAAATGAATAAATAATTGTTTTAATACAACTAAATTATGATCAACTTAAATAAAGTGCTGTTATAATGAAGTTAAACAAAGTATAATTATACTGAAAATTGAATAAAGTACTCTAATGATGAAGTTAAATCAAGTACTCTCATATTACATATAAATCAAGTATTGTTATATCAATGTTACAGTATAATGAATTGAAATTAAGCCCTATTAGAATAAATTTAAATCAATTTCTGTTTAAGTTTAAAAAAAAAATTACAATGAAATCAAGTGTGTCCCACTGGTGCTTTTATTCTGAAGCACCCGGCTCATACCAGGCCGGAAGTGTTGATGTTGTTGCTATAAACAGGAAGCTTCCAGTCAACAGCTGTTAGCAGTTAGCGGAAAGTTAAACTATAAGAGCGACAGCTCTTCAGTTCATATGACAATAATACTTTGCAAGTTGCACTGGTGCTCCATGGTAGCAAATGGGTTGTGCTCTGGAGAGAGTATAATCGATGCATCATCCACGACTGTACTGTATTTATGTTACTGTCCCACGTAAAGACCAATAAACTGATCCTACTAACGAGTATTGTGTGTGTATCCATAGGCTTCTATTCTGTCCAAACTATAGAAAACACATTCATGAGCCACACTGCGCACACACACACACACACACGCACACACACACACACACACACACACACACACACACACACACACACACACACACACACACACACACACAGAGTTTATTTTGACTCAACCCTACATACACTGTCCTGCTGTCAGAAATACTAAAGCACCAAATGTGTCAAGTCGCTGCTGAAAATAGTCCCTCTGGTTGAGTAATATATGTTGAAAACTAGAGTGGCCAGATGTTTCCAGGAATTACTGAACCTTTTTAAGGATGCAGTTATATATTCTCTAATGTAATCTGTCTTTAGCAAAGATTATGAATAACTTTTTCATCCCCCCAGAAGAGATGGCTGACCCCATCATCGTCCCTGTCGGTCCGTTTTCCAGCAGACTGCTTAAAGGAATATAAAGTTCAGTCATTAGAGCTGCAGACAACCTGTCTAATTAAACTACGACTGTAAAGAACCGAAGATGATTACGACAAACACATTGATTAGTATTCATAACCTATTTGTCACAGTGACATGAATTGGCCACACAGGACTTTACAGCGTGGCACAGCGATTCCTGCATGATGCATTAATAGATGTTAATTCATGCTGGTGTCAGGAGACCCAGCGTGTTTATGGGAAGTTTTATGTCTGCCTCTTATAAACTGTCTATTAATAAATAGAGCTTTGGTATTGATAAGCTATAAAAAATATACAATATCAGGAAGCTTGTAATGAGAGTGAGCAGATGAGGCTGCAACCTGAGGGTCAAATCTAATGACAGGTCTGCCTCAGTTTTATTTTGGTTATTATTCATATCTTATCACCTGTCCTGAAGAGCCTTGAATCTGAAGTCAGTGTTTATGACCTTACAATTATGAATCCCCATAACAAGAAAACTAATGTTATGAAAATAAAATTTAAAGCAGCCACTGGTTTTTATATTTGAAGCTCCTCGAGGCACAGTGATTAGTATCTAGTCACCAAAATGCTGAGGCAGAGGGTGCTGTCTGCAGCTCTGGTTGAGGGTGAGAGGCTGTCAGCAGATAAACAGAGATCTGTGTTGGGCCGTATAGCTCTGGGTATCCAGCAACCACTGCCACCGGTTTCTCCTCTGTTGTTTACCAACTGTAAACTTGTTGTCATGACCACCACAAACGCCCTGCCTCTCAAATCATCCAACTGGACAATGGGGAAAAAGATGGTGAAAAAAAAAGATGATGTGGGGCACGTTTCTGCTCTGAGTTGAAGTTTTTTCGAGTTCAGAGTGCTCCTGGAAATACGCCAGGCGCCTAGAGTGTGGAAAGGCAAGGCACGTGGCAATGCAAAAACAGCGAGCACAAAACTTCATTCTCATTAAAAACAATTACAAAAAGACGCTCCAACGGCTTAAACGCCCCCTGTGTGATGAGGACCCTAGGCTATATAAGTGAAACTGTGTGCATCTACAACGGAGCTACTATTATGCATGCTACTAACGTACCATTAGAGTAATAACATATGTACGACAGGGGACTTCTGCTAGCTAGCTGGCGAGCTAACATTACGAGGCAGCATAGTTATACTAGCTGGCGTGTTATCGTAATGTGAAAAACAGGACGGATGACAGACGCCAGGTAGTGTGACCCAGCTAGCTAGCTAACACAACCTGACGACGGTAACGGTAGCTATGTATGAACGTTTTCCCTGTCTCTTGCTCAGTGGTAGCCATGGCAACGTCTACCCCACACTGGCAAGTCAGCATCTGAAATCCCTCGCTCCGAAGGGCTAGTTTCACCCCACTACCCTTCGTTATGCCCCCTACCCCTACACGCAAAAAGGAATTGGGACACCACTACCCCTCGCAGGAACGTGCAAATCTAAGGGTACGGGGACGGGCCCTAAGTCAAGCCTAATGTCCCTTCAAGCAGGATTTATGCTTCTGCTGTAGCCTGACATGCACCTTGTGCCTATTTTTGCCAGCTGAAAGCATTTCCCTCAGTGGAAACAAAGCTTTGATTTACTTCAACCTCACAGATAAAACAATGAATTGTGAAGACAAAAAAAGTCTCCACAAAAATAGCATTTTAAGTCTTGTGTGTGATTTATCCTGGCTTCATATGAGCAGACAAAATCTCTGCTAGCTGCAATGCTAATTCATACAATGTAAAATGCCATAGGCTTGTGCTAATGACATTAGCATGTTGTAACCATGTTATACTGCTGTTGGCAGAAGTTTGCCTTCAGGGCTTTGAGCCAGAAAGCCCATACGTTTTAGGGAAAAGATGATGGTTTGGGTTAAAATGAAGAGATTTCTTTCAGACACAGCTTTCTGACAGAAAGTACTCAAAGCCGAGGTCTGAATCGTGACTGAAAAAATTTGTTCAGTGAATCAATCAAACATAAGCAGCAAATGTGAACTGACCACCTCTGATTTAAAAATCTCAAGTCACCAATTCTGAGATCTGTTTAAGTGAAGTGAATCTTTGAAAATGAAACCTCATTTTTTTACTTTTCTTACAACAGGTGATAAAGAATCAGCTGATGCAGTAAATATATTTCAACATGCTTCCAACAGGAATCAATGGAGAATCTTCTAAAAATGTCAGAAGGTTCAAAAATCCTCAGTGGAAATGACGCTGGTGTCTGTGTCTGGCAACAAGAATGAATAAAGCTACAATGGAGTTTTACTGCAAAACACACTGTAACTGTGTTTTGAAATGTGTCATATAAATAGAATTTATTATCGCTATGACTATCATAATTATTAAAGCAATTCTAGGCTTCATTTTAATATCCAATAATACAATAGATGATCAGAAAACTTGAAAAAGTTGATATGCGTCAGAAGAAATGGAGCTGTCAGCGTAAAGAATGATGTAATTTAGAGTTATGAAGCCATTCCTGCTTCTACTCAAGTCTCTCCATTATTACTGCACCAAAGCCAGGTAAGACCTGCTGGTGCTCCACAGCTTTCATCACAGCTCGCAGTGTGCGCTCGTATCCACCAGCGCCATTCCACGGTAAGAAAATAGGACTTTAATGACTCTTAATAAACTCGATCTCTGCATGTGAAATGCTGCCTGCTGTCAAAAATCCAATTCCCCACATTCAGCGGATGTGATATTGATAGCTGTCTTTACAGTTTGGTGTGGGAGCCACAGGGGTTTAATTTCAGGGTTGTGTAGTGTATTTGTGTTGTATTTTACAACGGGGGCAGGGACGTGGCCTCAGAGCGTGTGCTGTTTACATCTGTTCCTGCACGAATGGGGCAAAATAAGTGAAAAAATTATATGGACAAGAAATAGTAAAGGTGGATGGTTTATGATTTTTGATTCAAATTATTTAATCATGTTGGTTTACAGTTTTTTTTCAATTTCTTCTGCCTTGTCAGTCCCTCGTCATCCAGGAACTGCCCACAGCCCACATGAGGTCAGGCATGGTCCTGCACCAGGAGGAACCCAGGACCCACCGCACCAGCGTAAGGTCTGAAAGTCGCTCTGAGGATTTCATCCTGGTACCTAACAGCAGCCAGGGTACAGTTGGCTATGACATGGAGGTCTGTGTGACCCTCCAAGGATGTGCCTCCCCAGATCATCACTGACCAGGCAGCATAATGTTCACCACGGCGTCTCCAGACTCTTCCACGCCTGTCACATGTGCTCAGTGTGAACCATCCGTCGACTCATCAAGAGCATGCCAAAACATTGTGAGGAGGTAACATAGGTGGAGGCTGTATACAGTTGGGTCAGCCTGAGCTCAACTTTTTTACTTTGATTTTTGCTGTGACTTTAAATCCAGCCCTCAGTGGGTTGAAGATTCTGGTTTCCACTGACCGCTGTCAAGTCATTTTGTTCAAACCAGGGTGGGGGAGCCCTTCTTTGCAGAGTTTGCATGTTCTCCCCGTATCAGTGTGGGTTTCCTCCAGGTGCTCCAGCTTCCTCCCACAGTCCAAAGACATGCAGGTTAACTGGTGACTCTAAATTGTCCGTAGGTGTGAATGTGAGTGTGAATGGTTGTCTGTCTCTATGTGTCAGCCCTGTGATAGTCTGGTGACCTGTGCAGGGTGAACCCTGCCTCTCAGCCAGTGTCAGCTGGGATAAGCTCCACCCCCCTGCGACCCCTAACAGAACAAGCAGTTATGGAAAATGAATGAATGTAGTCAAGTATCAAAAAGTAAAAAGCAGTGACTCAGATCTTGTGCATCGTGCAGGCTCTTGCAGCTAATGATCAAGTGGCATTTATGGCCACATCCCAAACCAGCCACATTCTTGGCTGCTGCGGTGACTGCAGTCACTGTTATTATGGCGCACTGTATTCAGGCTTGAGGACGTGCAGTTAGTCTAATGGCTGTGTTGAAAGATAATGCAGAATTATGACTAGAAATTACATTCAAATGTCAAACTAATTTCCTGGTATTTTATGACAATGATGTGCAGGCGTCAGACCATTTACCCATCACCCTCTTCTGCTTTACATTAATGTTTTATTCATAATGCCAGAAATGCGTCAGTAGATGTCCCCGACGTCAGTGACTATCAACACCATTTAATATGACAGGTGGAGCCAGACATGGGAGCTGCAGTATTTTCCCGTTTAAACCGACACGTTTCAATGCAACTCATTTTCCGTGACATTTGAAGAAGCGTGGTTTTAATTATTAACTCTCCAGCTCTGAGCCTGGTCATGGTTTTGTACATGATTTGGACCTGAGTCGAGCGTCAGGGTGGAAACAGTGAGACAATCTCTGCTGATACGAGAGCAAACAGAGGCTGAGGGGTGAGAAGAAAAAAGTCTGGGGTCAAAAGAAGTCACACAGAGTAGTAAGACTTGTTCAGTGTGTTTTTTACTCTCACCAGAAGTGTGACCAGGAGTTTCTGCAGTGTCAGTCAGTGGTTTTGTGCAGCTGTAATAATTATTAAAACCACCAGTGGCTCAGCATCAACAACAACCAGGCCTGCCAGCGACCACCAGGCGCTTGTGTCCACGCCAGATATTAATTCAGCACTTCATTAATTTATTGTCAGCCAGACACTTTGCACACAACAGACTCCCTATTAAAATAAACAACTGCTGTCCTTAATATAGCCTCACTACAAGAATCACAACAGAGGACAGAGCTCAATTAAACAAAAATAACTGACAAAAACATGTAATTGAGGGACTGTTCTTTATTTTCAGAGGAGTTGGGTGGCTGGGTGTAACTTCTCTTTCTTTGTGTGCTTTACAAATTTTGACTCTCCGGAAGCTCTAAATATTTTTCCTTGGGCCTCCCTGAGTGACTGGTTAGATTCATAAGACTTACCTTTTGATTTTTGGAAGTTAAAAGTTAAAGACAAAATCCTGGAGTTGAAAAAGTCATGGTTTTTCAGTCTTGTTGTGCACGCTGGTTAGTTCCTGCAAATGATTTATTTGTGGCCACATTTTAAAAGAGATGTAGGATAAAGTGATTTTGATGACACATCACTTTGTTCAGCTCAGATTTGGTTGTGTTTGTTTTTTTCTGATGGAAAAATGTATTGCCCATTTTGTTGATCATTTCTTTTGTATTTATTTTTCTATTTTACAGTTTTTGGTCATGATAAATAATAATAACAATAATAATAATAATAACAAATCTTATTTGTAAGCACATTTAACAAATGCTCAAAGACAGTTTACAGTTTTTTAAAAATCATAATATAGAGCAAGTTAGAATAAAAAACAATAATAAAACAGTATAAAACACACAAACTAATACACTACTGCCGCAATGTTTTCTATGTCCCGAGTATTACTACCGTAACTCTGTCAAAGTTTGTCCAATCAGAAAACTTCCAACCGTGCTGGAAAGCAGAGAATTGTGGGCGTGCGGTTCAAAGAGGAGGAGAGTGATCTGGAGGATGCTTCTTCTGAACTGAGGTATGTGAATAGCATATGTTGTTTTTAGCATACCTTGTTTGCAACATTTGCAACAGGTTTCCTGTGTTTAGCTCAACTTAATTATTGTAATTATTTGTCAGAGAGTGTGTGTGTGATAATGTCAGACACACATATTATTTGTACATATTACGATGATGAAAATCACTGTGTTTTCTGCTATTATAAAAAGGAAATTTGTTGTTATCCATTTTACTTTCAGTGCTTCAGTGCTCTCTGATGGAGAGTCCTTCAGTGACAGGTTGACATTGTGCCTTCTGTACAATTATTTATTTTGTATTATGTGGATTTTTCTGTGGAAAATTGAAAGCACTTGTAATTGAAAAACCTTTATTTGTCGGTTAGGGGAAATTCAAGTTACACTGCACATATGCACCTGAATGTTTTTGGAGTCGATGTGTTTGAGTGTGGGACTTGACAGTTTTTCCATCACTATCAGTGTTCTCTCTGGTGATGAGCAGCCATCCTGCAGTGGTCCCAGCCATGGTGACTACATCCCACCATGAGGGAGAGGGAGATGCAGAGGCCCTCAAGGGTCTAATTAACTAATTTTCACATACAGTATGTATATAGTTATCTTTTGCACTGTTTTTTGCACATCCAGAGTCTAGACTCAAAAAATGACTGGTGATTATTCTGAACGTGTATAGGTTCACATTTCAAATGTCAAAGCAAAACTTAATGAGCAATAACAAAATTTGCTCTCATAAAAGCCATGAAAAAACAAATCTGTTTTTGTATTTTTCTTCTTTTAAACTGCTGACAATTCCATATAATATGCAATAATCATTAACCAGGTTTTGAAAAGTCAAGTTCAAGTACTCCTGGAAAAAGGGACCAAAGCTCTCAGACCTAGGGCATTTCCTGACCATTTTACAGCCATAATAACAAAATATGTCCAAATTGCCATTTTTAGCCTCAGTAGATAAAGGTTTTTACATGCCTCTCTGCACCACCCCCTCCGCCCTCATAACAAAAAAAACAGTCCCTAACAGGGAACAGAAAAAGCCACAACCCTTACTTAAACAGCAGAATACAACACACACCTGTAAGCATTAAACACAGCAGTTTTTAAAACACTACTGAATTTGTTCGATGTGAAAATGAGAGCTCACATGTTGCATTAACGACTGTCATGATCTGGATCGTACAGGTGTCATAGTAGACGGAAGTCACCGCTGAAAGGTGCCATCATGCACGTGCACATCATTATTGGTGCGCGTGATTTAACTTGCTTAGCGTGCTTGTCGGGTGGTGGTCTATAATCCACACCTAATTTTCATATTTAATTAATAGAGATCATATTCATTTTTCTCAATAAGTTTGATCTATTTTGAGTTTTTCTAAGTTATTATTTTCTAGGCTATTTTGACTACATATTAATGGAAGGATCATTTAAATGCGTAAAAACAAAAAAATTAATTAATTGAAGTCTGACTAGACTGAGGAGGTGTCATCGCTCGACACGAGCAATATTCAGCTCATGTAAATCCACTGACGTCACTACATGAGATCATTCTATTCAAACAAAATATGTAAAATGCTGTAAATTTGGAAAAGCCCTGTCTTTATGAATATCTGTGCACTTTAATTCCTTCATGACCACTTGTATTTTATTTTTATTATTTATTTCTGTCTCTCAGTGCACTCAGTTATGTTAATACTGTAATAAGTATTGATAATATCATATGTTGTGCCTGTTTGACTGTGCATACCGCTAAATATCACGCTGCAAATACAAGTAAAGTTTTCTTTGACTAAAGTGGTCCTGACTGAATCATAGTAGTGGTCTGGCACAATTAGCAGAACATGGTCTCCTTCTGCTGGGCCCCTGGGCCCCTGGGCCTCCTCAGCTGCTCCACCAGTGTTTAATATCCAAACTGTGACTGTCATAATGTAATGAGCAAGAAATACTGAGCACTCAAGTTTTGATTGACACATTGTTGGACGATTCTCTTCTCACAGAGCTGTAAGTGAAATGGGTTTAACAGCACTGGCTTGTTATTCTATCAGGAGATTGTGTTTCCATTGTTTGTTCTAAAAGTGCAAATTGAATCAGGATTGATTTCAGCCTCAGGAAGCCGCCCTGCCACCGTTACTTCAAGACTAATGAAAGAACATCTACATTTTTTGGAGTAACTTATTTTATTGACCCTTTTGGGCTGTTTTCAATTTATTCCATCTAACTGGAATTGGCTGCTTTTTAACTGCGATCCTTAAAATAATGTGATGTTATATCCAGATTCACAAGCCTGAAGGCCGAATGCATTTTTTGGTTGTTTGAACAAGAACAAATGTGACAGTCGAAGCTTCAGATGGTGATATTAGCAGAACATAAAGTAACTCATCAGCCAAGTTGCTTGCAGGTGATCACATTGAGTCTGTCAGAGTTAATCTCCGTGTCCTTATTTCAGGTTTCTTTTTGTTTTCTGTGATGCAGCACTGGATTATAAAGTATCACAGAGTGCTCAGACGGCCTGATGTGACCTCTCACCATCAAGCAGGTGGCTAAAGCTAAAAAGAGTTGTCAGACACCTCGGATGACTCTGTCTTTATCCGGTCTCATCTCTCTGCTCTTCACGCTTCCTTTGGCTTTCGTAACCCGAGGTCAACAACATTAACTCCAGAGGTTTTATCAGACCCTCAGAATCACCTCAAACTTTCTCTAATGGTTGATGTCACCTATCTGTGTTTTCCAGGTTCGTCTGGCGGTTCCTCTTCATCTTTCTTCAGCGAAATAACAGCACGCACAAACAGTCTGGGTGATTTAAGTTTTTAATCGTAACTTTTGTACAATAGATTTTACATTTTCACAAGCTAAGAAGTTAATGATGCCGGATAGCTGAGGGAGTCTGCATCTCCAAGAAGCCATTTTTGGTATTTTGAAACAACAGATGGGACGGAGATGGACAGCAAACATGTTTAACATCTTTAACTTTTTTGTCCAAGAGTGGGACCCTTACATCAGGAGGGCGTGACCCTGCCTCTGAGGCCTTCTGAGCTCAGAGGAACTCTTCAAAGAAAGGTGAAGCACTGAACCACCTCTGTTAACTTCACCTTCATATTCCAGGGCCGATGAAGATATGACACTGGGATTCAATTATATAAAATGATCAGAAGTACCAAAAGACACAATTCTGAGAAATGTGATCAGTCCCAGTTTGAGTTTTTGCTGTGTAGCAACTAGGGGTGTAACAATCCATGTATCTGTATTGAACCATTCGGTACGTTCTGGATGCGTTACAAAACAAACGATACGTTGAACTGCTAGCTCGGTACAAGATGGTTTGTAACACCACTGCCAGACCAGATACAGCAGATCATCATTCCTTTTTTGGTCATCTATTTTAGCACTTTTTTTATACACTCTGGCACCTTATCATTACCAAGTGTTTTTTTTTTTTAAGTCTAAAAGGAATTAAAATATAATTAAATAACTAGAATTTTTTTGTGAATTAGAAAATGATCAGCAAGCCACCTGGCACCCTATCATACGCTGCAAGTTGAGTATCTCTAGTGGAAAACGCAGGCTGCACAAATGTTCTTAATATATTACAATATACCTTCATGAACCCATTTCAGCCAAATCAGAATTCCTGCCTTGTACAAAAAAACAAAAGCCCAAATGGTGATGTTTGTTTCAATGCATTTAACAAAACCAACAAAATACGGAAATTTCTCTGGCATTTGTTTACAGTGCTGTCTTTTTGAAAAAGGGACTGTTTTTGTTTCATATGATGCCAAAAAGACACACCAGATGAGTCAGTCAGGCAAACCTCCAAAATTGTCCAAATAAATCATAATGTTAGTTTTTGTAAATAAATGAATTCAAACACACGGAAAAATCAATTAAAAAAAAAAATGAAAAAGAAATTCTGCTTTCTGCTGTGTGGGTTAGGGTGCTGCATGGAAAACGTACCGTACCGTGACACCACTGTATCGTATTGAACTGAACCATAAATTTCATGAACTGTTACACCCCTAGTAGCAACTCAAAACACACCTCTTTAACTTTCCCTCCAAACTGCACACATTTAATCTGCGTGAATTTTCCCAGCTCTGGTCAGATACACCATAAAAAAGCCTTCAGTGGTATGGTATAGAATATTTTTGTCCTCAAACATTGCTTTATTTCCTTCTCAATCACCATGCAATGACAATTTTCCTTCTTGCTCAACCTCTCAATATTGTCAACCTAATTATTTTGGCAGTAAAACCAAAATAACAAGAGCAACAGGACTGAACAGCTGAACAATGTAAGTATGAGTTGTCTGTGCCCGACCCACCTCGTTCACTTCAACTCATCAAAACAGCAAAAACAAAATTAGTAAAAGATAGAAAAATAAGTTCAAATCTTAGCCAAAAAACCCAACACTGTATGTAAGCAACATCATAAATGGGGCTATGGTACAAAACAATATGCTTAGGAAATACAGTCGTGTATAACTACAGTAGGAGAGTTACATTGATATCCTCTTTCTCAGATGCAATAATATTTCATAATCATGTACATACTGGGAGAAATATACACACAAGTTGTTATAAAAAACAATATTCTGGTTTATTCAACGTACTCTATGTTGTATCTGAATGTCAAAATAGCTCACAATGCTCTGGAATAGAATATCATCAGACATTTATTTGTCCAATTTATAGTTTCAGCCAAGTACATACAGTGCATATACCATGTTTATGCTTGGTAAATAACATTTAAGTTCTACTATACATTAATCATGTTTCGAGAAGCTACATAAACCCAAGCAGCGTGTCGTAAATGCTCCTGTCAGTGTCCGGATGGCTAAAGTAACTTGCTGAACATGCCACAGTGATGGATGTAAACGTCTCGATCGTGTGTCGTAGGGGAAGTGTATTTACTCTGAGGAGAATCGAAAAAGCACACGCCTCCATCTGAGAAGCTGATGAGGACAGATGCGAGAGCTGAACGTGATTGCGATGCTGTGGCTTTTTTGTTTTTCCCAGCAGTCCTTGGGAGCAGACGTACAAAATGCTTGAACGATTTACATACAGTACATAAGTCACATGTCACGTGTTTGCCGCAGTCGTTTTCATAACAAGACAGAGTTGACTGTTTGCTGAGCCCCTCCACCCGAACCCGATTCTTCAGTTGGAATTTTGCTACTGTTTGTGGTCCGACCAGCATGCAGAAATGGAAACAAAGAGGATGTTGTTGCGTTCTTTAACCTACCCAGAAGTACACGGTTCGGATACAGAGTGCGAGTTTCCGGCCGCTAACGTTAGCGCACTTTGATAATTCACATTCTAGCTACAGTAGTATCATAGCGTTACTTGTCTACTTGTGTCTGATACTGACACACAAGACACCCTTTAGTGTCCGTATGAGACGCACCGAGCTTCCAGCCATCTGTTCAGTATATTGAGTGAGAGAGTCCATGTAGACGAGGTTGGGGTGGATGAATTGGTCAAACAAATACAGGACTTTCACACAGGAGACAGCTGTTAGTGTCCTGTGTGAAACTTCAAGTCAGCGTTGAGTTATTGTAACTGTGCAGCTATATACCCTTTATACCATAGCATTACTTCCAAACACAAGAGAAGATCCCACCCATTCTCAATCCCAACTCTTCAAACACCAACGCAACTCGAGGCACCCTTTAGCCTCTGTACGAGACCCACGCGGCTTTCAGCTAACTCCAACGTAAACCCATCCACAGCAACATCGGACAGCCAGAACAACTGACACACTTAGTATAAAGAGTGTGAAAGTCTGCGTCGAGAGGGGAGTAGGGTGGATGGATGGGTCAAACATATACAGGACTTTCATCCAGGAGGCAGCTGATTTATTGTTTGTGTCCTGTGTGACACTCAAAGTCGAGAGTGAGTTATTCTAACTACATAACTATAAACCCTCGTTACCCCACCTAACTGAGTGCTTTTGTTCCCTAAACCTAAATGCAAACTAAACCAATGTTTACGCATGTAAAGACTGGAAACTGTACATTTCCTGTAAACACAAAAGTTTATTTTGAAAAAAACACTATGCATGGAAAAAGCAGAAACATACACACCATTCCTGACACGTCCAACACCTAGAACATCGTAGCTTGATGGCCACTGACCAAGTATTGGTATTTGCTAAGTTGGGAGTGAGAATGTCTTGGCAGATCATAGCTAACTACATTATTAAGTGGGTCACAAGTTATGTGAGAACAAGCCTGGAACATGAACTGCTGGGCAGGTTTGTCGAACACATCTGTTAGCCCTCATCCTCAAAGACAGTCGAGGTGTGTATTTCTTAGCCCAGATGTCAGACAAAAAAATGCCAGCATTGTACATCATGCAGACCACAAATACATTACACGTTACATGTACGTTTAATACATATCAACGTTTCTAAAGTGACATGGTATGACACCTAGTCAAGAAACATGCCAAGTCCTCGCTGCATTTTCAGTGGCCTTTTAGCAACATGTCCCTGTTTTTCTAGCGGGGATAGTACCATGAAACGCACTTGACATCTTGAACCAAATATCACGGCTTCTCCGGCCAAGATTGTGCCACCAAAGCCATGGTTTTTAAGCCTAAACATGATCTTTTCCAAACCATAACTAAATGTTTTTTGTGCCTAAATCTACCTACACATGACTCTGCACCAGTGCGTTACAACTGAAGAAGCTTCTTGGATGAGAGGTGAAATGTCTTCAAGAAAAGTTGCCTATGATATAGCATTGCAGAACAAACATATGTGACATATCTGCATATTTGTGGAAATGTACAGTGTCAGCGCTTGGATTGGTATTTATCAAATAAAAGTCAAATGCATAACAAAAATCCTCGTCCAGATGTAAACAATAAAGACTCGGCAGACAGAGATATCCATGTGTTAGCTACAGCGGATACCAGTGAACGCTGTCGTATAAGCTGTCAAAATTGGTCACCAGCTAAATTTAGAAGGGTGCTTATGTCCTCTTTTATCAGAAATCAAAGGCCAATTATTCTTAAAACGACCACCAAATTCAAGCAGCAACTCTGTCACAGTTATTATGGTAAACTGCATGCATGCTATACTGGAATACCTGACAGTTAAAGTGGCGGTAAGCGAGGGTAGTGGGGTTCAGCAAGCAGTCATAATCAAGTGATCGCTCCCTCCCCAAACACGTGTCGACAGTTTCACAATTGAGGCAATAAGTCGTAACACTGAACTGACAGAAAAGGATGCTTTGAGCTTCGGTGCGATGGAGTTACCGCTGAATATACTCTACAACAATAAGCTTTTTTTTTTTCCTCAGCTCTTGTTTTTGTGGACGCAGTGCAGCAAAGTACATCGAAACTAAAAAACAAAGAAAGAAAGAAATCATTCAGGTGAAACTGCAGCAGCTTCTCTGTCACCTTCTGCAGAGAAACCCTGAACATGGCTTGGACTTCTAACAGTTACAAGTATGTACAATCACTAATGAGTGGAGTGGATTCAGCCATCCACAGCAGCGTATCACCTACTGTCCTGTGATCTCTGAGTGTTGCTCTGTTGGTGTAAAAAAAAAAGGGAGCAGAAAGTCTGGCGCTGTGTGTGTGTGTGTGTTTGTGTTTTTGTCTGATTGTGTGAAAATGTGCAGTATGTGTTTGTGGGTCTTTGCCTGTGTGCTTTTGCCAGCGGCGACATGTGTTCAGTATGAGCTACAGTAAAGACGGCTCGGGCGCAGATGTTCTAGCTTCTCTAATGTTTCAAGTTACTGGTGTTCACCCTGAAAGAAAAAGGCTTCCTAGTGACATTTTTTTGTCAGGAAAAAAAATCCAAATGGACCTTTCGTAAAAATGTAAAACACCAGATCACGTCATTATCAAACATACACAAACCACAGAGGAGACTGAATAACACCGAAAAGGCTGCCCAAGTGATAAAATGTAGCCGTTACTGAACTGACTGTGACTTTTGAGCAAAAGATCCCACCTATAGCCTCAACACACAAACAGACATGGGTGAAAACTGAGTTGACGACTGTGAAAATTGATGCTAATTTACATTGTGTACCTTTCCAAGAGCCACCAGCTGTGGTTTATTGGAATGTAGTCCTCGAGTATTTTCTCATTTCTGCCCGAGAGAGCAACACAGAAGCTTTAAATCCCTTTTTTTTCAACTAACCCAAAGGGAACACACAGCCAGACTGTTAACACTTGTAGTAGATCACCGTTTTAGCACACAGCTGCAATGCAAAGAAAAAAAAAAAACCCAAACAATAAAACAACAAAATTCATAAAAAAAAATCAACGTAGGAATCAAAATAGAGATAGAATCCAGAGAGAAATAAAAGTACAACAGGTATTACTGAGAAGAAAGGATATAATTTCTTGTTTTGCTTTTTCTTTTATACAAATGTGTGTTTGTCAGTCCGTTGTTTGTTGCTGTGAAGCGGCGAGGCTACAAGACGCCCGGCGAGGACAGCTCCAGCAGGCTGCAGTAGCACAGCCAGAGCAGCGGAGGCAGCAGAGAGGCCAGGCCTGCGGGCCGTCTGGAGACAGCCGAGTTTCTCAAGATGGCGTTGGACGTACTGGGACCGTCTATTTGAGGGTCCTAAGAGACACACACAGACAGAGACAGGAGTGAAGGAGGTTAGTATTTAAAATACAGCCCACGGGGAATCAATCCTTTCAGTTTCCTTTTAATCAATTATTAAGATCATTCATTCATTAATTATCAGAATGTGCTCATCCTGAGGTTGAGAGGTGGGGTTCACCCTGGACAGGTCACCAGACTATCACAGGGCTGACACATAGAGACAGACAACCGTTCACACTCACATTCACACCTACGGACAATTTAGAGTCACCAATTAACCTGCATGTCTTTGGACTGTGGGAGGAAGCTGGAGCACCTGGAGGAAACCCACACTGACACAGGGAGAACATGTCAGAGCACCTGGAGGAAACCCACACTGATACGTCCTAGCTCAAGACGTCAAGAACAACCCTCTCACCTGCCTCCCTGCTTAATCAGCCATGGTCGTGGAGTTCAGAGGAGACCGGTGTCACTGAGAAATGTCTTAACAACTCTATTCTCTGACAGCTACTTGCGTTACATCGCAGTCCACCTCTATATTTGGCACAGCTGGATTCCACACCTGATATGAACTGTACCCGAGTACACATGAACCAAACCCATGACCACCTTTTCAAGTCGATTAAAATAAGAATCAATGAACCTTGTCCAAATAATCAAACGACCTGGACTTTGGGATTAAAGAGATAGTGCATCCAAAAATTAAAATTCAGCCGTTATCTACTCACCCATATGCCGAGGGAGGCTCAGGTGAAGTTTCAGAGTCCTCACATCACTTGCAGAGATCCAAGGGGAGAGGAGGTAGCAACACAACTCACCTGAACTTCACCTGAGCCTCCCTCGGCATATGGGTGAGTAGATAATGGCTGAGTTTTCATTTGTGGGTGCACTATGCCTTTAAGTGTACTGATTGGAAAGCCTTCTCGGGCTAACTTGCTCCTCCATGGAATATAAGAACTACTCCAGTGTCTTCAGCACAAAGCATGATGCTGACTTTTTACCTGGGACACAAGCCTTAGCATTACTGATGGTTGCACCATTACAGCATTGCGGCATTGTGCTATCAGTTATGTAACTATCAAATCCATAATAACAAAACCACTAGTTCAACGTGTTCAGTTCTTGCAGTGACAATAATTTCAACCATTAAAAAAAAGAATCTTTTGTGACAAACTTTGGAGGGCAAATACTCCACAGCTGAATTGTAAACCGTACAAAACGTACAGCCTGACAGATGTACCTGAGCAGGCAGGGTTAGAGAGAAGTCAAATTACCCCTGTGCCCTGCACCTGAACTGCTGATTTATGCACCAAAGTCACTCTAAAGAACACTTTCTAAACATCAAAAATACACACCAATATATACGGATGAATAGTTCTTGGGGGAAAATAGTGAACCCTGAAGCAAACACTCCACAAAGGTGAAATTGTATCAGTTCCCTCTCTTTCACAGCGCTAACATTCACCTCACATTGTCTTGGAATACATGTACATCCAGAGACAACCAGCTGACATGAATGTCCAGATTGTGGCATGAGAGAGTTTCATGAATCAGCTGTGGCAGGTGCCTCTGTATCCCGTCCAGAGCAGACTCTGCGATCGTTTCCATGACAGCTTGATAAATGACGAGGAAAAACACCCGACAACAATAACATAAAACGCTGCCAACATTTCAAGCATCAAACATTTTGAGGTATTTAGGTCTTTGTTTCTTTATGCATCGCACACTGGAGGGAGGCTTTTTGATTTCTCTGCCAGTGCCAGCGTCTTATACCCACTGGGACATGAAGTGGACTTTAAGTTGGGGTTTAATTCATGCGTGCAGAATGTGGCACGCTTCACGACTGTTTAATTCAGTAATATCACCTATAAAAACTCTTAAACATATTCATGTGGTATGACTAAAGGTTGTTTTTGTAACTGAAATGCCAAAGCTTAAAAGTACATGCGTGTGTGTGTGTAAGTACATGTGTATATAGAGCTTCACCACCGGTCGTTGGCTTGCTAATAAAGCTGCAAGCTAACGGCTGGGTCATCTCCCCCAGACCTGTCCCTGCCTCTATTAAATGTCAGTCCAGTGCATAACAGTGCCTTATTATTGTACAATGACATTTACAGTGAACTTTAAAAGCCACCAGATAAGCAACAATCCCATTTCAGCCTCAAAGGAACTACAAAGACCAGGAGTTTACAAAGGAGGCGGGAAGGATTGCCGTGGCAATCACAGTCAGAGAGAGGTCACAGACTTCCAACAGCCATGTCGGATTACTGTTTGTGATTATTTGATAGCTCCGGCAATCGTGCTGTGGTGTTTAATGAAATTGTTTTTGGATCTAAAATGGTTTGAGAGCTCATCTCCCAACACAGGTTGTGTCCAGGTTGTTAGAGGCTGTGATATTTTTCCCAAATTAAAGACACACTGCAGTTGTTAGATAACAGTTGTGATGACAGTGTGCCAACAATATATAATATCCAGGTGCACTGCAAAGATCTGTCTGACAAGACTTCAAACATGTTCAAGACAAGCAGTTTGTCACTGCACTTATCTTTCCCAGCTGTGACAGCGGGCGGGTATTGTTTTCACCTTGAGTCTGTGTGTGTGTGTGTCATCGTGGCAAAATGTGATCCCGGGGACATCTACTGTAACAGGAACGACCACAGAAGCCATTTTGTCTGCTTTGCCAGATGTTTTTATGTCTGTCTGTCTGTGTGTGGATGGATTTTGTCGCTATAGTAGCCTCACAACCCTGCAAGACGCAGTCACACAACATTACAGGTGTGTAGCTGAGGTTGCAACAGAGTGTAGATGGAAGTGGGCTCGAAGAAGGTGCCGAGAGACAGAGTGTGTGCCTCATATAGTCTGACCCCTTTGCAGCAGCTAGGGCTCACTGAGTGTCGTCCCCGCTCTCTACCAGGTGAGCAAGAGGTCGCTCCCATATTCATGTGTTTAACCTCTCTAACTCCGCATAAACATGTGATGTTTGGTATAGCCAGATTCAGGACGCTCTCAACTTTTCAAAAATAACATCGTTTTTCTTTTATTTATTATGTATTTCGCACCAGAGCAGCCTAAACACACAAAGTCCAAAATCGCGATGAGTGGTGACAAGTCATGTCATATACCATCTATAAAGTGGGATCATAACTTTCACGTTTCATATGGATTTATTTGGTGATATTTTATGGTGTTTCTGTCATAAACAACATCAGCTATCATAATCACACCTGATTTCAATAAGGTACGATGTTTGAAGCTGGCTGAGTGTTGTTTGATCACTGATAGCACTGTTTTGAAGCAGAGTGACTGACTTGTCATTTGGAGCTCCGCCTGGATCTTTTCATGGAAAAAACACTGAGCAGTCTTCTTCAAATTTGAAACAAATGTTCATTGATAGTGTGCCTACAGCCCCACAGTGTCATTTACCTGCTCAGATGAAGCCACAGACAGTTATTCATCCTGAAACACATTTTTTATTTTATTTTAGGCAAAATCTTCAATTTTTTACTGACTTCAGGGGCCCATTACTCTGTCTCTGTATCACCTAGAGTGTTTCTGACACTTTCACAAGAAACCTCAGAGAGTTTTATTTCTGGCAAGACCTCATACATGCATGTAGTCAGAGTGGTTCAGAAGCTACAGTCATTTGAATTTGGGTATGTCATTTTAGGCGTTTTTGCTACAAAATGGGGGTGGAGTACAAGAGGTAATGCTTTCCACTGCCAGTAGACCAAAGCCGTATGAGCTGTGCGAGTATGACTTTCTCCTTTTTTTCTTTGTTTGATTGTTCTTGTGTGTCATGTCTGATGTCACAAACACATTGAAAAACAGCCTAATAAACAGCAGAAAGCAGCATAGAGGCCGGTGGTCACTTCATTTCATATCTGTTACAGTTCAGTCTCTCTTTTACACTCAGTGCTGACTAAGTCTGGAGGATGCTGCTTGGAGGGAAATGGATGTAATCAGTGGCGATGCATCATTAAATTGTGCTGGAAAAGGGGCAAATATTAGCATGTCTATATGAGTGTCATTCAGAGCGAATTGAAGCTGAAGCCAATAGAAACCTGTGACTAGTGCAGAGTCTATGAATGAATGCCAACTATAACCTTTCCCACTGAAGACAAAAAGCCAGACGTCAGTGGGTGTTAGTGGGTTTTTGTCCAGTGGGAAAGAGGCTCAAGAATGCCCAGAAAATTCCGATTGGGCTGACTCACAAGAACCCTTTCTAACTGCAAAACATTTGTAACAAAGAAGCAAGAACGTTTGGAAAGGTTTACTCTGAGAATCGCTTGCGAGAAAGTCTTGAGGGAACAGAAAAATGAACCGACAGGTACATTCTTTGAAACTCACCTAACCCTGAGTGAGATATGTTATGTCTTCAGGTATTTCATTCAGTCCCACTTTGTATTATAGCTGCTTTTTAACCAGAAGTCTAGTTGAAAGTAAAACATTTTGTGTGCTGTGTGTTTGAATGTGTCACTGACGAAAAACTTACCACACAGAAGACGCCATCAACAGTCGAGTTGGACTTCAATTTCTGTGCCTGCAACAAAAAGATGCAAAGAATCACAATCAAATAACATCACAAAAAATCCCTCCAAAAAAGATGTTTGTGTTGATGATTTTGTTTATGAAAATGATCAAAATGACAAACATTACATGTCATTTTGTAGCTTCAAGGACACCTCATTCCTTAAAGTTTGCATGCTACATCACAGCACAACAGTATTTTAACATCACGCTGAGACTGGGGTGAAAGTTCACCGATGATCTGCAGTAATTAATTTGCTTTGATCAACAATCGATGCAACAGTCTACCGTCTAATCAGGCTGAAAATATCCCGTCAATACGTTTACACAACAGGTACAAACAGCACACTGTGACTAAACTTCAAATAACCATCATATTCAATGTGTACGTTTATGGAAGCTCGGCGCTGATCTGATCATAAAAACAGATTGGGGACTAAAGCTAAATTGGAAAAACTACAGTAACCTTGGACAGTTTACCCTGAGAGCCTGTTAAACTTTTAAAGCCTCTGATATATTCAGTGAGAGGAGGAGGAGAGGAGTGAGCCTGAGCACAGAGGGACAGTCAAACCCAGACTCTGATTTCATCTCAGATTTATCATTCAGTGGCTGTCGCACACTCAGACACACCGTCTTTGAGTCTGTCTCACACACACATACACATTTTCACGTGTGTAAATGAAGGTTAGAGGTTTTCTCTGTGATCCGTCACAAACGCCTTGACTGCTTTTTTACTTGTAACTTACTGTGTAGTAATAGTGGAATGTTAATGTTACAGCATGGGCTGGAATTTTTTCTTTCAAAATGACCAATGCACACCAATGCAACTAGCTGAGACGGTGTATCATCTCTATGCAACAACTCTCTGTACTTCTGTTCTGATTTGCAGCTTTCCAGTCTTAATTTGTGGCTGAATATAATTTGTAGCTTCTTAAAATATGAATGAGGTTAGTGACAGTGAGATACTGGCTACAGTTGTGTTTGCATTAGTGATGAAATGGTGGCAAACAGAAACAAAATGAGCATCAGATGGACTGTATTTATAGTAAATATGCCGCAATAATATCAATACCCAGCGCTAATTAATCAGTCAGTGAGAATGTGTGTGTGGGCGGGGCATGAGCACATACAGCGAGCAGCAGCAGCGACCCACCATCTAACACCAGCCAATGTGAGGATGGAAACAGAGGGCTCAGTGGGGACAAAGCAACTGCGGTCTTCACTAGAAGCCATTTGGCTGTTGAAGCAGGTCACGATCTAAAACCAACTGCTGGTGGTTTGACCAGCTGAGTTACAGGTGACACCATCAGTCGGCTTGAGTCGAGCTCAGATCGATGAGTTCACACCGCTGCACATATCCTGCCAACGTTAAAGGACGCCTTTTTGGTTGGTTTCTGGCGGCGCAAGGCACTGCCAAAGTGCCCAATTTTGATGAATTCAGAGTGAGACAGGGCTAATTATATGTTTTTAATGGTGTATTGAGTTATGTGTCGATATGTACCTTTGATTATTGAGAGAAGCCAAAGATAAATTTCCACTGACACGGACAATCTATCTTTCTATCTATCTATCTATGAAACAGACTTTATGCACCTCATTGAAAAGCTCTAACTATAGCTGTGCGTTCGAGGCCTCACTCTAGTTTAAGGTGATTGTAAGCTTGTAAGGGAAGAATGTGTGCAATCAAGCCATGAACAGAGAAAAAAAAAAAAAAACCAGAGCGCAAATAAACATGACATTTGATCAGTGACGACGCATCACATTGGTAATCTTCATTCTCTCCTCTGTGTCCTTGCTCTCCAGGTAAATTTGGTAAAAGGCAAAAGTGATTACCACTTGTGTTGATTGCGAGCCTGCGATGAGTTGATTTGTTGATTTGCAGCGCGGGCCTTGTAATCAGCGTCTGAACATCTCATGTTTATGTTTCGTGTTTGGTAAATAAGGCCTCTGATTAAGAGTTTGAGACTTTGTGCAGGAGTTTGTGGCTTAAGAGAAGATTTTCTCCTTTGCCTCTAATGACCTGCACACTGACTCTCTGCTCTCAGGATGGATGCTGTAAGTGAATGCAACTCCAGTTTTGGCTCCTGGTTATTTATGTGTGTGTGTGTGTGTGTGTGTACTCAGGCTGTAGGTGTGACAGAATAACAAATGGCTCCAGTATACAGTATCGTGAATTCAGACCAAAAATAGGGATGTACAGGATGTAGCTGGCATAATAATACAGAAAGTGTATTCTGTTATTACACCTTTGCTTCACCACTAAACCAAAGAAAAAGAAGCCAAAGCTTGGGTGGAACGATGTCTATAAATCATGGTGTATTTGCAGGACTCTTTTCAAAGAACCAAACAAAAGAACAAGCCAAGAATTCCAAACGTGGTAGCAGGAAATAAACGTGGTCGGAGGAACACGATGACTAAACGCCGCTCTTACATCAGTTTGTTTTGTTTTGCATGATGAGGTCCCATCTGTGTTAGGAGTCATCGTTCAGATGCATTAAAAGTTTAAAACATTTCCGACAGAAACACTGAGAGATCATAATGATAATAAACTTTTACAGCTTGTGGCTAAAGTCTTAAATCCTGTGGGCACTTTGAGGGTTTCACAGCAAAACATTTGGAAATTTAAATTGTACGCAAGTGAATCTTAGGATGTAGATTCCATTTAGGAGTCGAGCTCCATCTGCCACTGCAAATGTTTCTACTGTCATAATGTCTCCACCATGATTCAAAACTAACACATTCAGCAGTTTAGAGGTTGATTTTTTTTTTTAGAAGACTAGTCTTCATGTAATAAGTGATAAAATTAATGGCACAATCTGTGATCCCGATGTAAACAAAAGGGTCAAGCTAATCCCAAAATAACCACCAGTCAAAACACAAACCTGTCTGTGCTTCACTTGTAAAAGGTCTTTCAACACATAGACAAACACATCAGCTGTCACAGATCTGCATGCCCACTCACCCAGCCATCAGTCACTTATTTTCCATTCACCCTGGTTCCGGCACCTCATCAAGGCAACTCAGTTCACCTGTTCCTCATTACACTCAGCCAGTGCACATACCCAGCTCTTTGTCAGACTGTCACTCATGCACTCTCAAACACTTTATTCCAGACTGATTGCTCGTTGCCGACTCTCCCTGCTTCTTCTGATTCCCGCCAAACCTGCTTCTGCGTCCTTGGTTCCTGTTTGCCTGCGGCTGCTTGGTGTTACCATCTGACAACGATGCTCCGAGTGTTCCAGTCTGGTTACTTAAGATTTTCACCGTGTCACCACACCTGCCATTGTGTGTGCATCCTGTGAGTACTTAGCTGCTGGCTTCTTGACTCTCTACCTGGCCTCGACATACTCTCTATCTGTCCCTGACCGGTTCATCTATTTACACTGTGTATTTACCTGGTTCTGGATTTTCTGTCTCCACAGCTACTGTACGTCCCCTGCCTCCTCCATGGTACTGTTGCCTGTTATTGAACTGAACTGTGTTTGAACTGTGTTAATGCCACCACTCACTGACCTGCCTTCTGGCCTGGTATGGCCTGCCAAACCAGCCGGGCTGTAAAGGATTTTGTGGATACACTTTGCTTGGAGTGTTGAACTGTATTGTGTGCCGTTGTCTAGCTCTGCCCTGTACCTGCTAAGTTGTTACAGAAAACATCATTACCAACTGTTCCATGTCTCCTTTGTGCTGTAAATTGGTCCCTATAGCACCTGTTACACCACCAGAAAACTAAATATATATTACTTTTCTTCTGATGCTGTAAAAGATTTAATATTCATCTTGATTTAAAACCAACATGCAGCATTTCACTTACTTCTGTCTAACCATGCAAACACTTGAGGTCTTAATATCTATGTCATACATACAGTATCTTAACATCTGGCAAATGAGACTGTCTAAATTAGCTCACACTTACTATACATGCTGTGAAAGCATTGCTGGTGATTACATGCCCATGTAAACTTTGTAAACCTTTAATATAGAGCAACGGCAATGCTTATTTCCAACTAACAAAATTTTGATGTCAACATATTCAAATATATATATTCCTGCCTCGTGTCCATGTGTTTTGGATTTGCCTAATATCTCCCTGTTTTGAAAAGTCACATTAGCATGTGGTAGATTTCCATATTTGTCCGGGGCACTTCCTGCCCGCTTGGGAGTCAACTATATTCATAAGAACAGGCGCATGGAGCCCTGGGGCTTGTAAACTGTGTGTATGTATCCATTCCATGCCAGCATTTGTGTGTGTATATGTTGTTTTATCTGGGGTTTGCTTGCCGTGGGACCAACTAGCTCTGTTGAGTAATGGAAAGAAGGAAAAGTAGCCCTTCTAGAGTTTTAATTTCCTCTAAAACTCAGGAGGAAGAGGGAGAAGGAGGCTTCTTCTCACTTGCTTTACATTCACACAAAGACAATGCAGAGAAAAAAACAAACTAAAGCCAGGATAACAGCTTTGTGATGCTGAGCTTCGAGCTGCATGCTACTGTCAACAGACTTTAAAATGCAGCTGATCTGCAGTTCTGCAAAACACAAAATATGCAGCCCAGTCGCTAGAAGAAAATATTGACATTGCACGTTTCTGCAAACCATGGATGCGTTACATTTATAAACATTATGTTTGATTTCAGCATTTTAACTCTTTTATCTTGTGCATCACTTTAATTTTTGTCATGAGGTTGGGAGAGAGTTGCTGTGTCAAGTGAGGGAGTTAAAGTACTTCAGGGTCTTGTTCACGAGTGAGGGTAGACTGGAGTGTGAGATTGATTGGCAGTTTGGGGCGGCATCTGCAGTGAAGAGGGAGCTGAGCCGGAAGGTGAACCTTTCGATTAAAGCCCCATTTATGCTCAATGTTAAATACGGATCCAGATATGGACGGAGCCTTCTGTCTGTGGCGCATGGAAGTATGTGGGCAGTGACGGTAACATCATTTGAAACGGACGATACATTTTCGTACGTAAAGGGAGCATAAATGAGCCTTTACTGGTCCATCTACGTCCCAGCCCTCAGCTGTGGTCATGAGCTCTGGGTAGTGACCAAAAGAATGAGATTGTGAATACAAGTGGCTGCTCTGAAATTTCATAACTTTGATTTTTCTTAACCATGATATGATGCTGCTGCTTCTTTCACTGCTTCAATGTTTCTGACATTTCCACAGGTGTGAAATAAAGCCATGAGCCTTGACTAGACTTGAGTGTTTTGGAAGTCCTTTGCCCCGCAGGGCATCTCACTGGTACCAGTCCTGATAGTTGCCTGTCCCATAATGCTCCACCCCCTCTTGTATGGTCACCCCTCTCTGGAAAGTGTCATCTTATCTGCTACATAATAACATCCAACTGTAACTTATCTGTTGCTGCAGGAATGTACAATGCCAACATTTTTTCTGGCGAGTGGGTTTGATACAGCTGGGGCTGAAAACCAAAGTACTGGACAAACTGAAATTTTGACCTGATGGTGGTGGTCGATAAAAAGCCAGAGGATTAACAAAATCAGTCGGATGTGATATCTGGAACCAATGAATCTCTGTACCAAATGTGCCAATCTGGAGAGTAGATGCTGAGATATTTCACATAAGTTGATAAGTGGAGTCATTTAACTGCAATGGCACCAAAGGGAACGTCAGAGATCCTCTGGGCTCTACTGACATCTGCACCAAACTGCAGCGTTATCCACCAATTGTGGTTAAAAATGTTGCCGCTGTATGTCTCTGCAAACCATGGACGCATTACATTTACACATTATAATGTAGCATACGGTAAAACTTTACATTCTTAGCATTTCAGCACCTCTGTGGTTAACATACGGTTAAGTTTAGGCACAAAAACCACCTGGTTATGATTCGGGAAAGATCTTGATTTTGACTAAAAACACCAGTTTTCATGGCATTCTTTCCCAGTAGAAAAACACCCACGTTTACGGCCTAAAAAGCCGCAGGAAGAACGTTGACGCATAGCCAAAACTTAACCTCTTTTGTTGTTTGTTAGTCTTGAAGAGTGATCTGCAGTGGTCTGCATCTTGGCAGGCATCTTGCAACTCGTCAAATACCAGCGCTTAGTCAGAGGCCCTCCACGTCAAAATCTGACACACTAGGTGCCCTTCTGTTTCACTTTTGGACGCACAAGGATGGCGTGTCAATTTACGCTCATGACATGCATTAAATAAACTCAAATCATTGATGCAATGTGTATGAAACATACAAATGTAACATATTTGTTGTTTACAGAAACGTACAGTGCCAACATTTTCTTCTGGCGGCTGGCCTTAAAACAATCTCAACCTGCTGGAGGATTTATCGTCTATCTTCTGAATGTCTGGGCAAAGTTTCATGTCAATCTATCCAACAGCTGCTGAGATATTTCAGTCTGAACCAGCCGGCCGACCTGCTGCTATCACGGCGAGAAAGAAAAGGAACTGCACTCTTTAGTTCAGGTGTAGGAGAAAAAAATAAAGAACTGGATCTCCTCTAATTTAGTTTGAAGCTAACAGTCAGAAGCACTTTATTCGTGTTGTCTGAACATTTCACAAAGGAGTCAGACTCAATTTGAGAACACTGACAAAAGGGAAGGTGGTTTTTCCTCAGAAAGATCTCACTGGGAGCTCTGGAGCTCTCAACTGGTTTCACCTTCCACTTTGTTTTCTGTCTTTCTTTGATTCTTTTCTTTCAAGCCGAGGTAAAGACACTGCCGTAAGTGTTGCCGGGCTGTCATTGGCTGAAGAGGAGAGGTTCTGAGTCGCTGGTTAATGGGTATTATTCTGCATGTGTGTGTATGTGAGTGTGTGTGTGTGTGTGTGTGTGTGTAGAAGAGAGATCAATGAGAAGAGTGGAGTGAGTCCTCTCACAGGCCCGTCCCTCGAGTGTGTCGTTACGAGAGCATAGCCTTTCTTTCTGCCGACACACAATTATATACACAAACACACACGCAGCTACACTCCAGTATACTGAGGAGTTGTACACACACTAGAAAAGTGGTTTAACACAACTCTCTCATTAACTTGTACTTGACATGTTATCAGAGCAGCGCCAACAGCACACACGCACCAGTACACCACCAAAGCTCATTATCAGAACACACTGTGTATATGTGTGTGTGTGTGTGTGTGTCAGTGAGGCAGTGCACTTGCATTTGTGTGTATTTGTGTGTAATTGCTTCTGTCTACAATATCTGCAGGACTGTATGCCTGCATCTATATCTATCTATCTATCTATCTATCTATCTATCTATCTATCTATCTATCTATATATACGTATATATATTTTTCCTCAGGTGTTGGAGGATGAATTTAAGTCAAACACTACAAACACAGCCTATTTCCTGTATTCTAATTTTACAGAATATCCAATATAATGTCACTATAAACAGGCCACCATGGAACCAACAGTTTGTCTTTTGTACCACAAAAATATCTGCTGCTTTATCTTCAAAAACGCAGCATCAAACACGGCAAAAACTTGCCGACACTAATGTCTGTGTTAATGTAAATTCATTTTAGTCTGTTAATGACATTTGTGTTTTGTTAATTGTTTTTTGGTTTTAGTCAAGTACCTAATTTAGTGTGATCTTAGCAACTGACTAACTGCAACTTTTGGTAAAAGCTTCTGTGATGCCCATGTCTATAATCAGGTTGTTCTTATGCATTCCAATGCACCATCATCTGTAGACAACCCACATAGTCGTGAGCTGGTTATTCTGACCAACCCATGTAATCAGGAAGGCTATGATCATGTCACCAATGCACTGATTGGAGTAAAGAAGGAAGTATTAATTATAAAGAGCAAAGGTTCGTGTAAGCAGACAGGTTGGGTCATGGATGGGTCAAACAACACAGGACTGTCCCCCAGGAGACCAGTGTTCGTGTCCTGTGTGAAACCAAGCGAACTCTGAGTCATTATAAGGTACGTCATCACCATGTTTCTTTTCCTAAACCTAACATATGTATCTTTACGTTGAATGCTAGACTTGATGTTACATAACATGATGATGCCCGGGCATGTTTGTTTTTTCTAAACCTAACCTGAGTAACTTTACGTTAAGTACATAACATTACGATGCTCAACCATGTTTTTTTTTTTCTCTAAACATAACCTACGTAACTTTACGTTAGTATATAACATTACAATGCTCAACCTGATTTCTTTTCCTAAACCTTACTTTTGTAGTTTATGTTAAGTTCTGAACTTTACATTACATATTTAACATCATGATGCTCAACCATGTGTTCTTTTTCTCTAAACCTTACTTTCGTAACTTTACGTTTAGTACTAGACTTTATGTTAAGTACGTAAACTAATGATGCCCAGGCATGTTTGTTTTCCCTAAACCGTACGCATGTAACTTTACGTTAAATACTAGACTATATGTTAACTAAGTAAGATGATGATGCTCAGGGATGTTTTTTTTCCCCTAAACCTTACCTTAGTAACTTTACTTGGCTAAACCTAACCTACGTAACTTTATGTTAAGTACGTAACATTACATTGCTCAACCTGGTTTCTTTTCCTAAACCTTATTTTTGTAGTTTATGTTAAGTACTGAACTTTACGTTAAGTATGTAATGTTACGATGCTAAACCATGTTTTTTTTTTTTCCAAACCGTACTTACGTAACTTTACGTTTAGTACGAGATTTTATGTTAAGTACGTAACGTGATGATGCCCAGGCATGTTGTTTTCCTAAAAGTAACTTTACTTGACTAAACCTAATCTACGTAACATTACATTAAGTACTGAACTTTACATTATGTAGATAACATTACAATGCTCAACCATGTGTCTCTTCCTAAACCTAACTTATGTAATTCTGCATTAAGTACGTAACTTAATTTTAAGTACAAAGGGTGAAAACATCATTTGTGGAGTGCTCATTTCTCAGATATCATACAAACCATTGTATGAGGATATATTGCCAAAATGCATTACGGACACATCTTTAATACATTATAATCTTCTTATAGCACTTTATAATTAGAATTATATGCACTCAGAAATATTCATAATGCTTTATAACAATAATCATGACACATTATTTCACATTTTATGATCACTTATAGTAGAACTGTTTCAAGTATTACCTATTACTTAAATCATTTTAGTATTTACAGTGAGCACTTCAGGAAAACAAAACATTAGTGAGATGTCCGTGTCCATTCAGTTGATCTTTATTATGATCAAAAATGTTTGTCAAATTGGAGTATTTAATTAACTGTCTCTTATTACCCATTAACACACACATTAATTTTACGTGTTGTGTTGGTCTTGCATTCAAAAAAATAAATAAATATTAATGCTGCTTAATCTTGGGGATAAAAGACCAGATTTTGAAAAGTGAATAAAGATATTATCACTTTTAGATACACATAAAGTGATTGTTTACATGTTTGAATATTTGTAGACTATACAGACAATACTCTTGCTTACAGGAACAAAAACAATTCAGAAGATCTCCAGCGTAATGCACAATCACTACAACAGTGTGGAGCATCAGAAACAATATCAACAACATAAGATAAAAAGTGATGTGTTTAGTTTGATTGTTGTGGATTTCAGTTAGAAATTGCCGGAGGATTTTTCTGTCAACATTGGTAAACAATAACTTTAGTGATTTCATGACGCTTCATCGGGTTGCGGTATGATTATATGTGAAATAGCTCTCTGAGTCCCTGTCATTGCTCTGCTGGTAATGACAGTATTATCCCCACTTCCTCCCTGACCCAGGAGGAGCCCATCACTGGTGTTCAGGATTGCTGCCTGTGATCCCTCTCTTTCATCAGCCAGATAACTGTTGTTCCTGCAGAGCAGGAGTGTCTGCTCCAACTGAGAAATACACTTTCACAGTCTTATTGGGCACAGTGGGGCTGGCACATACAGGTACACAGATGGATCTATACACACCAGTGTGTCGATACCAGCCTGAACAGGACAAAGACAGGAAAAAGACAAGTGGAGGATGAATGAGGCGTGGTTACTAACATTCTGATGCTTTACCACAAACAAAAGATGAGTCCAAATCAGTAACTTATAAATGTAAAGATACTTTAACTGCTTATCCGCTTGTAAGGAGGCAGGTTGAAGTGGTGGATTGGTCACATAAAAAAAAACAGACTTGGAACTTTTCCCTGGAGTCACGTGTTTGGATCCGTGTGAACTTTGAGTCATTTTAAGGCACATCCTCACCATGTTTCTATTCCCAAACCTAACGTCAACAACTTTTATCGCCTGAACTAACCTCCATAACTTTACTTTAACTACATAACTGCGTTAAGGACATATTTGAGTGCAACACCATCAAGGGTAGGATGGCTTATAAAGAGCTGTCTCTACATACAGTCAGCTCTATCCACCTGGCAGTTGTTCGTTCTCATTTGAATTTGCACTGTTTGCTTTCAGCAGGAACACGACATGTGTCTGATATTGGGAGATTCTATTGTGCACCCTCCCTCTTGTCATGGAGCGCTACCCTTTTCCCTCCTCTTCTTCTCGCTGGACTGATGCAGTGCGTAACCTTCGTCTCCACTTTCTCACAGCAGTAGGCCTTATTGTTGCTAGTGTTCATCCTCTCACAGAGAATGCCAGGTACTCTGTGCTGTGCCACTGGGGCGCATATATGGAGTTCTGTGATGCACCATGATGCAGTGATGAGCATGGGAAATGTATTATTTTAACACAGCAGCATATTCTCACTCCCAAAGTTGTCACATAGCACTGCTTGGACAGTGGACTTTGACTTTTACATATGACGTGCTGTGTATCCTGGGTGCATTTTCTGTAACCACTTGGCAAACTCAAGCCCAACAAGCAACAACAGATGGACATATTGACCAGGATGTAACATTAATCAGTAATACTAACACAATGTAAGGGTTAACTAAACATCCCCTGTTTTTTTTAAAGCAGCTAGACATAAGCCCTTTTTAAACAGGAGTTGTGCAAATTTGCAGGAAAGCCCAATCAGTCTTTTTTCAGCATTGGCAGTATAAAAACAAAATCCGGGAGTGCAGCAAAATGCTGCCTACCTACTTTTGTTTATACAGAATGTGCCTTTTTCGGGGCAATGGGGGGCGTGAGCAAGTAACAAAACATGTAGCTCAGCGTGTGACGTAAACAGTGACGTGGGAGGGAAGCCGCAGCTGGTCAGTCCTTTGGCGATTCTCTCATAAGTCGGCCTGTCCTTCACCGTCCCCGTCATCTGACGGTTAATGGCCTCTTCGTTTGTGAGGACAAGGAGGGCGCGCAATTCCTTGTCTCCCCAGTTGCTCATCTTTACAGTGTCTGTCAGGTTTGTGTTTCCCTCTTGCTACTAGCTGCTCGCTAATTCCTGCTATCAGCTGTTTCCTGTTTATCCACCGCCAGTGGCTCGCACGTGCGGCGTCATCAACAGCTCCTCCCACAAGTCATCAACAGCCCCTCCCGTTGTGGAAGGCCGCCTCGGTCTGTTTAAACTAAAAGGGATCCACCAATATGTCTACCCTACGAGGCGGAAAATTGGGCACCTCGGATCAACTCGCCAATCCGGCTCTGTGTGTCTAAATGCTCGCAGCTTGCCGGCAAAAGGGCCCAACATTTGCTGAAAATCTGGCAGTGTAAAAGGGGCTTTACTCTGGTGGTAAATCAGTTCACATCGACAGTAAATGCAAATAATGTTTGTCTTGTCGAGAGAACCATCTGGCTGTGCTCTGGAGCTGAACTTGCCATTAAAAAGACCCCTGTCTTTATCCATTTCTGCTCACGGAGGTTTGTTTCTGCTTTCCATCCACGGTATTACTGCTGCATCGCTTCCTGATTTCCCAAACTACTGGGTGGGCCGAGGGTTATGATTACTGAATGTATGTGCATTAATTGTGCATCAAAAACAATTAGTGGCGTTACAAGGAATTTGTGTTAACTCATTATTAAGGCATTAACTTTGACAGCCCTAATTATAACATTACCTTGATGAAAAAATTAAGACAGTTACATATTACAATTTTGACAGGGTAACTAGTAATCTGTGACCTATTTCATTTCAAAAGTAAACTTCCCAACACTGATTACAGGTTGAAATGTGTAGACACTGTATTAAAGCCAAGTTAATATGCACAATGAGAAGGCACAGTGTAATATTGTCGTTTCATTGGAGTTTTAAGTCCAATATTCATTCTGTTTTTGGCTCTAGTTTGGTCTCCTCCAACTCTCTAAATGCTAAATGCTACACTTTCTCCTCCAGCCACTTACTTGTTTGAGGTTGTTTTCTGTAAACTGCCGTCAATGCTTTTGCACAAAGCTTACTTGCATTTTCAAAATGAACAACCCTCACTTTATATGTAGTTTTATATGTAGTTTGATTCACAGTTTAAACCCGACATATTTGGTGTTGTGACAATACTCGATAAAGAAATGGAGCTGGCCTGAAAGTTAAAAAAGAAATGGAGCCAGAGGATGAAGAGGCAGTGAGGTATGCAACAGAGAACAGATAGCAGCAGCAGATGAACAGACACCGCAGACATATGGACAGTGAGACTGATAGAAAAGGATAGAAAGATCAGCAGGTCAGATAAGGAGCATCGGTGACTCAGAAACTTCAACCTTCTGTAAAAAGTTTCACAGGAAAAAAAAAAGAAGGTTTTGAAATGTTTTCATGTTAAGGGATCAGATTTATCCCAGACCGGCTGGAACCCTTGAGGCTCCGAGTACAGACGCTCCCTGAATCCAAAACTAGCTTGTGTGTGTGTGAGTGTGTGAGTGTGTGTGTCTAACCTGTAGGCTGCCACAGAAGTGGTAAATGCCAGGGTCTGTGTTGATGGTGTTGTCGATGGTGTTGGGGTTGCGTTCGCGGTTCCTCTGGTAGGGGGTGGTGGTGGAGGTGGTGGTCTGGACGGGGGACATCGGCTGCCACACTCCAACATCTGTCCCATTTCCAAAGGCCTGGATAGCATTACCTACAGAGGGAGAGTGAGACACAGAGCTGATTAGCTGTGGACAACAAATATTTTTTTCCGGGGGAAGGTGAGTGGTGGACATGAAGGAAACTAAGTCAGTAAATAAATAAAGCAAACAAACAAACACATGCTCTGCAGGTGGAATATGTGTGCCACCCCAACCACATGACACAGATAAGCAAGCGTGATGTGAAGTGCTGTAAAGTTAAGTTGATTTAAAGAGGCAACTGATAGGATTTGGTTTTTTTTGTTTTAGCTTGCCACCTAGCGTCAGTGGTGTTGCTCGCACTGTCGCAACGACCAAATTGACCGTGGGGATCAGAGATAATCAATAAAATGTAGGCTGTAAAGCCACCAGTATACTTCTATGTGTATGTAGAATGAGAAGGTGTGTGGACACTCTACTAAATAAATGAGTCAAGAGACCGAGCAACAATTATCAGATTTATCTGAAGAAAAAACAAATAATCACTGTCCGAGGGCTGCTGTAGAATGGCAGCGGGGATGTCAGCTGACCAACGCTCGCTACCCGCTCCCTGGTTGCGGCGATTTGTGATGCTGGCCAGCTAGGAATGAACTAGCAGCCAGTACAGTACAGTCCTCTCTGGTCTAGCTAACATTTAGCCGTGTTACTTACTGATCCATTAGAAAGAAAGCTAGCTGGACATGGGTTTTGAAGCCTCTTTGGTCACGGAGCTCCCTCCATCTCTTGAACGCCTGACTGAGGTTTACTCTTGTTTTTCCTCTTCTTTTATCACTCTCCTTTTTGCTCTTCTTTGCCTCCTCACACAGAGGAGCTCCTTTTCTTTGGCTCGGCCACATCAATATTGTTGATAATCCATAAATCTACCTTAAATTTAATACACATATAAAAAAGGTCTCCAGAAGCTTCAGAGTTAGTCCAATGACTAAAAGATATATTAAACACCAACTGCCTTTAGCCGCTGCTTAGCTCTTTATGCACTCAATGATTTTCCCACATTATCTTACTGTGCTACCAGCTGGTCTCAGGCAGGTGTGACTACCCTAAAACCACGATACACTCTGTACACACAATCTGTGAAATTATTTCTTACTGGAATTATCACTTTGTGTGCCACACTGTAGGGACAATGCTAGAAGGACCAGCTCATCAGCCAGAGGTGACTGCCTGGCTAAAATTTAGGTAAACTGCAATCAGCATTTTCCGTCAGAGCAAACTATAACTGGAGCTCAGTCCCACCCTTGTCAGAGAATGCCCATGTTTTTGGTATTTTTAAAACAACACTTATAACATGGCTCAGACAAACCGATCATGTGATCACGGGTCGAAACACGCATAACGTGTTATTTTACATGTTCAACTGTTTGTAAATTTGCAAACTGTTTTGCTGACTACTTGTTTCTTGTTTGTATTGTACTGTCTGAATCGTAGCCTACTGTACTGTCTTTTAATATTTTCCTGCCCTGGGGACCACAGATGCAAAATAGCTATATAGCTAACTCTGTATACAGCGAACTAATAAAATAAAACAAAATAAATAAGTAACATTTTACACAGATTCAAGGCTCCAAACACATCTCTTGATGACTTTGAGTTTCGCTGAGCTGGTAAAAACATTGCTTTTATTGGCCACAGCAGAGATACTGCGTCGTAATTCCAAGCAGGTCACTTTAGCACAAAGCTGGATCTTATCATGAATCACACGCTTGTTAGTCCCCACGTTAAAATAAAGCTTTATATTGCACTGGTCTAAACCACAATTAAAGGCGAGTTAGAAGGTACTTAAGTTTTGTTATCACTTCCCCCCATTATAAATTCACCACACAGTCAAAAACCTGAGTGCTGATGTGGCTATTTACCATTAGAGTCCATTAGTGGCCCTATTAATAGCGTTCTATGGCTTTGATGTGAAAGACACACACACACACACACACACACGCAGACACACACACACACACATCAGAGGAAAGCTGAGCTTTACAGAGCTGCTGTTTGAACGTAATGATATTCTTCCCTCCAACAGTGAATTATGACCCTGATACTGTGGTAAAGGAAAGAAGAGCTGATCTGCATAGTGGCTCCTTAACCTCACTGAAATATTCATACATACATGTGCAGAGACACATGTGTATGTCTATATGATTTACAGCATATATTCATATTAGATATTGGATCAGGTCATTGTTTTCCATCTTATTCTTTGCAAATATTATAATAATAATAACAACAACAACAACAAAAGACTAAAATTACCGCCTCCCCCTTCAGCGCCTCCGTGAAGCAGTCAAGTTTCTCTTATAGTTTACATCCACGTCTGTGAAAACACGGATGGATCTAACCAATCAGCACAGATTCAAGGTTAGAGTCACCAATTCAATATCTGACCAAATGTCTCCCCTTCTGTTCCTGAGATATGTTGTTGAGTAATGGGCATCACTTCATCATTTTATCCCGTTTGTGTGAAATTTGTCATAATTAGTGTATGATTTATTGAGTTATGGCCAAATGTTTTGTGAGGCCGCACTGACCTTGACAGTCTACCACCATATTCTAATCAGTTCATTGTTGATACCAAGTGAACGTTTGTGCCAAATAAGACAAAATTCCCTAAAACATTCTTGAGGTATTGTGTTCACGAGAATGGGATGGACGCAAGATCACAGTGACCTTGACCTTTGCCCACAAAATTCTAATCAGTTCATTGTTGATTCCAAGAGAACATTTGTGATAAATGTAAAGAAATTCCCTCACATGTTCTTGAGATATCTATTTCATGATAAAGAGACACAGTTAAGGTCACAGTGTAATTCCAAGTGAACATGTAGGTCAAGATTTAAGAAATTCCCTCTAAGACTTTGTGAGATATCAAGTTCATGCTGATGAGACGAAAGTGTATTTGAAATATTCGGTTTATGATAATGACAGACGCAAGGTCACAGTGACCTTTACCTTTAACTGCGAAATACTAATAAGTTCATCTTTGATTCCATGTAAACTTTGGGCCAAATTTAAAGAGGTTTTCATGAGTTGGTCAGAAAATACTGTGTTCACAAGAATAAGAAAGACAAGGTCACAGTGACCTTGAAATTTGATCTATGAAAATATCTAATCACTTCATAGTTGAGTCCAAGTGGATGTTGGTGCCAAATTTGAGGGATGGATGGACAGACAGACGGACATCACAAAAATAATGCCTCAGACCACAGCTATCACTAGCATGGAGGTATAAATACAGCATCAGAATACATGTCTTACCAGATAAGCATAAGTAACATGGAAGATGCAAAAATCTGTGTTCAGAGATGTGTTTGTGTGCAAAAAAAAACTGTTGTGCCATTCCACATGTTTTCAAAAATAAGCTGATGCAACTGATATTAAATAAAAAACTTAAATATTCAAGGTGTAATTTATCCGTCTCCCATCAAAATAAAATGTCTTTTCATCCTGAGTTTATCAATGCCGTCTTTCATTAACGCAGTAACCTGTCAGTCTTTTCTTTGTGCTCCTCTCTCGGTGCAGATTCTCCAGACGCCTTCAACAACTCCTGCTATTGAACTAGAAACATTGATTCAATGGTAAATTACAGCAAATGGTTGTCGGCTTTTATGTATCATTTAATGAAAACCTGCCTTTAACACTGCTCTGTCTCTGAAGACGATGATGGCACCGACAGGAGGGCATTAACTCTTTTGAGAAAACATTCAATGTTAGTTATTTTATTTCATGAATCCAACATTTCTTCCAAAGTCAACCAGGCCCTGATCATACAGAGGCAGCAGATCAGAAAACATTCCCATGAGTGAGTCTTGTTTTGCTATGTGGACTTGTTGAGTCACAGTAAAGTTGTGAGCCTCTTTGGATTTCATCAGTCTGAAGAAAGCGAATGTGCTGACTCGAGTCCACATCATGGCATCATACAGCCCTAAAGTTCCCCTGCAGGGCCAAAGGAACACCTGCTGCAGCACTGGCAACATTCATCCTCCAGATGTTAAAAACAGTGAAGGATGATTGATCGCAGGTATTTCTCCAGTCACTGACCTTCCCTTGTCTCCTTATGGTCTTCTCTGAAAGCACCCATGGCAGCGTTCCCTTATTCCTGCTGACCTACTTCCAGATATTTCCTTAAGCAACTGGAAGCGGGAGATTCTCAGGATGTACTTGGCATCTCAGCAGGTCGGACTTGCCCTCAGTGTTAATTTGTGATTGCAGCTCTGACAGATTAAAATACTGCGGAGAAGTAAATTAAGGTTACCTTGGACTGGGTTTTATGCAACTCAGTGTTTTTTGACAGCCTGTCAAGGACAAGACATCTGGATACCAGTGTGCATGTGAATATACTCATTGGACTGGACTTGTGTTTGATGAACTCTAACACATGTTGTTCAGAGTTGTTGTAGATTTATACTTCTATACACTGGCTCCACGTCAACGGAGACACTACGCTGTAGCCTGACGTGCACCTCCCCAGAAATGTAACTACATGTCGCGGCGTCTTATGTGTGATTAATCATGGCTTCATGTGAGTAGAGGAAATCGCTGCTATTCACACGGCTAATTTATACAATATAAAATGCCATAGGCTTGTGCTAATAATGTTAGCATGTTAAATTTGTTCGGAAAATGTGTTTAGTATAAGACAGTTGTTTTGTCAGTGAACCTTGTGAGTTGTAATGAAGCTGAATTTTGTAACGTTACCTTTGTTAAATGTGTCCAGATAAAGACAAGTGTTTGTCTGTGAATGCTGCGAGTTATAGTGAAGCTGATTTGTGTACTTTGTGTGTTTAATGTGAGTTTTGCAGCACTTTACAGAAACCCCACTGCCCACTAGCTGTTTGGAGGTGTAACTGCAGAGTGACACGCACACCACCACACAAGTAAAAAAGCTAATAACGGTGCAGACCACATGCATGTTCTACGGCGTAGGCTCTGCATAGAGCTGACGCACAAGTATAAATCACCCTTTACTGTGTCACCAGTAAAGTGTCACCATCCTCGTCTCTTCCTTTTCCTTGCCGTCTTGTGGAAGTGGCTTCTGCTTAAACTCACCCTGACCTCAAAAGAACCTTTGAGTTAGTTCCACTCTGCACATTTAATAAACGTGACTATTAATCTTGAACTAAGTAGATCCGGAGACTCCCTTACTTCATCTGCTGCGCTGGATTTACGACCAGACATCCCAAAAGATGGAAACACTCTCCCAATAATAGACAATTAAAAGCGGAGCATTTGTGATTATGATGTAAAGACTGAAAAGCAACTGGAATTCACAACAAATCTTTCATTTACGTCACACGATCCACTCCTACTTTTATTTCCTTGTAAAAGTAATTCTGTGTAAAAAGCTGCCGACATGTGCTGGCATTCATATCTGAGATGCAACAATCAGCACAAAACCAGTCACTTTCGTCAGTATCCTGCAGCCCTGATATGTGCGACTCTGCTCATGAGTGTGCATGTGCATATTTCATTTTTGCTTATGTGATTGTGTAGCGAGTCATTTTGTGCCGAGACAGCAGAAGGCTGATGAGCATATTGTAAGTGTTGATGGGCTCTTTCCTGGCTCCTCCGTCTCCTTACCTAAGGCCTAATTATACTCACAGCACAGTGACCGTGTGTGAAAGACCGTTAGCATCTCAAATTAAGCCTCAGGGTGTCAGACGTGTTGTGCATGTGTGCTTAGCTGATTCCTTTCATTTTGCATATTGGATGTGTCTCTATCTGGCACCTGTCTGACATCTGTTCATAGATTTACTGTCCTTTCTGTTATTCCAAAACAATTGAATTTTCTTTGGCAAGCTGTTGTTGAAGGGTTACAGTGAGTCCATTCAGCTATTTCAGACTTTAAATAGCACTTCTAAGTTTATTGGGGACTAAGAATCAATCAAAATGACAGCACAAATTACAGACAAATCCTCTTTAAAATCACGTACACTTCCAATCCAATTACTTGACACATGCATTTTTACTTTTACTCTGTAAAGCATACTTTCTGTCACAGCTTTGTTTGATCAACGGCTTTGCAAGACAGCAAATTAGCTTACAGTTACCCGGCCTCATTATTGTAAGTGAAAGGTCTCCTGGGAGCCGCTGCTTCTATAACCAATCACCTATTTCCAGAATGGATGACATCAGCACACTTGACCTGAGACCATATTAGCTGAGTATCGTCTTGTAACAACTGGAGGACTTTTTCCACATTTCCAAGAACAACTGTGCCTGCACCACGAGAGCTCGCTCTAAGAATCGCCATTCTCAGGGACTTATATGGCTCGTTTCACCAGCGTGAGAGAAGCTTTGAGTAACGTGTTGGATCTGCACACACGACATCTATGGCACGTCTATCTGTCCTGGGAGAGGGATCCCTCCTCAGTTGTTCTTCCTGAGGTTTCTTCACTTTGTTTCCCCTGTTAAAATGAGAAGCTTCTCCTTATCAGCTGTGAGGCTCCAAGGACAGATGGTGTCATTTGTTGTAAAGCCCTGTGAGGCAAATTGTGATCTGTGATACTGGCTACATACAAAAAACTGAATTGACTGGTCGAACATGTGATCCAAACCTTTTATATTATAAACAACAGAAAAAAACAAAGAACAAACAGCTGATAACAAAAAAAAAATGTCTGAAAAACATGAGCAAGTGGGCCGACAGTGAAGTCCAGGATTTACTGAGCACACGGATCAGCCACAGCATTAAAACCTTTGACAGATGAAGTGAATAAGTGGGAAAACCTTGAGTCCTGGCATGCATGCAGACGCCACTTGATGCACTCCACCCACCCAAACACATGTGACGGACTGGTGTATATGTGATGGTGGAAATAAGAGGTGTTTTAGACCCGTCAAAGCAAAAGTAACATCGCTACATCAAATACTGACCAGTTCTGCCACTTCACTTTTCCCATTGTCATGCGAGTGCAAACAGAAAAAAGCCCCTGAGTGTATGTAATTCTCTGGAGAGCTCCGCAGTGGACAGTTCCTTCCAGCCAGTCCCCAGAACCATTCGGTCCAAAAGTGCCTCTTGTCCTTATCCTAAACCCTAACAGCAAGTCTTAACCCTCACACAAACACAGAACAAATTGTCCTTGCTTTCCAAACATATCCTCACTTTTATGGTCTGAAATCTGGGGCCAGTTGCACAAAGCACTTTAAGTTTGCTCCTTAAGGTTTAGATTTTCCTCAGCTGAGGAAAATATTCAAGGGTGTTACACACGATCTCTTAAAAGAATTCCTTAAGCCCTATTCGGACAGGACTAGTTTAACGTGGCGACGTATATATATATATATATAGAACATTTGTTTGCTTGAACATAAGTTTGTGACAGCCCAGGCTACCTGTTGTCGTAGCTAAGTAGTAGCATAGTGAAAAAAACAAATGGATAAGAAGACACGAAAACCAAATTGGTCGGGGGACGACAAAAATCATACTGTACATTTGATCTGAAAGCAATGAATTTGGGAGGAAACTGCAAAGTTCAGATGGGAACGTGACCACGGTGTTCAGCAGACGGGTAAGGGTGTTTGAAACCTGGTGAATGACGAGGTGCACCATTGACTTGTGAACATGAAATACCTCGCCAATGATGGATTGAAAAGGTCCTGTTGCATAAAACCGCAGTGAAATCCTTATTTGAAAGACACTTAAAGAGTGCAGCTCAAGAGAGTTGCCAAAGTCGCCATAGACTCAGGCATGTTAAGATTAACATGCAGTCAGAGGTACCTTGTGGTTTTTCCTTACTTTAGTTGCTAAGGTCCTCTGTGCAACGGTTTAACAGACATTAAGCAATTCCATAAGTATAAGACCAAGATAAGGAGAAAAACGTCAGGAAACCTTAAGGACACGACTTAAGGATGTTTCATGCAACTGATTTTATTTAAAGGAACTCTTCATTTAATGTGCATTGTGCAATTGGCCCCTGGTCCTTAAAACAAAAAAGATACACACACACCTTTTAAAGCTCTAAACCAAACATTCATTCAACCTTCATGAATGCAAACTCCACAGTGAATTTAATCGGACATGATATCATCTTCCCACTGCAGCAGATATTTGTGTAGGAGGCATGAGTTTGGCCCTCACAGATATCTACATTACCACTTTATCTCACTTTACATGTACAAGGCTTGCTGTAACACTAGAATTATGATCATGTTCGACGGTGTGACCTTTGCATATTCAGTACATACTCCGGAAATGGGGAGGAATCACATTGGAAAGGCTTTGAATACATTAAAACTCCAATGTTTTTCTGGAGAATATTAAATGCAGTGGTTCCAAACCTGAGGGTGGAGACCCCTCAAAGGATGGAGAGATAATGCTGAGGAGGTGAGAGAAGAAAAAAAGGATTTGATAACAAAAATATGTCTAACCACTGTTTGTGTTTTTGAATGATTCAGTTTAGATTTTTTGCCCTGTAAGACCTTTAAAAATAAGTTCTGCCTGTTAAGGTTGTTTTAAATGTGCCATATAAATAAATTTGACTTTGACTTTTGACTTTGTTACATGCATTATCTATTTGAAAATACACTTGTTTTCACAGGAAATTTACCATTTACATACTGTCTCTTTCAAAATAAACGCAGTACTTCAGTGCAGCACCGCAAATTGATTTTTTTTTTGCCTTCAAAGACGAAAGCACGTGGTTGGGTTTTGGGGAAAAAAAGTCAGTGTTTGTTGGACCCATCCACCAACCGTCTCACCCACTTTACTCGGATTTTCGTTGCCTAAACTTAATAACAAATTTAATAACATAACAGCAACAGGCCGCGCATCATGCCGACATTAAAGGACAGCTTTTTTTCATTGGTGTCTGAAACCGAAGTCACTGCCCAACCACCAGATTTCGACAACTTCGAAGTGAGACTGGGTTTGCCAAGCTGCAGACCACTGTTTGAGACCAACAGACATCAAAACCAGAAATCATTACTGCATTTCCAGCAGCTTTTTAGTCACCAAACATGATTCATTAATATTACTAGTCCATACCTGTTGGTAGCTGTGTCACCTTCTACCTATGCCAATCCTCAATGCCTATGTGCAGTTTCACATAGATTGACCACGTCAGTGAGTAGAAAAACATGGGACAGACAGAATGACTCCAGGATTATGTACAGCATACCATACCATGACTTAGTCATACCCAAAATTAAAGAAAAACACCAACATTGGTCCACAGGGGGAGCCACAGCGATCGGTCGCATTTCAGCCATTTTGAAGCATTTTTCTGTTGTTATAGCGCCACCCAGTTGCCAATTAGAGTTAAATTTCTCCAGTCACCTTGAGGCGTCCTGTTCTACATATCTACCAAGTTTAGTAAAAATCCATATGGCGGTTAGGCCTAGATAAGAAATGAGCTCTCTAGCGCCCCCATTTTGTTTGATGGGGTCAATAATGGAGGGGTCCCCTCAGATTATGTGTGGTCATATGCCTACAAAGTTGCGTGGTGATGGGTGAAACCCTTGAGATGTTATACACCTTTATGTGATGAGCCACGCCCTCCGCAATATTCATTGCCTTATAGAAGCTCAGTTTTAGTAAGTTTTCCAACTTTTGCCAAGAGGGAACTTTAGATATTGGTCCCTAGATTATGTTCACCCAGTTTCATGCAGATCGCTCAAACTTCCTAGGAAGAGATCCATTTGAGGTGTTTTTCAGAAAAATCAAAAGCGGAAGTTATGGGTTCTTGAGGCAAATGTGTTCCTCATGAGGAGAGGCATCTCTGTGCAAAGTTTCATGTCTCTACGACATACGGGGCATGAGATATGCACATTCAAAGTTTAACATTTCAGTCGGTTGCTATAGCGTCCCCCTTTGGCCAATTGATGTAATATTGCTTCATTGGCATCCTCCCATGACCCTCTACCACTGTGCCACATTTCACATGGATTGACCAAGTCAGTGAGGAGAAAAACGTGGCACACACACACACACACACACACACACACACACACACACACACACAGTTTTTGTCATTACATAGGAAGAGATTGAACGTATTTGCTTTTTTTTCTAACATAAACATTGTCACTGAGTGTTAAATGTGATAAATCAAATATATGTACATAAACACAATTACAACATTAACTAACAATATAAAATGCAAAAGTAATTCTTAAGAAACAAACAAAACATTCCTTTATACTTCAATCTTCTCTGATCTACAGCAGATGAACTCTCAGACACTCAAAAAGTGTATGATTCACTTCAAGATGCGTCGACACCAGCAGTGTACTCTAAGGCATCCACACTTCGCCACGTATTTCTCTGTCCTGTCCTTAGCACTGAAAGAGACTTGTTCATATGATGCAGCTCTGTGAACCATTTCTTAAAAGAGGGCTCACCTGGTCGCCTCCAGTTTGTCATTATAATTTGCTTTCCCACCATTTTACCATTTTACTGGTGTGAATAAAGTCCCTGGCTCCATGGTGAGATGTCATTTGTGGGTTGCTTATCACATGGAGCCTCGGCCAGAACTGCAGATAATTTAGGCCAAAACCTGATCTTTTCCTCACCATAACCAACTGGTTCATGTGCCTTAACCTACCCACACTTTAACCACAGTGTTTTTTGAAACATAAAGAATGTAAAACTTCAACATATCTGCTACACATTAATGTGTAAATGTTAATGTGTTCAAGTTTTCCAGAAAAGTACAACGCCAACTTTTATTCTTGTGATTGGTTTGTCCAGACAAGCCTCTTCTCTCTGGACAATCTAAAGTGCAGGATAACACAAAGTCCTCTCTCTCAGTCTTTCCATATTCTCTCTTTCTGTCTCTTTTCTTTCCTTTCTCTCTCATAGTTTCTCTCTAGTCATGACCCTGTAACCGGCGTGTGTCAGGATCTTCAGAGTTGTCAGTTCCAGTTACTGCTGAGCAAGCTTAATGAGAGCAGGAAGAGGGGAGGGCATGAAAGGAGGAGATGGAGACAGAGAGATGGGATGAGCTGAAAAAAGAGAGGTGAAGCATGAGCAGGAGAACAAGTCAAAGGAAGGGGTTGTAATGGTAAAACAAGGGAGCAGTAAAGGAAGAGTGAGAGAAATACTAGAGACTAATAATGGAAATTCAGAGGACGTGTATTCCTCCACTTTGCCCTTCACTTGGCTCCCCGCAGTGAGTGAAAGCAAAGAATAGATAGACAGAGAGAGCGCTCGCTTTAACCTACATTAACCCGCTAAGATCTCACATTGACACACTTGAACACACACGTATAATATCATGTGAACACACAGAAGCAAGGACATCACACACAAACACTCAGAAATACACCACGATGATCACATGCAGGCTCAGACACACACACACACACACACACACACACACACACACCGAGCGTAGCAGCCCTTATTATCCACGGCAGACCAACCTCGTTAACCCTGACTGGTAAAAAGACAACAGAGCAGAGAAAATAAGAGGAGGGAGGGGAAAAATAATAGAAGAGGAGAAGACAAATTGAAGAGTGAAAGAGAGAAGAGTCGGTGGAAATGAGGCTGCATCTTGTTGGTGTTTTCTCATCTGGTAGCTGTCATTCTGACAGAGGAAAATCAAACCGCCCACTTTGCTCCTGTCGAGCCGAACCAGCAGCAGCAGCAGCAGCTCACCCTCTTTATTGTGACTATGGCTCATTATTTTGAATGCACACCATTTTTCTACAGCACACAGCTACTTAGGAACACATCGACCAAGTGATTGATTGACACAGGTGTCACAGGTGCGACTTATTGCTTCATCAATCGAATATCTAACTGATTCATTAATGAGGCAACTGTGCACCTGAAAGAGACAGTGGTCAGTGTGTATGTTAATGATGTGATGCTTTCACTTCAAGTAACAACCTCAGATACAACCTCATCCAATGTGCTTTTATTCTTAGGACACAGTTCGTATAACCTTTGAATAAGTACCATAAAACTTCATTGTCCTGAAGCCCCAACATAAAAAGTTGTTTGGAAAAACATCATTTGAACTCTGTTTTCAGGACACTTGGTTCACTATGGACGAGCAGTATGGAGATCTGGGAGAATCTGGGGCGCCGTCAGCCTCCATTAGGTGGAGTTGTGTTGCTACCTCCTCTCCCCTTGGATCTCCGCAAGTGATGTGAGGACTCTAAAACTTCACCTGAGCCTCCCTCGGCATATGGGTGAGTAGATAATGGCTGAATTTTCATTTTTGGGTGCACTATCCCTTTAACTCTTCAGTACTATGAAGCTGGTTCTCTTTTTACTAAGATAAATCACCGTGGCAACTTATGCCAAACAGCCTGTCAACACAAATCAGATCATAGAAGAAAGAAAGTATCCATCCGGAGTCTCAAATTAAAAAATACAGAAACAAAATAAGAGTAACTCCTACGTTAGTAATTTCTATGTGTTCGTTATGAGACTACAGAATATTGTTTACATCCCACGCCACTGACATTTTACTGTCTTACAGTAGCAGAAACTTTTGGTACCATCTCATCTGATATGAAGCAGCCTCCATCATTCATGGCTCTGATGATGTTGCTCATAATTAACACCACGGTCTCTTTCACATGATAAAGTACAATTGCGACTTGCAGGTGTTTCCATTAAAAGGTGTTTTGCGTATGAGCCATAATTCTCGTAAAATCTCGTCCCGCAAGACTCCACTTTGTTTGCAGAAGTAGGATGGACATTTCAAATCTCTTGCGAGCTGGAACAATCATCTCAGTTGCCACTGCTGCTGTTGCAGTAGTCTACAACTGCAGACGAAGAGAGCAAGTGGTATTCCAAAGGCAAAGTCCTTATGTGTGGCAGCGACCACGGATAAAGGATTTCTGAGAGAGGGTGGTGAGCGAAGAATTCACCAATGTCATGTCCGGTGACGTATTTCTGCGATACAGTGCTTCCATTACACTTTTGCGATATACTTCTATATCGACACGTCTGAAAAACGACCTCATGAGAGCGTCAAAACTTTTTCTCGATATTTGAGAGGTTTTTTTGAAATGTAGGTGTTTCCATCAACAGTTTTTTATTGCGATTTTTAGGTTTTGTGCATTTCTAGGGTTAATGGAAACGCACTCACTGTGGCTGGGTTGATATTATGTTGCGATAGGGTGATCATTCATCTGGCTCCAGGCACTGTACCTGAAGAGTCCAGTCAAGGGTGGGGCCTGTGTCAGATCGAACAAAGGTCAAAGGCTTAGTTCTATTAGCCCTCTACCTAAAGGCCCTGTCGCTCTTACGCTGCTCGCTGAATAGGGCTAAGGAACACACCCTGATTCACCAGCTACGCAAATTAGTGGACCAATGCAGGCTCTTGGTTTGAGATCAGGGCCCTACCTTTGCTAATAGAACTAGGGTTACAATAGTGTAACCTTTGTTTTGATACAGCGCTGGTTGAAAATCGGCAGAGTATCCCTTTAAGTTTCCATTTACATGCATGAAGAGGAAGTGTCTTTACCCATTAACATTTTATTCAAGCCAACGATGGCAAATTTAAGATTATACTTCCACTAGGCCTGAGGTTCAATCATTTTATGAAACCTCAATCCAATATCAAATCCCCTTATACAATCCAAATCCCTTTAAATCCCTTATTGAATCTCTTTAGGTTCAACTCTCAACACTGTAAGTCACTAAAGTTAAAGATGACTTGAACTGGGAGATTCTGAGACTGACATGAGGCAACTGGCTCGATTGTTTCTAACGACTCTGTTGGTCTGAAAAACCAACTGTCTGATGCTCACTGCTGTGGAGTTTAGTAAAGGGAGCGGCCAGACACCAGGTTTTATTCTGGTCTTTGGTCAAGTTGTTGACAGAAATACAGAACTTAAAAATCAGTGACAGCTGATCTGTCACAGAAAGTGGTAAAAGTATAAGCTCATCAACCTGAATGTTTTGTTCATTCGTCTTGACAAGAATAGATAAATCATATCTTGTCGTATCTCCGCCTAAACAAGTACTAAACAAATCCGGCAGCCATTGACACCCAACCCTGACTATCATACTTTTTTGCTGAGCCGGAGGCGCGGGTGCAGTCTCGCACGGCATTCCAGATCAATCATAGCCAATAAACTATTTATGGACAATTTATTCATCCCTTTCTATCCCTATTATAAATATGATAATCCATGTTAGAATCTCTTTGTTTCAGGAGCTAATCCATCTGTATTAGCACAGATCTTATCTCCTGAATTGGATTATTTTTTTTAATACTGCAACAAAGCTTATAGATCTCATACAGGCCCAGTCGCAAGAAGAAAATGTCGCCATTATACGTTTCTGCAAACCACAAACACATTAGATTTGCACATTTCGTCATGTCAATGCTTCTACAGTGAAGTAGAGTATGACCTGATTTTGTCACTGGGACAAGGAGGGGATGGTGGATGATATGACACCTAAGCAAGATGCCTGCGAAGCTGTAGACCCCTACGAAGCACTGTTTGACACCAAAACCGGTTGATTTCTAGAGTCATTGCTGTGTTTCCAGCTGCTTTTTGGCAACCAAGCAGGGTGTTGTTTTTAGCGATCCATTGCTATATTTCCACCAAGGATAATGCCACAAAAGCAGTTGATTTTTACTGAGACATCATTGTGCCACCAAAAGAGGGTATTTCAAGCCAAAACATGAACTTTTCCACACCATAACCAAGTGGTTTTTGTGCCTAAACCTATCTCCACGTTAACCACAGCGTTGTTGAAATGTAAACCAACGTAAAGTTTCAACGTATCTGTTACATAATAACAGAAACATTCAATGTGTCCATGGTTTGCAGAAACATACAATAATGCTTATACTGAATCTGTTCACCATTGCCAAGAGTGGGATAGTTAGTGGGCTAAAACTGTACATTAGAAGTTGAGGTAGCACATTGAAAGGCAGATAGTTAAAGTGTTTAAAAAACATTGGTCCACAGGGGGAGCCACAGCGATCGGTCGCATTTTAGCCATTTTGAAGCATTTTTCTGTTGTTATAGCGCCACCCAGTTGCCAATTAGAGTTAAATTTCTCCAGTCACCTTGAGGCGTCCTGTTCTACATATCTACCAAGTTTAGTAAAAATCCGTATGGCGGTTAGGCCTAGATAAGAAATGAGCTCTCTAGCGCCCCCATTTTGTTTGATGGGGTCAATAATGGAGGGGTCCCCTCAGATTATGTGTGGTCATATGCCTACAAAGTTGCGTGGTGATGGGTGAAACCCTTGAGATGTTATACACCTTTATGTGATGAGCCACGCCCTCCGCAATATTCATTGCCTTATAGAAGCTCAGTTTTAGTAAGTTTTCCAACTCCAAACAATGTCACTTATACTATTCTTTCTCAGACATTGAACTCAAACAATTGTGGTCCCCCACCCAAAATATATAATTCAATGATTAAATGAATATCGGAAACATGCCGGCGACTAGTCGATTAATGGGGCTAAATGACGACTATTGGTCGACTAGGAAAATTCTTAGTTGGGGGCAGCCCAGAGCTATGGGACTTTAGATGAGTCATATTTTCTCACTACATCTTAACCTTTCTTACCCTCAGGTGGACATAAACAACAGGTTATACACTTCTTTTTATTGGCTTTAAAAAAAAGCAGGTTATTATTGGTTATGAGTATCTGTTGAAAGAATCCTAATCGATGCATCCCTAACACTAGATTTCAAAAACCGTGCTTTAAACAAGCGTCAGTGATTACCAGCATTTATCCAGCTCAGGTGTCCTTTAGCAAGACACTCCCTCCATGACCCTGTGTTCCAACCTCCGCACAGAAATCAATGAGGAATCACATTACACTTAAAGAGTATTGTGGAGGGAAGCAGCCGGCTGACTGACACTGAGCGTACTATCAAGGCAAGACGGAGCAGAATTAGCTCTGATTACAGACAAACACGCGATGAATATGGCTTTTATCTCCACACTACAGTAAGAGCATGCTGCAACTTATGAATCCTGGCCAGTAATAGGTGTGTTCATATATATATGTGTGTGTGTGTGTGTGTGTGTGTGTGTGTGTGTGTGTGTGTGTGTGGGATGGAGACAGTCAGTGTGTGTGTGTGTGTTTGAGGGGGGTTGTTAATTAAAGTGGTTGTGTAAGAGGGCTGGATGAAAAAGCCGCTTTCTGTCAAAGATCTGGAGCAGGAGTTCCACTACAGCTTTTAGGCGCACACACACACACACACACACACAAACGAGCACAAACAAACACACACACATTCAGACACGGTGGTGCAATATGACTGGTTCTCTATAATGCTGGGGGATAACAATGCAAGCATGGCAATGGGATATATTTGGTGAGAAGGAGAGCGCGAGAGGAGGAGAGACAAGAAAAGAAAAGAGAGGATAAAAGAGCAAAACAGGGAGAAAGACCAGCGGAGCAGAGTGGGTGAAAATAGAAAGTGAGACAGCAGCATTCAGAGGAACAGATAAGACTAAAGTACTGTTGAAGAGCAGAAGAGAATAGTAAACAGCTGGTCAGACGGCAGCTGGGCAGAGGGGTAACTCACGGAGGCAGGTGTTCTCGGTGAAAAACTCTGTGAACTTGTCACACTCGTCCTTGTTGTTGCCACTGTTGCTGCAGTTGCAGTAGGGAGACACGCTGATTTTGGGTGAGCGCAGGTAGTTGGGAGTCATCACGGTACCTGCAGCAAGAGGATAAAACAATTCATTCATGCATTCATGTGTCTTTGTTTAAGAAATCTGTGAACTGTCACTGTCGAGGGCCCAAACATGCTGCGAACTGTCAGTGAAAAAAGAATATTTAAACCCTTTAAGACTCAGTTATCATCCTGCGTCTGTGTTAAATGATGAATGCTATAATAGCAAAGTGAAATCATTGTTACATTTATTTCTCCTCCCCTCCTCCTCCCCGTGTACAGGAGTGAACGCAGTGTGGTGGAGTTTCTGCAGGAAGCAGAATGCAGAGAAGCTGGAATGAAGAATAGGCTTTCTCTCGGCGAGGGAAAGTAAATAGCTTCAGTCAGTGATTTCTCACTCCCCCAATGGATTGTTCCCTTGTGCTGGCCGCGCTCCAAAACAGGCCTTTTTGTTTTGCAGTAGGCAGAATGAATTGGCACTGTGTGGACAGTGTGTGTATGTGTGGTCTGCTTTTGTGACTTGTGAGGACCGGTTCTTGACAGCTCGCTGTTGTTGCAAGGACACAGTGGGTTGTGGGGACAGTGTGCTCGGTCCATGCGGTGAGTAAGGCTGGAGTTAGATGAACGGGAACACAACTCTCGTCTTATGGTTTTGTCCATGATTTCAAGTGGTTATGACATCGTTAATTGCTTAGATCTGGAAACACGGGGACATCACCACAAAAAATGCTGAGCGGTTTAAAAAACATCACAAGTAGTCACACGGTCAGAGAGGTAGGACAAACTTAACCTCCTGTGATCCTGCATCCTCATATGAGAACGTTAAATTCTGGGTTTGCTGCACCTTAAACTTCGTTCTGCTGAACTTAGACCAGTTGTCCTCGTTCATGGACACTGTGATTCGCCATCTAGAGGCAGCAAAAGCACAATACATTAACCCTGTGGTTCCCAACCGCAAGTGACTTTGAAACATGTAAAGTTTGTAAAAAAAAAAACACTTTATATTTTAGTACAGTGAATTTCCAGCACAGTGCTCTTATTTTGAAGTGTTGCTTCCTGCTGTAGAGTGAGTGACTAACAGACAGCTACTTAACAGAAACAGCAAACAAGCTTAACAACTTAGCCAAATGTGAGTATGTGGTTACATTTTTTAAACTGTGTGGACCTTGAACTAATGAGTAAGGAACCTGGTCCAGCCCCAGGGACCAGCTGGAAACCACTGTACTAATACATTTAAAAACAAGATGGCAGCCATCTCTGCCATGTCAGTTTACAAACGCAAAGGTGGAGAAGGACCAAAACCTGATCAAACTTTTTGGGTGGAACTTGTTTCTTTGTTAATAACATTTGTAGTTTGATATGGCATAACCGCTTTTAGCATTTGGGACTTTGTTATCATCTAATTTAAAGACAGTTGGACTGTTATTGTATTATTGTAGCATTTCACACAGGTGTCAGGTGTGACAGACTGTTCCTACAGAGAAAAAGGAAACTCCTATCTTACAGTACTGAGCAAGGCGAATTCATACAGAGTTACTAAATGAACAAATCAGTTTGTTGCATTATTTGAAATGTTGCTTTTGCTTCAGGTGTTAAAATGAACAGTACTGGACAGTTTTAGACCTGAAAAGTGGCCCCTAACCTGCAGAGTTACAAAAAACTGAACAAATATTGCATTGTTTGCAATTTTGCTTTTGCACAACAATGTTCAGGCATTGAAATGAATATAAGGACACCATTTCTTTTCTTACCCAAAATGACTTACTGTTCAAAGACAATGTTTAGTCTGTCATACTTATCAGGCCCTACTTATCCCAAATAGCCAGGAGACAATATAAATGCACACCAAACAAAAGTTTAGGTCACAGGAGGTTAAACAAAGGCAAAATACATTTACAAAATTACAAGTCAAAATGTTTTTTGCAAACATTTATTACAGGTTACTGACCAACTTCGTGCAACAAGTTTGGTCTTCCATATTTGCCGTACTTGCACATGCAGTTCCCCCCTTTTTTTTTTTTTAAAATAGTTTTTAAAGCGTGAATGAATAATGAACAGAAAATCCGTTAAGTTGTTTACAACTTGTCTGACTGCTCACTGTGTAGTCTTGTAAAAGTTGTAGTGGTGTTGTAGCATTTCCAAATCTCAGCAGTTACTTTGCTGAATATCATTTAGCATTGCCTTGGTGTGATGTGTACCCCGGCAGTAATCTTTATCAAACCCTCTGTACTCGATACGTTATGGCTGCAACTCACCTTTATTCCTTTCTCCAATGTGCGTCACACCACACCGGGAGCATTTCAGAAGCAGAGTGCTTTGCCTGCCTGATATTTTGGACTTGCAGATTTTATTGATTTGATGTTCAAGAGGTTGTTACCGGGAGCGGAATTATACGCAGAGGTCTCTTCCTCCCCAGAAACAAATGGACCTGGCGATTTAAACCAGTAAAAATGCTGAATAAAGCAGTTTCATGTTACAAATCAGTGTTTTTCTGTTGCTCACATCGCAGAGGGGCCAGTGTTTGGATTGATCGCTCTGGGCTAGTGTAGAGACATGGTGGTGAACGTGGTGATCTCTATAAATGAAGAACTGCTCTCTATGAAGATATAAGCAGCTCATTCTTATGCAACAAAAACACAATGATTCTTATCTTCGGGTGACTATAAACTAAAGAAAACATACTTATTATATTTTGTTTCTGCCAATATTTCCCCACAAATCCTCCACACTTAACCTTTAAAGGTTTGTGGCTGTGTTTTAGTTGTTAAAAATGCATCCATCCTGACTTATAAAGCATACAGAGACTCTCTGAATGATGTGCACTTTAAAGAAACTGAAGCCGAAGTTGAAGTTGAGAACTCACCAATCAGACCCGAGTATGAGAGGAGGCAGTCTGCGTAGTTCTCCTTCAGACAGCCTGACAGCGAGCGAGGCTCCGGCTGGCAGTTGACAAAGAAGTCAGCCAGTCGTGACCTGCAACACACACACACACACACACACACACACACACACACACATCCCAAAATATTTCAGAGCCAAACATGATTATAGCTCCAATAGATTTTATATGAGAAGTTCAGATGGCCAATGTGATTGGAATGTGCAGCAAAATGCCCGGTCCAAATGAGCATACGCCGACAGTCATTTCTCTCAATGCAATTAGCCTTCTTAATGTCGGCCTTCAGTGGAGTAAGATGACCCTCTTACGTATGCTGCGGCTGCTTTATATCCTGGAATGAATGAGGCCAAAGGCAATTCTCCACCAAGTCTGTTCTGTTTCATTTACTGCCTTCACAAATGTTTGTTTACACTTTTGCCACAGGTGCAGCGGCACGTGAAATTGAAATAGAGTTTGGATTCCCGAGGAATTCACCATTTGAAGTGAGATTGAGTGTGATATAGGAGCACTTTGACACAAAACAAAAACCTCCTAATGTCACTTCTGGACTGTTATAACTTTATGGAAAAGGGATGTGTTGCTTCAGTCCTTTCAGCAATGTTAACACCATACTGAGAATATTTATTCTTAGGATGAGAGTAGGATCATGAAAGGTCAGATGAGCACAGGTTGTAAACCGACCTCTAGTTTAGTCCTTATTATCTAAATCATGTATTTGGTAGTAAAACCAGGTGCACTTGAAATGTCCTGGAGGCTATGATTCCTCACTACACACTAAAAAAAGAACAGAGAGCAAATTTTGAACCAAGGAGTCGGTCCAAAAACTAATGTATGTTCTCAGACAAATATCAACATTTGCTTTTGGTTTCTCATCAAAGTAAATAAAATGTGTTAATTTATCTGATATTATTTAAAATGCATTATTGAATATTTATAACCTGTGGGACTGTGCGACAGCTTGTTCCTGCACTGTTGGTTGCTACGACCCCAGATCTTGGCAATGAAGTGGGTCAGCAAAACTTTATCATGACCAATGGGAATAAATAGGACTTAACTTCAAACACCAGAACAATCAAAGAAAACTCTTAAATTAATTAAAATAATTATCAACATTAAACAATATTAATAAATATCTCTTTATATGGAAGCCATGAAAGGCAATGTGAAAAAAAATTGCGAGCAATGTTGGCTATAAAGTTCGTAATTCCAACGGATTCTGAGAGCTGAGAAGCGGAGTGATGTCATTACCTGTGGAGGAGGGGAGGGAAGTGAGCACAGCAGGAGGAGAGTGACAGCTGACGAGGAGAGTGCAAGTTGGAGTGATTTAACGGTGTTATAGTGGAGTTTTGGTGGCGTTTTCTTTGTAAATAATATTTAGTGTTGTAATAGTATTTGCGGTTTTTTGAGAGCTTTTGAGGGTTTTTTTTATGCCGTGTTTTCACCATAGTTCGTAGTTTTGCCATCGTTCATGTTTTTATAGTTCATAGACAGTTATAGTCAGTTATAGTTTTGTAAATACTGGAGGAGAAATGTCGAGGAGGTCGACGAGGGACGGGAGAGTCCCGTTGAGACTTCTGGATGGGGAGGATGGACCAGAGGAGACTGGTGGAGTGTAGTCATCTCAACCACAGTAACTAATACAGTTTGTATGCACTGGATATGTATTCCCAGTTTTATTACAATAATGTTTTTCAATATCTAGTGTAAACTTTCTTATTGGCTCATTTTAGAATCGAGAATCAATTTATAATCGAAATTGTTGCCCTCGGAATCGGAATTGAATCGAAGCGTGAGGTGTGGAGAGATTCCCACCCCTAGGCAATAGTAAGCAATTGTTGAGGATAATATCTCGTACAAAGGAAATAATATCTCCTACATTCAAGATAATATCTCATATGTAGGAGATATAGGAACTCTCATCTACAAGGTAGATGTCAGATGATGTAAGATGTCAGGAATGAAGTGGGTGAGCAAAACGTAAGGAGATATCTCTGAAAAGGAAACAATATCTCCGACAGATAAGATAATAGCTCATCTGTAGGAGATATTATCTTCTACATAGATGATATTTTTTCCTCTGCAGCAGATAGGATATCAACAATGGAAGGGGTGAGCAAAATGGGTGGAGATAGTAAGCAAAATGTTGGAATATAATATCTTCTACATAGGCAATAATATCTCCTCTGTAGGAGACAGCGTGAGGAGATATCGCACTTGGTTTTGGCCAACACTGCCTGCAAAAAAATTTGCCTTGCCCCTCAGGGCTTCCAAAGTCCCTCACCAAAACCACTCACCAAAAATAAAATAACATGAAATTTTCAGTTTGCAACCCAAAAATAAAGTTGGTGAAAGAGTGTCTTTCTGTGCAAACGTGCAACCAGGGAATAGTCGTAAGCATGTACCAAAACAAACGCACACTCACATATATGCACTCACACTGTGATCCATCTAATCACACCAATCTGGTGCAGAGCAGAGCGGAGCAGATCAGTGCGCAGTGAGAGTTGTCAGCAGCAGCCAGTATACCAACACCTGACATCTGGTGAGGGAGCTTGTGGAAATGCATGGCTTTAATCTATCTGTGCTAACTGACAAATGAACTGGGAGGAAGCTGTGCTGCAGCGAGACCTGTTGTTCAGCCCTGAGCGTATGTCTGACTTATAGACAGCAGCGTGGAGAGAAAAAACAGACAGAGACGGAGGGATGGATAGAAACTTGCGGTATAAATTTACAGTTGTCATGCTGCTTGCTGTTAAGTAGAGACAGAAGGAGGGAGGGAGGGAGGGAGACCTGAGGCCACCGTCCAAATGGAGCTCATTTATGAAGCCTAATGCTTCCATTTAATCCCAGAGAGCCACAAGACTGCTGGCTGTGGGCTCTGGAGACTCTGAACACACACACACACATGCACACACACTCCAATGAGGGTGATGTCAGATGTCCATCACTGAATTACACTTTTATGTGTGTGTGTGTGTGTGTGTGTCAGCATGAATCTGAGACTTGCAGGCAGTGAAGACAGTGTAATTCTGCTGGTGCTGATGGCTACAGTGACTACACAATGTAAGGAGGTGTCTGAGGGGCATGTCCCTGCCTGTGAGTAGTTGTTAATCACATTGTGGGGACCCTCCCCATGTGGGCATACAACACTCCTTCCCACAGGGTACTCTATTAAGATGATGAAGACAGATGGCAGACTACACTGTGGCAAAAGCTAACCCAAGTAAAGCTGCATTTTTTGTCTGAACTCTGCGCTATGGTGCAGAACTAATGATGGTCTGAACCACAGACTGTATATAAAGATGGATGATGTGTGTCCACTTCCTCTTGCTTTACAAAAATGAAGCCAGAATTTCCTGGATCAGGTGCTGCTATGTTTCACTGGTGACATCATTGGGAGCCAGAGTCCGTGCAGTAGGGATCGGAAAGCGGAGCCAGAGTATTAAGGTCCAGCCTGACTCAGTCGTGATTCAGTTATAGCTTTCAAACATGATGTCAGATCCCATTTTTATACCATGAAATGATAAATTAAACTAAACACCTAAACAAACATCACTGTGATAATAACTTCTTAAAATGACAGGAACATTTTTTGGGAAGAAGTTATTTGACATGTACGTAGACCTTTTAGTTTGGCCCATGTTCCATTCTCACTCCGACCTCGTCACATATCGATGTTTGGCCACAGACTTTCCACGTCGACATGACGTCCAAGGTACCCTGGGTGTATTGGTTGTTGACGTTCTGGGACACCATGTCAACTTCAGCATTGTCTGTTTCCAAAGTACACTTCTGATTTAACAGGAAATGTACCGTTTGCACAGTCTCTTTCAAAATAAAAGCACTACGTTGGTACGACATTGCATATTGGTGGGTTTTTTTTCCTTCAACAACAAAAGCATGTGGTTATGTTTAGGAAAAAACAACAGAGTTTGGTTTTGCAATCTTACGGGAAGCGAACACAGGCCTCCTGGGTGAAAGTCGATGGTTGTTGGTCCCATCCACCCTCCCTCCCTACTCAGACTTATGCCGCCTTAACTTTCATTGTTGTCCCACCGCGTTTCCCCCTGACGCTGCCAGACACCACAAAAAAAATACCAACGAAAGGCTGCATATCAAGCCAACGTGAAAGGACAGCTTTCTTTATCTGTGTCTGACGCCGGAAGTCACCGACCAAGCACTGGTTTTCGACGACTTCAGAGTGAGACCAGGTAAAACATGAAGCGGGCAGGTTTATGACCTGGTACAAGTTAGATGATAGCTTTTTGGGAGCTGTAATTTAACATCCATCTTTATATACAATCCATGGTCTAAACATTACCTTTAGTACATCCCCAATGGCACATATTCGACATTATGGTATGGTCCTCACTCCCAACTTGTCAAATACTGCTGCTTTTTTAGTGATGTCCGTGTCAGACACTGACGCACAGAGGCACCTTTTATGGTGATATGATATGCACCAGGCGCATCAGTTTTAAGGGCAGCTTGAATAAACCCAACTCATCAAATACTGGCGCTTTGTCAGTGGACGTTGGCATCAGAGGCTGAAGTGCACAGCCACTCTTCTTGATGGTATGATACACACCAGGTGGTGGTAGTGTTTAAAGCTGGCATCTACCATAGTATAAAGAGCGAGAAGTCCGTAATAGGGCGGTTGGAAGTGGAGGTGGATGGATCCAACAAACTCTGGACTTTCACCCGTGAGCCTGCTGTTTGTTTACTGTGTGAATGTTGAGCCAAACCATGATATTTTTTTCTAAACCTAATCATGTGCTTTTGTTGCCTAAATCCGTTATACCTATGTTATAAGTTTATTTTGAAGAAGACTGAATGTACGTAACGAGCAGGAACTGTACAGTTCCAGTGTAAACAAAAGTGTATTTTGAAAACAATGTATGTAACAAGCAAACATCGAATTGCCGTCCCTGAACGTCCAAAACTGATGCAGGAGGGTCACCTAGAGCTTCATATTTAGACATGTAGGTCCAATGACAAAGCAACTGTATTATGAGAATGTGTTGGGTAGCGAGGATGTCCCAATTCTGGGAATGAATGTGATGGTGTTGCCGCAACGATGCACATCAACATTGGGAAACAGGACACTGGAGTCACCTAGTGATGGTGATTAATCCATTTCATATATTGTGTGGCCTTTTATTTGTCAGTGTGGGAGCTGTGGTGCAGGTTTCCTACAGACCTGGGGGTTAAGGTGTCAATCATAAACCTTGGCGTCCCCTATTTGGATCTGGTTGGGGACCTTGTTGTAGGTCTTTTCCCCATCTCATACATTTTGAAGGTGCTGTTTCCTACCTGCAGATGTAGTTGGTCTTGCAGGAGGCCTGCAGTTCAAGACAGTTGGGTTTCTGTTTTTCTTCGTACGAGCAGACGGGGACGATGGTCTGACGCCTGCGTTCAGAACATGCCGTCTGGTCGCTAAGCGGGCATGAGCAGTACAGCATGCCGTAGCTGTGCTTCGGAGGAACCTGTGTGGCACAAGAAACACAAATTTAACTCCTTTTAATTCTTTTTTGTTTTACTTTCTTTCTCTTGGATGTTCTGTTGATGAGATCTCAAGGTGTGTTGATGTTCTTTTCTTTGTTGACTGTCCACAGCGGCTCCTATGCTCATGCTTACCACCTATTTTCTTTGTTTATTTCAAACAAACTGATCCTGATAGACGAGCATCCTGCCTCTGCTGGAAATTCAAAACTCATCACTTCATGTGGGCTGGAGGATTTTTCAAGCTCAAAGTTCTGTCAACCTCTTGGTTTAATCTTGTAAAACAAACCATCAAATATTGAGGTAAAGGCATGCATTATAGATTACAGCTGCAAGTGGAAATGGCCAAGTGGTTACTGCAAATGTAAACTTTTTTTTTAATGAGCCAATAGGGAGAATTTTATAAATAACTGCAAAAGATGTCAAAATTGTCTCCATTGTCTATTTAACATGGCTTCAGTGGAATAACAACATCAATAAATTCTGGTATTAGAGTAAAATGATGCTGTAACAACACAGTCGCGCTACAACAGAAGGATGTCATCATAGTTTTATCTCTAACACAAAGAAAACTTGATGCTTAAGGCTGTTCACAGAAACTTCTCGGCTGAGTGGAAAAAAAGAAAACAAAATTATACACACTAAGATTAAAAATGTCACGCAATCTTTGTAGTTTTCGATTTATTCATGTTGTCGCTGACTTGAAGCGATCCCAGTTAAGTTATTCCAAAGGGACATCATGGGAGCTGGGTTGTAATTACAATGTTTCACATCAGTTTTTACAATATGGCACAGACAGCAAAAACATCTTTTGTGTTTGATGACTGAATCGATGTCAGAGCTTGGCGCTGGAAAAGCAAACCCTGAACAAAAAGGCCCGCATGATTATTTATTGTGATTTTGACAACCCGTCTAACTTATCCACTTCAAAATCATTCTTCCTTTTGAAGCGGGTCCTTTGTGGTGGACATTCAGCTTTTATCAGATATCAGTCGTTTGGAAAACCTCCAGTGTGTGCGTGCTTTAGTGGTTTTTCTTTTTTCTGTCTGTATTTTTTTTTTTTGATAAGCTCGTGTCAGAAGTGCCTTGCCTTGTCAAAGAACTGCCGCAGGGCCTTGTGGCACTTCCTCTTGTTGCAGACTTCAGCGGTGGAGACGCGGCTGGTGCAGGGGCTGATGTAGGCAGAGCGGTACTTCTTGCACGTGTCATTCAGGTTGCAGGCCTTGGCAGCATTCAGACAGTTATTCTCTCTGGCCACTGCGGGCTCACCTGAAGACGAAGAGAGGGGAAGAAGAGTAGGGACAGGATAGAGGGAAGAGAAAGGAGGAAGAAAGAGAGAACAATGGGTGAGATTTAAGTACATGTAGATGTCATCAAGAATTTATTGGCTGCTTATTCATCAAAAACAAACATCAGTGAATGAAAGTGACGACGACAGCACAGCTACGCCCGACAAAGCTTTTCATGGTGAATTATACAAGAGCACAGCTGACAAAAATGCTGCTTCTTGCTGTGTTAAAAGACTCATACAGCATCACAACTGAACCATCTCCATAAAAACTAAGCAAAGTCCTTTAAGTGTGGAGCATCGAGAGAAAACTAGAATTACTGCCATGTGGTTGTATGCCTCTGTTACAGTTTATATCCGTGTCTGTGAGAACATGGATGCTTCACACACATCTTCCCCCTGTACTTTACAATCAGCTCAGTTTCAAGGTGGATCCCAAGATTAGACTCATCAGGTCGGTATCTGACCAAAAGTGTCCCCGTCTGTTCCTGAGTTATGGCGTTGAATAATCGCCAGAAAAGTGCTTTTGCAGAACACTATGATGTCACAGTGAAGCTGACTTTTGAACTTTTGGATATAAAATGTCATCACTTCATCATTTTATCTTATTGTTGAGTGAACTAGTGAAATTCTGTCACATGTAGAGGATGAATTATTGACACTTTGTGTGACCTCACAAAAACATGTTTTGTGAGGTCACAGTAACCTTTGACCTCGGAATTCTGACCAGTTCATTGTTAAGTCTCAGTGGACGTCTGTGCTAAATTTGAAGAAATTTCCTGAAGGCATTCTTAAGATATTGCATTCAGAGGAATTGGATGGACGGATGGAAAGAAAACTCAAAAAACGCTGGCCACAGCCATCGCCGGCGTGGAGGCATAAAAAGTTGACCTTTGAATAGAATTTTTTGGCAAACCAATCTTGTGCTCCTTGGGCCCAACTTTCCACCACATTAAACTAAAATCTATTCACAACTTTCAGACAACAGCCTGACACATTGGTGCAACTGTGGCCTGGCCATCCTGCTAGGGGAACTTTTATTAGATTATAAAGTTTGACACATGGCCGTTGATAAAAAGCCCAGTCGCCACAAGGAAATGTTGGCATTGTACATTACTGCAAACCATTTGTACATCGATGCATTTATCAAATCAACTTTTCTAAAGCAACATAGTACATGAGCTGACTTTGTCTTCAAGAGGTGGAGGGAACACGTGTGTGTGTGTGTGTGTGTGACACATTGGTGACACCAGCCAAGCTGCAGACAACTGTTCAAGACCAACAACAAAAAATAGGTTGTTTTTCTTACCGAGAAATCGCTGCATATCCAGCAGGGACTCTGCCACAATACACAGGTATTCAAAGCCAAAAAGAAACCACAACCAATTGTTCCTAATCATAAAGAAAAGTTTCAACATATCTGCAATCGGTGTTGGGTATAATGTTACCTTTTCCAGTAACTGGTAGTGTAACTAATTACTAATAAAATTTGATTAATAATATTACAGTCATCCCAACAACAACTCGTTGTGACATTACTTTTGTTATCACATCATGACTGACTTGATTACAACATCACTTCAGCGGATTAAGTTTTGCAGTTGTTGCTATACATAGGCACGTTGTTTGGAAAATGGAAATATTCCCATTATTTTGATTTTTTTTGGAGGAAAGATGACAAGAACACTGTTGCTGCAGGTAGTCCGACGGAAACTTTTCCACTGAAAAAAAACACGTCCTCAAACCTCCGGTCTGAAACACCACAGCTACTACGATCGACAGCACAACAACGTGACGCTCCAGGAAATACACCCCACCAAAGGTGAGCCCTCCTTGGCCGCAGAGGTTGGCTGTAAACAACCAAAACTGGATTTTAATCGTTGAAAGCTGCAGCTACAAAGAAGTAACAAAGCTTGTGGTTGGATATGTGGTGGATGAAATGTTGCTCCATAAGTGACTCTGTTTTTCAGGCAGATCTTTAGGAAAATAACGGTCACAGGCTACAGAGAAGCCTCACACAGGGTTTAAAGCCTGCAACTTACCAGTCATTTAGAACTGAAGAGTGATGAGTTATGTATAAAGTTCTTAGAGAAATGTACAGAAATGTGACTGTACTATAGAGGCACTTTATTCTCTGACAAAGCTGCAATTAAACTAATTACTTGCGGCCAATTACTGACAATGAACCTGAGGCTTTAAGGTTTGGGTCACTGAGGCAGCTGCCTGCTTTGCTTAGCTGATGATCCAGCCTCTGGGGAAACCCTCGCCAAAGATACTTGTTTGTTATGTGTTTGTGTCAACAAAATGATTCATCAACATCATATCAGTTCCACTCTCAAATATCAGTGTCTACATCAGCCTCAAAAATCCCGTCAGGTAACACGCCGCGGACGCAGAATACCCCCACAGATCATATCATCTCAAAACAAAGCAGCTCAGCTCCGTGACTGGGCCGCGGCGCCTCCACGACAGGGCGCAGAAATAAAGAGACGGAGCCGGAGAGACAGCAGCATAATGATGTTTTCTCCAAACTACTAGATATCCCCATAGCACATTTTTCAGTCTGTACCTGTGTGTCGGCTGATATGAATGTTTGTTTTTACGTCTATTCTGTGTGTGTGTGTGTGTGTGTGTGTTTATGCAAACTACAAGCACACGACCCCATTAACAGTCTCACTTCCTGCTTGGCCTGAATCTAACAGCGGCCCTCGTCCACACGGCCCTGCTGGCTAACCAGACGTGTATTTATGTGTGCACACAGCATGTGTGTGTGTGTGTGTGTGTGAGTGTGTGTAGAGATCTTGTAGTCATCAAAGTCTCCAGTGCCGTGCCTTGCTCATCTATCAGCCTGCACTAATTGCCAGTGTTCTCCTTGATCCGCTATCAATTAACATTTTCATAGACGTCTCCCCCCTCCTGCTTATTTGGGTGAAAATGGAGCAAAAACAGCATTTTTTTTTCCCTCTAACGAGCACCAATTAAAAGAGAGGAAGGCCGGCGTGACAAACGTACAGAGTGTGTGTTTGTTTTGTGGGGCAGTGGCAGGAGCTGTATGAGCATAAGCAAGTCGATGAACCGAGCGGCTGATAGAGTGTGTTGTGATGGCAAATGGTGCTAATAAGATTCAAGACATCAAGGGGAGGGCGGAGAAGGAGAGAGGGAGGGAGGTTAAAAGGGACAGCGAGACATGATGGGGGTGTGAGCTGATGGTCCAGTGATGTATTAATTGGCAAAAGAGGGGATGCTGTTTATTCTACTAGAGACGAGGACATCCTGGAGATGAATGCTTTCAAAAATATCCAGCATCTTGAGGAGAGTCACTGCTGGCTCACTTATTGGCAATATATCCCATAACTCCCTCAGCTGTCCTCAGTGGCCATGTTTCCATCAGCCTGTTTAGAAGTATCGCATCGGAAAATTATGATGGAAACACCAAAATTCAAATTAAAATCACCTGATTCGCACAAAATAAAATACGCTCGCTTTAGCCGGGTTTTGATTGATTCGAAAAAATGCTGATTTGCAAAATGGGATGGATGGCAGAATTCTAAAATCAGCCTTGTCTGTTTTCAAAATACACTTCTGTTTTCACAGGAAATGTACAATTTGCATTCAGTCTCTTTCAAAATAAAAGCAATACATCAGCACAATAGCGCAAATTGGTGTTTATTTTCCATTCAACACATGCACGTTGTTGGGTTTCGGAAAAAAGAACAGGGTTTGGCTTTGTGTTCAAACAGGAAGTGAACTCCCGGACGAACATCAGAGGTTGTTTTTTGAAGACTGTGGAGTGAGGATCCGTCGCCACTGAATCAAGCTTTCATCATCTGAAGGGACGTGCACGAGTATCTGTATTTGTAAAACAGCCAATAGGAACGCCCTCTCTCTGGACTGACCTGTGATTGGCTAAAATCTCCCACAGGCTAGGTTTTCTAAAACCTGAAAAGAGAGCCATGAGGAGGTGTAGCAGACTAGTTTCTTTCAGTCCACTTGAATCACAATATGCTCGAAGTTTATCATAGATTTTTTTGCCCATTGAAACATATATTTGTGATATTCTGTTCTTTTATATTCATGCATTTAATCCTGACTGGTTATTCAAGAGCATTTGATCATCTTTGTCGAGTTGGTGAAAGGTTGTTGAAAGAAAACCCTGTCACCGTTTTTGCTCTTGAATATTTAGTTGTTGCGGACTCGCTGCTCCACTTGTTGAATGCTGCTCTGCATTGTGATTCGTGGACGGAAGCCTGCATGTGTAATGAAGCCACCTGTTGAGCAGCCCGCATATTCATTTACAGATTTTACACGGCACTCCATTCATACTGCTTCTACATTTTTTCTCACACAACAGTTTTGTAATCTGCCGTTTTTTTAAATATCAGTAACTACAGTGGTATCGTAGCGTTGAGGTTTGAAGACGATGTGTTTGTGTTTCTCTGCGTCCCACTACTCAAGCCCCCAAATCTTTCTCGTTCCTCCATCACTTCAAAACCCTCTCAGACACCTCCACTCCTGCTGCATCTCTCCAGCCCTCTCATCCGCCTTCAATTTCCTCCGTCTGTCTCTTCTCTCTGGATCAGTGCGCTCTGGGATCAGACACATGAACTTCATACATTTTTTTTTCTCTTTCAGCTGCTTCAGATCGACTCACTGACTCTCATCTGTTAACCCTGCAGACGTCCCCGGGGCGGCTGAGAGAGGTTTGTGTTTTCGGGTGTTTATGTTTGTCTCTCTCGGTATCATTTGCCTCGTTTGAAAGGACTTGATCAGTAGAGCATCTATGTTTTATGTTGGCAGGCACAAGACCCCCCCACCCCCCGGGTTATGAAGCCTGGGAGACTCACCCTGATCCAGGAACTCAAGTTTACCCTCTTTAACTGGGGGTCATTTTTAAAATGTGTCCAAAATGTATTAAGAAAACAGACTGTTTCTTTAATTTCCTTCACTCAGCACAGATCTTTGTCTCTTTTTTGAGAACATTCTGGTCAAAATGACCTTAAAACTTTGCAGCAGAAATTGTCCACCAGTCCCTACATTGATATTTTTTCTCAATGTGATGTAATTTCTCAGAATATCCTTCAATGCTTTATATCTCTAAAATCTGTACAACCTAAGCTGAAAGGCTATATAAGTCAATAAAAATACAAAAATCTTTACACAGGGTGTCTACACATATAACCAAGTTAAATTTAAGACTTTTTAAGACCTTTTAATACCATTTTACATGAAATTTAAGACCAAACCTGCAATGGACATACACATTATATATACATATATGTGTGTGTGTGTGTGTGTGTGTGTGTGTGTGAGAGACGCACGTGTGAGTACTCATTTCAAATCAACACACTGATTTCACACTGACACTAATTTTAAAAGAAAACAAAATCTCATGGCTGTCCTAAATAAATGTTATTTATTATTGCATTGTTTCAGTCTGTTCAATGATTGTAAAAAGTTATTGGGTCTTTCAGGCTTTTTAAGGCCTTATAATAAGAAAAATTAAGACATTTAAAGACTTTTAAAGCCTTATATTAAGAAAACTTGAGACATTTAACAATTTTTAAGGCCTTATACTTGGAAAACCTAAGACATTTAAGACTTTTAAGGCTTTAAATTTAGAATTCTTAAGCCATAACACTTTAAGGAATTATACTTAGAAAACTTAAGGCATTTTAGGACTTTTTAAGGCCTTATATTAAGAATACTTAAGCCATAACACTTTAAGGGCTTATACTTACAAAACTTAAGGCATTTTAGGACTTTTTAAAGCCTTGTATTAAGAAAACTTAATATAATTTCAAGAATTTTTAAGGACCTGTAGACACCCTGTTAAAAAATAATCGCAGAAAACATACTCATCCTAAAGATTTTTAAATGTAGAAACAAAAATATGATATATCCTAAAACTACAGAAGTTATTCCACTTATGTGAATTATTTAGTGTTTGAGATATGCTCATTTTTATGAGCAGAGTGCACAGGTGTTGTGATGGATTCATCATTCATTCCTCTGGTGCCACGCTGCACTTTTGCTCCACATGTAACTTAGCACAGTGACGTCATTACGAGTGCACAACATGGTCGCACGGAAGACAGAAACTTTCGCTTCCTGCTGCAAAAAGAATGAATGTCCCAGCTATTATGTGTTTTTAGACAGACATGTACAGGGTTATTCAAACAACGATCTCCTGCAGATAATTTGGGTACAGTTCGGGGGAAATTCAGGCATGATCCCAGCAAAGTGTTTAAACTGCACGTAAGGTAAGGTAACATAAGGTAATAATGTGAACGACTGCTTTAGCTCTTACGGTTCTTTCAGTAGATCTATTCAAACAGAATCATGCAAACGACGACCTCAAGCAGACGCCGGCAGGAGGTCTACTTTTAAAGGTTTAAGCAGACATCATTCATGAAGGAAGAGGAGTGAAAATGGAGGAAGGATAAAATAAAGGAGTGAAACTTAAAAGGCACCGAGCCAACACTCGAGCTTGTGATGTAGGATTAAAACATATCAAGAGTCCTGAAGACCCTTTTAGGTCAAAGCCGCTCGACATTTTAAACAATCATGCCTGATTAAATAAAGGCTTTTAATGTACTTTTCTATCCGTCTGAGTGCCTGAAGAGCTTTTTCTCCTGTGACACTGTTTTGTTTTTCATCTTCAAGAGCACCAAAACGAGACTTCCTGTACAGTATGTGAAGCTGATCGAGCGCTTGGCCTCTACATTTAGTTTTGCTCTGATATATTCTCTCTTGTCCGAGACAGTCTGCTTCACTCAACAGCATGAGCCTTTCCTCCACCTGTCTGGGTGTAGTATGTATACATATTCAGAGATGAACTCCCATAAATACATATTTGGGGATTAACTTCTCCCGTAAAAGAGCTCTATAGGACAACACTGATAACAATGTAACTGTCACCGTCTCCTAAACAATAATGATGATGTATGTTTTATATGAGCAGACTCCCTCGGTCGCCTTTCATTTTTTGCGTGACAGACAAACAGCCAGAGCGCCACGACTTTAGCCTCCACCCCGAGGACACGTTAGTATCTTCGCAAACTGTCAGTGGCTGTGTGTGTGTGTGTGTGTGTGTGTGTGTTGGGCTCCATCACAGCATGAAACATGAGCGAAATCCGGGCAGAGTTTTGACACTTTTTAAAGATGAATGTTAACTGTCTTTCTTGCATAAATCTGAGCGTATCCTCTTGTGTGTGAGCTGCTTTAGCTATTTATTTTCTCCAGCAACAGGATGGGAGTCCCGACACACACACACACACACACACACACACTGAAACATGCATACAGTATACTGTCTATACCCTCCTGTGCCCCTAGTGTCAGCAAATACATCTGCTGAACTCCCCTTGCACTCCTGGCAGATGGTATTGTCTCTCAAATACACACACACACACACACACACACACACACACACACACACACACACACACACACACTGCGTTCTCTGACAGGGCCCACACAGGGTTGGGGCCGGGGCCATCTGGAGGCCTGGTAGGGGGGAACGAGGCCCCCCCCAGTGGCTCATGTTTCCGATTCAGCCTCAAATTGATTATCATGTCGCCTGTTTCCTCCAGCCCCGCTGCCCCCCCTCACCCGCCACCCCCACCTAATTTCAATTACCATGGGACGCCACGGGGTCGAATCGTGACCTCACCCACCTCCGTACCCCGCTACACCACTCCTTGAGTTCCTCCCCTCGTCTTTTCCTCCCTCTCCTTCGCCGACTCCTCCGGACTTCCTCTCATGATCCCCCCTTTTCTGTTTGTGTCTCTTTCATGTCTTCATGCTGTTCTGGGTGTACTCCAATCATTACCTCCCTTCCTCTTTCTCCATCATCATTAACCATCTCTAAACTTCTCTCTTGTGGCTTCCATCTCTCTTGTTTCTTCCTGTGTCTCTCTCCCCTCTGCCATCTGTCCTTTACTTTATTCTTTGAAGCAAAGTGAAGTCACTTAATGGCCCTCGGTGGCCTTCCCATGCCTCTGCAAAACTCTCATCAGCTCCCATGAGCGTCTGGATTCGTACAGTCGATGTTTGACGTGTACTTTTGCTCAGGTTTGTCTGGTTTTAGTTTTTTGGAGGGTCCTGCTTGTCCACCTCCCCAAATTATGTCGAGTTCAATGATCATTTTTCTTAGTTTACACCAATAATAACCAATGGAAGGTCATCAATTTGGGAATATGACTATCCCCACCCAATCTGCAGAAAAAATATTGGCATTGTAAATTTCTGCAAACCAAAGATAAGTTACATTTTTGCTTTACTTACTACTACTTTTCGTGGCGCTATCCCCACTGAATAACGACAAGTTGGGGCTAAAACACTGCAGGTTCTGTTGTTTGTTGGTGTCTCTTTGGCAGGCATCTCGCCGAGGTGTCATGCCATCCAAGTCCTGATGACAAAGTCAGCTCATATATTCTGCCAGTTTTGAAATGTTATTATAATACCTATAAAATGTACCAATGTAGCTTAGTCATGGCTTTGCAGATTTGTACAATGACAACATTTTCTCCTGCTGACTGGGCTGAATATTCAGATTAAATGCTTGGCAATCCAGCCCCTATCTTTTCTAAACTGGATCAAAGATGTGTTACCTTTAATTCCACTAGAAAAACTGCAGAAGCAAGTCCCGTCATAAACAGAGACACCTGGCCTCTCTTTATAGAATTCACTTTTATTTGATCTTTTTCATAAATGCATTTGTAAATCTCCTCCCTCTGACTTAACGACCCTTCCGACTCTATATATCTGCTCTGGAAATGGGAGATGTGCTAATACAAGCTCGTTATTTATGTCGACTTCTCAGTAAGAATGTTTTTTTTTTTGCCTGAAGTAAATATACACATCTATCTGTCTGAATTTAAATATGCGTGGGGATGTGCATATCTTTATAAGTGTTGTCTGCTTTACATGCCTGTATATGTGCATACATATGTCTGTAAGTATGTTTATATGCAACACATTCTCACTCCCCTCCTCCAGATATGACGTGCAAGGCACCCTGGGTGTGTTGGCTGTTGACGTTCTTGGACACCGTGTCAACTTCATTGTCTGTTTGCAAAATACACTTCTGTTTTAACAGGAAATGTAGTTTGTATACAGTCTCTTTCAAAATAAACTCATTACATTTTGTTGTACGTTTTCTTTTCCTTCAACAACGCACACACATGGCTGGGTTTAGGAATAAAGAACAGGGTTTGGCTTTATAATCATACAGGACACTGAACACCAGCCTCCCAGGTGAAAGTTGGTCTTTGTTGGACCTATCTACCACCCCTCCCACCCGCCCTTCTGGGACTTTCACCGCCTTAACTTTCATTGTTGTCCCACGGCATTTCTCCTCGATGCCACCAGGCACTATTAAACAAAAATGGCGACCAGCTGCTTATCATGCCGATGTGCAAGGACAGCTTTTTTTGTTGGTGTCTGACGCCGGAAGTCACTGACGATGAGCCGGTTTTCGACAACTTCTGAGTGAGACCGGGTTTTTATATGTGTATATGTAATTTATTTTTGTACTAGATGAACTATTGAGTGGTTCTTTATTATATATATTTTTACATATTTTATTTATCACAATTTCTATTTATTCTTTTTTCTTTCCTCCATTTTAATTACTTCATATACTTAACTTCATATAAGCAAAGTTAAAAAAAATAATATAAATGTAAACCATTGTTGTGTGGATGCATCAAAGTGGACCAAAGAGTTGGTTCAGTAAAGTTATGAGCAGATACATGCACTGCAGAAAGGTCAGGAGGTCACAGAGATCATGAGGTTCGTCTCTGGGAACCATAAATATCTACAAACATGTCCACGTCAGTCCCAATAAAACCTACTGTATATTTTCCCTGTGTTGTTGTCATTGATGTGACCGTGCTATTATCCTTGCCATGAGCCTTGCTATTGTTACAGTATGCAACTGTCCTTGTTATAGCTATTTTAAATATGTCATACGACTGTCCCAGCACTTTGTCATTGTCATCTTTACACCCGTCAAACGGAACACATTACTGCTCTTCATCCGAGCCAGTCGAGGGTCAGCCAGGGGGGAAACTGGGAGCGCTTGACAGGTGCGTTTGTTTCCACTACCCGCAGCTCTGCAGTGGAAACAGGAGTGGCTGCATGCTGTGCCACGGGGCCACCCGCTATAATTCACAGCCTCTTTGTTTGCTAAGTACAATAAATGTGCAGGGATTTGTCCTGGTGGCGCGGCAGCAGGGGATTACAGAACAAACATGCTGACACCCAGGGGCAACTAGACATCATATTAAGTGGAAGGAGACACACTGCATAAATTGAGCTATTAAATGGCTATAAATTAACATTCAGCATTCAGGCATGGTATGTGCTACCAGGTTGAGCTCTCAAACTGAAGCTACAGTACGCAGAAGATACGGCCAGTGATCAAACTGTCACAGCCCACTCTCTTTGTCTGTTGATAAAAATATAAATTAGTCCATCAAGTAGGACCTCAAGCAGAGATTGTGTGGTTTCATCTTCTGACGTATAAGAATTAGCATCTTAAAATTGTAGAGAACCGGATACAGCATTGGAGGGAGGGCCCCATTCAATCCTCTGACAATTGCTTAGTGACGCATGAAGCCAAAAAAAAGCTTGATTTCTGTGGATTTCTGTGGTATGAAATTACTACTTTTCTAGACTTAAGAAATATTGTCAGACCAAATCCATGATATTAACAGTGAAAAGTGATATTTTATGGAGTTATGATGCTCAAAAAAAGTTTTCCATTGATTTGCAGAAGTCTCTTTCTCAATGTAGGCCTATGGGATAATAGTCTCTTACACAGCACGCTGGCTGACTCTGTCGTCTGTGGACATTCCCATAGGAAAGTTGTAATAGAACTAGTGCTGGCTCCCAGCGGCAGTGATGTGATTGGATCCAAATCCGTGTACTTCCTCGACCAACGGCTGATTAGCTTTGCCTTTCACCCGCCTACACCGGAATTGCTGTTCCCCGAATCCGAACAAACCCGACAAATATCCACACGTTTCTTCGGTGTAGTAGCCTGAGCCATGACTGACTACATTACGAATCTACATCGCAGTACTTCGCACCAGTAACCTGCTCTCTGTGTTTCTGGTACGTCTCTGTTACATGCAACACACGTGTCGTTCCTATGGCAACGCCGTCACGTGGTCTGGATATTCCCGCCCATTTCTGTTACAAAACGAAAGACGAATGTCCCCAGACTCCCATTCTGAAGTAAGGGAGGCTGGTCACGTGATAACTGCTTTTGGGGCCTGAGGGCTTCACATGATGGACCCAGAGGTTGTAATTCCACATCTGGCCACTATGTAAATTGGCATCACAGCCTGACAGTTCATAAAAAAAGTCCACTTGAATTCTCAGAAGTTGGGATCGGCATGTTACTAGTTGGAAAATAAAAAGAATAAATAAAAAAAATGACTTATATATTATTAAAATACAATATATTTGAATCGTATATAAATATTAAAGGTCCAGTGTGTAGGATTTGAGGGGATATATTGGAAGAAATGGAATATGATGTAAGTAGTATATTTTCTTCAGTGTATAAATCACCTGAAAAAAAGAATCATTGTGTTTTTGTTGAGTTAAAATAAGCCTTGTTTATGGAGATCACCATATTGCACCACCATGTTTCTGTGGATAATTTAGCTCCCTGTAAAAACCTCCTGAACAATGAACACTGAAGGAAATCTCACCAGGAGAAAAGTCAGCTGGCTGCAATCTGCAGTCCTCACTACTAAATCCCCCTAAATCTAACACACCGTTCCTTTCAACAAGAGATGTAAAATGGTTTTCCTGCCGTAGAATCATTTAATAAATTTCCCAAACAGAAATTATTTATTAATAATTTTCCAACACAAACGTTTCTAAATTTATTAATATGTTTTGTGACTCAAAAATGTGCTCACAGCAGCAATGTGTGGCTTTTTCAAAGAGGGACGATCTCATTTTGGAATTAAATGTATTTTTTGTCAGTATTACAATAATATTGTTCAGTCTTACTATACTTTAATCATATTTGTGTTGAATCCATGATATAAGTAGGTTTATTGTCTGAGTGTGAGCAGCGCTGGCTGAATACACATGCTTTTAGGTCTGTTATTTGTCACAGATCTTGATTTAAAAATGCAGCATTAACTTTTTATTTCCCCTTAGAACTTTTATGAATTGTAAACTATATTTGTCTTGTCCTTGTCTGCACACATCTTGATTATTCATTGTGTGAATTACTTTCTTCGCACCTCCTTCCCACTTTGAAAAATTACAGCGCAGTCAGATTCAATAGAAAAATCTAACATAATAAACGAGGCCTGGGGTCTCTCCTCTCCGAGAATCTGCTCTCTGTGTTGATTATCAGTGGTGAGTTACACTGTCATCCGCTTTAATGGGCTCCACGCTTGAAAGTGCAAGACAAGCAGAAATGGAGAGAGTGGAGGGCTGCGAGAGGAGGAGTGCAGAGAGCCTCAAGGTTTACTCATCTTTCTTTGCCTCTCTTTCCCTTCTTCTGAAACTCTCCACCTCTTTCTTTCTCCTCTGATTCTCTGCCGGCTCTCTTCCCCTCACTTCCTCTCTCTTTCTGTGTGTTTAATAATCTCCCTCTTCCTCCAAACACTGTCCCAGTGCAATAAAGCCACATGGCACTTGGTACAGCAAATTCCATAACTCACAGTTCCTAGTAATTGATCCCTGTAGTGCAACAGTCTCTTTCTCTCTTTTCCTTTCCACTCTTCCATCTACAAGTACATCTCTTCCCCTTCCATCACCCCTCGCCGTCCCCACCAACACTTCCCGTCCAATTCTGTTGAATTCATTGGGCTTTATTGGCACACAGTCCAATAAAAATCTGCCAAAGACAATTATTACTGTCTCCCATTAGCTGCCTTCTATTTTCACTCTCTTGACATCACATCCCAGAGCGGCGCTACACCTCTCCCTTCGCCAATAAATCCCCTCGCCTCATTCCATATATTCTGTTTAACTAATATTTCAAGCCAGGTCTCAACAGAGGCGCTCTCCTGAATGCACCACACGCTCTCAGTGCCTCATCAGCTCTTCCAATTTCATACACAAAACTTATTTTCTTGCCGGAAATTTCATTTTTTTGGGCCAAATTATGAGCGCTGGAACTGATGTGATGGAGGAGGAGGGATATACAACCCTTCGGCGAATCCTGTGTGTTGGCTCAGCTTTATGTTGCTCCTCTATCCCATCCCAAACTTATTCCCTTTTGATCCCCTCCGGTCTGCCTTGTAATATCAACAAGCTATTAGCGGTGTGCCTCTCATAGTAGAGTGGTTACCTTCAACACCTCTGGAGCTAGATGAACCCCGCTGGCTTGAATCCCAGCTGAGTTTCTCTCCTGTGACTCCTCTACTTTGGATTCATCCCAGCTTTCAAACTGAGTGAATACTGAGATGTGAAATGTCCCTGTTTTCTATTTATTTATTTATTTATTTAAGTGTTGCTCTCAAAAGAAGCATTAATATCAGACTGACAAAATTAGATTTATCATCATCAACGTTTGACCATTCAGAAAGTGTGGTGGGACGTGTTGTTTCTGTTCCCATCTGCTGCCATGCCCCGCCCTTCTTTGCCGTGATTGGCTTGTACTATTTACCTCCATATACTGTACGGTCAAGTAAAGTCAAACCCTTAAAGAGAGGCTGCATGCAAACTGTACATTTCCTGAGAAAATGGAACTGTATTTTCAAAGGACACAATGCATGTAACAGGTTGAAGTTGACACCGCGTCCCAGAACATCAACAGCCAACACACCCAGGGTACCTTGCGCTTCGTATGTGGATGGGAAAAAGTCCATTTGCAAATGACGATATGTGACGAGGTCGAAGTGAGAATGTGTTGGCAACAACTGCCTACACTGCAAAGAAACCCGGAAAAGGAAAACAGGCTTATTAAAAATAGAGCGGTAAGCTATGGCTTCATGTTTACGTACATGTAGCTAATGTTACCTAGAGTCTTGAATCACAGCGAGTCCTCTGCCTCTCTCCTCACGGCTACAGATCACCTCGCTGAGGAGAGCAAGCAGCAGCTCCAGAGACAGACCGCCAGTCAAGCAGCAAAAGCAACCTGAATCCAACCAACACAAACCCCAACTCTTGGACAGCCCTGACTCCCCGCCAGATCAGCAAACTTTCTGTTGCTGCTGTTACGCAGGTTAGACCCAGCTCTGCTGCTGGCCACCAGCTCGCTGTGACACTCGTCATTAAAACACATTCTCACTCTGACCCTGTTTGGTCATGGACTTTCAGTGTCCAGATATGATGTGCAAGGTACCCTGGGTGCGTTTGTTGATGTTCCGGGACGCCGTTTCACCTTCTGTCTCTTTTCAAAATACACTTCTGTTTCACAGGGAATTTACCATTTGCATACAGTCTCGATTCTGCTCCCTTCACTCAGCTAGTAATCACCATAGCAAACAAGATAGTGAGCTAAACCATGAGGGAATTCTCCTGCCAGCAAGCTAATCCTCTAGCAACATAACAGACGAGGATAATAACCTGCGAATGAGTGGGTTAAGTGGTAGCAAACAAGCGACCTAACCTGCTAATGAGAGCCATGGTTGTATTAGTGAACTGGATACACTCACACTCAGCCTTGCTTCCTGTTTTAATTCTGTCACAGTACAGCAGTAAAAAAAACCTCCCCCACAGACCACCATTATAATGAGACATCTGTTAAACTTGACAGGACACTTCGAACTGCAAATAAGGTCAATTATGAATCTTCTATATTGAGTTTTTGATCCATGGAGGTTTTATATTTGTAAAACCTTCCACAAGCCAAGAAAAGTGATTCAAAACTCTGTCACATCATCTCAGTGTGAAGTCTACGAGCCAATCAGGCAATATTCAGTGGCCGCAGATCCTGGAAGTAAACGCAACAGCTAAAAACTTTTCTGGCTCATGCTCCAGGCGAGCGATTCTCATTTGGCTGAACAGACGCCATCTTGGAGTCCGGAATCCAGATCTAATAGTACATCCATGGAGTGAGCTAGCAGGCTAACGAACAAGACTCTTCCACCCTGCCACATGTGGCCTATTATGGTATGCATAGCTGGTGATATTCGAGGCTAAGCTGTTATTCTCTGGGACCAACTTCCTCAGAGTTAATCTTGCTCTTGAGTTCATATATGCTGTGTTTGAACCAGATGTACTGTAGCACATTCAACAGACCAAAACTGAAACAGAGAGGAAGAAAAATTTAGAGAACGGAGAGAAGAGTGGAGGAGGGTGGGAGAAGAGAAGGAGAGAATCGCTTTGGCTCTCCACAGTGATGAATCTCCAGCGAGGCCTGTTTCATTACCCGTCTGCCAGTGTGGAGATCAGCCGGTAAGAGCAGGCCCTGTGGGGCTGCAGCAGAAATATATGGCTCTTTAATAATCTCCACAAACACATTCCACTACAGTATTGTACAGTGCACCGCCCCCACACTGCTCCCGGCTGTCCGGAGCCTGGTCTCTGCACACTATGGATACTCCTACATCAGGTCCTCTGACTTCAGGTCTGCAGCAAATGGCTAATTTTCATGCATAGAAATATTAATTTTCAAGCTCCGGCTTGTGTCAGTGTACAAATTCAAATAGTACCATAAAAAAAATACATTTGATTATGACTTACTGAGGAAAGACTCTGGATATTTTTTTTTTTGCAAAGCAGGTAATTGATGCTGAAAATGCCGGGCGCAAACAACACATTCACTTTTTATAGTTTGTGAGCATGCTCACAAATCACCAATGTGCAGGTGCGTCTCGCTCGACACCGTCACCAAAGATAAAAGAAGATAAAACCTGTTGCTTTACGTGTCGACAGATGCTGCAAACATAACTGTTGCATCTGCAGCGTTGTTAAAATGTCACCGCATATCAAGAATCAATCATTTTAACCAGACAACACAAACACACATATCTCACCGCAGCATTAAAAAAATCACAACATCATCAATAACCATGATTCAGACTATCTGCAGAGGGATCGGGCGCTGGTTTGTTCAAATATAGAAATTTGGGAACAAACACAGAGGAGCTGCTTTTAATCCGTGCTCTCAGAGTGCATCCTGGGAACTCTGCCATCCTCTGTTATCTGTTTATGCTCTACGCATACGTTCTCTGTATATCTGAATTGTATCCTAATTGCTTTTTAGCCTATATTCTGTCATCGCTGCTGCTTCAGTCACAAGGAGCACGATGAATATAATTCAGATCAATGCAGAGGGACGGCAGCGCAGTGAGCTTGAGTGGTGCTCGAGCAGCAGCAGAGACAGAGAGTGTAACTGTCGAGTGTGAGTGAATGATCAGAGGATTACCAGCACTCACTTCTGACAAACAACCCGACACACTCTTTTTGACCCTGTGAACTCTGCATTAGAAACAGTCCACCAGTGCCTACACTGGTAATTTTGCATATTGTGATGTAATTTCTTCAAGTATCTTCAAATGCTTCATATCCCTAAAGTCTGTACACTCTAAGCCAAAAGGATAAGTCAATCAACCATAATAGTTCATTTAAGTATTGAAGTTTAACTACACAACTTTTCTTTTACAAAAATCGGAATACAGATTTTACAAAATTAAAAAAAAAAAAAAATACTGATCCAAAAGATTTTTAAATATAGAAACATAACCAAAATATTTCTTAACACTCCATAAATGATTTAAACTATGTGCATTATTTAATTTTTGAGATATGCTTATTTTTATGAGCAGAGTGCACATGCATTGTGATGGATACATCATTCCTCTGGTATCACCACCTGGTTTCGCACCACACATAATGTAGCGCAGTGACGTCATCGTGACCACCAAGACAGAAACCTTAGCTTTCCGCTGCAAAAATAATCAATATTCTAACTATTATAGTTTTATTTTAGATTGATATCTACTGGATGCAATCAACAGTCACCCACCATTTCGGGGAAATTCCCAACGGAAATTACAACATGCTTGCACCACAGATAAGGGGAAATAACATAAGGTAATAATATGGCCCTGATCACACAGAAAGCGTTTTCGGCTTTTTGTAATTGTTTTTAATGAGGATAAAGATTTTTGCTCGCTGTTTTTGCATTGTGACGTGCCTCGCATTTTTGCGCTCTAGGCGTCTGGTGTTTTTGCTGGAGCGCTCTGAACTCCTCAAGTTGAAAAAAACTTAAACTCAGAGCAGAAAAGAACTCTACGTCATCTCCGCTTTTTCCCTGTGGTCCAATCAGATTATTTAAGAGGCGGGCCTTCTGTGGTGGTCACAACAACAAGTTTACATTTGGTAAACAATGAAAGAGAAACTGGTGGTAGCGGTTGCTAAACACAGAGCTATGCGGTTTTACAAACCGCAGTTCTCAATAGTAAACAGCAGTAAACAGCATCATTTTTAAAAGTGAAATGACACACTGAATGCTTCACTTGACTCGTTTTATATAAACACGTATGGAGCCTGAAGCAGAAGGCCGGACAAACAGATGAAGTTGATAACCACCTTTGTGTTATCTGTTATCTCTGACTGAGGCTTTAACGTTTGTCGAGCCATCTCAGGCAGACAGTCTGCCTCTGTTGAACTTGCGTCATGGTACGGCCCTCTGGTCGCCCTCAGGAGCCTCATCAGTTGTCCAGAGTCCTTTGACAAGTTGCATGTGGTTGTTGTATTTTTTTTTTTTTTCACCTGCCAGCTGTCAATCATCTGTCCCTGCATCTGTCACTCTTAACAGGCAGATGGGATGTGATTACAGCTGGCAGGGTCAAAGGGTACGTCACAGCGAAGATGCATCACACTGAACTCGTCTCTGGGTTATCTTTCTATTTCTAGTCAACACTTCTCCTCGATATATCTGATTTTCGTCCATGTTGGACCCTGACTGATCACAGCTTAATGCTCTGGTGCCAGGGACCAACTTCAACATTCACCATTTCACCAACTTGGTGAAAAAGGACAAAACATTTCTAGCAGAATTTGTCAGAAGTGTGTGACACATCCTAGGTGTTGCGTTTGTTGCCTTTCCCTGCAACACAGCCATTATCCCAACTGTGAGTGCTGTTACCAGTGAGACCACAGCGACTGACCATAACTATACGACAAACACTACTACTAAAATTTTTAATCTCAACGGACCAGATCCAAACCGCTATCTTGATGTGGCTTCTAGCTCTCCACACCTCAAAGCTAATGCATCAACTCAGCAGCTCACCCCAGCTGCCACCCCTCATATCTGGACAATACCCTCAGTGCCCATTTCCTTGTGTTTAATATATCCAGCCATTCTGTCTCCACCATCTCTTACCGACAGTCCCCTGCTCAAATCGCCTGTCCCCGCTCCCCAGCCTCCAATATCTCCCGGCCCGTCTGCCTTCGCCGTCCCCCACCTGCGGTCCCTCTCTGAACATCAAACAGTCCACTGTGGAGATGGATGTGGACATCTAACAACTGGATAGCCTGTTTACTCCTGTGTGAGTACAAGTTGCGGCACAAGCACATGGCGCATAATTGTATTCAGCGGCTCACCTCCGAGTCTGTCAGATTGATTTACAACAGTGGCAGCGATGTGCCAATGAATTTGTTACGCAGCCGGGAGCAGAGTGGAGCTGGGGGGGGAGTTATTGTTGGTCCATAATTAGTCCTGCTGGTGCCCTTTCAGGTGAGTATGTGTGAGAGAGTGGAGAAGAGATAGAGGAGGAGGAAGAGATAGGGAGAGGAGGAAATAGCCAGTAGGAGAGAGACAGAGCAGATATAGTTCCCAGTTAACTGTTGACACTTAAGTTGAGCACAGAAATCAGGAAAAGACGGAGAAAGAAGAGATTACTTCCTCATCCTGTCTTAAAAGCTCATCCATAAATAAATCAAAAATCCCTGGGGCTGGGCGATACGACCTCAAATCAGTATCACGATAACTTGAACATTCTACCTCGATTACGATTAATGAACAAGTGTTTCTTGAAAGAAGACAATGCATGTAAGGCTCCCTTTACACTACCATGTCTTGATGCCCATTTCCAATTTGTTGCCTGTATATTTCATGGAGACACGGAGGCAAAACAGAACGCAGCCAGCTTCCGTTTTTTTGTGCAACACTTCTGGTCCAGCACTCTTGACCTCTGTGTAAATGTCCCATGGTATTTGCTACAGTGACATTACTGCACACATGGAACTGTTTACATTACTCAAAGCAATTTTAAGGACTAACTTTAAATATTTGAAGTTAATCATTAAAGAATAAATCACCTGGAAAGCTGGCGCTGCTCCACATAATTTAAAAGGTAACTTAGCCGACACAGAGCGGTGGAAATGTCCGTGCAACTGCAGACAGGTGCGGCTGGATGATTGATGCGTACATGCAGATCCGGGTGCTATCAGAGCCGATCCGCGCATCACTATGGCTTAATAATCAACTCAGTCAATAAAAACAACCCGTCCTGTGTTAGGAGTGTATGTCACTGACAGAAAGAAAGACAGAAAATTAGTACTATTTAGTAGACGTAGAAGATGTTGTGGAGAAGCAAAGCATGGTGTAGGAGCAGGAGTAGGTCCAAAGAATCATTTGCTGTCCTTTCTCCTCCTTAACTTTATCCATGAGATCATATTCAGACTAGATTAAGGATCTTTTAAGTCAGTAGAAGCTGATTTGTGACTCCTAGTTACTGAGAATCATGTTTACTTTTATTAAAGTGATTCACCAGAAATAAAAGATAGTCCCAGCAGTGAGCTCAGAGTTTCAAAACTGTGATGTGTCTTTGCTCTGACGTCCCCTTTGACCCTGTCAGCCGTAATCAAATCCTGTCTGCATATGAAGAGTGACAGAAGCTGGGGGAGATGATTGACAGCTCACAGGTGAAAAAAAACCAACCAAAACCACATGTGACTTGTCAACTAACAGATGAGGCTCCTGAGGGCGACATGCTGATATCACAAGAATAAGCACACTGGATTGTGCTGTATTAAATAAAGTCCTGAACGCTGCATCTACTCATGATTAATGAAATATCAGAGTGTGGATTAACTGTGTGCCTGTGGGGATTCAGCGTCTTGCTCCAGGGCTCCGAAGCACGCCGTACATTTAAAGGAAAAGTCCCGAAGTCCTCTGGTTGTCTCACTCAGCCGTCCTTTCATTCAAGTAAATTTTTATCTTTGAGTTTATCGTCTGTGTCAGAGTCAAATATTCATCTAAGGTGCTCCGAGACACATCCATAAATTATTACCTGTTTCTCATTCAGGTTAAGAAAGTTCTGTCAGGCGGGGAGATTAAAAAGAGTCTGCTGTTAGTCGTCAAATCTGACTGCTGGTAATCCCGGTGATCTATTCATCCACAGTCCACAGCGACAGTCTGTCTCTCTGTTGCTGGAGTTCTGCGCTGTCGTCCTTCAGTATCGATCTGAAAGTCCTGGGCTGCCAGATTGCTTTCAGCAGCCATCACCTCCTCCTGTCATGGAGGAAAAGCTGCACAGATTTCACTCAGTTTTAGTGATCAACAAAAAGAAAGATGGCTGATGGAAGCAAGGCCAGGGCGCTGGAAACTATAACGGCAACCAGCAGCGTATCATCCTGACGTTAAAGGGCACCTTCTTATGTTGGTTTCTGACGCCACAAGTCACTGCCTAAACGCCAGAGTTTAACGACTTCAGAGTGAGACTGGGCTCAACTATGAGACCAGCTCTCAGTGCTGACTCCATGGATGTTACTACTCTGCATATTCAATTCTAGACATTGTGCCTTATAAATATTTAAAGGAAGGAAAACACTGGGGACAGGAGGATGGGTGGAGGGTGGGAGGGAAGGGCTGTTGTATCATATTACTGTAATCGCCTCAGGGTTATGTCTCCTTTTGTTTGTTCTGCACACTGATGTGTACTGCGTGGCGCTGTGGAGTGTGTCTGCCCAACCCTGGCGTTTTACGTTTTCTTTTTGAAAACCTTAATGAAAAATATGTTGAGTTAAAAAAGACAGAGACAAAAAACTAGCTCGACGGCACGGCCAAATGCAAGTATGATGCTGAATATATGACACTGCGTGGACCTTGAGCTAATGGCTAAGGAGAAATCTGGACCCTGCGGCTGGACCAGTTGGGAGGCACTGATCTGAAGCTCTCTCTTGCACACACTGCATATCTGCGTCTCTGAGTTTCTCTCAAAGGGATCTTCGCTTCATCACAGGAACGACTGCAAGGACTCCACGACCGACAAAGCCAGCACTGTGAAATGTAACGAGTTGTTTTAACTTAAAAGAAGTTTGTGTCCGGGCTGCCGTAGAATCTAAAGTTGACTGAACTCGAGCAGCAATTTTGTCTTGATATAAAACAAATTCACTTCTCCAGTCAAATAAACTTTATCTTAATTCAGTTGCACTTGAATCATTTAGTTTACAGCAGTGTGAGAATGCTCCAAAGACTAGAGTTTGACTTTTATTGGCCTCACATCCAGTTTTCCTTTGAAGTTGATGAATTAAACATCAAGGTAGGAGTGTGGGGTATCAATATAATTATCAATTATGGATGTAATTATGTATGGTGATATAAATATATATCATAGTATAGTACATTTTATGGGTAAATCAGCTGGATAGGGATGTCTGCTTTTTGCTTATCGGGTGACTGCAATACCTGACAAGTCAAGGTACTTAAAAAAAATCTAATAAAAATCCAATATTCCCATGAGGCAGTCCCGCGCTCATCGTATTACAAAATTTCCCACAACGGCTAAATACAGAAGTTCCTAGGCTGGGAGTTCGGACCATGCAAAAGGTTTCAAGATAAATCTGACGGGTCACAAGATGATCAACCGGAAAGAAAAGTGGAAAAAGACAATCTTCTGCCACAGATGTCTGTTTACATATATTTGTGGTTTTCTTTTGAATTACTGGATAATTTTACTTGTCCAGCTGAAAGATATCGCAGGTGACGAAGGGTCGCAAGTAGACATGGTGTCATTTTAAGCCAAAAAGGTTGAGAATCACCTTAAGATATTACAAGGGCAGAAACATCGGTATTTGCAACACATTCTCACTCCGACTTCGTCACATATCGACTTTTGGACTTTCCACGGCAACATACGATGTGCAAGGTACCCTGCGTGCGTTGGTTGTTGCCGTTCTGGGACGGCATGTAACTTTCATCCTGTTACAAGCAACCTGAATCAAGCTAGCGAAAACCCAAACTCTTGGGGACTGGACAGCCCTGACTCCCCGTCAGATCAGCAAACTTTCTGTTGCTGCTGTTACGCAGGTTAGACTCAGTTCTGCTGCTGTCCACCAGCTCGCTCTGACACTTGTTGTCACTCTGACCCTGTTTGGTCATGGACTTTCAGTGTCCAGATATGGTGTGCAAGGTACCTTGGGTCCATTTCAGCTTCTGTTACATGCATTGTCTGTTTTCAAGATACACTTCTGTTTTCACGTTTTTCATGTTGCATACAGTCTATTTCAAAATAAAAGCACTACGTCGGTACAACATCACCAGTTGACAATGGCATCCTGGGTGAAAGTCGATGGTTGTTGGATGAATCCACCACCCCTCCCTCCCCACTTGGACTTTTGCCGCCTTAACTTTCATTGTTGTCCCACCACGTTTCCTCCTGACGCTGCCTGGTGTCTTTAAACAATGACAGCAACTGACGTCTAACACCAGAAGTCACTGCCCAAGCACTGGTTTTCAGCAACTTCTGAGTGAGACAGTGTTGATATTTCCTACAAAAACAGTGGGTCAGCTCATTAAGAAGAGTAACAATATGGCTGGAGTTGCAAAAAATAAGTATGCCAAAATCTCCGATGGTTTACATAATCTGATTGTGTGTATCATATCACCTTAGATCAGCTCAAGACTCGAGGAAACATTTGCAGAATATCTAATAACACCATCATCTCCAGAAAGTGACGCTCATTAGATGAACGAGCTGGTAATGAAGTGGCTTTGAGCCGCCATCTTGTACAAACACCGCCTGTACAGACAGTCCATCTATCACATCTGAGGTACGGACTAATGAATGGGCAAAATGCAAAACACACCCACAGTTGCTCTACAAGTCTGTGAGTGTCATCATCACTTCTTAGATGGTCTATCTCTGGAGAGACAGACAGAGACATGCCCCGTCACTCACACAATCTGAATACCACATCAAACCACTGATACGTCTTTGTCCGTCTCTGACTGCCTTTGTGTCTCTCGTCTTGTGCATGCATGTGTGTACACTTGCAAGTTTGTGTTTGGAGAAGAAAACACGTCCCCCACCCTCCCCTGCTCCCCCTCCATCCCCTATAATTGGCTATGGATATGGCCTGGTGTCAGAGCGCGCTCCCTCCTCTACGAGCTTTAGCGGAGATGCAGGAAGCTTTTGATGGATGATATTCATTTTCTAAGCTGTGTCTTGGACACTTTAGGTGCATACGACCCACTTCTTTTGGGCTATATGTTTTTAATTTAACATCCAGGCGTGTCAAAGTCTGGCTCGAAGATGGATGAGAACTCCTCTACCTCTGCTGGCAGGTTGAAAGCGGAAAACACGGTGGGAGGGGTCGGCGAGGGGGGGATAGCGAGATAGAGAGTGTATGAAAGCAGCCATATAAGGAAAAAGAAAGAGAAGAGTGCGCCGCAGACAGCGTCCAGACTGCTGACAAAGGCGGATGAGACGAGAGGAAAGGAGGAAGAAAGAAAGGAGAAAGAAAGGCCGAGCGCACGCGGGAGACGCTGGGAGAATGGAAACGGAGAGAGAAAAAAGCGTTTGGGGAAGAAAAGTGATGTGGTGGGAGAAGGGAGAACAATGTGATTGTAAAAGTGGAAACAAAGAGAGATAGACAACAGAGCGGAGGAGCTGCTATCTCTCTCTCACAGTGAATCTTAGCGGAGGGCACAGCTACTGTCAAATTCATTTTTAAAGTGTAAGAAGTTTTACTTTTATTCGGAGGGGAAGGGATTATTAGCAGGTAGTATTTTACCACGTCAGTCAACAGCTTCACTTTCAAATGCCAAGTTCACAACACATTAACAACAAGCACGCTTTTTATCCATCTTTCTACAAACACAAATACTTACTGAACATTTTTCAAAGCACACTGCTTTGGTTTTTTCCCTTTCAGATCACCAGTGTGCATTTTTTTGGTTATGAATACCAACATAGAAACAGGTATTCCATCATGGTACACATCATTACTCTGCAGGATACACTGTAGGCATTCAAAACCACTGATACCAAACGTGTTACAACACAAAAAATAATGAATAAATTATGACAGACGATGATAAATGATCGATAGTTTCAGTCAAGCCAAGTAAAGTAAAAATACCATTTGCGTAAGCAGGTTGAAATTTCGTTGCAGGGTTTTGATTAAAAGCTGTCCACCATTCAGCCCTTTGATTTATAACCTGCGACAGCTGTAGCACTCATTGTTTTCTTTATCAAAAAGTGGGATGGCCTTCTCTTTCTATTAGAAAGGACCAGCATTTGTTTTTATTTATGTATAATGGACTTCTTCATAAATTCCCTTCACATTTTACATCACTCATTGGCAGGCGAGCGGTAACACATGACACACGTTGCAAGACCGGTTAGCACTGCAGGTTTTCAGAACTAACACTGACTTGGGAAAAATTGCTTTTCGATTCTTTGCAGCGTTGCACTTGCACTTACAGGTCATTATTAGAGTTATTAATACAGCCAGTTTCCTCTGCTGAGCGAAGTTTTTTGAAATTTAAAACATAGCTGCATCCAACAATGGGACAGGAACATTTGGTGGTCTTTCTGTTATTCGCATTGATCCAAAAAAGCTCTCATATACTGTAACGACCTCATTAGTGACCTTACAGCCAGGTAATGAAGACATGTGCCTCTGTAGAGGCTCCAAAACTGTGCACAGCAGCAGCACTAAACCCTGCTCTTTCCTGACATCGAGGGAGACTCTCACTCCTGCCTGTTTCTTTTTTTGTTCTAAAAATATCAGTGTGCAACCCTGTTAAGTAGACGATAAACTGTGTGCATACGTTCCTCTGTATCACCAGAGGAAATACAGTGAAAGGTATACGGAGCAGTGAGACACAACAACCCCGCCTACATTTCAGAGCACTGTCTGCAGTGGAAACACTAAACAAATCATGTCCAGCCGTTCGTGCTCATTCGCTTTTCATATAGACGCATTTTCCTGACTTAAACAATTAAAGATTATAGGCTACTTTCCAATGTGGTCACATTTCTAATGTAAAAATGACTCTAGCCTAATATTGTTTGCTCTGTTGCAATAATAAAAGTCTCTGAAGGAAGTCGAGTCCTCTTGTGTCCTGTTTTATGGAGTGTGCGGTCCACCCGAAATGATTTACAATGTAAATTTTTATTGGCCCACCCACCCGTGGATTGCGGATGTCGCGGATATATCCACAAGATTTGCATCTGTAATGTCCGTGGGGGTAACTTGGGGTTCTACAGGTACCATACCAAAGGTTTTGGTTGAAACGGTACTTTAGTATAGACATGGCTTTAAGACACTTAAAAATTTGTTGGAAATGTCGAGGGTCGAGTGCACTCAACTACAACATTAAAAACTTCAGGATGAAGCTTCTCAACTATATTGCTGATGATACAGTCTCATGTTTTGCACTCTTACCAAAACATTACTTGAGAGCACGTGGAACACCTGCTGTTCAGGGGCTGAAATGTGAGAGGTCACTGCTTATAAAGGGTTTCATTATAGTAATTGTAATAGAGCACACAAGTACTGGCTTAGAGTAAAGATAAGGTGGAGGCACCTGAATCACAAGTATGTATGTTTCAATGTTCTTAACAGTCCTCATCCGTACTGAGGATAAATGTATTTTTGGTTATTTTATTTATTTATTAATCTATATATTGTGTTTTTATGAAGCCACATTACTGATGTCGTGTATTGCTGTTTGACCTTTGTGTAAAATGTGTAATGAATTATTGAATCATGGTCAAAAACATGATTTGTGAGACCACAGTGACCCTGGCCTTCAACCACCAAATTCTAAATTTGAATTTTCCAGCTTCTCAATAATGTGAGCATTTGCAGCTTTTTTTCATGTTTTGTATCACTGCAAGTTAAACATCTATCTGGTTGTTTTGGACAGTTGGTCGACCAGAAAAAGCTAATTTAAAGACGTCCCTCTGGGCTTTAACTTACTGCTTTTGATTAAACACTTAATCACAAAGTTAATGAACAGATGATTTGATACTGAAAATACTGTCTGGTTGTGACCCTAAAACTGCTCATTGATCCGGTTGTTTTCTTGCACTTGTAGCTCCTTCGTGTGGAAACAAATCGCTCTTCCTGCAAACCACCTTTTATCAAACCTGAGCTGAGGTACCACATAGAAAAGGAATTAAAATCATATCATCTGCTGCACGTCATCTCTGCGACTGAACTCATTTTACTGCCAAAACCAATAAAGGAATCACAACATCTCAACTGTTACATAAGGCGGCATGTTTCGTACTGCTACAGCAGACAGAGCTCATGTTCTCCGCATCGTGTGTGCAGCGATTATCTGCGCCTGTAAATGTCAGTGAAGCAATCTCTCCACAGCGCTGGTTCTGGTGGGTGTGTGGGGGTGTGTGATGAGGTCATGATTAAATGAGATTAGTTAATGATCACTTAATGACTTGACAGGCGACCCCAGGCTTATTTACTGACCAATGACTTCCCCTGCATGCTCATTATTTGGCAACATGAGAACAACGGGTCAGTGTGCTCAGACGCGGTCTAATTGCATTGACTGTGGAGGCTGTCTCCGAAAAGAGACACCAAAAAAAAAAAAAAAACTCGCTGATTTTATTTTGTGAGTTTTGATTTGAAGTTTGAAAAAGCTGTTTCATCATTTCTGTTTTTAGTTTGTGTTGCCAAAGACATTTTACATTTTCACACTTATTTCAAGCTTCGCATCCGAGTGCATCACTGTTTTTTTTTGCCGCCCTCCATGTTCTACCTATAGTCTCTCTCTGATTCTCTTGCTGTCCATGTTTCCTTCAACAACTCCATCCTGTACCTTTCAATAAAATAAAACCAAATAGAAAGCACTCAGAGGAAATAAACAGTGGCCTCCAGTGCCTCAGCCATCCATTTGGCCCCACTGCAGCAGCTGAAACACACTGCCTCCAGTTATTTTATAAGGCAGCCCACTGAGTGAATCACGATCTGTGAGCTTTTTCTATCCGTCGCAACAAGGTGAGAGTGAAATTGACAGATAGTGAAGAAGAAAGGCTCTGCAGAGATGCGTTGAGTGGGCGTTGCTCTTCACTCTGACCATGCTGATACAGTTGTTTGGCCTTTTCTAAATTGCTGCAGGATGTCTAGACGTCTACAGGTGGGATTTTTACTTTAAACACATTTCTTCAATGTTTTAGTTGACGCATCGTTGTGTAGGTTTTCTGCTTATTCGCTCCGACCTCCAGAACTTTTTTAACTTTGTTTTTTTATGGCAAGCAGCACTTTCATCTTAAGCACTTTCCCTCTCAATCATCCATTCACACACCGATAGCAGCGAGCCACCAGGCAGAGCGCCGACCTGAGCATCAGGAGCAATTTGAGGTTCAGTGTTCTGCCCAAAGAAACCTGGATATGTGGTTCAAACAGGGGAGTAAATATAGACAGTGCAGGCAGGGTGGCTGCACTGGGGCCAGCAGAGAGAGTGGGCCCTTGCAAGTTGTCCAATGTCAAGTCTGTATTTGTGTCAGGACAACACATGCATGATAGTGTGCACTACAGCCCATCATTACAGTGTGCACTGGGGCCGTTGTAACTCTCTGACACCACTGAGTTCAAACCAACCAACCATATAATCATTGGTTAACCTGCTCTACCTCCTGAGCCTCAGCTGCCCCGTCGTCTCTCAACTTTTGGAGAGCTATAAACATTTCTGTGTCCAGTAGAGAAAGAGAAAGATTGAGGCACGCAGGGTACCTTGGCGATATATCTCCACATGGAGAGTCCATGACCAAACATCTGTGTGAGAATGTGTTGGTCAACTTGTGCTAAAACTTGATTTCAGCCTCCTAAATAAGGCAGTTTCCTCACGTGTTCACCTGTAATGCTCCATGTTTAATTTATTTTTCCCATCAGGTTCGCTGATGAATCCCTGTGTGTTTGAGTGACAGCTAGCTTTAGCTGCTACACTGAGCATTAGCACAGTTTATTTATCCTCTTTGCTAATCCAGTGTTTGTTATCTAAATCCACTGCGTGTTTCCTTTGTGATTGAAAAGGGATAGAGAGGTGTGTGTGTGTGTGAGAGAGACAGAGAGAGAGAGTGTGTGTGTGTGTGTGTGTTTATAGTGCAATGTAAACATGCAAGTGTAGCTTTGTGTATGTGTTCTTCTGAATGAGTCTGTGTGTGTGTATGAGCACCCAAACCTGTGTGTGTTTACAGCTGTGCCTGTTTGCCCACCTGTATGTGAGCGCAGTCACACAAATAAGCAGGTTTACCTGTGTGTGTGTGTGTGTGTGTGTGTGTGTGTAGTTGTCCAGATGCCTGCCTGTGGTTTATGGATATTCATTACAGAACCATTACAGCAGAGGTTACACGGGACGGGAGAGATGTTTTATCTGCTAATGCATAAAACACAATCTCACACACACGCACACACACACACACACACACGCACACACACATGTCCATATCTCTTGACATCTCAGGAATGAGAGCATCTATCATCCCGCGTGGCAGATCGACCCGAGCGTCGGCGGCGCCGTGCAGCGAGATGATGAGAAACAAATCACCAAAACACATTCCTATCTGCGACTTCCCGGACAATTGAATCAGTGGAAGTCACAGCAGCAAATCGCAGCCTCACAGGCGCGCCATTAGTAAAGAAGACTCACTTGTAATTGAGCTTTATTAAAATGGGAGTGTGTCAACAGATAGATCGCGGCCCTGGTCGGAGTTTACAGGAGGCAAACTTTCATTTCACTCAACTGCCATTCCGTCTGGTTTCCCCTCGATGCCCGATCAATCCCATATTCCTCACCTGATCAATAGCATTGATCGACATAGCTGATTGCCTCGTGTGACAGTAACCGCTGGCTGATGCCCCGCCTGAGGCTCTGACAGTTCAAACTATGGTTGTTTTTATTTACTAACACTATTAAAAGACAACAGAACAAAGGTCTGAGTTATTTGTTCTCTGACAGCCATCATCTGAAACCTGGGCAGCGTGTTAGAGCTGTTATGGGAATATCAATACGATGAGATATTACACCTCTAATTAGAGAGATACATAAATCAGTGTGCAACTAGAAATTAGCATTTATCATTGTTATTGCGAGGTAATATTTAACGAAGAGCAGAAACAGTTCCTGAAGGAAATCTTGGTCTCAACCCTCTGCTCCTGCAGACCGTCGTTTTCTTAATCCTGATAAAACTGATCTAAAATAAAAAACTACCAGAGCTAGAGCGCTCATTCTTTTTGCATCAGAAAGCTAAGACTTCCATCTTCCATCTTTTATGCTACAAGCAGTCCAAGTGACGGTGAAAATGCACGGTGATGTCACAGTATTGTCCCGTCATGGCTGTAGGAGAGTGTTTTGTCTTTCTCCTGTTTAAAATTGATCTAAAACAGAAACTTTTATCGCCAGCAAGTTTATTTTCCTGTGACAGAAAGCTGAGACATCCATCTTTCATGCCATCAAATTTAACTGCATGTGATGATGTCATAATGTTATCTACAAGCGGTCCAAAAGACGGTATGAAGGAATGGCGACGTCGCAAAATTGTCCCATCATGGCCGCAGAAGATTGTTGTTTTCATAATTTTTTTTCGTACAGCCAGCTAAGGCTACTGTCATTCACGCCATCACATTGTCCGTGAGCCATGACATCATCACATCATCCAACAAGTGATCAAAAGACGGAGAAAATGCATAGTGACGCCACAGTATTGTCCCGTCATGTTGCACGAGATCCTTGCTCACGGGTTCCTGTTTAATATTCACCTAAAATAATAACTTTAACAGTTAAAGCATTATTTTTTGCAGAACAAAGCTGAGACATCTGACTTCTGTGCTATCATGTCTGTTTTATTTATTTACTTTTTATTTTATAACACAGTTTCAAAGCTTTAATCAATTATTATGGTTTATTGACCTACATATTGTTTTTTGCTTTGAAGTTGCTCAGATTTTAGGGACATGAAACACTTTTCTACTGCAGATGAAACTATCAAGATGGCTTTCCACCCTGCTCATAAAAATGAGCATATTTCAAAAACTAAAACATGTATATAGTTCAAATAATTTAGGGAGTGTTCAGAAATATTTTGATCATGTTTCCAGATTTAAAAATCTTTAGGATCAATACGTTTTGAGTGTTGTTGTTTTTTTACAAATTAAATGAAAAACCATGTCTGATTTTTGTATTTTTAAAATACTTTAATACTAATTAATACTTTTATCAATAATTATAGTTTACTGATCTTTCAAATTATGTTGTACAGATTTTATAGATGGAAAGAAGATACTGTGGAAAGTTACATCACAATAAGCACTAATACTAATATATGCACTGGCGGCCTGTTTCTGTTGCAGAGTTCAAAGGGTTAACACAGTTTTTTCAAACAGCAGAGATAAAATTGTGTCAGAAAATGAATAATGTAGAATTATGTGTCTTAAATGCTCTTCCAAAATAAGTGTCCAGATGGCACAGAAAACAAACAAATAAATAACAACACGTATGTTCGTTAAAGCCCAAACAAGCCGAGCGCATTAATTATGAGTACAGAGACACAGTTTCTTGAAAAGTAGGTCTTTCAAATAAGAATAATTTGAGGTTCACCATCCTGGCTGAGCTTCGGCTGTTGTTACGCACATTGTATATTTTGTGTATTTAGCTCTTTGTTTGGATAAGCTTACAAATGAGGCTGAGGTTTGTTTGAGTACAGAGACGGAGATAGTGAGCTCCCCGTGAGCCTGCGGTCATGTTCGGGAGATAAACACAGGACATTAGCTTCGGGCTGGATGAGCCTCCGGGGCTACATGAACTAATCTGCTCTAATAGACAGCACGCATTCACTCATTACACCCGGAGCGTTCGGCGCTGGTCACTTCATCATTGTTTAAGCTTTGCAAAGACACAGAGCATGAGTCAAAATAAATGATTAGAGCGAGGGAAGGAACTGATGAGAGAGAGAAAGGGTAAAAGTTAGCTGCGGGCAAAGGCACTGGATTATGATCGGTGATGATTCAATTATTCTTTTTGGTTTAGAAATAACTTTTCAGAGTCGTAGGCTATCGCAGTTTTCCAACCTCACCTTGACAGCAGCTTAACACGCACACAGTATCTGGCAGGTGAAATTTAAAATCCCTGTGGCTGAGTTATTGAAAGAACAATGAAGCTCAATAACAAATACGGCTGCGAGTCGAACCTCGATACTTGATGCTGACTGAAAACTGTCAATACAGATCATGAAGCCGAAAGCTGGAGGGCTTCAATACTCCATCAGAGATCATGTTGACCTATTCTCTGCTCAAACATTTACAAATGTTGATAATCATTGTGTTACTGCCTGCTGTATCCAAAGGTCGAGGGCTTATATTTCACCAAAGATGTGTCAAGAATGAATCAGCCAGAGAGTTTGTCTGAGCTCAAACTTTACACCACAAAACTATATGACGATCAGCATCTTATTACATACGTCATGACATAAAAACTGGGTCAAAACTAGTTTAAACTGCCCTCTAAAGTCTGGCTGTTTTTGGGTGGGTGTCCAGGTAAAGACCCAGTGTGCAGGATTTATGGGGTCATGTTGGCAGGAATGATATTTAATATAAACGTGTGTTTCCTTTAGTGTACAATCACCTGGTAAATGCATCTGCATTTGTATAGCTCCTTTCTACACCACACTATGAGTCACATTCACACATTCATACACTGGTGGCTGAGGCTGCAATATAGGGTGCCACCTGCATCTCAGTTTTGGGGTTTAGTATCTTGCTCAAGGATACTTCGACATGCAGACTGGAGGAGCCAGGGAAGGAACTGCTGATCCTCCGATGAGTGGAAGAACTGCTCTACCTCTGGACATGAGAATCGCTGTGTTGTTGCAACACATTCTCACTGCGACCTCGTCACATATCAACGTTGGGTCGTGGACTTTTGTTGAGATAAGGCGTGCAAGGTACCCTGGGTGTGTTGGCATTTGACTCTCTGGGACGCCTCGTCAACTTCAGCCTGTTACATGCATTGTCTGTTTTCAAAATACACTTCTGTTTTCAGATGGAAATGCACAGTTTGCATACAGTCTCTTTCAAAATAAAAGCACTACGTCGGTACAACAAAGCAATTGATGTTTTTTTTCCTTCAACAACAAACGCGTGGTTTAGTTTAGGAAAAAAAAACAGGGTTTGGCTTTACAATCTTACAGGACACAAACATTACTCTCCTGGGTGAAAGTCGGTGGTTGTTGCACCCATCCACCAACACTCCCACCCACCCTTTTGTTGGTGTCTAATGCTGGAAGTCACTAACCAAGCGCCACTTCTCGAGACCAGGTTTGTTTTTGTTACCTTGAATGAGTCTTTTATATCTACAAAGGGAGCGGGTCCTCATTTAGGTAGATTGCCATGTCGCACCGCCATGTTTCTACAGTAGCCCGGAATGGACAAACCAAACTCTGGCTTTAGACACGGCACAAGGCAAAGCATCAGAATAACACTTTTTTTTTTAAATCAGCTGGTTCATTTGTTTAAAGAGGCCTCTGTGGATAATTCGACCCCCAGTAAAAACCTCCTGAAACAATGAACTCTAACCAGAAGTTTCAGCTAGTTGCAATCTGCAGTCCTCACCACTAGATGCCACTATTTAAACCTAAATCGCAAATTCTGGACCTTTAAATACAACAGGAGGAAAAAAACTCGCTTGCTTGAACTGTGAGAAGCTCCAGGTTACAAGTGCTGAAAGTGGAAATTGCCTCATTTTCAGGGGTCACTGTGCTAAAAAGTGTGGAAACCGCTGCCTTACGTCTCTCTTCATTTTATTGTGAAAGGGCGTCCACGTCAACAGACAGCTGCTGACAGTGAGGCATTAGCCTCGGCCTCGCGCTGGAGACGGTGACAGGACTGCGACAGAGAGTGACAGTGTGACAGGGACACAGGGAGGGACAGGGAGAGCGAGAGATCGACAGAGACGGATGGAGGCAGTGAGTGACAGAGAAAGAGAGAAAATGGCGTGCAGGAGAGAGGAGCTGCAGGACAGAGAGAGATCTTTGATTTGTACTTAGAGCTAAGCGGCTGCGGCAGCCACTGATGTATATTTAAAGTCTTTCCAACAACTCTGTCTGAGTTGTTTAACAAATCCTCGCAGCCTCTTTGGGTCGGAGCACGTGTACAATGTTCCTGTGCATTGAACTCATGACTTAAATTCATGAGCAGAAGGCATATGGTACCGTCAGCCTCTTTCACTGCAGAAACATGCTCCGCAGTGATTTACCATGTTTCCCTGGGAGGAAACGTAATGTCTGAGCATCTCCACATGCATCACGCAGCGGGCGGAGAGCCTGCTGATAAACCTGCAACAGTCTGATTACCTGCCCGCTAGATTCACTCACTCAACAAATCCCGCTGAGGCCGAGGCCATGTCACAGATTTGTATTCATCAACGCACACTTTACCCAGAGTCAATCTCCACGGCGCGCGCTAATCAGGACCTTCAGAACAGCACTGGAGACTATTAAGCAGGACTCAACACAGTCGAGCCCACTCCATTTCCGAAAGCACGCCTGGAGAGGCACCGATGGAGCCATCACCTCTGCCGGTTGTTAATTCACTATTTTTCACGCTGTCGCTCCCTGTCTCGCTGTAAGTCTCTCTTTCTGTTTCTCTTCCTGTCTCGCTCTTGATAACTGCTCCTCCGCGACTCCTTCCTGCCAATTTTGTTTCTCATGAACTTTCCCCCGGTCTCTCTGAATTTTTTAGGGCTGATCCCCCTCCCCCGGTCCCTCGCTGGCATCCGTATGTTGATGAGAGGAACTGTATCGAGCGCTGTGCCTGTATTAATCAGGGACACATGGAGCCGTTCCCGAGGCTCTGGGCCCATTACTGAAACAATTAATAATTGATCGAGTTACTCAGACACACATAAGCTCATACACACACACACACACACACACACACACAAACTTGTGCAGAGACAGATAAAGTGCGTGTGTCAAACTTTGTCAGCACTGCAGTGCATCTTAGTCATTGATTCGACGAGGAGCTGTCAGCTGCGGAGCTGATACAAGACAACTAACAAACATTCACTTAAAACGACTTGAACTTTACACAACTTCACCTGTTCTCCGTCAGACGAGTGGAGACTCTGTGTGACAACTTTGCACAACAGCACCGACACAGACAGAAGGTATGGACAGATCACAGAGGCTCGAGAAACGTTCAGTTTCCATCTCTTATCTTTTTATCTCACGTCTGTTTGTTTCTGTCACAGCAGGTGAGAACGAGCAGGTCAACTGGGTCAAAAGTTAAAGGGGCCAATTTTAATCCAGTTTGCAGTATTAGTCATACGAAGCACCGCTCAGCCCGTATAAACAGTTATATTATGTCTCCTGCTGCTCTGGAGAAACTACGTCTGAGAAAATAACCCAAGTAATTTCCACATCTTCTTACTAACTTTTCTGCAGACATGAAAAAGTCAGCACAGCAAATGCAGAGCCATCTGCAGACAACATCTCAAAAACAAGAAACAATCATCCTCTGAAAATGCACATTTATAATACAAAGTCTGTGTAACAAACTGGAGGTGTGGCATGTACAGGAAGTGGACGCTTACATGCAGGAAGGGTCTAAAAAAAGAGGCTAACATGTAATCATCTTTGAAGCTTTACACTTAATATGAAGTAAAATGGATATTTTGGACTTTGCTGCCTAATATAATGCATTTCAAACAGGATTTCAGGTCATATTATTACATTTACAATGTCATGTAATACATTACCACCTGTGATATTTATTGTTTTCATTACTCATTCATCCACACTGATCCACACCACTCCACTTCCACCAGTGCACCAACAGAAAAAAAACATTCCCATAAGGTTGTTGTGTGTTGTCATATCATCATATGCTGCATTACAGGCCTAGAAGGGTGATATGAATGCCATACTGTGTGTTAGCATGTTCAGTGTGTTTCCATTAATACACCTTAAACATCTACAACGTATTCCGTTATGCTTTTGCATCCTAATCCCCAAATTCCCCCAGATGCGTGTTGGTTGCGTCTGCGCTCTGGAACGGCAGCAGAGCCGATCCGTTTCAATTCTAGTTGATGTGTGTGTTTCCACCGGCTGCGGCTGTGCTGCGTTCTGGAGCCCTCCGCAACAGATACACAGGACTTCTATTTTTGCCGGACGCCGGAGCACAACGCAGCAATTCAGCACAGAGCAGATAGCTGTTCTGCAACGGACACGCACCCAGTGAAATTCTGGCGTAAAGTTGCCTGAAAGCAGCAGGGAAAACGAGCTGGCCTCCAGTTTGCTTAACCTTGTCCCATTGATCAGCACATCTGGGTGATGTTAGTATATGTTGGATGTGTTTCCATTTGGGTCCATGTCATTAGTCCGACATCAATCAATTAATCAATTTTATTTATAAAGCCCAATATCACAAATCACAATTTTTGTGTCTAAACCTAACCAGACCTTAACCACAGGGCATCATGATGATTTTGGAACAACGGGACTTTGGAACAATGGGTTCAATATAGTCGGACCAATGGGCAGTTCCCTTCCATTTACGTCTACTGCAGAGCAAAACCCGCACACAGTACCGTTCTTATGAATAAGCACCTCATACTCAGATTACCCCACTTAAAAAGATCCAAACTTTACCTTTAATCAAACTGCTGACATCGTGTTATAAAAAAAAGTTTGAGGTTTATGTAACTAGAATTTTGGTTGAAGCTGAGTAAGTAAAACTATTAAAATGCAGTTTTTGACCATGAAATAAAAAAGACAGCTAAATGAGAAAAAAACAATTTAAAACCTCCCTCACAGTGGTGCATTTCTTTGCTTGACTTAGAACCGAACTTGCGTCATCAGAACTGAAGACAGATGTACAGTAGTCACCCACACACCACCATGACACCCCACCTTTACCTCCCTCTGCATTATCTCACTGACGAATCACAGTTTTGTTTTTCCGGTTCTGTCTGCTCCGTGTCGTCCTTTCATGGATACTTCTCATATTTTTTTCTAACTTTTCATGCACTTAGCGTCTGTACTTTGTTTTCTTGCATTTTAAGATGGTGTGCTTTTCTCAACAAAACCTCCAGACGAGCAGACTGCAGGGAGACTGACCGCTCCAGATGGCAGGAGCTCCACAAACCATCAGTGGGTAGTGAAGGTGATGAAGAGCCTCATATCTGACTCTCTGAAACCTCCTGACCAGCTAAACATCTTCAAAATGACAGATATGGGAGTGTTTATGTGTGTCTTTCGATGACTATGCAACCACATAACTGCTCCGACTCCGCTGTCAGACGAGGGCCTATATCTCCACATACGACTCCTCCAGTAATCTTTCAACACAATCACATGAAGCAAGACCTTAAGAGCTGAAATGATCTCACAGCTGATGAAAAGACATCTGTAACGACACGACAGCAGCTCGGCACAGTTATGGCTGTAATCCTGCAGCAGCCCTGCTATCCTGCATCTATCCGCTGTTAATCATGCAGCAGCCACAGAAGCTCTACATTTTTCCAAACGCTGTAAAGTTTGCAGCTCTTTTGGTTCTTGGATAAAAATGTTAAGAGCTGCAAGCAGGCAGTTCAAAGTCTCAAAGTGTAGAGGTGGTTATTTGTTTTGTCTAGGAAATAACCTGAAACTGCTCCTGGATGTAATTTATAACAACAGTTCTCAGTGTGAAAAAGGCTTTTCTCCATCGTGATGAGTTTTTTGTTCTCAACAGGAAGAGAACAACACAAACACTGTCAGGATTACACTCACACTAAAGGGGGATTTATAGTTGTGCATCAGCTCTATGCAGAGTCTACGCCGTTGTGAGCATTTTTACTTGTGCTGCGGTGTGTCTGTGTCACTCTGCAGTTACACCTCCAAAATAATAGTTGGCAATGGGGTTTCCTGTGAGGTAGTGTAAAGTTTAGTTGATTCAGAACACACATTAAACACACATTAAACACACATTAAACACGGCTTAATAGAGACAATTTCAAACACAAGTACACAAATCAGCTTCACTATAACTCACAGCATTCGCAGACAAACACTTGTCTTTATCTGGACACATTTTCCCCACAAATACAACATGCTAATGTTATTAGCACAAGCCTATGGCATTTTACATTGCATTAATTAGCCTAGCAGCTAGCGATCTTTTCCTCTTCTCATATTAAACCAGGGACAACAGCAACATGTAACAAAGGTGACGTTAAACAACTGTCTTATACTAAACACGTTTTCCAAAACAAATACAACATGCTAATGTTATTAGCGCAAGCCTATAGCATTTTACATTGTATAAATTAGCCTAGTGACTAGCGTAGATTCCCTCTGCTCATATGAAGCCAGGATAAATCACACACAAGACTTAAAATGCTATTTCTGTGGAGGCTTTATTGTCTTCACAATTTATTGTTTCTTATCTGTGAAATTAAAGTAAATCAAAGCTTTGTTTCCACTCAGGGAAATGGTTTCAGCTTACAAAAATGGACAGGAGGTGTCACTGCGACGTGTAGTTACATTTCTGGGAGGTGCATGTCAGGACACATGGGTGACGCAGAAGTATAAATCCAGCTTAACACTGAAATTCTCCCAGAACAACATTAAATACAGGTTTTACCCGCTTCCCTTCTGCAACATGTAAAGCTTAGTTTTACACCCATATCTTAAGACTTTACACAAAGGCACATGTAGAATCTCCAAATAAATGGAGAAAAAATACTTAAACATAACTAGCTACATGTGTATTGCGTAAAAAAATGTGAGTGGGAGTTGATTCTTGAGATCTTAACAAAAATTTTAAAAAGCTAGAGAAGACATGCCACTAGCAGACTCTAAGGACATAATTCACCATTATCAGTGGTTCAACACCAGAACTTTTACCAGGGTCTCAGACCTTAACGGCTTGTTGTTGTACACCTGTACAAATATGACTGGTTTCTTCTGCTGGATGCCTCTAGATACAGCTCTAGAGCAACTAATGCCGTCTCAACAAACTGCCTGAGTACTCAGAATCATCTCCCTCGGCCTGGTTCGCCAAGATGGAAGCACAGTTTGTGCTTTAGGAGATCATGGTGGATACCACAAAATATTATGTGTATCACCTCTTGGGAGTTCAACGGCAACCAGAGTGGTGGTTTTTCTTACAAACCGCGAGCAGAGAATAAATATGACATGCTCAAAGCTCACCTGTTGAAATCCTTTGAACTTCCCGAGTTTTTACTAACACTTCTTCTACTCCACCTAAACACAAGGAAAAGCCATAAAGAAGGCTTTTTGTGGAATGTGTGTGACTGGACGTTTATTAAGTGTGATGAGAGAGGGAGCTTTGATGGGCGAGTCGGACTGGGAGCTTGTGATAGGAGGGGAGCTCTTAATGGCTGAGGGCTGAGCACCTGCAAACTGATTTAAGATTTGTTATCGTTTGTGGGAGTGCACCTTAAAGCACCTTACTGTGAGCTAGTTCCTTTATGTGCACCTTACTGTAATATAGTTATAGACTTGACTTGACTCTGACAGTCACGAAAAAAAAAACAAAAAAAAACTGGCACAAACACCTGTCCTTTCACGTCAGCATGCAAGAAAATATTGAAAGTATTATTCTTTTCTAAATACACTACTTAGCTACTGTGCTGAACTGCACCTTCTCAGGCTAGAAATGTCGACTTGTAGAAAGTTACTGGTTGCATGGCAGCTGGTGGCACCTCACAGAAATTATATCATGTTATCAATGCCAGAGCTGTTAGCTAAAGTCAGTGATTTCGGTGGACAGCTCAAGTTTAATGTGGGAGTGAGATGGAAAAGATATTTTGGTTTTAGTGTACACACTTCCTGTACATCCCTCAAATGTGCTGGCTCCCTAAACTTGAGCTCAGTCATCACAGCTTAGAGAGCTCTGGCTTTAACAGGAGCTAATAAGGAGAGAAAAGGGTCATAAACGTGGTGTTCTCGGCCCTTCACTTAATGTGTACACGACAAAGTGAGCAGAGTCACCTGTGTTAACATCACACCCTTCACACTGGCTTCATGTCTGAGTGAAAAATGCCTCCTGTCCATTAGGTGGACGGCTGTTATGATGTAGGAGGCCACAGAGACGCAAGTGACGCTCCACAGGTCTGAGCGTCTGCATACACCCGGACGCTGTCACACTATAGATCCTTATCTGTTTATAAAAAGAGGATGCAACACACACACACACACACACACACAAACGAATGAGTGTGAGCACACACACACTTGTAGCCCAGCTTGTAAAATCTGTTATCTCATCCATCAGCCGCACTCTCACAGCTTCACCTCTGACAGTGTTTGACTAACACTGTCTGAGCAAATCTGTGACGATGGAGGAGCGACCGCACCGCGAACCCTCCTGTGACCTCTGACCTCCCAAAGACGCTCCAGATAACAGTGAGTGCCCCCGTGGTATGCGTCTTTCTGTCAGCAGCAGAGAGACATCCATCTCCATGTGCACTGCAGTTTATATTTTTGGACTTTGTGGCAGTTTGACCACTTTTGCTGTTAGTCAGTGATCTCCTGCCTCAAACACACTCACTGAAGAAACAAGACTCTCTTTTCAAAGGACACTGAAAGAAAGAAATATGAATCTTTGTATGAGGTGCTGAAGATGCAAACTTTTTTGTATAATAGTATTATTAAGAGTAAAGTTCAAAATGATTCAGGGCAATGAAAAGCTTTCTCAAAGAAGCATGTCACTACTGGAAAGATGGTCTTTTAATAAAACTAGGATGTCTGTGCAGCAGAAAGACTCAAATACTGTTGACACTGGTGATACATGACCAAAGAAAACAAAGGAAAAGGGCTGTGACATTCACTTTTGTCAAGAGACAGAAAACTTTACAACTATTAGAACTCACTGCACCGCACCAGACCAACCAACGCTCCCACTGGTAGTTGACGTAAATGGCGGCCAGCTGGTAACACGCGATCTTGTATTACAGTTCAACGACAAGCTTAAACATGTTTCTGAAAACATTTGAGGTGAGAAATAAGCAGTACAGTAACAATATCGCTTAGGGCTGTCAAAATAACACGTTCATTTTGATTAACTAATCGCAGAAAAAATAACATGTTGAAAAATTAACAGTGCGCTGTGGTGCCCTTTGACCTGGTGCATCATTGAAGGCCACAGACAAGATGGTGCTGCTTGGCCCTGTGAATGGATCATTTACATTTTTAAAAAACACCCATATGGAACTGTCAGAGCACCGTTCTCTGCATTTTTTGCAGTAGGGAAATTTCGTACCACTTCAAGCCTGAAATATCACCTGAAAGCAAAGAACTTAGCAGCAAACCCGGAGGTCTGAGCTAGCGCAGCCTCTGATGCTAGCACTGGCAGACGGCCTCGTCAAGCCACACTCGACCAGGCATTCAAACGAAAATAAGTCTACCTGTGACCAACTCACTAACTCCCTTGCAAAATGGACTGCAGACCAGTTTTGGTGGTGGAGGAGAGAAGGACAATAGTGTCCAAAATCCTGCAGCTTTATGACACATCTGCCAAAATTCATTTGAATTAAATTAATTAATTAGATTAGTTTACTTCTATTCTCTTTGTGTCTGTGGTGGCGGCATGGATGGCGAGCACTATGAAAATGTAGAAGTACAGCCTGTAGTTCAAGTGACAAGGAGAGCCGGTGCCGGATGATGCAAAACGCATCAATCAGTCAGGTTTATGCATCATCCGGTAGAGCTTTCCTGGGTTGGAAGCAGGCAAATCTATGCACTGTTTCAATGGAGGGCAGTTTACAACAGTTTATTTACTCATACTGCACTCTGTAATGATACAAAGCTGGTTGTAGATTGGTGAAATACCCTTTAATACTGGCGAGTCATTTAAACCTCTGCTGCTACAGTGGAGTAGTGAAGAGACAGGTGTAACATGAACAATAGAGTTGTACCTGTTTAAGTAAACATAAAATACATTCACAGTGTGTGTGTGGAGGCACATTCCTAAATATCAACTCCATCCTCCATTTTCCACCCCATAGGATTCAACCAGAAATACTGCTGACCCCACTCGATGTTTACTTTCCTTGTAATCCGAATTATCAGCAGAACAACCCATTCTCTCTGTCAGCGTTTAGACCTCTCTTCTATCTCCTGGACACACTCCAGATGCCGAATTCCACCCAGTTAAAAAAAAAGTGTGGATGTTCCCAGGTTGTAAAGATGATGGAGAAGATAAACATGTGGGGGGGGGGCTGGAGAGCCAGCAGGACAGAGTTGGGTCCCCTGTTGTTTTGCTTGAGCGGTCATTCATCAGGTGCTCAAGTTGTTGGGCAATCTATTTCTCTATCCTTTCAGCCATGTCGTTGAGCTATGGCCTGGCAGACCAGTGGGCAAAGGAAATAGGCTGTCTGTCTGTTTCCTCGGGGGAACTGGATTTATTGTCTTTAGTGGGAAGCTCAGAGAGGATCCTACCAAATCCTGAGGCCTTTAGTAGAACAGGACAGGGTGAGCCAAACAATCACTGATTTAGCTCAATGTTTGACTCGTGCTAAGCATGAGGCAGGGTGGAGGTGCAATGAGTTCAGGAGCAACAACATCTGGGTACAGGCTGTGCTCACCTGCAAAAATACTGTAGTGGATCTCTCTAAAAACTGCCTGTGCACGACCTCTGCATTCCTGAAAATGACCTTTTGCAATCATGCTTGTTATCAATGCCCCATCGCTAGAAAAAATGTTGGTATTGTACAATTCTGCATGAAATATTTTTGCCAAAGAGCTCAATGGCAACGAAAAATAATTTTACCGTATATATCTTTTTTCTTTTGGTCACACTCCCTCTTGATTTTAGGTGTTTGTGTACTTTGCTCACTTCTGTTTCTCTTCTCATGTGCTGAGCTGAACTGCCAATCAGGGTGATTTCATTCACCGATGATCTCCACCATCTGCGATTCAATATGCTGAATCGGCAGGGGATACCCAGAGCTATACAACTTTACAAACCACAGTTAGCACAATCTCAATAGAAAACAGCAGATGTGGAGGCAGATAAGTGCAGTGCTCGAAAAGGCCGTCACTGACGAGAAGCTCCTGGACCAACTGGTGGCACTCCCCGCGATCCAGCCTCTTTTTTAGGGTCTCATGTACCCACACAGATCTCTGTTTATCTGCTGACAGCCTCTCACCCTCAACCAGAGCTACAGACAGCACCCTCTGCCTCAACAAGTCAGGAGCTACACACTGATTACTGTGAAATAGATACAAAATAAACAAATGAACAGACGTAGCAAACGTAGAAAAAAACAAGGCAGCGTGGTGCGCCGTACGTGTACCATCCTCTGCCTGCATTCAGTCTTAGCTTCTTTTAATCATGAGGGTGATCATTCTTTTACTTTATCCTTGTGGCAGATGACAAAACTTTCACATGAGTAATATTTTCAGCATCCAAATGTTTTTCTTTTTTTGCAAGGTCACAAAAAAGTAGGAACTGTATGAGGACTAGTTGCATAACTGCCAATGACAGCTAGATCTGTACAAGTATAAAAGGAAACAGCCACACAGACACCTCCAAGAACACCCATACATGTGCTCCTTTATGTTCAGATTGAGAAGTGACGTCAGGCCTTTAGTGCCAAGGAGAAAACTCCAGACTTGGATTCAGAATGTCACGGCACCACGCCAATGCTTTGGACAAAAAGTTCATTGAGAAGTGATGGGCTAACAGAAATGTGACAAGCTGTGTTGCTCTCAAACGCTGCTAAAACAGCTGACTTATCGCTGCACTCCTGCAGCACTGGGTAGCACTTAAACAATATGCTTCCCCTGACCATTTGTAAAGTGAGGGCTGCTCTTGTTTCTCAGATCTAACATTTCCTGACATGGTTTCCAGCTGTGAAATATGATTTCAATCTATCCAAATGTATCTACTCTCCCTGCTCTCTCCGCTCTGTACAGTGCCGTGCCTCGGAGAGACAAATGGCGGTGTCAAGGGGGGCTGGTGATGGAGGCAGAGGAAATTGAGGTAGCGGTTGACGGTTTCACGATCGCCTGCTGGGCTTTTGATGTGTTTGAACGGCCGTGTGAACATGATGGCTGAGGGGAACAATGGAGGTGTTCTCTGGTGAACTTTGGTACAGGAGGAGGCTGACTGGGGACGGCGATTTGACAAAAGGTGAAGGCTTTTTCACTCGCAAGTGGGCCACAGTGAAAGACTGAGCGGGACACAGGGATGGGAAGGAAAGAAAGAAGGGGAGCAGACACATAAAGCAAAACGAGAAAGAAATTAGACATAAAACGCAGACAAATAAATGCACCCGATTATGAATCTGTTGTCTTTCAGAAAGAAGAGTCATCGTGAGTCTGGATAAGAAAACGCAATCAATGGAAACGCGGCGCTCTATCATATCCGTTTCTCTTCAAGCTATTTACGCGAGGATGCTAATCAAGCTTACCTTTTATTATCGAGGTTGGCTCAAATAATCACTCTTAGAAAAAAATCTGTTTGAGCAAGAAACGACTTTATTTATTCAATTAAAAGAGACAATGTCGGAGCGCAGAATTAATTCTCTTTTAACTGCTGCCAGCACAATATGGCTCAACCGACATCCATATTAAAGACCCTAGTGCATTAATTAAAATCTGAAGCAACCAGTGCACTCAACTGCAATCTGAGCACACAAAAGAATTCATTCATTTGGCCTAAAATAATCATTAAAAAGCTGCATATCCTGTTCCCTAACTCAGTGTTGAATTTTCCTGTTATTTATTCATTGAATGTCTATTAACCTGAAGCCATTTCACAGAGAGGGTAATTTATTATTCAATAAGGTTGATATTGCAGTGCAGACACTCGGAAACAATATTTATTCGAGACAAACGTGAAATAAATCTCCGGTCAAAGGACGGTGAGACGGTGGGAAAACACAAACAGAGATAACTTTGCTGTAAGATATAGAAAGTCAAAAATGTGTAAGTCTTTTACAACACTGTTTTGTCTCCTCTGCGTGCCAGCAAACACTCCTAACAATGATGTGATTTTCAGCCTCCAGGCTCAAACTGACCAGCATGACAAGTTATTGACTGACTCATGGTTTGACCTTGAAAGACACAAACAGATCTGGGTCAAACAGCTGCACATGCTTACAACATGCAGCATTCACACACAGAGTAGTGGAGCACCCCAAAAACACACCCACCCCCCTCCCTGGAGCCAAATGTGACGTGTCTGCATCATCAGCAAATACCCTAAAATGTTATTTTACCTACTTCCAATATGTTTTAACTTCACATATTCTGCAAGCACAGATGTCCACCAAACATCAGAGCGGTTATTTTTCCGTTTCCATAGTGAAAAGTCGGGATGGTACCAGTCATCCACCATCACCTAGCACACTGATCTGATACTAAAAGGTGGAGCTAGAAACACTGCAGTCCGTTGACTGGTCAGTAGAGGACGGTCACTCTGCTCAGGGCCGAGTTGTGTTTTGAAAGTTACGTAATCACTGTTCATACCGTGACAAGTTTTTCATACATTACTAAACTGTAATTATAAAATGAAAGGATGTTTTGATGCCTCCAGCAGCAGCTATAGACGGGAAAAAATAATTCAATTCACCCTGTTTTCCAAAGGCGGCCGCCGGCAGCTACCGGAGACTTTTAAGATGGAACGTTTTCTTGCTCAATGCATGAATTGACGACGTGACTCAATCCACACACCTTAAATGTCCGTATGAAAACTCTCACCATTACATTTGTTTTCACGGTCTCTCTAGAGCGACATGCACTTCAGTTATGATTGGATGTTTGAGCCTTAAAATAAAGTTTTTGAATTTTAACCGGATTGTGTGAACTGCAGAATCTGTTTTCTTTAAGACTAAAACATAATTTTCAATTCACGACCCCACACTGGCGGCGGCTAGATGCGCACGGGCCCTCCTGCACACGTCACCCTGCGCCACTTCATGCCACTGTCCTATTTCCAGCCTCATTGCCCCAGAATTAAATTAATTTTTCCCCCATTCACTTGCTTGTACACAGCAGCTCTTTTTCTCTGCTCCTATGGCAGCTCGACTCCCCTCCTCACCACTGATGCATAAAGAGAGCTGTTGCTGTGTCGTGTAGTGATGGGCAAAGCAGTTCTGTAGATGTTACTGAATCACTAGAATCAGTTCACTAAAAGATTCATTCAAAAGATTCGTTCACCGAATCGCTCAGTGCTTGACGGGAGGAGCCCTGACTGTGCACTGCGTAGTCCGACTCAATGAATTGATACATGGCTGAGCTGCTGCTGCGTCTGCCCTGCACTGGTGAGTGTCATTACTGGCCAGCCAACGTTTTAAGTCATCTGGAAGCTAAGTCTGCTAAAACAATGGGGAGGTGTGTGATTGTGTTCATGTGGCTTGACTCCTGGGTGCATTAGCCGTTAGCTTGGAGAAAACTGTGCCTATGAAAGAGTATTGCTGAGAAGAATTGATATGAATCACTCAGGGATCAGGGTTACGTTGTTCATCAAGTGATTCATTGCCTGAGTGATTCATTCACTGAGAGAGTCGTCACGCGGTAGGCAGTCCCTCCCTGCACCCTGGCTGCCTCGTGACTCGCGAGTGATTCATCGTTCCCGGCCTGCACGCTCGCTGTTGAGCTCAGCTGAACTGAGAAATGAACGAATCAGTTCCGGAAGTGATTCAGTTCAGTACGTTCACTCAACAGATTCGTTCTTTTGAACGTTTCATTTGCGAATGACACGACACTAGTGTCATGTGACAAAAAACGGAGGAGCGGAGACTCGTTAAGGACGAAAAATATCCAGAGCTAAACCACCCACAATCCCATCATTATAAAGACAATGGCCAAAAAGATTGTGCCTGGTGAGTCACAGCTCTGGAGATCGGCTCTTCAGGTGAGAAATCAAGTTTAAGTAGCTGGTGTCCACACATGACTTTAAGCTGAGGCAGAGGTGGAGAAAGTACAGATCTTTCAGTTAAAGTAGTGATAACTGGTCGTCTGTTAAGAGTACTGTTTGTGGTGGAAACGCTAAATGGATCCACAGTCTACAGACATGTCCGCAGGGTTCACTTTTGGTTCTGAAGGAACTAGACTAAACGTTTCTCTAACGCAATGCCGTCCATATGTTACTGCCTCACTCCCCTGTGAGATACATTATTATGTACAGCATGAAACCTACAGGAGGCTACACATTATTTACAAGAGTTGATCTAATTAACAGTATGACAACACTGCTGTAAATCCCTGTGTCAGTACAGGGACTTTCTTCTCTCACAGTGAATGACTGTGTGCTTAGAAAACACTTAAAGCACTGTCACTACAGAGGAGTAATCTTGTGTAAATACAAAACCTCTTGTGAATTATCCTTTAATTGTGGAGCAATCATGAGTGTACTCATATAAATGATGACTCAAATATCTACTAAGTCACAGCAAGGTTTCTTTTTCAGTAAATGCTACTACAAAGTGAGGACTCTCAGTCTGTGTGTTCTTCACATATCTCAAGAACTGCTCATCTAAACTGCGTCACACATGGTGGTGCAAGGTACCCTGGGTGTGTTGGTTGTTGATGTTCTGGGACACCGTGTCAACTTCAGCCTGTTACATGTGCTGTGTGATTTCACAGGAAGTGTTCAGTTTGTACACAGACTCTTCCAAAAGTCAGTACAACACCACGAGTTGACGTTTTTTTCCTTCAACAACACATGCACGTGGTTGGGATTAGGACAAAGAACAGGGTTTGGCTTTACAGTCTTATGGGAAGTGAACATTGGCTTCCCAGGTGAAAGTTGGTGGCTGTTGGACCCATCCACCACCCCTACTGCCCACCCTTCTTGGACTTTCACTGCCTTAACTTTTATTCTTGTCCTGCTGCATTTCCCCGTCGCTGCTGGGCGCTGTTACACAATACAGGCGACCGGCCTTCAAAGGATGGCTTTTTTCGTCGGTGTCTGACACCTGAAGTCACTGCCAAAATGCCAATATCTGCCGACTTCAGAGTGAGGCCGGGTTGGTGAGCAGCAATACCACAGGCCAAACACTTCCAAACAGGCAGTGACTCAAAGAACAGACTGATCTGTAAAGCAGCTACCACCACTTTTACTCTGTAGAGCAGATGCAGTGTTGCATAGTGAAGGTGTGCCACCACCCCTGAAACAAAGACGACCTCTGCTAACCTCGTAAAAAATAATACAGTGTAATGAAACGAAACCTCAGGGGATAAAACCAGGTGTGCTCCGTCAGTCAAAACCTGAATTTATGTTTATATTTCCTACCTGAGCTGTACAGTTTGCTGGGGAAACCCCGAAGATGTGCCAAACTACTAATTTACCTCCCATTACACTTTAAATACAGTGTAAGGGACTGTACTGCCACTGCATGAACACATTTGAAGTTCAAAATATGGTGCTTATCTAATAAGAGAACCACATTTACTTTATCTATTCTGGCCCACTTGACACAACACTAAGAGTAATCTGAAAGTCAAAAATGGCTGCGATCAGTTTTTAATACCCAAATATTACCTTTAATTTGCAGAAAGTGTTTTCGAGGCCTTTCAAAAGTAAAAAATGAAATAAGAGGGAGCTGTATAATCACAGCGGTAGCCATTGAAGAAAAATCCCCTATCCTGCATCTAAGCTGCAATTATCCTCCACGAGCACCGAAACCGCCCCTGCAAGCCATTTTTCACTTTTCTGATAGAGCTGAATTCGTATATTGTAACAGAAAATGGTAATCTCTCAAGCTCCACTAGAACCTGACAGAACATTTCTTGCACCTTTTAATGGCTGAAGAGGCTTAAATCAAAGTGTTTCTGGGAGGTAAAGGAAACACTCCGAGCACAGTGTAAAAAAGTGGACCTCAGCACTGGCTAGAAGTAAAGTGCAATCCTTATCATTTTTGATAGTTTCCTGCAGACAAATGCAAGTCATCCCACCCAAGTGCACTCTGAGTGGACTGTTGTTAAAAAAAAAAAAAAAAAAAAAAAAACAGCCTCTCAGACTCCATTATTTTCTTGGCCGTCTTCCAGCGTGTGGGTATTTTTCAGCATTTAGCAAGGGGAGATAAAACAAGCACACACCAAACTGTTTGCGTCAAATTTCCATCACGCCGTATGATAGCTGCAGGTGTACAACACAGCCAGCGTGTTTCTCTCTGGAAATCTTCCTGTTTAATTTCCCAGTCCGCCCCGCTTGCCTGCCTGCCTGCCATCCTCAGAGGATATGTTAAATGTGCTTGGCCTGGGGATGTTTGATTTCTCTCTGCTGTGCTCCCTTCCATCTGACAGATTGGAATAATAAGGAGAGCTAATTGGAGAGGCTGCTCATATGCTGATTAGATGGGATTTTTTTTTTAGGAAGCATCCGCCTCTTTCTTTCTCTCTCTAGAGATTATATATATATATATATATATATATATATATATATATATATATATATATATATACACATATATACACACACACACACACACACACTCCTCTCTGACTCCTTCCTGATTTCACACATGCTGTTTCCTGAGTTTTTGGGGATGTTTGCCGCTATGACAGCAGACATACTGCAACAGAGTGTGTCCGTCCGTGTGTGTGTGTGTGTGTGCCCTTATATATGTCTAGGGCATTGCCTCAACTCCCTCCAGCTTTCTCCAGCCAGCTGATAACAGCATATCGCGACACATTTCCAATTTCTACTGCTTAGCATTACGACGCCTCTTAATCCGGGGGAAAATCAATGCCTAATAACCTATGAAAATGTACATTTGCTGTTTTACCATTGCCAGAAGCCTCGGCTGCATCCCCTGGGCATTAAGCCATAAATATGCCTGCATTAGCACTTAGAAAAACACAGGAACAGGCTGAAGTTTCGCTTTTTACCGAATCCTGGAGCTAACTGGAAGAGAAGGACGAGCAAACAGATCCTTTGAAAGGTGCGAGAGAGCTTTTTGTGAACTACCTCAGTTTCAGGTGTGAATGTGTGTGTGCGTGGTTACGTGTGCATTTGTGCGTGAGACAGAGGAGGAAGGAGAAAGCTATCACTCATCAGCAGCAGGAGCAGCAACGTGCCTGCTAATGCTGTGCTCCTTAAATATGGAGCCAGGGTGCCACTTTGAAATAAATCCCAACACCCGGCCGGGACACAGGTATTAACGCATTTCACCAAATATTCTACTCCACTATGAAGCATTGTCACAGCAGTCGTCTTCTTTCAAGTGAGAACAAAGATCACACAGCTGCTTCAAAAGGAGCTTCTTACTCGTCTCTGTTTCCTTTCAGATGAGTGTTTGGGAGCTCCTGATGATGTTGAACGACGCCACCTTTGCAAGAAGACAAACAGAAGATCACGTTGTCTTTAGAGGGCTTTTCACTCCAGCTTTAAGCTGTGTTGTTTCTCCTAAATGGAGTTAACACTGACTGGTGTTCAGCAAACTGAACTTTTCATTACAGTTTGTCTTTTGAATGTGGCCTCGTACATTTCCCACAGGCACCATGAAAGTGTGCCTTCTGTTTGCCTTCAGGAACAAAAACAGCCTACTGATGGTTAAGCCTACTGAATTCATTATCTCAGTTCTTCTTCTTTGCCTTTCAGGGAGGATAACTGCCTGTATTTTACCCACAAACTGCTGCCTGCATGTGCTTGTTAAGAGTTTGAATCAGAACCTGTGGATGAGAACACTGTGCTGCAGATGTTTAAAATCTAGGGCTGCCCATTGATAGTCGATCAAACATTTGGCATTTATTGGTCATTTAGTTGCAGAAAAAAAACAAAAGTGAAACTCTATTAGCAGCTGCGCCTTATCAAAATAAATCAAAACCTATGACTGGACCATGTGGGAATTTAATTTGAAAGTGGCCACGCTCAGCAGTCAGACTGGAGTCACGTTACAGGTTTTATTTCCTCGCCCCTGTAGCGAGTGAATCTGCCTGTAGTGAAACCGGGGCTAACTGGTGCTTCCTCCTCAGGCTCCACTTCACTCAGCTGCCCCACAGACCCGCTGCTTCTTCCCACTTTCACCTGAATAACAAACCAGGGCTAGCTGGGAGCGGCTAGCGGAGCGTTCACTAGAATGGGAGCGTATTTATTGCGTAGTGCGCTACACTGCGCGCCGCTGACAGAGTATGTGGAAATTGGGGGTTAGCCGCAGCATGACCAAAGGGAAGCACAGCCAGTTAGCCTCGGCTAGCTTCCCAGCTAGCCCCGGCTCTCCGTTTGGATCCAACCGGAGCACCGAGCCCTGGTTTGTTAATCAGGTTAAAGTGGGAAGAAGCAGCGGGTTTATCGGGCAGCTGAGTGAAGTGGAGGAAACAGCGGGACCGTCTGGATGTAATAGTCCGTGGAGGTGCTGCGGTGCTTGGCTGCACAGATAACCCTCGGCTGACAGGATGTATCACTCTCTCACTCCGCTACTTTTTTATCTCATGCATTCCTCGGAATACCGGTTTCCCTTTGTGCGTTATTTCCTCTCACGCAAGTGCAGAACGTACGTGCCACTTGGCCGTCGGGTGTAGTCCGTGTAGTGTGTTCAAATGCAACTGACACAGGGCAACGAATCATTTAGTTAATAATGAATAATAACCATCACAACTTGGTCCCAAACCCAGAGACGTTCACTTCACAGAGAAAATATTCAGAATCACAGCTAGAACCAGGACATTTTTGGCAACCTATTATCAAAATGTCTCCAGATACATTAGACAGACCTCTGGGTTAATCTGTGCCATGTTCATGTCTGTACAGTATGTGTGCGTGCATGTTCAGGTCTCCGCAGCAGTTTTTCCGGCCTGTTGTTGAGAGATTGTCGCTGGTGGTGCTGAGCAGGGAAGGCCTGACCTAGCTGGATGTAAACAGCTTCAGATGAATACGGGGGCTTAGCAGGCAGACCGGCTGGAGGGATAGATGACTGCACGGCTTAGCTACGGCCTCCATCAACATGCCTTCACACACATCACATCACACAAATCACACATAACTGCCACCATTCCAGTGACCGGAGCTCTCCATCTTCAGGGAGACGCAGTTCAGTTCTGCTCAGTCCTGCCTTTTGAGAATGCATAGAAACACCCGCTGCAGCCCAAAGCTGGTCGCCAGCGGCTGCGATATTAAATCTATCAACCCTGCCTCTGCCTCCAGAGGTAAATGTTCGCTCAAAAACGCAGAGAGACATCCATAACGTGACATCAACAGATGAAGTCAAAAACAACTGCTTTTAAGTTGTAACAGGGCCCTTTGCATTTTTAATTTCCATTTTATAGGCAATTTCATGCATAGTTTCCTACTTAATTGATAATGACAGTTAAGCTGCAGCCACTATATAACACTGATTCTGCATACAACGCCAAATATATGGGCAAAACACGCGCATATGAAAAGTGTTTGTGGTGCAGCATCCGTCTTATTCTTGGCGCCCTCCTTCCAGAAGCATCTTCTTAATAACGTTCATAACTTGTGCCTGGCAAGAGCACTTCTGCCTGGCCTTGACAACTTTGATAGCTCTTTGGAAAATCAATGCTCAGATAGGACTGAATCAGAGCCTGAGGGTGAAAGGCAGGGATAAGGGCTAAGTGAAGTTTTGAGAGAAAAGGAAGCGAGGAGAGACGGAGAAGGAGGAGAAGAGAAGAGAAGAGAAGAGAAGAGAAGAGAAGAGAAGAAGGATGAAACAGAAAATGTACGGCTGTGATATGGCCTTTGTAATACCAAGTCAACGTCATTATAGGTAAAAGAAACAAAAGCCAAATAAAATCTTCCCTTAATAAAATACCACGTACGTGTTCTAAAAGCAGACTGTAGTTTGGATTGTACTATTCAACCTTATCAGAGTCTAAACAAAAGCTCCTGTCTGTCAGCTCCAGCTTTCTAACCCATGAATCCCTGTGAGTAACGTGATGTAATGTGGAGTCAGTCTGCAGCTCAGACGCTCTGATTTGCCAGCACTGTGAGTGTTTGAAACATGTTTGATATCAACTGACTGGTCAGCGGAGATCCAGCCAAAGCAAGCTGATACTGTAGAAACACAACAGAGCAAGCTGTCAGCGGTTCAAAGGCTTGGAAACGGAAATGATGGGAATATAGAGAAGACTAGAAGGCTGCTGTTGTTTCAGAAGACAGCTATGCTTCAGTCAACACAATCAAATTCCGACCTTGTCACATACATACGCACACGTACATACATACGTTAATTGATCGTGGACTTTACACTGGCTTTACAATCACACAGGTGGTGAACACCGACCTCCCGGGAGACAGTCGGTGCTTGTTGGAACAATCGAACCAGGTTAACCAATATTTGTTAACACTGAGTTTCCACTTCTGCTTCTCCTCCTTTATTTACATCCGACTGTCCAGTTTTTGAGATGTATTCAATTTGATTAAGAAAGTTATGACATGTTGTCAGCTTCAACTAGACTTTAGAGGACGCAGCCTGTGAACCAAAAGAATCTGTGATAGAATCTCATGTTTTATTTGCTCTGGAAGATGCGTCTGGTTCCCCTCCTGTTCAGACACACTTCCAGCCAACTTGACCCGAGCTGGGCCAATGACAACCGTTTATCTAATACGGGCCGTGTTTGAGACAATGACTGACAACTATCAGAGTCTGTGCGTGTTATGCAAAATAAACCGTAATGTCATTTTTGGCATGGGTACCCAAACTACGATGAGCATAACTGAGCTTACTAAAGAGGAGAGCTGTTGAGGAATTTTGGAAAACAACCAAGATGGCTGCAGCTGCTGTGGAACTTACTGTCAAAGTATTATTTTTAAATTCACATATTCACAGACACATTGATGCTTCACCATCACAGCTCATCTCTGCACAATGTAGTCTGTTTACAATTGTCCATTACGCAGTGCTACATCAGGTTTTGTTGCTGTGATTGGTTGTAGGTCTTGAGACATTTTGATCTACGTCCCTTGGAAAACCGAAAATGACCTGAGAGGTCCAAGGAACTCATGTGTGATTTAGTCTGCCGATGTCTGGATACCCAAACTGGGACAGGATGTCACAACCACAGAGCTGTGTACTGTGTAGTATGTACACACTGACTGTTTGACCTGCATCCATGGTGAGCAGTAATAATCCCACACACACCAGGTCACTACAACAATGTATCAAGCTTCCTCAAAGTGTTTACCTGACTGGGGTATGGAGAAGGTGTTTCATACTTCAATAGCAGGGCTTCATGAAAGTAACTTCAACAGTGTGAGTAGTTTCAAGAGGTTCAGGCTCAGAGAGCCCTGACATCAAAAATGACGAAAGTACTGCTCTTAACCTTCAATGATCCTGAATGACAGACAGAGCAAGGAGAGGAGCTGAGAGGTGAAGTATAGGAAGGATTTATTTCTACTTAATAATGAAAGCCAAGTGCAGCAAGTTGAGGGGGGCAGATATGAGAGTGGGGGGGTATTTCTTGAAGAGATGACAATTCAGGTAAGAGCCAGAAATAAAAGCCCTTTTCAGACAGGAATTGTGCAAATTTGCAGGAAAGCCCAATCAGTGTTTTTTCCGCATTGGCAGTATAACAACAAAATCGGGGAGTGCAGCAAAATGCCGCCTGCCTACTTTTGTTAATACAGAATGCGCCTTTTTCGGGGCAATGGGGGGCGTGAGCAAGTAACAAAACGTGTAGCTCAGCGTGTGACGTAAACAGTGACGCGGGAGGGAAGCCGCGGCTGGTCAGTCCTTCGGCGATTCTCTCGTAAGTCGGCCTGTTCTTCACCGTCCCCGTCATCTGACGGTTAATGGCCTCTTTGTTTGCGAGGACAAGGAGGGCGCGCAATTCCTTGTCTCCCCAGTTGCTCATCTTTACAGTGTCTGTCAGGTTTGTGTTTCCCTCTTGCTACTAGCTGCTCGCGAATTCCTGCTATCAGCTGTTTCCTGTTTATCCGGAGCCAGCGGGTTGCACGTGCGGCGTCATCAACAGCTCCTCCCACAAGTCTTCTTTGAGGCGGAAAATTGGGCACCTCGGATCAACTCGCCAATCGCGCTAAACGGCCCAACATTCGCGGAAAATCTGGCAGTGTAAAAGGGGCTAAAGAGAGGCTCAGCTGTCAGGACCAAACTGGGGAAGTTGTTTTGCCACCAAGGCTGGATCTGATGACTACAGGCAGCAGAAACCCAATTATTTTTTTCACAATACAACATTCAAATGTTAACTGATTGTCCAAGAAACGTTTAAAGGACGGAGCAGTGAGTGACAATGGCTTCGCTCATATTTAAGAGTACTCCAAAGGTAACATACTGAAAGTGTTTGGTGGAAACGCGGCTAAAGTGACTTAAGATTTGAGTGACTGTGCCACTGTGATAATAGCAGCCCCCCTCACACAGGAGACGTCCTTCACATCCAACTGTTAGTTCCTTCAAATCCACCAGAAAAGGCACAGTTTCATTATTATGTATGGATTCCTTCATTCATCTTGTTCTGTCATCCTTGCCTCCACTAAATCTGTGCAACACTACAACTCAATGACAAAAATCCATCCTAAGAAGAGGAAAATTAAAACAGCAGTCGACAACACAATTGGCAGCAGACAGAATATTAAATACAGAACGCCAGACTTAATTTTTCCGTCGAGGCAACATCCAGAAGTGCTGACATAGTGATGTACATGACATCAGTCATCAGGATGTGCGGGAGGGATAAAGCTCTGCTCTACAGGAAGAAGGACAAATGCTAATTCTGGCAGGATTTCACTACTTTATCAATGAATGATTAATGACTCCGGATTCACTATCGGTGGAGGATATAAGAATACCGTTCTCATACAGAGGAACTGTCTCGCTGAGCTTAATGATAAGTAATTAATCAATGTCAAGGCATATCAGGTATGAGAAGGGTATTGGCACGCTGAATCCTTCAGGAGAGCAGTTGTCTCTTATCAGGTGGTCGCACATACTCTACAACTGAGATCTCAATAGGTTATGAAACGTAACCAGTCCAACAGGAAGTAGAAGGACTGGGTGTTTCCAGCAGCACTGATTTAAGGATCAAAATATGTTTAAGCATCTAAATCGAAACTAGACGATATTTGATTTCAAAGTGAAAGATTTTTAGACATCTACATTAGATAACACAGTATCTGTAATGGATTTAAATTACATATTTCTAATGCGAGGAAGGCCCTAAGTGCATCTGTGACAATTACTGGAGCGGCCGTGCATCATGCAGACGTGAAAGGACGGCTTTTTTCTTCGGTATCTGACACCAAAAGTCACTGACCAAGGTTTTCAAGGAGCCCAGGTTCTAGCAGCTGACTTTGTCATCGGGAGGTTGAGGGGTTGGCGGGTGATTTGTCATCTAGGCGAGACGTCTGCCAAGCTACAGCAGACATACATACATGCAACATACAACATACAGCAAAACCAGATGTCTTCAGCAACTTTTTAGCAACCTGTCAATACAACTTGGATAGTGCCAAAAAATTGTTTTTTTTAGAAAAAGAAATTGCTGCGTTTGCAGCTGGGATATTGCCACAAAAAGCCTTTGGTTTTTACTGCGACATCTTTGTGTTCCTGCCAGGATAATGTTACGAGAAGCAGTGGTTTTTGGCCAAGACATCGCTGCGTTTCCTGCCAAGATTGTGCTATGAAAAGGGCTGTATGAGCCGGGACATTAACATAAGCTAAAATCATGTGCGGAAATATACGGTGAAATGGAAGGAAATGAAGAGAAACAGAAAGGTCACAGAAAAAGGCATCATAGTGTATTTAAGTAAATATAGGTCATAATTTCAGGCGAGGTAGACTACTCACATATTTTATTAATGGATCCCAGGTTTTGTAAAATCTCTTAATGGAACTGTTGAGGGTGCATCTGATTTTCCACCTTGATGTTCTGCAGCACATCTTTAATCCACTGGCTGTGTGCACGCTATTGTGATGGGTGCATTCTAGTCACTGGTTATAAAGTGCACACACACACACACACACTAATGCCGGCTGTTAATAAAAAGCCAAAGGAATCTAATTTAGGAAGCTTTGCTGCTTTTTCCTCCTGTTCAATTCTCTCGTGTCCATTTTTACTGCCGCTTCTATGTTTAAAAGGCCTGACTGCTTGCTGGACTTGTAGATGTGCTCAGTTTGTCAGTCTTGACAGATTTTGTGCCAAAACTAACTACCGGATTGTATCGTCTTGTCACATGATCAAAAAGAGACTTGACATTAGACAACATTAACATGCACCCCTCAAGCTCACATCACAGCGACATCAAGCAGCCCAATCAACTGATGGAGCTGCTGATTGATGAAAGGGAGTCAGCTGATAGATCACACGAGTCCTTTCAATGCAACCAGTTGGCGGCTCTCATTCACGGCGCCCTATTTAAACCGCTCTGGCCTGCCTACTATTGCTGTTCCAACCTGCCTCCACCCCAGCTCCTCCTTTTCATGATGTGTCTGACTTATCAATGTCATTTCTGTTTGTCATTGATGCTGCTCTGTTCTGTTACAGGGGGGTCTTTGCTGCTGCTCTCCCTGCCTTAGGCTGTGTGTAAGCGCATGGAAGGGCAGGGAGGCTTGCTCTCTCCGACTTAGGCTGTCGTTTGCGCATGGAAGGGCAGAGAGGTTTGCTTTCTCAGCCTCAGGCTTTCTGTGTAGGCCTGAGAAAGCCAGAGAGGCCCCAGAACAGAGCCATACCAGCAAATATAACACTGCATCGGAAATAAAGTTTTCTTTGACTAAAGTGGTCCTGACTGAAATGTGAGACAATCTGAATCATTCGCAAGGGCCTCCCCACCCAACAGGTCCCCATGCAACTCCACTGCCTGCACTGTCTATTTGTACCCCCCTGGCTTTAAACTTAGTCCATCCCCTTATATGATATAATTGAGACAGCTAAAATTTGGGATAAAACTAATCATCACTCTTCATATCATGTCGGCCTTTCCCTTTAAACCGGAGATAATAAGGGTGAGCTGTCATAATCTCTTTGAAGCAGCTCTTCACTTAAACATAATGCAGGTTCTTAGAAAAGCCATTATGCTGTAATTCTCTATGACTCACACCGACTCAAACACTGAGTCAAATGATTGCACCATATGAAATGATGTAACTTCCAGAAGCGTACCTTTATATTGGAGAGGTTGCCATAGTTATTATCGGCTCTCTGGGGGCTTAGCAGATCTGTGAGCAAACTTCCTGTGTCCCGGTAAAATCCATCCTGCTGCTCAGGACATTTAGTTCCAACTTGTTATAGAATGCCACATCATTCTGCTCGCCTCACCTCGTTCACGCAAATGCTAATGAAATCTGGAGCTTAGCTGTGTCACCCCGGCAACCGTGTCCCAGATGTGTTCCTTCTCTTTCCTTAAAGGAGCGAGAGTCACCCACACGGAAATGACTGTGAGGTATTTCTCCTGACAGGAGAGGACAAACAGTGCTAAACAAACGCTGCATTAGACCGTCTCCTTACCTGTGAGCAGCAGATATAATGTACACAAATGATTCCTGCCACAGCGCCCATGGGAGATCCACAGCAATTCCAACTTAAATTGACATTTTGAATGGTGGTGGGGGCGCGTGGCTGTGCATGCGAGTGTCTCTGTGCACATTTATGTGTCTGCGGATCCATGTTTGTTTGTTTTATGTGTTTGTATCTACCTTCCAGATTGCATACATTTTCTTGATTCACACTGCTTTTCCAGCTCCTCTCCGTCCATCTATCAGACAGCTGATTAGATCAAGTGTCAGCGCCTAAACTGATTACTCTGGCAAGAGGCAAGCAACAAAGCAATAACACACTCCCGGCTTCAATCTGTTGCTTTTAACTTCATTTCAAAGACACACTCCTCTCACTTTCAATATCTGTACTGGCATCACCGCTCAACTAAAAAGCAACAGGAGCATTCATCCAATGGATCGTCCTGCAACAGCTCAATCTATGTTGTATCACAGAGGGAAACATTCAGAAATATCTTCATCGAAAAGACATGTTGATGTTTTACCTTTAAAAACAAACACACTGTACACTCATAACTATGATGCAGTCTTTGTATCTTCATTTCAATGTACATGACGTGCACAAGTGCGCACGTACGTCTCCGAGCAGGTAACGGTGACACTTAGTTCCTCTCCGTGCAGGAGACCAGAGAGAAAGCTCAGCTCTCAGTAAATTTGCAGCTTCTGACTGAATCACTGTGATTTGGAGTTTTGTTTTTGTGTTTGTGCTTTCAGATATTTGCTTTACTTTAGTGTTTGATGTTGCTTTTACCCGAATAGGAGTCAATTTAAGTTACTACTGATGAAAATTTTCTTGCCTTGCTGCTTCACAATAAAAGCCTTTACAAAATATATCAGGGGACTTTTATTGTGAAGAATCTCCAGGAAATAAAATGTGTATATCACTGTATTAGTGAAACTTTGTCAGCGGCTTCTCTTCAATAAAAACAAATCTACTAATACAGCAGGGAGGAAGAGTAAAAGCAGAAACACCTACATGAGTTGTTAGATGAATCTCTGCAAACAGCTCACCTCCAACAGGTAAATTTCACCTGGCCTGCTGTGTGATGGTCAAGTCAAACCAAGTTAAGCCAAGCCAGTTCTAATATTTCATTTTATTTTATTGTCTTTATTAAATAATTAACTTTGCAATGTAAAAAAACCACTATGTAAGTCAGATTTTTTTATTATCATAATCATTATTATTATTGTTAGAGGTGCTTATATATAATGTATAATTCATAATTAATAATAATATATTTATGTAGTTTGATTTTTTTAATTTCTATTTTATTCATTTATTGAAATACTTTGTGTTTGAAGATGAGGATGAAGAATCTGAGCACGAGTGACTACAAAATTAAAAGAAAATGACAATAAATAGTCCGACCAGACCTTTTTTCAACCACAAAACATGAGTTTACTTGTTTTTCAAGAAAAAATAATTCATATCAATTAATAAAAATTTGCATTGCGTTTGTCGTCATGACTCAAAATATCCTTAATTTATTCAGTATCTCCATAAAAATAGTGTGTTGACAGCCTGCTGAGAAGAATATTGTGAGTACATAATTAATAGGGTGCATACAAACCTGATTCTGTCATTAGCAAATCAAATCTAAACAGTATTTACATATTTATTTTCTGGTGACATTCAGATTCCCGATTCATTCCAATACAGATTTTTTTTCCTGAGTAAAATCTATAAATCTTTTATATAATACAATATAACATCCCATGCTCGCTTTACAACTCACATCAAGCAAGTTAACAACATGATTCATAGATTAAAAGGTGTCTTACTTTTCTCTTTGCCTCACGGCCGGCCATGCATGCTGAAAAAAGGGGCGTGGTGTGGAACACTGCAATTGGCTTGGAGTCATCCAGTCAAATAAGTCTGTGCATTTGGGTGGAGTCAGATGAAAGTAATCATAGATCTAGACATCCTAGAAAAGTTATGTCCTCTGGAGTGATTGGGGAATCTGACTGATGTGTGTAGGGCAGGTGATTTAAATGGATGACCTCACAGGGTTATCACGCGCATGAAGAAGTTATGAAAGGCATTAATCATTCTCCAGCAATAAGCAATAAATCTAAACACAATATGAATCTGAGTAAAACTACAGTAAAGAAATATTTGTTTAAAACATCCTTACTTGATTAGAGATGAGACAGAGACAGGACGAACCAACGATGGGGAAAATAGAAGAGGCCGTAACAACATGCAGACTGACAGCATTTTGTTGCTGCCTCCTTTGCAATATGGTGCATGAGCTAATTTAATCAATTAATTTGTTTCCCCTCCTGCCCACATATAAAGCACCATATGGTGCACAGTGACCACTGCCATTTTTCTCTTTCTGGTGAAATGAACACACGGAAGAGTTTCCTGTAGTCACCTGCCAAGAACAAAAAGAACAGGAGGACATGAAGGAGACGAAGGAGCAGGAGCTAATTTACTTGGCTTGTGGCAATTTGTGAGTCAAGACAATTACTCATTAAGTCATTATGGATTGAAAAACTTGTTTTCAGTCCCCATCACATCTGCTCTTCATCAATACACCACTCTCTCTGCATTAAAAACATTGTTACACTGCACTGACATTTCGTTTTTAGTTGTTTTTTTGGTGCAGATTCAAAGAAAGTGCACAAAGCAGATGCACGGAGACTGGTGTCAAAGCCTCCCTGCAGAGAGCTGCTCTAATTGGCTTCGCGCTCTCCAAGACAAATCAGAACGGCTGATAATTGGACCAGCAGGGGGTGGGCGGGAGGTCAAGGCGGACATTGCTTTGCTTCATGGGAATGTTCTGTAATTCAGTTTTCTTTCCGACTTGTGGTCTCTCTCTTATGAGTTACGTCCACCTGTTATCTGCCGAATCCTCTGTTTCCTCACAACCTGCCTCGTCTGTGTTGCAGCGACAATAACCTCCTCATGCAGGCTGAGTGTGAGCACATCTCTCATCTGTACATACTGAAGTGTTCTCTCTGTATAGTAGCAGAAACATTGTTCTGCAAATGTTTCATAACAGCATGGCGGCAGACGTCACACTGTTTTTCCTTAATTACCACCTTCTTTACTCATCTCCCTTAAAACTTCATGACCTCGGAGGGAATGCTGGTTTATGAGGCGGACACTGGCCTAGAGACTCTGACGGAGGAAGTGACTGAGCCAACATGACTGTATCATAAACTACCCCAGAGAGCAGCATTATGTCTCCTATTTGTGCATACAAACAAGTAAAAGAGAGAAGAAGTGATGAATATCACAAAAGCAGTGTTGGCTGTCGTGTCTGCTCTGAATGGACCGGAGCGACGAATATGTCAAGTCTGTGACAAACACTCTTTGTTCTGAAATACAGTAAATTTCCGGCATAGAGCTTTAATTTTGAAGTGCCATTTCCTCTTGTAGATTGAGTGACTAACAGACTGACTGAATTCTCACTCCGACCTCGTCACATATCAGTGTTTGGTCATGGACTTTCCACATCAAGATACAACGTGCAAGGTACCCTGGGTGTGTTGGTTGCTCACGTTCTTTGGCAGCGTGTCAACTTCAGCCTTGTACGTGCATTGTCTTCTTTCAAAATAAACACGCTACAGTGTGTCTGCAAAACACCGCAAATTGATGTTTTTGCAACCATATAACTGTCAGCTAACAAAACAAACCTCACCATCAGTCTACGGGCCAAAAGCCATGGTGGCTCTCCTAGGTGACAAATAATTGCTTGCATGGACAGTGATGTATGACTTTATGTAAGCCTGAATCAGCTGACTTGTCTGTGCTTGTATGGGCTATGCCGTTGTGGTTGCACAGGTGCCACTCTTGCCACTGAAATGTAGCAGCAGATCTGGTGGCTACAATATCTGCCAAATGGTGTGCAGACTTCGCCTACTCAGCACATCAAAGACCCACACCAGTATGGTAATGATGGAAACGTGGCGGGACAAGATCAAAAGTTAAGGTGGTGAAAGTGCAAGTGCAGGTGGGAGCAGTGGTGGATGGGTCCAACTAACACTGACACTGACCCGGGAGGGCGGTGTTTGCATCCCGTAGGATTATTAAAACACATCCTGATCTGTTTTTCTAAACCCAACCACGTGTTTTTGTTGTATGATGAAGTTGGAGTGAGAACGTGTTGGTCTGAACCCAGGCGATGGTTAGAGCACTGGCACCCGACTCATATTTCTTAAGGCATCATGGTTCTGATATAAACACAGAGAAGCTGGCGTTATTGTGAAAACACGGAGCTGCAGCAGTAGTGGAATAACTTTTTGTTTTGGCAGCAAAACTCAGAGCCATAATCTTCCTCGACACCGCAGGCAACATTCAGTACAATCCCTCAAACTTGCAGCTGCTACTTACTTCTGTGGATATCACTTTTCAGTAATCATACATGGCGTTGCATGTCTGCGGTGAGTTTTTCAAAGAGCAGTTAAACCATGATCAGGACGGTATGCTGTCACCAGCGTGGATTTTAAGAGAAAAAGACTCGTAATGAACAGCTGGCCGAGGGGGAGACAATACATGCCTTCACATTACTAACAAAAATCTCTGTCCGAGTTGAAGGGCAAAGTCCCATGATGCTCAGACGGAGGCACGGCACACAAATTAATTGCTCTTGCGAGACTTCACGCCGGCTTTCTGCAATTAACTTCACCTACGTCTGGGTGCGACTTGAGCTGCTATATGATCTGGGGTGTAGACAATGAGATTAGCTGCAGTCACAGCCAGGTCAGGCCAGGCCGAGCCACATCTGCTCTGCACATCCAGATTTATGGTTTAGAAATTAAGGCTTTCCATACTAAGCCCCTAAAGACACACTGGGGAGAGTTTCAGGGTCTATTTCTCTCAGTAGAATAAAGTCGAGCCTCAGTTCAGCTTCATCAACTGGTTTCTTATTACAATTCACTCCAGCTTTGGGTGAAACTATTAAAAAAAAAAACATTAGTAAACTGGAAGAAATGAAAGACATGAACAAAAGCGGGCTGAAATTAAAACACTTCCCTGCAAAGTCAACTTGATTAAAAAACTCCATATTTTTCCACCTCTGCCGCAGTTTTAACATGCATGGTGTTTCACATATGTGATTTATAAGAAAATGTATTTCCTGTTAACACAGTTTGCACACCATGAATCAACACAGGCCCCGCTAACACTTATTTGACAACCAAATCCCCATATTCATTACCCTCCCGGAGCCTAATGGTAATGAGAAATAGTTTCAGACCTTCCTCCAACTTATTCAATTCTTCGTGTAAATACACCGCAGGCCGGGGAGCAGAGCGCGAGCAAGCCTAGCATAACTGGCAGCCTGAGCACATAATCCTAACTACAACATGGCACAAAGCAGAGAGGAGGAGAGAGAGGGATTCAGGGGAAACAGGAGGAAACAGTGAAAAGGGGATATAAAAAAAACAAAGCAGAGACAGCAGAGGTGAGGGGAGGAGAAAAGAAGGAAGGAGCAAACATGAGAGGAGATAATTTAGAAATGACAGGAAGTAAAAGACGAAATGGGAAACGGGTTTTAGGGTGTGTAATTGACAAAGCCATCATTAAATTGGCAAATTAGCTTGTTAAACTAGATGGTGATGTAAAATGTGTGCCGCTCGTTTGTGTGTTTCACCTTTGTGGCCACTTTAAATTGACCTCACAAGAAATACTGCCCCTTTTACAAGCAACATTCAACATTCAGGATATGATGTCAGCTGTTAAAGGTGTCGAGGATTTAAGGGCATCGATTGGCAGAAATGGTTTATAATATTCTTGACTAAGTTTTCATTAGTTTAAGATCACAGTATCAGCTTCGTAACCTTACAATGAGTCATTCATATCTACAGGTCCTCGTCCACAGAGACCTTTCTACAGTAGCCCAGTAAGGACAACCCAAACACTGGATCTAGATAGGGCCCGTTCTGGTGTACGACAGGAAAAGTTCCAGTTTTGCAACCTCACTGCTTTAAGCCACCACAGGGAGTCAGTGACAGCCAGGTTTGGAAATTAGTACCAGCCAGCAGCCAAGAAAAATATGCAAGTGGCTGGAAGATTTTGGGATCCACCAGCCAAAGTGGCAGGTGGACAAAACCATTTATTTCCAACCCTGGCAACAGCACCCAAACAGGGTCTGTATAAACAGGATAGGCGGCAGGATGGGATGGGCTCGAGAGGTGTGACATTTTGACGACCTGCTATGTGTGCGACCCCCATTAAAAAGCAGCTACTAGCAGTTAGTGGCTAATTCAAAGAAGAAGTACAGCGGCCCTAACTATCCTCATGTTGGGAAAACAATGAGGTATGTTATATGTCACGATAGAGGCTGACGCTGTTGTGTTACATGTTACATGCTGCCAGCACACACTGGAGCAGAATGATGTAAAAATGCAAAAGCAACATAGAGACAGGACTTTGTAGTGACGTTTGTAGCGCGATCTCTGCTAGAAGGTTTTATGATTCAGAGTCTGGGCCATGAATGCATTTACTCAGCCCTCAACATGGAGCTGGCTAAGACGGCCACGAGCAGCTAATGGTGTCAACAGTGCTAACAAAGGCAACATTGCTGACGTTGTTGTATGTTCATATCGTCCATATTTGTGCACATTTTCTGAAGCTACAGTCACAGAGCAGTACTAATGGAGATCGTAGAGGCAGTGTAGCGTAGTTCAAGCAAGATACGACCATAAGAGGTGATAAAGGAATTTTAATAATGATTGAGCCGAACAACTCGGTAATACAGTGAAAAGAATTCCCCATCCACATATTGGGATGTATGTATATAATGGCTGCACAGACCACTGTCTGCAATGCTGCCTCCATTTTAAAGTTACAATATTACAACATCCTCCACCGCTGCCTAGTTTGTTGTTGTGTGAAACTTTTCCTTCCATCCTGTAGTGCCATCTTTTGGCTGTATTTATGCCGACATGAAGTACATATGGAAGTATGAGGACAGTACAAGCAAATTTGAAATAGACGTATCTATTTTTGTAAGCAAAGGGGGTATTAATGAGCCTTGACTTGCACACATGGCCGAACCATCTACTGCAACAAAAAACAGAGAAGCTCAGAACACAGACAGAGGAAGCGTGACTTCATTTCCTGCTCAGAACGCCATTACTCCACTTTATCTTTACGTAGCTGTGGTTTGCTGCTGTTTGCTGGTAGAGGCAAAAAAGATGTCTTGCATTAGTGATAAAAAAAAATCTCTTTATCATATTATAATCTATAGACACACTCTTACATCTCAACTCAGACTCCCTAAAATATGTGAATCTAATGCCTCTTATTCCCCTGATTCACAGTATTAGGCAGCACTCAGCTTCAATTGCTCTAAAATTGAGTTATTAAACTACTTAATAGAATAATGTCAGAGCAGGCAACATATACTGTACACCCCACTTTGCTATTTTAACTTCTAAATCCACTTGTTCTCCCCTGTAACGTCACGTGCACATTTCACCTTAATGTGAGGAGCTGAAGGGGCTTGAAAGTTATAACATTAAAGAGTTCGGTTCCCTTGTGAAAGTGAAGCCAAATTGCAAAAATGACCCCAGCCTCCATTGGGATCAAACTCGCTCTTGTCCAACAAATGAACTGGTGCGTTAATATATACTTTCACATTCATTTACTCACCGCAGGAGCACTTTCCACTCCTCTTATCTCCATAACTCCACTACAACCCTGAGGACGAGTGTGCTTCACGTGCCGACGACCACTGATACACTTGAAGCTGAAGTGGTTTCGGCGCAGCCATCACAGCACGACCTCACTGTTTAATTCATCGGTAAGTGTGCACACGGGCCGCTAATTCTGTCTGAAAGTGCATCAGCCAAACAGCTGTGGATGAATGAACTTATCATATCGTGGCCGCGGTTATTCCGAGGCGTAAATCTCTAGTCAGGAAAACAAGTCAAACATCTTAAGATGGAGTGTGGTTGAGTGTAGGAATACATTACTTTGAGTTCCCACTTGTAAATGAAATTGGTTTCCTCGCCAGTCGTAAGCGCATTTGCACTGAGTACATTTCAACCTTCACTTCCCCAAGTTAAGATGCAGGAGCACCAGCGCTTTGCATGTAAATCTCTCAAGTTTAAGCACACAGCCTACGCTCGCTGGCTTGCTCTGTCTGTCTCTTTCTTGCTGTAACACACACACACACACACACACACACACACGCGCTCTCTCTTGCTCTCACCCCCACACACAAAGCTGCACAGCAAATCCAACTCTGACTTTAACTCTCTAAAACTCTATAACTTGTATTTCCCGTGAAATACACTGTAGGGCAATTCCAAGACGAGTCACTGGCAGAGACGCAAAGTCAAGTGTGCACGCTCCCAGACACACACAGCTTGCACTTGCACTCATTAACACAACTGCGAGCCTAAGTGCCTCACACACACCTACACACACAAATCAGTATTCTCCCGTCATCTCAATGAGCAAACGTGCCAAAATCTTTTTTTCTCTCCCGACTAAACATCCTGTCCGTCATGCAAACAGAGGTAAAAACACAGAGGTGCTTACTTACTTTTCCAGATAGTAAATTACACTTATTGGAAAACTTAAATTAACTACAGGGAGCCCTTTGCATCGGGGGTTAATTAAAAAACTGACCAAAACACAGACATCGTGTTCGGCTTGCTGAGTGCCTCCAATTTCTAAAACTTTAACAGTTGAAGAGAAATGCAGAAATATCTTATTCAAATCCTCACTGAGAAAATGAGTTCTGAAACAAAGTCGTTTCCCACACTTGTCTCTGAGCAGTGAAGGAAACCAATGTGGCGTTTGTTGATGTAAATGTGGTTCTGTTAAAATGAAACCTCAACACCGCCACAAATTACAAACCTGGCCCGTGACTTCAGCCAGTGCAAATCGACTACTGGTTTGCAAACACCCCGAGTCTCAACAGGATCAGATCTGACAGCATAAAGACCTGGATTTGATTTGCGTCGCAGGACCACACACTCGACACACAGCCAAACACAACGTTATGACATTCACATGCCAATATACAGCCAGGTCTTGAGTTCCAAACCAAACCAGAAAATGACTCTAAACACCATATGTGGCGTATTTCGAGTGTCCTGTAGCTGAACGACCACACTGCGGGACCAAATGTCCAATATTTACATCATTATATCCTCCGTTTTCCCCGCTTGTAAATCTGCCCCTCAGCAATCTGGCTCTGGCGCCCCGCTGCCGTCATGTGTTTCTTGATAAGAAAAAACGCTTGATTAGTGATTTTATGGTTATATCTTTGCTGTTATTGAAACTCAGAAACACGGCAGCTCCTAAGTCCTGGAACCTTCTGTTGTTTTCTGAGCGGCTGGAGCAAAGCTGAACCAAAAAACCTCACTGTGTGTTTGTTGCTGATATAAAAACTTCCCTGCTGCTTGGACTGACACGGAGGCCAGCAGTTTGTGAGGAAATTTGCATTTAACCACTGCTACTGCTTTTACAAACATCCAACCCATACTCCAGCCCCTCTCTGAGAGTCGGCAGCTGAGATTGAGACACAAATATACACCAGGGTGTTGAGACACATTGAGATTTAAAGGACAAAGACTTTCAAGAGTGACGTTTTGACTTGGTTAAAATAATAGAAGGACTGTGACTGCTGTATTTATCTAAACATAGAATTTCAGATAACGTTATGTAAGTCACCAGCTGGGGAAGGTTTTTTTGATAGTCAGCTTAAGTGTGAAAGAGGTAGAGACAGGGTATGACAGAAAAGACCTCAGGCCAGAGTTGAACCTGGGCTGCATTGGCAGGGACTCAGCCACCCGCTCTACTGGATGAGCTACCAGGCACCCCAACAACAATTTTATCGTTTGCTGATTTTTTTTACCAAGTCCATTTGTTTTGGTGAGGTTTTGTGGACAATTCAGTCATGATAAAAACCTCCTGAACAATGAACACTGAAGAAATTCTAACCAGGAGAAGTTTCAGCTTGCTGCTTGATGCAACTAAACATTTCACACTGGACCTTTAAACTCCTAATATATGATTACCAAACCACCTTAAATTTGACTTTAGATACATCCATTCTCATTCAAGGCATGTTTGAGGATGTTTTGTGCTGAAAAAGTGACAAAGTAAAGTATAAAATAAACTCAACAACTTCAGCAGAGATACTAAATGTACTCGGCTTTGACTGTGCTGTTGACGGACGCTATTGTCCTGCAACAAAACGCATGAAGGACACACAGGAAGTGCTCATGGCTGCAACAAATTGTGCATTATGGTGAAACAGCTGCAAGTGCTGTGAACTTCTAAAACAGTGCACTGTTACATTAGCATATAAGTGTGAGTAGAGAGGTCTATAATTGGGAAATCTGAGACTATTTTCTTTTGTTTTGTTCTGAATGATCAATTTAGTTACTTTTTAAAAGCGGCTGCAGTGTAATATTAATAACACTCATATATAAAGAAAGCATATCTGTGGGCTAAGCCTAAATTGGGAACACAATGTCTCATTAAAAGCAATTACAATGCAGAACCCTCTGTGAAGCAGAATTTAACCAAAAGTCAAAAGCCTTTGTGCACAGTTATGTTCTGGTAGAGTAGCGTCAGGACGGGGCGGCTTTAATGGTCTCCCTGAAGAGAGGGGGTTTGTTTGGAACGTGATTTAGGTGGAACTGAACACAATCTTATGTTTTGTTGCTCATTATATGACGATTTGAGCGCCAAAGCAAAATAAGTTTCAGCTCTGCTCGTCTGAATTAAAGGAATGTTTCATGCACTAAGTGTATTTGATGTCTGACACCCTTAAAATTAAAAACACTTCAAAACAGCTCCGATAAGCGGACATGTCGTCACTTCCCGCCAAAAGTTCTCCCCTCTTCGCCAAGTCCTCCAGCTTGTCCTCAGGAGTGTAATGCGGCGAGTCGAAACAGGCGCCGCGGTGCCACGTCAAACTGCCCACCAGGGTCTGAGCTACCACAGGCTTTCCACCATCGCTGCATACTGGGAGCAGTGGGAAGGAAGTGCCCCTGCTCATTTTTCAGTCCACAGAACAGAGCAGAGGCAGCACTTTGGTGGGAGTACATGCATTGTGTGTGTGTGTGTATGTCAACATCGGTGATTTAAACGGATATGCTCCACAGGCACGGCAGCGGTGTATTGTGAATCACACATCAGGACACCTGGCGCTCTGCAGCACGCACAACAAGGCTGACTTCATGCTCTCTCACACACACACACACACACACACACACACACACACACACACACACACACACACACACACACACACACACGTGATGCACATTAGCGCGTTTGGCCGTGCAGCCCTCTTGCCAGTCCAATCTCACATTATGTCCCTTTCACCTCTCCCTCCCTCTGGCTGGATGGTGATAAGTCTCCTGCTCTCAGTCAATGCGAAGCTGTGAATAATGGATGAAGTACAAGTTGTGAGCGACCACAGCACATGATGGACACACACACAAAGAGAGACACGGCAGGGACAGCAGGCATCTGTCTGTGCCTCTTTTCTCCCATCTCTGTCTCTGTTTGGCTCTTTTTCCATCTCCGTCTCTATCACAACAAATCAGCGGGGTGATACTTAAGTCGTTTTTTTTTTTATTCCAAAATAACTCGATTCAGACTTCTGAAAAACTAATTTCGCTCAGCAAGTTGTCCACTCCGACAGCCTCAAGTGATCTGACCTGGGGTCGGCCAGCTTCACTGTTTGCTGTCTTCTTTGACCTTAAAAGCACTCACACCATGTCTGTCTCAATCTATGAATAATAGCAGCACTGACACACACACACACACACACACACACACACATATACACACACATACAGCGCTCTGCATCCCCTTAAGGTGGTATGGTTATGCCAGCTCCAATTCTCATAATACTCTTTCTATGTGTTATTTTGAGCTCTCTCCTGGAATGCTCCCGCCGTCATTATCGTTTCCTTTAGCATGCATGTGTGCAAAGTACACGTGTGTGTGTGTGTGTTTGTGTGTGTGTGTGTGTGTGTGTGTGTGTGTGTGTGTGTGTGTGTGTGTGTGTGTGTGCGCGCCAGTGGAAAATCTGAAATGCAAACGGACGAACAGTGGGTGTGATATTTTGCGAGGTGTTTGTGGCTCAGTGCCAGTAACCTGTGGGGGTTGTGTTGGGTATCTCGCTCCCGCCTGGTTAGTCGACTGCCGCGGTTTCCTTCAGGGGGCTCACGCCACGCTCGCTGACCTGTGCCGCTCTGCTCGAACAAATAGCGCAGGGGGAGATGAGCGAGCGGAGGAGCTGAAGTGTCTGGAGTAAATAACACTCATAATGTCATGTTACCGACCCGGCCCTGGTGTGCATATTTGCCTAATGAAGGGTTTGTTGGTTTTTCTTAACCTCCTTAAATATGTTTTCTTCCAACAGTTCATTAGTCTCATTGCTCCTCCTGTAGCTCGGATAGATCACTCATTACTGTGTCGTAGCGGCTAAACTTTGCAGTGGTGATATTAAATGGCTTAAATGCCTCACTCAAAATTGGCAGGCGCTCGAGCACAGATGAAGGACAGGATCAAAATGCAATCCTATTTGATGTACAGAGAGGTTGTGCTGATTTTAAAGCCCTGTGAGGCAAATGTGTGACTTGTGATTTTTGTAAATAAAATTCATCCGTCTTTTTTATTGACTTTGAGTGGAATCACTTTGTGATAGTTGTGATATTTTACAAAATGATGGTTCTCCAACTGATCATTAAAGAAAATAGTTATTAAAACAAGCAAAATTTGTCACTCATGCTCATATTTGCACATTCCTTTCTCAACTGCTTATCGGAGGCTGGGTCATGGGTGCAGCTAACCTGGTCCCACTCCGAAGTTGTCGAAATCTGGTGCTAGGGCGGTGACTTCCACCGTCAGACACCAACGAAGCAAGCTGTCTTTTAATGTTGACATGATGGTGTTCTCTTACCGTAGGATTGTAAAGCCAAACCCTGTTCTTTTTCCTAAACCCAACTACATGCTTTTGTTGCTGAAGTAAAAGAAATGTTTCATTCTGTTTGGTTCGTCTCTGCGGTTGTAAGTCGCTTGATCAACGCTACGAGGACCCCACAATCTCTGGTGGTGCTGCTCCACCTCGTCTGTATCCATCATCTTTCAGAAAAAAAAAAAGCACAAATATGGACAAAATGAACAGGGCAGAAGGCTCAGTCCGTCTCCATCTCCATCTCCAATGTTGGGCATAAATCAGCCCTCAGAAACAGCACCTGGCTTTGAGGCTAATTTGACACAGTGGCCAAACTGTGACAGGTCCATCCAATCAAATCTTACTCTGAAGGTGTCGAAAACCACAGCTTGGTCAGGGAATTCCAGCGTCAGACACCACATCGGCGTAATTCGCTGCTGGTCAACGTTACTCTGCAATGGCGTCTGACAGCACCAGGAGGAAACGCAGCTGGACAACAGCATTGGTTAGGGGTTAATAGTCCGGGTAGGGCAGGTGGGTCCAACAACAACGGACTTTCACCCACGAGGCCAGTGTTCGCTTCCCATAAGAATGTAGAGCCAAACCCTGTTCTTTTTTCCTAAACGCAACTACTGTATGTGTGTGTTTTGGCAAAACATAACCACATGTGGGGCGCTGGTGGACAAGGCTGTTGCCGCAGCGGCCCGGGTTCAACTCCAGCCTGTGGTCCTTTGCTGCATGTCTCTCCCTCTCTCTCCCTCTTTCACACTTCACTGTCCTATCAATCAAAGGCAAAAAATGCCCTAAAAAAATCTTTAAAAAAACAAACAAAAAAACAACCACGTGCATTTGTGCATTTGAAGAAAAAAAAGGCAATTTGCGTTGTTGTACTGACGTAGTGCTTTTATTTCGAAAGGGACTGTATGTAAACTGTCAATTTCCTGTGAAATAGACAGTGAATGTAACAGGCTGAAATTGACACGGCACTCCAGATCGTCAACAACCAACGCAGCCAGGGCACATGGGTCACATAGCTGCTCAGAAATACTGGCCCTTACCCTCATACGCTGATCATCGTCAGACTGATGGCTGACCGATTCAAGGATTGATGTAACGCTGATACAAAAATACACAACCAGCCCAGTCAGACAGCTTGATGTACACTTTGAGTGCCTCCTCAGTGGAAACACACATGTCTCTGCCATGAATTATTCACCAGCTACATCAATACAGTCAGATGCTTTTGTGCTTTATGACTCGTGACAGTGACCAGTGCTGCTGGATGAATATCCCAGAGTGACTGTCACTGTTTGAATGATGCTCACTGACCTTTACGTTACAGCAGCTGTTTACCTAACTCAAATATGTCTCACATCTCTCTGTGTGTGCGTGACTGTTTCTACTTTACCATCTCTCGCCCCTCCCCCACATTCCCCATTTATTTTATGCAGATTAGTTATATTTGCCTTACAAGGTGCAATAGGTTTCCTCTAAAAATGCAAATTTAAAACATTTAACACTGCTACAGAGCTAAATAATATATTTACCTCACAGCCCTGTTTCTAATTAATCATCAGTATTTTATATTAAGGCTGTGAGAATAGTGCAAAGTTTCTAAGAATGGAACGAGAGGATAACCGCTCGGGGCGTGGCCCTGCGTAAGCTCCTCTGACTAAGAATGCTGATTTAAAATAAGCTCTCTCTTTCAGACAGTCATGACTCATTTGGTTCGGGAGGAGATTTTAGTCTTCCTCATTTAATAACGCTTCATCCAGCCGGCCGGTGGCCAAATCTCCTGAGCTGACGAGGCTACAAGATGATGACAGCGGGTTTCTGGGTGGTGGAGATAATCACGGGGGAAATCACAGGTCTGATCCCTGCCATGGAAATCACAGTCGAAGGTGTGCTTAGCCTGGTCTGTGTTTTCTGCAGCTATATATAGAGTTCAAAATTATCTTAGGTTGAATCTATCGAATCTAAAATAATATATGACATTGGAAAATAATGAAATGTACAAAGTTACTTTCTAATTGAACCAAGGATGCACCGAAAATCTGGGCCGGGAGCCAGGTCCAGCCCTCATTAAGTTTTCTTCTGCTTTTATATTTCCTGGTAGACTATAGACCCTTTTACTGTTAGTAAAGAGTATGACGTTTTCTGGTGGGCGGGGCTTAGCTAGAGGCAAATCAATCCTCCACAGACATAAGCTTGTGCTAGCTAGTGGGTTCTTTTGGTTTGTTAGAGACAATGAAAGACGATGATTGGTTGATACTATTCCAGTCTTATAAAGGAAGACGACTCGTGAACGCTTTCCTGCAGTTTGTTTTGCTATCGAGGCTAACATTAGCCGACCACAAGGTTCATTGGTCGCTTAGCTGCAGACATTAAACTCAATCAGGAGCTGCACCTTGTCAAAATAAATGTAATGTAAACCTATATGACTGGACCATGTGGGACTTTACTTTGAAAGGACAGACACAGGAAGTGTCCACGCTCAGCAGTCAGACAGGAGTCAGGTTAATTTCCAGGGCTGGTACCTGCGGTTATTCCACAGGCTAGTTAATAACATGTCGGGCAGGAAATCCAAAGTGTGGGATCATTTTGAGAAGGTGAAGGATGAACCCAAGGTGATATGTAAACTCATCTTCATTGGTCGACTACAAACATGACGTATCATGTGAAACATGGAAGTAGCTACATGCCCATTAGCCCACAGCGTCATTAACAGGCGGCTCGCTCAGTGTGTGACGTGCACTTGGAGATAAAATATAGGCCTATATTAATGAAGGTTCATTAGTACGGTTTGTATTTCTCTGTAATGTAGCACAGTGTTAACAAGAACTTAACTTAAGTAACCAAGTAAACACTCGCCACATCTGACTGATCTGACACTGTGGAAAAACAGTACTTAAACACTGTAAAATAACTTCCACATATCAGAATTATTAAAAGCAGAAGCATCTTGCTCTGCACTGAATCTTTGTGACGACTGTGAAAAGACTTTTCTACCTTCCTCACTTTCATTCTGGCTGTTGTCTCAAACTGTCAGTTGCCTGTGAAGTGCAAAACTCAGCCTCCCCTTATGATGTGCTTTCTCACAGAAGAAACTATTCCACATCCTCTCGCTGAGAAGTTGAACTTCTTGGCTTAAGGAAGCATTTTGACTTGCCTGAAAAACAAAAAAGAGAAAGCTGAGGGTGAAGTTGTTCTCCAAAGGGTCTGCTTTTAATCTGACATGGAGCTGTTCTCCACATGACAGACTCCAGGAATGCACGGCGTTTAAAAGAGGGGGAAAATGATTTCCTTATATAGTATAACACTCTTATTCTTCACTCTAAGGGTTTATATTTAAAAACAACCCAATCACCCAAATAAAAGCTGGTATTTACGTCACATTTGTACCTTTTTACATAGTGGAAACATTGAACTTTCATGTTTCAACAATGCTGTGGTTTATGTGTGGTTAGGTTTAAGCACACAAACCATTTGGTTAGGGACTGTTCGTTACTTATAAGAGGGGACGGGGGTGCAAACAAGTTATGTCAAATATTTTTTTAAAGCACTTGAGAGGGACTTTTTATTTTGACTTAGGGGAGGGGCATACAGAGTGAGATGGTTATATTTTGTATCTATTTCAGCACTGATTCTTAAAAACTGCCAAAATGACACAGCCAGAAACTGTAAAAACAGAAATTATTGTTGGATTTTCAAATTTCTGACAGTCTTTGAACACATCATGTGTGAGAAACGCTTCTGTCAGAACTGAATCTGAATTTAAATCACTTTATTCTGCATTTGAAATTTGGCCAAATTAAACTGATTGCACAAATCAATCAGCATGCACGACAACACTGGAAAAAAAAATAAGGCTTTTTTCCATTCCAAGATTTCGTCTACAACTTTTAACTTTCAGACATCAAGGAGAAAGTTCTCCTTTGAAAGCCCTGACAGTGCCTGAGAGACGTGCAGTGCTCGAAACATGTTGCCTCTTTTAATGATTTAGCCACTACAATAAAGCTTTAAAATATTTCCTTACTGGTTTTCCTTCCTCTTCAGAGTGGCTGGATGACTTCCTTGTCAATCAAAGGGTAATTAACTACTACATGGTGCAGGGAGGGTCATGCACTTACTGCCAATCACTCAGGGAGGCCAAGAGAAAAATATCTGTGGCTTCAGGAATGGTCAAAAAAAAGTCACACCCCAGCTACCTCCAACAAGCACTGACTGTCACCCAGGAGAGGATTGTTCACGTCCCGTAAGATTATAAAGCCAATCCCTGTTCTTTTTTCCTAAACCTAACCACGCGCGTTAGTTGCTGAATTAATAAAAAAAGTCAATTTGGGGTGTTTCAGTGAACAACCAACACACCCAGGGTAGATGCATTTTTTTTTACCCATCACCCTAGTTTACTCTGATGAACACCTCTGTCAGAAAAAAAAACCCTTTAAAAAGCGATATTTAAATATTGTCTTTTTTTTTCTGTATGTCTTGATTAACATTTGGCCAAAAAATAAATCGTCTGCACGAACTAAACAGCTTCAGGATTTTGTCTTTAACCTTTAACTTTTAACTTTCAAACATCAAGTGGTGAGTTTTAAAATCTACGAAGTAATTCAGGTGACGGAGAGAAGGTCGTACATTTTTGGGCAGTCGCTCAGGAAGGCTCAATGAAAAATATTTGTCGTAAAGAAAAAGTCACCTCCCAGTCTCCCCCCTCCTCTGATAAGTAAAGAACAGTCCCTTATCGTGAGGGGCAGATCATGTTTTGGCTTAAAATATCTGGTTTTGGTGGCAACATCCTGGACAAAAAAAGTAGTTTTGTTGTTTGCTGGTCTCAAACAGAGATCAGCAGCTTGGTGGGCGTCTGCCTTTGCTGTGGCGACGTTTATGTTTGCTCTCTTTTAATGAAAAAGAACGACTGATGCTTTGTCTTTGTGTAGATGCATTTTTGAACCCATCACCCCAGGCTTTTGATTTAAGTAACAAAACATGAAGCCTTTACCAAAAACTTAAAGACTTTGATAAGGTGCCATGTGTTTGTAGGAGATCAGTTTACACAGTTTGGCAGGCGTGCCGTGGCGGTTTTTGTTTTCTTTGTTGAAGCAAATGGAGAAGGTTAGAAAACTAGAGTTACAATAAAAAGACTGGGGTGAAATCTGATCTGAGACAGATGCCCGTTTAGTTTCCCCGTTAACTTGAAACAAGTGATCCTCATAAAAGTGTTTAAAAGGCAATTCATGAAGTCAGTTGAGTTACTCTCCTTCAAATCCTCACTGTGCCGCCTCAGATGCCAATTATTACCTGGGACGATGAATCTTTTTAAATGACAATTTTGGAGAAACAGTATTTAGTTAAGCCCTCGGCGGCATCCAAACTCCTGTCTGAGAACAGAGGGATTCAAGTTTTTAATTAATCTCAACGCCAGCATCCCTGAGGACACACACACACACACACACAAATACTCACTACTCTATTCTGTACACACACACACAGACACACCCACCCAGGCAAAAACCCACACAATGCAGACTGTAGCAGGAACATTTAGGCGTGACAGGCGGAGAGTGGCAAAGCGACACATCAACCTTTGTGTGAACGTCTCTCTGAGACACTTAGTGAAACTAAAAGTGTCTGAAGAGAGGGTGGAGCTTCTGTGCCTACTGCAAAACACTGCTTACACAGTGAAGCACCAAACATTTACATCATCTGAAACACCAGCTTCCCATCTCAAGCACCCCGCTCATCAACCACCACTACACTACTGCTTTAAACCATGATGCTCAAGGTTCCCCTTTGGAGTCAGCTTTGGACGTATGAGTTTCTGCCTGTTACATGCAGTGTCGAAATAAGCTGCCGTGTTTACAGGAAACTATGAGGTTTAGGAAAAGGTGGTTTATGGTGCAGTGTAAGAGACAAAATTAGGACTACTGCCAAAGCCAGCTTCTTCTCTGGCTGGTGATAAGCTGGCGCTGGTGTCTGACAGGCTGGCAGTGGAAATCAAGAAGCCTAGTATTTATTTGACCAGGGTGGTACCACTAGACCTGTTGGATCCAACCCAGTCTCAGTTTTGTATGGTTGCAAACTGCATTTTCTATTTTAATGTTTTGAGAATTATAATGTGAAAACAAATGTAAAATTAAATGTGAATCAGTGCATGTTTCCATCAGTTAATATTAATATATATACACTGTAGTCCATCATGGTATTTCGTTTCCACTCGTTTATGTAACAAGAGTTACCTGCCAGACTCAGTCAGGGGATGTTGCAGTCATGTTGCGTCCTAGAGCACCAGGATATCTGATGCTGCTGCTCTTTTTTTCTATATTTGTTCTGGTCTTTCTGCACAGTGGGAGCACGTATGAGTAAACAGCAGCAAGACACAGGGTGCTTTGCTGCAGGTGAAGAAGAATCAGGCACCACATCATGGTTAAAAAAATCTATTAGCCTTTTTCATACATTCTCCTCATCAATAGAATAGTTTTTTCTCCTCAGATAAATGTTAAAATCGTCTGCACTTCTCAGTCTTTTTTCATAATTTCTGACATTTCCACTCAAGTGTTTAATGCGCAAATTGAAAATATGCATTAAACCAGGTGGATGGAAACGCTGCTGGTGAAATGGAGAGAGAAAAAGGCAGCGAGACGGTGAGCGCTGCCCCTCAGCTTTTAGTCAGAACACACAATTCAGCATGATTCAACCTCACAACCCTTATTGATGTAATCCCCCCTTCAGCAAGACTCCCAGCAGAAAATGTGTGTGTGTTTGCCAGTAAGTGTGCATCTCTGCGTTTGCTCCTTTGGTCAGTTGTGCTTGCAAAAAGATGTTGTGTGCCTGTGTGTGCATTTGTCAGTGAAAAATGCTCATGTCTTTGCAGTCCAGCACAAGAATCTATTAGTACGCCACGTGGCTGCGTCCTCTAGGTGCATATGTACACCAAAATTGAAAGAATGCTGTGAATTGCAAAATAATGACCAAATTCATTCACAAAGACAACTTTTCAGCAAGCCGTGATGCAAAATGAAATATTTCCGTTGCACCATCACAGCCTGCAATAAGCTGTTTTTGGCCATAAAACTAATGTAGCAGTCACAGACATTGACTGCCCTCTAAAATGGAAATTCATAAGCCAAAATGGCACAGTGGGAATATCAAAATATGACATATCCTCTGCTTCTTCTACCCCCCCCACTTCTCACTGTCTCTTGCCGCCTCCCCGTTCCATCCCTCCCTCTCTTCTCCAGAGTTTTTCAACAGAGAGCACATCTGCTGTAGAAACTCTTCTGAAGGACATGTCAAAACCTCCCTGACACAGCTGACTAGGCAGACAGACAGACGGACAGCCAGGCCAACGCTCTGACATCTCTCTCAGTTGGACTGAAGGGAAACAAAATCTATAACTATAGCTTTATTCCATACCAAGGAGGCTAAAATCATAGTGAACAGATCGAGGTAAAGCCGACATTACGAGCCTCATGTGTTAAACTCTGGCACTATCACACTTTCACTTCAGATGTTGCTGTAAACTACAAGAGCACCTGAATACTTTGGTGTTGATCTGGACCAGATGTGGTCGGCTTCATCTAAAACAAGAGCAGGACACAACTCAAACATGTGGTTTTCTGGGTCCAAACAGGCAGACGATATTGGATAACCCACAGATATTCCAGTTGGAAACTCCTTCATAAACAAAGTGAGCCAAGAGCAAACCCAAGAGTGCAGTCATGCTCAGATTCAGCTATTTGTACATGTGTTAAAAACTGGTCAGAACACTAAAACACATACATTAGACACATAAAAAGAGTGTGGATACAGTACGTTTGTGATTGACCCAATCACCAGACAAATGTTGGCACTGTACATTTCTGCAAACCACAGATATGTTGCATGATATTACCTGGCGGATATGTTGAAACTTTGGTTCAGCAATGCTGTGGTTAATATGGCACAAAAAACGTTCTCATCCTTGGTCGTCACATATCGCCGCTTTGTCAGAGGACTTTCACCTCCACATATTTCGTGCTACATGTAGGTATCCTCCTGCACCTGATCTTGACATTCCTGGACACTGCAACCAATGCTGGGCGCTTTGTGGCGCTATCACTGCTAGAAACACAGCAATGAGTTGCTAATAACTTCCACATTTTGGGGCTCTAAAGTTGAGGGGAACACAGCGACTGATCCTTAAAAAATATCCGCATTTGGGGGCTGAGAATTTGCTAAATAAAAGAGCCATGTTCTGTTGTTTGTTTGTCTCGAACAATGGTCTACAGCTTGCCAGGTGTCACGCCATCAACGACCCACCTCCTCCACGCATTTTTGGTTTGCAGAAATGTGCAGTGCCAACATGTTCTGGTGACTGGGCTGTTTTGATGCCTCTATGAAGCAACAGGGACGAGAGTCAAATGTTTGTGTTGCAATCTGTAACCTTCCAGATGACTAATAAAGCCCCGGCAAGCTATTTGAGAAGTGTTTTACAGCAATCTGGCTGTGTGATACAATTACAGAAAACAGTTTTTCTACTTTTCTATCCTTGTTCATGCCAAATAAAACCAGCTGCAGGTGACGGGCACAGCACAAGATCAGCTGCAGATAGTCTGTGCCTTCGTCTCAGTAAAACAACCATGCACAACCAAACACACACACAAACACAGCTCTATTTCGTTACCCAGTATGGCCCAATTGGGATGAGCTCTCCTGTTTCTACTGGGATCTTGAAGGTCCGTGGCGGAGGGGCTGTCTCTGCCCAGAGCGGGCTCTCTGCCCTGGGATACCCTGCCCTGGGCGCCCCCCCTGCCTGGAGCCGAGGTGGCGGAGCTGCTCCAAGGTTCCCCACCCTCTGTAAGAGATGCGCTTCATTCAGGACCACCAACCAACAGCCATCAGGGGTCATCAGGGTTCACAAAGGTCACAGGGAGGTCAAGACTCCAAATGATAAAAAAGGGGATACTCACAGGTCAAAGGGGGGAAAGGTCAAACAAGAACCGGAAAGAGTGCATTCAGATCATTCAGCTGTCGGGCAAGAGTCACATTCTGGGTGTTGTCTAGGTAGGCAAAGGTAAAAGCACAGGGGGCACAGAGGAGCAAGGTTTGTAATGGTTCCTGAGATTCATAAAAGGAAGAGTTGTGAGACCAGTCCAGAGTGCTGAGGAAGAGAACAAGGAAAGAGGAACTGTTTCCTGTAGCATCGCTGAGGGAGTATAGTTCTTATCTGCAGCAGACACAGTGAGGAGAAACTTTAATTTATCGTCAGTGTCAATCAAGGAAACCACAGCTGGTCAAAATCATGCTCTGCACCAACCTCCACAACTGACATCTTTTCACATCAGTGAATTCTGTAACTCTCAAATCAAAGCTGCAAGCACAAATAAAAAGTCCAAGCGCAACAACAGAACAATTTGAGTGGTGTAGATTATTCATTGACAAACTGCACAATTGGTGTAGTGAAAGATCGCTGTTTAGCCCACTTATGTGTGAAGAGAGTGTACACACACAACCGAATCGATTCAACAGTCACGCTAGCCTCACATGAAACAAGCCCGGAATAGGAGCATCTGAAGCTGCCTGGCAAATTGGGGGCATGCAGTTATAGATTTTTAGTTAGGAGGCCGGTTGTGGATGAAACAAATGCAAATTTATGTATCAATGCCCTCATTTAACATCTCTGAGAGCAGAGACTGGCACAGAACAAGAGCTCAGCTGGATGCTGTTTGTGTGTGTGTTTTTCGGGTGCATGCGTTCTCACACGTGTGGGTGCGTGTACACTTTTGGCTCGTAGTCGAGTGTGTGTCTGTTTAAGGCCGTGTCTGCTTTTCAGGGATGCTGCTGTTCTGTGATCAAAAGAAGAGGCACAAAGGGAGAAGGGAGAGAAAAAGGGGGTGAAGCTATTATTCTCAAAGGGGGGCGTCTGTTAGTTAGAGACGCCGCTTTAATCAGACACACTGTGACTTTCGACAGACATGATCACAGGGGACAGGGTGTAAATTCCAATCAACCAGAGGAGACCTTTAAAAAGTGCTAAGCAGGAAAGTAAAATGTTTACTGCTGTACCACCAGGAAGCAAGAACATACTGTGGAAATTACAACGGGGACTTCAAGTTCTCTTTTGCTTACAGAAAACATATCAAGAAGGAACCTCGCCAGACTGCAGGGAAGCTGTGCATGACGAGCACAAGCTCACCCAAATAAACTTTTCATGCATCGAAAACCAACTAGAACAAATGACGTGTGTAACTACCACAATGCTACATGATCAAGAATTTCGTGGACGCGAGTTACACCAGGACCCAGCGGAGCAAGCATGTATAACACCATCACGATAGCACTTCTATTCCATACAGGCATGAAAACAAGGCTTTCACTTTAATGAGTCTGTCAATGCAGTGAAACAGATGTGGTGACAAAAACACCACACTACATCACACTGTGGCACTGCATTGTTGGACAAGGCGCAGCCATGGAATCAACACCGGACCAGATCGCACACATTGAGTCGCAACTAGTTGCCAGACTCAGCTGAGACTCCAAATGAATGACGCCCCAGAAACAGGCCAAATAAACTGAAAATGACCTGACCCAGAACTGAATCAGCCCAAACTCAGCGTGACCGAAGACATACCTTTAGCCGAACCTAGTTGCCAGACTCAGATGAGACTCAGGATATCGACACCCCAGAATTAAGCCAAATAAACCGGCCTGATTTCGGCAGCAGACACCGCCATCACTGGGCCATAATCAAATATGACCTCGCCTGAGCATCAGGTCAAACTCAAAGTTGAATCATGTCCTGTTGCTCGACTAGGCTGTGAGTCAGGATGAATAACTCCCCAGAATGGGGCCAACAAAACTGGCCCAATTCCCGCTGCCGATACTGCCATCATTGGGCCATTATCAAAAATGGCCGCCCAGAATCAGCTCAAACTCAGCATGCTGGAAGAGATAAGTTGGGCCACGTCCAGTTGCCCATCTCAGCTGAGACTTGGGATGAATGACGTCCAAGCATAGGGCAAAGTAAACAACCCAATTCCTGCTGCCGACACTGCCGTCACTGGGTAGTGATGGTTAACTGATTCAATGGATTTTGAGCATGTTTCAATGTTGTAATTATATTATAATTACTATTTTGTTGTTGGACAGTTTTTTAACCACATGCATAAATTGTCCAGGTGCTGGACTAACAGAGGTGGCTTGTATAACAGTGTGACGTTACACTCCCTTCATAAAGACAAAGAAGAAGCAAAACATCTCAATTATAGCAGAGCTGCTTCTCCTTTGGTCCTGTAATATCATCGCTGCTGATGTCTGACAGTGAAAGCTGGCGCTTGTGGATTTAAACAATATCTATGACACAATAAGAGTCAAGCAGAAGAGGTCAAACAGTGACACCGGCTGAGAACGAGACATTCCAACAATTTTAAGCAGTGGAAGAAGCATAACTTTACAAATCCACCTCGGTAAAAGGCTGAAACAGTATAGCTCAGTCCAGTCCCGTTTACTTGGTAGAGTATGAAATTCTATTAAGACACAACGGCACAAGTGAAAGCCCTGACGGCCAGAGCCGAGGCAAGTTAATCCTGCGAGTTGACTGGGTGCAGCTGAGGGCTTAGAGCAGCAGCTTAACACAAGGCCGCGGCTTTGGCGCACCTGCCAGTGGTCAGTCATGCCTCAGCCGGCTGAGAAAGACAGGACGTAATTATAACACGTCATAATTAACTACACTGTACTAAAACAATCCTCTCTTCATTGTTGACTGAGACACAGACGAGCCTTTAAACATTAATCTATTCACTGTCAGATCAAGAGATGCAGAGACATTATGTTAATACTAAGAGTTAAGGTCTGAACAGTGTTTATAGGACTAGATTTAAATGTGAAAACAGTCTACATGTTGTAATATAATGAAACACTGCGGACGCATCAGTTATATTAACATCCATGTTTAACTAAACAACTTCAACCCAGATGTCCAGGTTAAAACTGAGCTGACTGAGTGTAACAGATTACTTATAAAATGTCTGTAATAACATCGGTTACCCAAAAACCAAATAACTCGTTACTTTTATCACTCAACTGACTTGAATACAACATTTAATCAAATCAGCAGTTTCATATTTGTAATTGTCATGTTGCCCATGCACATAACAAAGCAGCAAGATGCTTTGGGAGATAGAAACACCGACATTCAGCAGCTGGAAATATTCCCATTACTTTGATTTGAAAGTGACACGAGCATTGTTGCTCTGGGATGTGGTACTGAGACCAACCAAACCAAACCACCTGAAACACCTTCTATGACATGTAGCTCCAGGAACTACACCCCACCAAAAGTGGACAGCTGCAGGCTGCAAGGGGCAAAGAACTACTGAAGCTTGTGGCTGGATGAAATGTTGCGTATCTTCACAACTGACTCTCCGTCTTTCAGACAGGTCCTTGGGAACAAGAAGACCCCCACAACCCAGTCTCACTCCAAAGTCATCAAATACCGGCACTTGGGCAATGACTTCCGGTGTCTACATTTCCTGTGAAGTGTATTTTGAAAACAAACAATTCATGTAACAGGCCGAAGCTGACACGGTTGTCCCAGAACATCAACAAACAACACACCCAGGGTACCTTGGACGTTATATCTTAACGATGAAAGTCCATCACTGAATGTCGATATGTGACGAGCTCAGAGTGAGAATGTGTTGACCCCTAAGGTAAATGATAGCTATCTTACATTAGCCTTAGCAGCGCTTATCACAGAGGCGAAAATGTGAAGTCTCATTTTTAGGGAAAAAGGACACAATTACCAATTTTGTGGGGTGTAGAGAAAAGTAATACGAGTAGGGTATCGAATTACTGTTGGCAGGGAGTAATAAGTAAAGTACTTTTAAAAGGAGTAACGAGTAGGGTGACCTCGGCCTCAACAGGCAGAGTGTGTGCCTGATAGAGTAAACGGTAACAGTAGAAGGACTACACCTTTCCAGTATTGTGACCCCTCAGAGTGCTTCTACACTACGAGTCACATTCACCCATTTACACAGACATTCACACACTCAAGGATACTTCAACATGCGGGCTGGAGGCTCTATTTCTGAGCCCAGCCGCCCTACAAGAGTCTGAGTCCAAGTTCCTCTGCAGTGTCGCGGGTTCGATTCCAACCTGCAACCTGCTGTGTGTCATCCCATTCCCCCTTTCCCGTCTCTCTAGCTGTCCTGTAATAAAGGTAAGACGCCCTAAAAATAGTCTTTAAAACAAGAGTATCAAGTAATGAATAATAAATTACATTTTCTGAGTAACAACTCAACACTTGTTACAAACAACCACACTTTAAATCTTCCATCGTGCAACATCTGCCCAGGTTTACTCTGTTAACATAATATCAGCACATCACTGCATCTAATAAATTCTTTTTATCACACCACACAAAGTTTTGAGGATATAAATCAGACGTTTCACTGATTATTGAAATTATTGACTGTTATCTCTTAAACCTGAAGTCATAACTGTGCATATTAGTCCCATCCATCCCTCGCCTGCGAGTCTTGCCTGACTGCATGTGTGCACACGTATTTGTGTATAACTCTATCCGCGTAGGTGTCTGAAACTGTGTATGTGAAAAGTTAATTGTCCATATTTGCATGCGGTATAAAGCAGCGGCGGGAGGCAGACCTGGCACATGCTCCCTCCCGCTGATTCGAGCTGTCAACCACATTTATTAACTATGATGAATCACCCCTCTACTTCACATCCAATCAAAGGCCTCTCAGAGGGACTCAAATCTGGTCATCTTTAACTAAATGATTTTCTTGGCCCATGGTGCGCCAGCCAGTGATTGGACTGGCAACCTGATGATATGGCTGCTGTTAGAATTTTTCTGCCAATGGCCCACAGCTGGATCAGTCATTTCTGAAACAGTGAGGTGAATTAATTGGCCAGCTGACATGTAGCGGCATGGGGAAGTAGATTTAAAAGACCTGGTTGGAAAGAGGAAAGCGCTGTACAGTGGGTGAGACAGGGAATATAAAGGTGTTCTCTTGACCTTGCCTTCAGGATTTGGATTAAATCTGAACCAAGTTCAGTCCTTGCTGCATAATACAGTACATTTTACAATGCAAGCTGACAGCTACCACTGAATCAGAATAATCTTTCTCCCACAATGCAGAGGAATTTTCCTTGAGCCTTGCCTTTCCTCCGAAAACCAACAACTTCAATCCATCTATATTTAACCACAAATACACTCATACGGCTCTCAGGATCTCCGAAGAGTTCACATTACTGCACCCGTTATGCTAAAAATCAACTGTACAGAGATGAGACAAGGTCAGTGAAAACACAAATCCCCAGCAGGCCGTGTCTTTCTCTCAGAACACGAGAGCAAAGCTCCGTCTGGAACCGTACACCTCGAACCTTGCTGAAGGATAAAGCCTTTGATCCCGGGCCTGAACGGAAGAGCTTGGGCGGAAAAGACGGAGGGAGCAGGGGAAAAGGAGAGAAATCAATAGATTCTTGTAGACACAGCCTCAAGTTTCCAATCTAACACAGCGCCGTATTGATTAGGCTTCATATGAGACAAGGCGCAGGGACAGTAATGTCGGCAGTGGATTTGGGAGTCTTTAACAAAACAAACCCCGGTGCAGGGGACGGAACGATGAGGTCTGCTGGGACAGTTTTTTCCTAATGCTTTGCAAACAGATGACAAACTGGAGATGAGGACTTACATGATGGATGGATACAGTGTGAGGATGCGTACCAGACACGCCATGCCAGTTTAGTACAGACAATTTGAAGAGTACCAGCTGATACCTACTGTACAGCACAAGACTTTGAAAATACTTCAGAGCCTCTCTCACATCTAAAGGCAGTGTGAGCTTTTGGTCACACACTGTAAGATTTTTCAAAGACTAGGGATCATGCAGGATCCCTATTTGCAAGACTACAACTTGATTCCTTTTGAGATTATTTCCCATCCTGCTCCTGGTTTTAAATATTACACCAAACTCCATTAAAGAATTACAACATATTAACAATTCCTCACAAATCTGCAACAAGACACAACTCTAGAAACACAAGATAGACGACGCTGTATGTCGACAGTATTCTTATCAATTCGGCATCAATATTATTAATGAAGATGAACTGTATTTGTGTACAAACTTTACATTTTGGATTCTGTCGCCTTAACCCTTTGAAACCTGGAGCGACATCACTTTTCTTGTGCTGCTTTCAAACACCTTTTATAGTATTTTAACCTGAGCAAATAGATTTAGAAAATAGTTTTTAAAAAGCTAGGGAAAAAAGAAAAAAGCTACATAAAAAGCAATATTTATGACTGTCATTATTATATATTAAAAATTATGTTACAGAATTATTATAATGTTTACGCTCCTTTTCCGGGTCATTTTGTTGTTTGTTTGTTTGTCCCTGACTTTCTTTTCTTTTTTCCTTGTTTATTTATTTATTTGTACTAATTTCCTGCTAATTTTTTGGGTAATTTCTTCTTAGCCTACATAACTGACTTCCTTCTTCTCATGTTTTTGAAAGACACCAAACCAATTTGCTAAGGTTTCAAAGAGTTAACTTACTACCACCGGAAGGAGACTGTGGGTCACTCGGCTAACTTATACAATGTAAAATGCCATAGGCTTGTGCTAATAATGTTAGCATGTTATAGTTGCTTGGAAAACAGTACTTTGAGACAGCTTTTTTTTTTTGTCACTGAAGCTTGTGAGCTGTAATAAAGTAACGTGACATGTGCCTGGCTTCATATGTGCAGAGGAAAAGTCTGCTAGCTGCTGGCTAATTTATACAATGTAAAATGCCATAGGCTTGTTAGCATGTTGTATTTGTGGGGAAAATGTGTGTGAAAAAGTGAGTTCTAGTGAAGCTGATTTGTGTACTTGTGTTTGAAACTGTCTCTGTTAAGCCATGTTTAATGTGTGTTTTGAATCAACTAAACTTTACAGCACTTCATAGAAACCTCCGCCGCCAACTAGTGTTTTGGAGGTGTAGCTGCACACATACACACCACCGCACAAGTATGAGTGCTCACAACGGCGTAGTCTCTGCATGGAGCTAACACACAAGTATAAATCTGCCTTAATCAGCTTCAGCCGCACTCTCTCAGCTGCATTTGAGCTTTCACATATATGCTGATATGCTAACAATGACCATACTAGCATGCTATCTTGTGCCATGTAAAGTTTAGCTTGTTAGCATAATAATATTTAGCATTAACTCAAAGCACAAATGAAACCTCACTAAAACTAGTTGGCACATGTCCACAGATCTCTGAGTGTGTTCATGCTCCTCATTCAGACATTCAGAAAAGGGTCTGTGTGTGTATCAAATAGAAATGCATGCAATAATCACAACAGCAGGACCGTACTCAAACAAACATGGCTCTGAGGTGTCTTGTGTTGTAGAAACCAGCTTGCACTTGGACTGAAACTAAAGAGCGGGTGAGGAATGAGCACGCATGGCACCAAGCGTCCCGCTGAGACTCTATTGACACCGAGTCTCTGCCAGCTCCTGGTGTGAGAACGCTAGACAATAAACAGGATGCGGTTGCGGTGACGTTTTAAGCCGTAAAGCCGTTTGACTATCTACCAGTTGAAAAGCTGAGAGAGGAAAGCGTTGTGAATCAAAATGCCTGGAAACACATCCAGTCTGCGTTAAAGTTGCTGTGAGTCAGACCAGACTGAGAGCTGCACTCCGTCTGTGATTGACAGGCAGAAAAAGAAAAGCATGTCTTTTAGTGACGCAGCTTGGATTAAATTATCTTCAGGGAAATGAGTCATTTAGCTGACAAAGGTGAGGGAGTAGCTTTCTGGAAGTGATACAAAAGGGTTTCTTAAGTACGCTGGCGAGGTCAGAAGTGCACGACTATAACACCAAAACAAATCAGGGGACTTATGACCACATCGGCTGCGTGTTCCTAGAACTGAGCTGGTATGACACGTAAGTGGTGATACACTGACCCCACTCTGTCTCTGCTTAATTAATCTAATCATCCTCCACGAGATGAGTTAAAAACAAGTTTGATCTTCTGAATGTCAACATCTGGAGTGAAGGGAGAAATACTGATTACAGCTGGACTAAAACAGTGAGTCAATGGGAAAACATATTGTGTGGTTTGCTGTGAGTAAGAATTATAAGTGAGTTTTTTGATAAACAAGCTTTATTATGATGTTTTTTAACGCACTCACGCTTCTGATTTACATTCACTTACATTAAAAAAGGCAGTGTCAATCAATGAATTTTCATCGTAGATTAATGAATGGTCACTGAGCACCCTGGCACCCTAAAATTACCATACATACCACTATGCAAAATGTCATACTCCCTGTGAATATAATCCAATTAATCATATTTCCACATGTATTTTGTATCTACTCTGTGTTATGATCAACAATGGATGATTTGAGAAAAGTAAGAAGTGTGTAGAAATATTTAAATACAACATTTTGAAAATCGCCAATAGTATTTTTTTGTGTTATTTGGCCCCCTTTCCGACAAGACCTGATACCTGTGTCTTCAGTGTAGTTTTAAAACAAAGCCGATACAGCAGGTTTTATACTTTAACTTAACAAATGTTGCACAGGGTGTCTTTGAAAGTGTTAACAGTCTTAAAGGAATACTTCACCTCCAAATGATCCTTTGTATATCAATCACTCACTCTGTGTTCTGATGAATTCAGAACTCAGTTTTTCTCGCATGCCTCCAAGGTGAACGAAGAAACCAAAAACTGAGATAATTCTTGAGTAACTGAAGTGAGGCTGGTATTACATCAGATGTTCAATAATCAATTGTCACGGCCAGAAAAACAATAACAAGATTTATTGTTAATATTTAAAACACTTTCGCACAGTGTCAAATAATTAAAGTTTTGGATTATTCATTCACAGTGGATGCATGTGGGGGTTAAGCATTCCTTCAAGGTCTGGAAACACTGATCACGTCTGGCTGTTATGTCAGGATCGCTGCCAGTCCTGATCCAGTGTATCTGATTGGTGCATCAGCGGGCTAAATGCTGGAAAAAAGTGAGGAACCGCCCACTCCTTCAACAACTTTTATAAAGTAAACACTAAATCTGCTTGGTGGCAAACGGTGGAGGACTGTTTATATCCAGAGCAACTCCCAGCTATAAATGCATGTGACTGAATAAGCGTGAAGCAGGGAATGGCACAAAAAGGAGCAAGTGTGCTCAGTCAACCAACTCTGGATAAATAAAGGCAGAAAAGTAAAGTTAAGAGAACAGGCAGGATACTCTCTCCCTCGCCCTGCAAAAGATACAGCACAATAAATTATGTTTCTACCTCTGCAACTCCTCTGCATTCCCTCCCCAACTCTATCTCACACTCACATAAACACACACGCAGATGCAGCCGTACACACAAACACAAGCAGGGAAAGAGATAGCAGTAGACACTCTTATCTGGAAACATTGGCAGCTCATAATGAGAGTGACTTCCTCTGCAGCCAGTGGTTGAGTGGTGCTGACAGCCTCTCAGCGCTGCGTGTCAGCACGGGGGGATTTGAAGCGCTGCCTTGGCTTGACAGCCGGGCCACGCACTTACAGATGTTTTCACACTCGCAACGCTCGCACATATATATGCACACACCGCCGCGACTGTGCTTCAAGGTTGACTTGAGTTGTAGGAGGGAAGAGGACAAGATGTGTTTGAAGTCTTGACACATGGAAAAGACACAACATTGAGCTTTGGTGTACTGGGGCTTATGAGTGGTGAGTGGGTGATGTACAGAGAGCTGCTGCCGCTGCACCAGCCAACTGGGAGGAGGACGCAGCTTAAGGAGAGAGTTTAAGCCAAGCAGACATCAATACACACCAACAGGGAGAAAAAAATTCATTACAAGCCAGAGAACACTCTCTGATTACTGTGTAGCTGCCTGTAAAACATGAAGAAGTTGGAGATAAAGAGCTCCAACACCCAACATCTGTCCAGATTAGTTGAGTTTGAGTAAGTTACTGAAGCCCTTGACATGTAAGGACAGGGAGGGGAAACAGTTTAGACACATTTATAAACTCTGTCTATCGCAGTGCATCGTACTGTCGTGTAAATCTCAAACGCTGTCCTGTGTACTCCAAACTTTGTGAAGTACAGACGGTGGTTTAAGATAAGTGCTGCCGACCTAAATGCTATATTATCACTTCAAAACTGCCAAACAACTGTAAAAGGTCAGTCCGCGGGCCAGAGCGAAAATGATACGTTGTATAAACTCATCTTTATTCATAGGTCGCACCTCCTGGAATCTGTGATGTTCTTATCCGTCTTCACCCACTGCCACCCCGTCATTTAACCACAGCTGCTGTATTTACCTTAAGTCACTTTTGGCTGCGGCCCAGCCTGTCGATTACAGTCCGTGCCACTTTTTTTTTTCTTGTGCCGTGTCATATTTCTCTCGCCCCTCGACACACTTGTGCTAAACGACAATTGGCTCATGCATGGAAACGGTCTCTTATCTGCAAACAGTGCAATCATGTGCAGTAATCTTTGTGGCAGAGTGCCAAAAATGTTTGAGACAAATCGCCTGTGACGGCCTTGCCACACTAAAGGTTGTGTGATTCCCATGCTCACCCACACCATCACCACATGTTCAGCTACCTTTAATTTGCAGTCACTTAAAATACATTCAACACTAGTTTGTTAAACACACTGTTTTCTAGATCAGTGGATCCCGACTGGTGCAGCCACAGGGTCCAGATTTCTCTTCAGTCATTGGTTCAGTGACAGTTTAATATATTCAGTGTTGTACTTGTGTTCACTGAGCTGGTTTGCTGTCTCTGTCAAGTAGCTGTCCGTTGTCACTCAGCCCACAGCAGGACACAGTACTTAAACTCTTGAACTCTTACTTAAATCTCTGTGCCGGAAATTCACTGCACTTAAAAGTGATGTTTTTAAAAAACTTAAATTGTTTGCCAGTCATGTGCGACCCGCTTCTGGACCACAGCCCACCAGCTGGGAAGCAATTTTCTCTACTTTACATTGTTCTGTCATTTTGCTTTTTGCTTTTGTAAGTTATTAATTTCTTTCTCTTTGTCTTTGAGTTACCTGAAGTCACTTCCTGGTTGGAGTTCGGCAAAAGATGGGGCTGAGGGTGGAGCCTGGTTTTCTGCAGAAGGCCATCCCATGGAACAAACCAAGAGCTGTGACATCACGGGGGGATTAGGGGATTCTTTAGCCCCGTTTCCACCGAGCAGTACAGTTCAGTTCACTTTTTTCCTGTTTCCACTGTGAAAAGTTGTGGATGGTACCAACAGGACCGTTCCTTAGTGTCCCCATGTTTGGTCCCCCCTCTGTTGGGGTACCTAGCACACAGATCTGGTACTAAAAGGTGGAGCTGTGAACACTGCAGTCTGATTGGTCAGTAGAGGACGCTCACTCTGCTCAGGGCTGAGTTGTGTCTGGTTTTGAGGCTCATGTAACCACTGTTCATACTGTGGAGAGTTTTATTAGTAAACTGTAGCTATAAAATGGGGCCGACTGCCAGCAACTTTTAAGGTGGAACGTTAACTTGTAATGTTACTGAATGCATGAGTTGATGACGTGAATCCATCAGCACACCTTAAATTTCACTGTGACAACTTTGACCATCACAGTTTTTATATGACACACACTTTTAATAATGAGTGGATCTTTATTTTTATACTGTAAACAGTAGCCCTTTTTAAACAGGAATTGTGCAAATTTGCAGGAAAGCCCAATCAGTCTTCTTGGCAGTATAAAAGCAAAATCAGGGAGTGCAGCAAAATGCCGCCTACCTACTTTTGTTTATACAGAATGTGTCTTTTTCGGGGCAATGGGGGGCGTGAGCAAGTAACAAAACGTGTAGCTCAGCGTGTGACGTAAACAGTGACGTGGGAGGGAAGCCGCGGCTGGTCAGTCCTTCGGCGATTCTCTCGTAAGTCGGCCCGTCCTTCACCGTCCCCGTCATCTGACGGTTAATGGCCTCTTCGTTTGCGAGGACAAGGAGGGCGCACAATTCCTTGTCTCCCCAGTTGCTCATCTTTACAGTGTCTGTCAGGTTTGTGTTTCCCTCTTGCTACTAGCTGTTCGCTAATTCCTGCTATCAGCTGTTTCCTGTTTATCCACCGCCAGTGGCTCGCACGTTCCGGTGGAAAATTGGGCACCTCGGATCAACTCACCAATCCGGCCCTGTGTTTCTAAACGCTCACAGCCTGCCGGCAAAATGGCCCCAAAATCTGGCAGTGTATAAGGAGCTACTGATTTCGACCACGCCGGCTTATATTCCATTCCTCACTCAGAGAAAAAAAAAGCGTTGTTTAGCGTTGTTCCTGTGGGCTACAGCAACACTAAACCCCTGAGCTTGCCTGAGAAGAACTAAATGCACAAAGCTGCTATTTTTAAATATCCCATGGAGAGAGACTCTCACTGCAGCCTGTTCTATTTTGTTCTGAAAATGTGGGCGTGCAGCCTCGTTCTGTGGACGATAAACCAGGTGCAGACTTCCATCTGTGTCACCGCTGATGAGGAAATACAGCAAGTGCTGGACGGAGCAGTGAGTGACAACAACCCCGCCCACGCTAGGGTCTAAGTACATTGTCTGAAGGGTCACTGTTGGTTCCAAAGGTGCTGTACTGAAAGTGTCTTAGTTATTGTCTTTGTAAATTCTCCCCTTTGTGTTTCATTTGGTCTGATCAGCCAGTATATCTGTCGCCCCATTGTCTCAATTAGTCTAATTTTGTTAACCTTATTCTTCAGTATTGTTATGTTTTGCTGACCTCTTGTAAGGTCCCTCGAACTCAAAATCTTTAGACATTTGCTTTGTAAAACGTATTTTTGGGGATAATAAACCACCTCTTTAACTTTAAACCTGCGTTCTTTGTGCTCTGACTGCATGGCCCACAACATCGCCCCATTCCCCAAATGCAGACGTGCTTTTCAAGTCAAGTTTACCTCAGCTGGGCTTTGGCTCTGATAATAAGAATTCAAGAAAATAAGGAGAGCTGGGCATGCAGTTTGCTTTTAGATATTCAAGGTGAAGGAAAACAACATGACGCAGACGAAGGACAAGACGGAGAAATGCACAAAGTAACAGAGGAAACATTTTAAAAGAGCCGGTGTTCATGAATACAGTAAAATCCTCCCAGGCTGTGTGTTCATGCGTTCATTTCCTTCCCCAGTTTGATTTTCCAGCAGCCTGGGTCAAATGGTGTGGCAGTAATTGCGAGTCCACTTGAATCTGAGAATAATGCTTTCTGTTTCTGTGTTGCTCCTTCCTGCATGGATCACTGACTCATAAACACGGGCAACTGGCGAAGAGCACGGCAGCCATTTCATCTAAACTCTGCTCTCTGCTTCCTCGAAGATTATATGAACTCATGCGGTGCGATGGTAAATTATTGTTTTTTCAGCTCAGCGTGATGTCTACCTCTTTTTTTTTACTGATTTACAAAGCTAGCATCTTTCAGAGCATTCAAAAAAACACCAACATCTGCAGATATATTCACAAAAATGAAAAACCATCACCTGCAATAACATTAACTTTGTGCAGCAGGTTTTACACATGCAGGCGTGCTCCATGCTGTATGTGCTCAACGCAAAGAGAAACCAGCACACTTTCCCACTAATAGAGAAGCAGTGGTCTCAGTGGTTCCACCGGCAGCAGAGGAGCTCACTGAGCCCTTTAATGGACTGAAACAGAGACATCACAACAGGTTGCAACAGGAGCTGCTTAAGAGACACGGAGAGAAGAAGATAAAGGGACTGAACACAGGGATATGTTGGAGAGGAGCAACCAACGGCCTGAATTCAAAAATGGGGAGAAAATCATGAACGAACACACACGCTTCATTACATCCTCACACACACTGTGAGTCTTTACTGCCGCCGCAACTGATGTGTTGCATAAGTTCACACTCAGCTTTCAGATTTAAAACTGTCATCACTTCGTCACATGAATATATAATGGTGACTTTTAAAGAGGAGTAAACAACATGTCTGCATTATCAGAAAAACATTTTAACCCTTCACTGTCAACGTCTGAAGGCTATCGTCCGAGTGAAAAACTAGATTACTGCTTCACAGTTGTATCCCTCCGTGAGCCAACAAGTTACAGTTACAGTTTACATCCATGTCTGTGAAAACATGACACTTCACACACATCTTCCCCCGACAGCACAGAAGATCTATACAATCAGCAGAGTTTCAAGATCTGAGTCACCAATTCAGTATCTGACCCAAATGTCTCCCCTTCTGTTCCTGAAAAAGTGCCAGAAAAGTGTTCTTGCAGAACATCATGATGCCACAGTAACACAATAATCTTTATTTATAAAGCGCTTTACATGTCAATAATTAAAACAGACAAGACATGAAAACAGCAACTTCTAAAAGAACTTATAAAACTACTTTGGTTTAGACAAACTGAGGAAATAACAGACAGTTTCAATGAACTTTCCATAAAACTCTCAGATGAAAGTATGTTTTAAGACGGGACTTAAAAGAGATCACTGACTCGTCCAACCTGATTTCCTCGGGCAGACTGATCCAGAGCCTCGGGGCCCTGACAGCAAACGCTCTGTCCCCTTTTAGCTTTCAGCCGGGCCTCTGGAGCAGATGAAACACTGCTGCCAGAGGCCCTCAAAGTACGCTCTGGCATGTACAATACTAGGAGGGTCAGAGATCTCACTGGGAGAGAGGCCATGAAGAGCCTTAAACGTAATCAGTAAAATCTATTCTAAAACATACTGGGAGCCTCTGGCCACAGAAGGGCGACCCACCCGGGGTTCGAATCAGTAACCCTCTTGCTGTGAGGCAACAACGCTAACCACTGCACCACTGCACCACCCACACACCAACGTAGTTCTCTCTAAACATCCATGATGATCAAAATAAAACATTAATAACTACAAAAAAATAACACGCCCAAAATGTTGCCTGTACTTCGCTTCTCTAAAAACACCACTGAGGAATAAACCACTGTGCAGCAGTTGCTCATTTTTTGGTGCAGGGCAGTGAGTTGCTCACACTTGACTGTGACTCACTGCACTCGGCCCCAGAGGTAAAAGCCCTCTGCCCTCAGTAAAGATCTGAAAATAATTAGCTGAATCAACCCAGTGGACCTGCTGTGTGCCGTGTGCGTGTATGCGCATCTCTCAGCTAGAATGTTCAGATCAGTTAGAGCTGATTATTTAAAGGTTGAGTGTGTCAAACAGAGGGGGATTTGGTGGCGTCTAGCAGTGAGGACTGCAGATTATAACCAGATGAAACTTCTCCCAGTTAGAATTCCGTCAGTGTTTGTCGTTCAGAAGGTTTTTACCGGGAGCTGAATTAGCGACAGAGGTGAAAACAAACAGCTGATTAAAACCAGTGAGTGAATCAGTTTTACATCAGAAATCAATCAGCCAGTGTGGCCAAGACGACACCCTCCATGTCTCTAATGAAATCAGACTGACGCCTATGGGCGTTACATCGGGAACAGGTGCTCAGGGCCCAGCAGTGTGTGTTGAGTGTGTGTGCATCTGTGCGCTGTATGTATGGGTGTCACCAGAGATTAGTCCCTTGTGTCAGTGACATGGGGTCGATTATGGAATTACGGGATCATGGTGGCTGCCTATTGTTCCTACAGCCTGGGATCACTGAGTCGCACTGCCTCACTGAGACAGACACGTCCAGAGAGCCTCCTGAAATAGGGGGGCTGACCACGGACCGCTGACTCGGATCATAAGTGGTTCACAAACTGTGTGTCTGAGGACCTGAGAGCATTCTGCCAAAGAGTTTCACTATGAGCTGGGATAAAAGTTAATATTTTATCTTCCAGCACCAAACTGGAAGTATGTAAAGTCAAAAACATGTTCAGGTGCATACTGTAGAGGACCTCCTATAGAAAAACAACAAGGGAATATTGTAGTCTAATATCACTCCTACCTCTTATTTAAAGTTCAGAGTGAAGCAAGACCTGCATTTGCATAATATAAAAATGAGAATCCCCAGAGAGCACTTTTCATATTGCTCCCATTTCAAACTATATGTTTTTGTGGCTTTTTTGTGTAAATTCCTCGCCCTCCTCTCACTTCAGCGCGCCGCAGACCTGACACGTACGAGGCTGTCTGACTGATCAAAAACACGCTCTAAGCTCTAATCATTTCTGCCTCGATCCCTCTCCTGTCACCTTGCCCTTTAATTTCCACAAAAAGAGCAGAGCAGACGGAGTGATCTCATGCTTTCTCTTTCTGCGCTCCCTGTCCGATTAGCCTCACCCTGCTATTCACTGATTAACCCTGCAGCCCTCCCCTCTCACCCCTCTGTCCCCAGCTCCTGCGCTACAAGTCTCCTCCGATGATCAGAAGCTGTTCTTCAAGCTTTGACCAAAGTCCAGGTGCCAAAAGGAAATGTTGCCATTGTACATTTCTGCAAACCACAAATAAGTCACATTTGAATGTTTCATACGCGTCATAGTGCAGAGCTGACTTTGTCATCAGGAGGTGGAGGGGACGGTAGATAGGGAGACGCCTGCCAAGGTGCAGACCTCTGTTTGAGACCAACAAACAACAACAAAAAAGGGTTTTTTTAGCGAGTCACTGCCGAGACGTTTTATGCACCAAACACTGTTTTTAAGGGATCTGTTGGTGTTTTTCTAGAAGGAATACTGCCACAATTAGCAGCTGATTTTCACCCAGACATTGCTGCGTTTCCTGCTGAGAGAGTGGCACGTAAAGCAGCTGTTTTTTAAAGAGACATTGCTGCTTTCCAATCAGGATTAAGCCTCCAAAACTAGGTGTATTCAGCCTAAAAATCATCTCTTCCAAACCATAACCAAGTGGTTTTTATGGCTAAACCTAACTACACATGAACCACAGTGTTCAAGTTCAACATATCTGCCATAATAATGTGCAAATGTGACGTATCTGAGTTTTGCAGACACATGCAATGCCAACTTTTTTCTGCTGATTGGGCTAGTAAGTATTTTTTGCGTCGTCTTAAGCCAGGTATACTTAGCAATTTTGGGCTGTCCCAGACAAACAATGACCAACGTGAAAGAAACACAGCGATATACCACAGACTGATAACTGCACTTTAGGAGAAGACCCACCCTGATCCAGTGTTACATCAAAGCTGTCAGTTAAGAGAAACAGGTATTTAGATGACACTCGTCAACTAGTCCAGTGGTTCCCAACCTAAAGGTCTGGACGTCCCTCTGCTCACATAAACCTCAGAGGTCGCAAGATGATTAAGAAACAAATAAATACAGATTTATCAAGGAGAAAGTCAGAAAAAATAAACGTGTAGCACTAGACAAAATTACATTTATTTTTGCTGACTTTCTCCTGTGAGCTCTTCAGCCTATAACAACCCTTCAAATCAAACATTTATTTCTTCATTTCAAGGTGTCACAGGATAAAAAGGTCGGAGACTGGAGGACGCTTTACTGAAGCTCACAGGAAGTGAAACACCAACACTTTTGAAGACTCATTTAAAAGGGAAAATGTGTGCATGTACTACCCTCTCAGATATGAGGACCTTCTGTTTTATATGATTGGTAGATTGATTTTTATTTGTGTCATGCACATTTACATGTGCCCAACCCTCATTGGTTTACAAGACACCGTTACAATGACGCTGCAGTAACAATCCAAAGCACTGCTACTCTGTTTAGAAACAGAACACTCTGCCTTTAGCCACAAATTCAGCCACAATAAAAAGGTTCCCGTTCTGAAACAAAACTCAGTTTTTTCATTATCATCCAGCCAAAAGAGATCAACATAGACAGTGGTCCATTTACCGAAAAGTACATCCCTTATGTCTCCATATACAGGACAGTAAAACAGGAAGTGAATCTCATTCTCACCTTCACCTACCAAACAAATTCTGTCCTCTCCTGGAGTGGCGTTAAACCTTCCAGTCTCTGAGGCTAATAGTGACGTTCCTGAGCTCAACTTTGCACGCTTTTGTTTAGATTATACTCCAGGTAAGGTTCCACACTGTAGCTGTTCTTTGTGAGACATTAAGTTTGTAGTTTTGGTTTATATCAAGTGTCAACAGACTATTTTTCTCTAAACATGAGCGACATGAATATCACAGATGAACCTGTTCTGGAAAATAAATGACAACTTGTTCTCATAATATAAGGGTTACATGTCATTAGCCCATTGAACATCTTCATAAGTCCATTCCCGAGCTGAAGCATTTGACATTTATGCCTGATGTTTGGAGGTTTCCATCCTGTAGCTCCACTTATGGCCAAAACAGGAGTTCATTTATGGACACCCAGGAAGGATCGAATCGCTCTATAATGCACTGTGTTACAACTTGTATGTTCTTGAAAACCCCAAACACTAGAGGTGTAGTCACACACAGGTCGAACATGAATTATAGAGCAAGATTGCCACGTTGTTTAATTTTGTTCAGTGCAGATCCCAGTGCTCTACCCGCTGACTGAGCCTGGACACTGACTGCTCCTTTAAATGACGTGCTCGTGCAGCTTCAGGCCATGATATTTATACTGGTCAGTAAATGACAGCACTAATCAACCAAAATTAAAAGCAACTGATCCTCTCTCCATTGATTTTCCTCTGAAATGTAATATTCCCGTTTTGTATATCATTGTAAACTGAACAGCTTCGGGTTTTGAATTGTTGACCGGACCAAAGACTTCATCTTGGGCTCTGGGAAATTGTGGGAAGCATTTTGTGTCTTGTTTTTGGACATTTTCTGTGTTAAATTGTAATGCAAGTAAATTAAAAAATCACGCACAAATGAACCATAAATGAAAATAATTATTAGCTGCAACTCATTTCTCTCATAACTCCTTTAATAACAGCTCACGCTGATACGATGTCCGATCTCTGACGCTCACAATGAGAGATATACAGTACATGCAAAGCCATCAATCAATATAAAGAGGCATTTGGACATGAAATAAGGAGGACCTGCCTTCACCGTAACAATGACACCATAAATCTGTCTGTTGGCGCTCCTGGAACCTGCAGCTCCGACTGTCGATAGATGTCACCTGCCTCTGATGTGAACTACGATCCTGTGCTGCACATGCTTCAGCGCTGATGGCCTGTGGGTGTCTCATCCCTCCTGGGACCGGCTGCTACATTAAAGGCCAGAGACATATATAGTGTGACGTGGTGAGAGTCATCCTCTTTTTCTACAGAGAGACTCAAGAGGAGAGAATAGGCTTTACAAAGCAAGCTGTCTTCACAGCGGGGGTTTCTTTAGAGGCAAATTGGTCATGAAGTCGATGCCCAGGCCAAGATTTTGTTTCTGTGTATCTCAGCGCCCACGTTATGATCTCACCCTCCTCTAGGAGAAGCTTCGGTTTAGGGCAAATCAGCCTATTGTGAGATAAAAATGAGAGAGGAAACAGAAAGAAAAGGCTCCTCTCCATGAAAAGGGGTCGAAATATCAGCCTTGTTCTCTGAAGATGTGGAGGCAGAGCATGCCTGTTTGATTTGACACAGCGCTCGTCACCTGCAGTGTGATAATGAAAATGTGAGCAGCTACATGATTGCGCCACATTCATAGATCAGGCTCTCAAATACCCACAGCAGTGTCAACTGTGGGACCACGGAGTACCTGAGCGGCTGCGAAGAGGGGAATAACATCGCCATCTAGAGGCTCTAACCAGCCTCACTCCCACACACTGATCTGAGCAGGGGGAAAAATGCCTATCATGCTCTCCCACGTTACTCACAGAGTACTCACTCACTCTTCTCAACAAGTGGATCCAAACAGCCACAAGAGGAAGCTGTCCAACGAAACACAGCAGAGCCCTGCCTCTGCATGTGAAGCATTTATCCACTGCTTGATGAGACTCAGAACTATAGCTCCCCATGCAAGGTCACTTCAAGCCAGCATGCAATACTGCTGGGGCGAGAACGAGCGGACAGAAAGACAGATAGCGGACAGAGAGGATGGGGAGGATAGATACCTGAGACACAGATAACCTTTGGTGAGAGCATGCACAGCTTGGAGCTTAACCATATCTCAACTGAGACAGGTGACCGTTGGAACAATGAAACCAATAAATACAAAGGGATGGAGTGGAAGAGTCCGCAGGGCAGAGTGTTTTCATTCTTACCTATGATGGGAGCCAGGCGGAAAATGTCAGAGAGACGGCTGTTCACTGGTTCATACGGAGAATCCTCCAAGAAATCATTACCTGTGAGGAAGAGGAGCAGATGTTCAGATAGACAGATAGATAGATGGTGTTTTGAACCCCCTCCTGTTTTGTTTGTCATCTTTCACCCCTCACATTGGCCTGCATGTGACACGGGTTATTTGGGTCAGTCGATATCCACGCTGGCACACAGCCACACGCTTGATTAGGCAGGTTGGTCAGCTGTGTTGCGCAACTGGAAGTCGACTCGGCGGCGACGGGCCTGGATGCAGTTTAGGGACTAAAATGGCCCCCCTGCTATGATCAACACTTAAAGATGGCACTGTGAGCGCTGAGGGGCTTCACGCTCCATTACCCTCAAGGAAAGTGATTTAGGAGGTCAAAAAGTGTCTCGGCTCTGCAGGACCGAGACTGAGGGCTGAGTCCAGGGGCCAGATTTGAATGAAAGTTGAGTGATTGTGCGTGATCACACTGGACTGCTAATGGATAAATAGCTGTGTGCTACTTTTTGAGGGCTTTTTGTGTGTTTCTAGGAGCAGGGGTGGAGGCGGAAGGGGAGGAGGAGGAGTGGGGGGGGTCATAACAGTGGTAGGAGCTGGGGCAACTAATCCTTTCACCCTTTACAGGACAGATCAGAAACCCTGTGGGGAGCGAATGTCCATTTCACATTAACCAAAGCTGCAGGGTGTTCTCTAAATGTAGCAGCCCACCCAAACAAAGAGCCCTGAGGGACATTGGGGAGTTTTATGCCCCCCCTCCCAAAAAAAAAAAAAAAAAATCTCTAGTAGACCTTTAAACAAAAGCAACCTTTGATCAGATGGAGTTAATTTACGCACAATCTGGGGTGCGTCAAAAGTTCCCCCAACAGCCCCAAACCCTACCTTGTAATGTCTGATAGATCCCCCAGTAAATGCGCAGGCAGTTCTTCTCCTTCTTCATGCCCCTTTTACACCGGCAGTTGTACAGCGGGCTCTGTTTGAGCGCGTCCATGGCGCTCCGGCACTCGTCCTTGGCCTCCAGGCCGGCCACCATGCTGAAGTTGCTCTCCTTGCCGCCGGCCACGCACTGCCTCATGGTGCGGTACTTGGTGCTGCACGCCTGCTCCTTCAGGCACTGCTCGCTGGCCCTCACACAGTCCAGCCGGGTGGCCCCGGCGCGCAGGTTCTCCTCGGCGTAAGACAACACATCTGGAGACAGAAGTGGCGTTTATAATAAAAATAATAAAGTGGAAAAAATACGCAAGTGTGTGAAAAAGCACAATGCCTCTGTCGATGATTTTTTTTTGCTCATTTTTTCTACTGGTTTTAATATTATTTTGTAATATTCTAACCCCTGAAAGCAGCGTGAAAAACACGTCGCCACTAATACATCAGTGCAAAACCTGCGCATGCAAAAACAGTTTCATACTTCTTAGCAGCTACTTCACTGACAGTTTCATCACTCCAAATGCAGCTGAGTGAAGATTTGCCTCCATATTCATTACTGTTTGATGAGGCATCGACAGCTCCTTGATCGACTTTGTCGCTTTGGAGCAGTTTGGACTACAGTAACCTCTCCACATCTTTACCCCGCCGACTCTGCCACGCTCCCCTTATCAACACAGCTCACAATTTATCCCCAAATATACGCACCCATAAATTAGTGTCAAACACACAGCTGTTGGTGGAAATAAATCAACTTAAACTTACCTAAAAGAGGCAGAAGGACATACAATACTGGGAGGATCATCGTCTTCCTCTCCATGTGAAACATAAACCCTTATTTGGAACGAAATTTGCGAACTAAAAGCGACTTAATTTAATTCCCAGGGTACTTCCACTGTATTGAAATCCATTGAAAAGACGTAGCAGTGCGCGCTCCGCTGTACAAAGCAGATCCAGCTCGCCTCATGCGAGATATTTCACCCCCTTCAAGAAAAAAAGTGTCCAGTCCCGATTCGGCACAGTTTCTCTGACTCTATACAAAAAGAAGAAGTGGTTGTTTCTTTCCCTCCCGTGCGGGTGGTCTTCTCACCGCCGGGAGACAAAGACAAGGGATCAGAGCAGCGGTGGAAGCGAAACGGGCGAGAGTGTCCTCCAACTCCAGCCAGTGGGATGCTTGCGTCTGTGCGTCTGAGCGCACACAGCCAACTGGAGCCCCACTGCTGTCTAGCGCATTCAGCAAGGAGGAGAGTGCCAGCTTCCCCCCTCGCGCTAAAGTACAGTAATCTTATAATAAATGTACAAAGCTAGAGCTTCCTATCACAGCAAACACACTCCCTTATTAAGACAATATCACAGCGCTGAAAATAAATAATTAGCTTTAAGCTCACTTAACTCACTAATGAGCACCGGAGACACGAGTCCCAGCGGGAGCATAACAGCACAGAGATGATCATTCTGAAAAGGTTACCGTCACTGCTGAGTTGCACACTCACTACAAACCTCTCTGGGGTTATTACAGTGTCTTTATGGTGTTTACTTTTAATAAACTTTCCAGCTCACAAAGGGAAAAAAGAAACAATCACTTTTCCAGTCCATTAAAACACACATAGGCCGCGCTGTGTAACCGCAGAGGGCATGTGGTTGCATTTAAGATGTTATGAAAGGAAACCAGCACTAGGCTATCAACTCTTGATGCGTGTGGGCTGGTTTTACATTTCAGAGTAGCTGTGTTGACAGGGAGAGGGCAGAGAGCACGACTGGAGTGCGTTTTCATGACGTGGTTAATACAGCAACATGTGGAGTCGCTCATATGGTGATTTGTAAATCTAAAGAGTCACACTGAAGTGAAGGAAGTGACATGTTTCAGCTGCACAGAGCCGCTGGTGATGACGTTTCAAGCATGTGCGGCTCCTCCCTGTTTGCAAAATGACAAAAAATGTTATGCAACATAGGACAGTGGGCTGTTAGGCGTTTGATGATGCCACTTCAGATGGTGATATACAGAACATGGCTTTGGTACTTGCTGCGCAGAGGGAGAGCTGCCCTCAGTCCACACTGAGCAGAGTGGACACTGTGGGACTGTCGCCATCTGTTGGTGGTTTTAAAACAGGGTTGGAAATTAACTTCTGTGTCCACCTGCCACTGTGGATGGTGGATTCAAAGAACTATCAGCTTCTCACCATGCAGGGTCCAGTCGTTCAAAGAATTTAATCTGGATCAGATTGAAAAAAGAAAATCCCATGTTTTGCTGCCCACGATCAGCTGATCCATTTTAATGTTGTGCTGGTTTTGGATCAGATCACTTTGATCTAGATACAAACTTTTCAAGAAATCCAGTTAATTATGGTGTTGAGGTTTGGGGCAACACAACCAGTACACACTGTGTGGTGCAGGGAGCACACAAACACTGTTTTTAAACTCACATGCACTGAAAGTTTCAGATCTAGTCAAATTTAAAACTGATTTCATGCATGAATTATGACTTCTTAAGTCAGGATTTTTCCCCTAAGTGTTTATAATCCTCTTTAGTCGTGAAAAACAACAAAATGAAGTTCATTTTTTTAAGCATGCATTTTTGTCAAGGACTTTTTTATACTCTCAAAAATGATTATAGGGTTAGTGGAGAGCGCCTAAAATGAATAATAGCAGTCTGCCAACAAACACACTAAAATGACCACTTATGACCATAGGTGCCGCAAAAGAGAACAAAACGGCAACATCCTTTTGTTTGCTTCACAGGTGGCCTCATGTCTATGTTATCTACTTCATCACAGCACCTGTTAAACATATCAAGTGTAACATGTAAATAAAATACATACACATATAAACATAATGCATATATATGTGACCGATTAAAAAAAAATGATTACAATTTGATTCTGAAATCCACCCTGAATCCACCTTTCTGCTGGGATCAGGATAATCTTCAACTTTTTGACTCAAAGTTTTAACAAAAAAATCTGATCAAAAAATAACCTACTGAAGGGTTGAGACTGGATTTCGCGATCTAATCCAATTTCTGAATATTTAGAACAATCATTTTCAGGATGTGATCGTATCCGATTGCCAAAATCTTATCAGATTACTTTTACTTCTACTTTTTGGCTGGTGGATGAAACAGATCTAGCAGCCACTTGCATATTCTACCAGCATTTAGCTGGATGGCTGGTGTTTATTTCCAAAGTAAAGGTCGCTGTAAGCTTTTAGTTGGGTTTCTATGTGTATTTTTATTTGTTTTGGGAATTTGTATTATCATTGTAATTATCTCCCCTTCTTTAAGAATAATGATTCTGTATGTTTCTATCATGTCCTGCTTGTTTTTATATGTAATACTTCATTATCGTATATGATGTTTTATGTTTGTCATGTATGGTGTATCTTAAGCACAGTGAGTCATATGAAATGTGCTTTATAAAAAAAATTTGCTCGACTTGTTAAAAGTAATGAAACCATAAAAGATACTTTCAAACTTTATATGTTTTACACTTGATAAAGTGAGGTCAGGTAATTTGGGACACTTTTAAAACCACCTTAAACTTACCTAAAAACTTTTGACATTCAAACACATCACTATCTCACTCAATGACATGTTCAGGTGTTGGTTAATGGTTAAATCTATTTATTAGTTCAGTCATTAATTAGTTAAATCTTAAATACAACATGTGGTTATTAATTATAAAGAGATTGTCCAACTTTTCTGCCTTGCTTTTACTGTTTCTTTGCTGCTTCTTTGCTGCCTGTTTCCTAATATAATCCATGGATGTGCATGCATGTAACATTTGTGGCTAATTCTGAACTATTGTTGCTGACATGATGCTTACGGCATAATCTTCAGTATCTTTAAGTGGAAAAAAAATGCTTAAAAAGAGTCTGTAATATGACAGGGTGGCACACAATAGCATAACTCATGATGTTATGGCACCTGGTAGTTTTAAAACATGCTGGGTTTAGAAATATGTCCCATTTTAGCTTAATATAGTGTAATAGGGGAGAGCAGGGTACAATCTAATGCAGGGAAAATGGTAACAAGGTCTTTTCAAGCAGTTATACATAGTCAATCATTTTGTGCTTCCGGCCGTTTGACCACAATACCGCTAAACAGTGACCCGCGAAATATCCTAGAGATTGGACACATTTTAGCAGAGTTCAGTGACAAAAAGTGTTTTCTACTGGCACAGTAAAGTTTCTTTTTCATACTTGGTTTTTGATCACTGAGTTGTCTATGAAAGTCACTGAATCCAACCATGTATTATCTTGATAGCTTTCCTCTTGCCTAAAATAAAGCACCATTTTGAGCCATTTTGAACTATGTAACCAACTCATAGCAAGTGTTAGCCATAATATGATCTCAGGTGAGTTTCCATTGAACACTTTCAGAGTCTGTCAAAGGTGAGTTTCCATTCATTGATGGTCAGATGAGAGATGTACAGATGTTTGGATATCGATCATAGATAGATCCATAAACAGTTCTTGGTGCGACTGTAGAAGAAAGGCAAGTTCTAGAAATGAACAACAGTTCATTTGTAGCAGAAATGTGCATGATGTTAGAATAAAACAACAAATAATTGTGACTTTGAACATGGCATGGTTGTTGGTGCCAGACGGGCTGGTCTGAGTATTTACTGGGATTTTCAGCACAATCATCTCTAGAGTTTACAGTGGATGGTCCCAAAAAGAGAAAATATCCAGTGAGCCAAAATGCCTTGTTGATGCCAGAGGTCAGAGGAGAATGGCCAGACTGGCTCAAGATGATAGAAAGGCAACAGGAAGTCAAATAAGCACTGGTTCCAACCAAGGTGTGCAGAAGACCATCTCTGAAGCAACAACACCTTGTCCAACCTTGAAGCAGATGGGCTACAGCAGCAGAAGACCACACCAGGTGCCACTCCTGTCAGCTAACAACAGGAAACTGAGGCTCCAATTCAAAACTGGACAATAGAAGATTGGAAAAACCACATTCAGATGGAAGCATGGATCCATCCTGCCTTGTATCAACGCTTCAGGCTGCTGCTGGTGGTGTAATGGTGTGGGGGAGATTTTCTTAGTACCAACTGAGCATGGTTTAAACACCACAGCCTACCTGAGTATTGTTGCTGACCATGGCCTCCACAGTCACCAGATCTCAGTCCAATAGAGCACCTTTGGGATGTGCTGGAACGGGAGATTGAAAAAAGTACAACCTGGTACTAGCACAATGTACCTAATAAAGTGGCCAGTGAGTGTATATCCTTGTTGTTTTAGCTGCAGTGCTCTTATGACCAGAAAGAGAAAGTCAACATGCCATGTGGCTTTCCTTGACTCGTTGCTCTGCCTGTCTCAGACCAATAAAAATGACTGAGAGCCACAGATGTAAAACGGGATTTGCCCCATTTTCCCTGAAGTCCCAGATTACCTGACCTCACACCGTTTCATTGCAGGATACAAAAAATACGAGTATCACATTTTAAATACTGTGTTTAATCAATGTACAGTCACATGAATAGAAATCTAATAGACAAAGCTTGATTATAATAATCGGGATGATGCGTCATGTGACTTGTAACTCTTCCTATAGCTCATTGATTGCCTATATGGTCCTTTCAGAGGCTAATCCACTTGGCTACATACATGGGACCAGACTATGTCAATGAGCCCCTCTCTGCATTAAAGACTGGGCTGAAATCAATGGATGCTGGCGTCGAGCACAGTAAATCAACCCTTATACACACACACACACACGCAGAGGGAGAAAGAGAGTTGGTTCAGTCAGAGATGGGATGAAATTATCTTATTTAAACGTCAGTGAATAATCCCTGAAAAAGGAAGCTGTGATTAGTTTGGTATGATGAATCAATCCTGCGAAGTACAGTCACTTTTCAAAATGACTTTCCATTTTGTTAAATATATGCCACAGGCCAGTGTCCACGGCTATTTTTACAGCAAACATGACAGGAGAAGAGACAGAAAATGGGTACGAATGAAAGACAGGCTCAGGCTGCTATCCAGGATAATTGTCTGCTCACAATTTGATGACTTTGCTGTTCTTAAGTCTCCAAAGGGAGCCTTGCCAGTCAGGGGGAAGGCTCAGTCTGGTGATTTATGAAAAGCCTCAATCAATATGTGATATTAATTTTGCAAATGAATGTCAGAATGATGTAGTCCTCAGGTCATTTAACGTTTCACACGGTAATGTGCTTTATGGCACCGGATCAGAGGCTTTTTCCTGTCCCCGTGGTGAAACGAGAAAATTGGTCAAAGTCAGAAATTGTGTGACAAATGTTGGACAGTGAGTCTCAGTGGATTAGTGTGGAGAGAGCTGACTGTGCCGATACAGCACTTCGTAGTGTCCACGGGCCAACACTCAATCCAGTGAGGACAGAGAGATCAATGTGACTGTAGGTCTGCTGTAGGCCAACTTTTATTCATTTGGCTGTGTGTGTGTGTGTGTGTCTGTCTGCAGGTAATCTCACAAACTAGTGGACCTATCAGCCTCATATTTTGTGTGCACATGTATGACTATGGGGTTGCAGTGATTCATACTTGTTTTTGACTGTTTTATAGCGTCACTCACCCCCGCTATCCAACCTTTTGTTTGCTTCTCCACCCTTTCGAATGTAAGGGAGCTGGGAGGGACATCGTTCTTTTGGGCGTCATCACCACACGGGACATTTAAGATGGGGATTATATTGCCTGCCTAATTTTGCAGTTTATGATTTGTGCCGGATCAAAGCACATCCAGCACGCACAACTCCTCTGCTTATGCTTGATTTTCTTTTCATGTCAAAAATAAATTAAAAAAAAAATCTGACATGGAGGTGGGGGGTGGGGGAATTGCCCCTCTCTCTGGGTGGCACCCATAGATTTTAGAAATAACCGGCTACCAGACGCCAAGACGGCACCTATTTATTCCAGTGGCCACTGGAAAAAAATGCTGCAAGGCTGCCTTCCTGGAGGCCTGGTCGCGCCCTACAGGCAGCTGTAGTCACCTATAGAAATGTCTGCTTCAGACTGTTACTTCGATGTGCTGTAGCCTACAGACAGTACCATTCAAAGTTCAGTTATGAATACATGGATCAAAGATTTCTGGATATGTTTTGCCATTAAAAAAAACATTCAGTGTTCATAATTATACTATATATTTACATACAGTGCCTGTTAGCAGGAAAATTGCTCTGTGCAACGTGCTGTGGCTCCATCAAAAATAGACGAGGCGTATTTTAGATTACACATTGCAGCGCGCCCGCTAAAATTACAAATTGTGTAGAGTGGCAGTGATCAGCGTCTGCACCCTGCAGAGTTCACTTTACTCTGTGTGTGTGTGTGTGTGTGTGTGTGTGTGTGTGGGCATGATCACCGGTTGGGTTGGCCAGTTCATGGTTTCCATGTCCACAAGGCTCCCCTTTGGTCCGCATAATGTAAATATCGTCGTCTGTCTATGTCAGTGAGGGTCTGTGTGAGCCTGAAATCAAAATCAGGAACAGTTTATAAATCCCCCAGGAGAAATTGTGGTTTGTCACAGTTGCTCAGATGTAAAGAAAAGATAATTATAATAAGTAGAAATAAGAATATGAAATATAAGTATAAACATTAAGTTAACCTAAATAGAAATAAAAATGTGCATTACACTACGATGTTTAACACTAGCTAAGGCTATTAAAATAAATATCTGCATTGTGCTACATTCCACTGTATAAACTAGTACGTTACATTAATAAATATAAAATGTCTTATGCTATAATGTTAACAACAGTAAACACATCAATGGTTAACAGTAATGCTAATGACCAGCAAGGTAGCATGAAGCCGTTAATTGTGAGTTATTTTTCTTACCTGGTGTTTTGACTCTCTCAAAGCAAAAATAAATGACTGGTTCATCTTTTATCAGTAATGGTGGTCGTATTTTGAATAAACAAAAATAACAAACCAACAGGTGTCAGCCAGGCGCGGGGCGGCCAAAAGCTAGCTGCATCATGCTAGCTAGTTACATTAGCTTAGCTAGCCTCATGAGTAGTGCCGACTGAACAGGGGACGAACTAACAGTAGGATCTATTTATTTGATTCCAGGCGATTTATTAAAATGAGTTTAGACACACTCTTTAAACAGATCCTCCTAACTGAACAGCAGTTAACTGAACAGACACAAAAACTCAAAGAAGGTAAGGCTAACTTTGCGCTCGCTTGCTTATTTAACGTTACATTTAAGCTAGCAAAATTAGCTATAGCATATAAGCTAACACTGGAAGACTAGCTGCAATGCTACCTAGCCACGTTAGCAACAGAAATAGTTAGCTAAGAGTAACATCTGTCTTTATCCACCCTCATGTCACTCAGCTAACATTGTTTTAGGAGTATTTCTGTCTGGTTTAATAGCTTACATTAGCTTAGTGCTCACCTTGCTCAGCGTATGGCATCGTATGTTTTTTTGCAGGTTAGCCTGTTAGCTAACCACCACTTCTCTTTATTTCAGTCAAAATAGCCATCAGCAGATGCAATGAGAAGATCAAGAGCACCACTGGAAAATGTGAAAGGACCAGTGAGGAGATTGATATAAAGGTGACACTGCAAAACAGCTTGTTTTCTCATTTATTTGTCGCTAATATCTGAATTATGAAGATATTTTGTGACTAGAGCTGTGCTCAGCAACCTTTACTATCCAAAAATAATCTGTCAAAAATCTGTCTAGAGTGCTTTATAATGAAGGTTACACAGCCTATTAAGTCTAAATTAGCCTAATGACATTACTAATAGGTCTAAACTAGCATTCATTAATAGGTTTTAGCACAAGGTAGCTACTCTGCAGGGTGCTATGACTATTCAGTACTTAAACTTTGCAGAGTAGGTGGTGATAGCAAACAAATCTGCCCACACAATTTAAATTTTTATTTTCCTCCGAGACCCATGAGACCCATCTCAGAAAATATGACGGTTTAATGATATCTGTTTATATGTTATTAGGCTATTATCAGTCACAGTGACCCTTACAGGAATGGAAATAGAGGGTTTTTGATTAAATGCTTCGTTATAACTGACACTTTAAATTTTTTTTTTACTGGAAGTATGTGTAAAAAGTATCCCTTCTGAAAATAAATAAATCAAAGGTGAGATTCTGCATCCGCTTGTATGTTAATCATCAATTTTCAGAGAGTTCATCTTGGGTTTTTGCTCAAGGTAGAGTAACATGATGTATTAATAATTCACTATTTTGTCTGTTGTGTCAGGATGGAAATAAACCATTTGACTGCCCATCCAGTAGGATTCCTTTATAAAACTGGGAAATCTTTATTTATTATGTTATTTTTTTATAGTGTGAATGTGAAATGTTTGTTTTGCTGTAAAATGTACAGAGAAAGATAACAACAATAACAATAACAAATAACAGTAGTATGTGTTTTACCTTGAGGCAGGATGCAGTGTAAGTGGCATTGACACATGAGGGAGAGAAGTGCATATTGACATATTGATGAGCTGATCGGCTTTATGATTTAAATCACTTAATCACTCCCATTCGTTTCATCAACACTGCACATTGAAAGTGCCACTGCAAAATCAATGGCTAATTTCCACCGGATAACATTAGCGAAACCTTTTAGCATGTGTGAGATATGATGTCAAAGACAGGCTCATTGACCTCTCAGAAATAATGCAAACTTCTTCCTGTGTTTAAACTTGACATCTGATCAAAAGAGCAAATTACTCTGGCTAATTAAAAAGGTAGCTGAACACAATGCGGTGTCTGTGTGAGTATTATCAGGCTGAGAATACAGGACACGGATACCTTTTCTGACCCCTTCGGAGTGAGCGGAATATTGAAACTCTTTACATCATACAGATATGCAGGGCGTGTTTACAGCACAGCGTGTTTACAGCTCTCATGATGTAACGTCTTACAGTTTATGAGAGCTGTCTTAAGATAATTACAGTGTTTAGAAAACTTGGAAGCTGATTGTGCTCGCTGAGAACGCTCCTCCACTACCGTATAAGAAACAATGAACTCAGCTCCTCGTTGACAGCTCGAGTAACAGACTGAAAACTCCACTGAAAGACATCTTTAAACAGAGCTCTCCGCGATTTTACCCTCCTACATAATTTGGCAGTTTTCTTTCTTTTGGGGTGTATGGTATAATCACACAGGATAAAGAGACAACAGGAACTAAACAAGAAAAGTTTGAAAGCGAATTTCATATATACCTATATAATTGTGTTGAAAAAGAAACAGGTCATTTTTGTCCACCGTTTCCCACTAAGCGTCACTCACATGTCACCTTTCATATAATTTCTCCTTCTGTGGCATCACTAACACATCTCTCACATGTAAAGCATCAGTCATGTACGTTCCTCTCATCTGTCTGTCACACTGAGTCTCACTGTAACTGCCCACTCATGTCTTTGTGTGCCAGGCTCAGCAGTTGTCTGCTATGAGGCTGCAGCGTGACCTGATGAAGAAATGTGAAGACCAGATGTTGAAGCAAATTGAGGAGCTGCTCTGCCAGAACAGTCAACTCAGGGAACGTCTGGTGGGTTAGAGCCTGAATCAATATTTACATCGTATGTTATATTGGTTTTGTGTAATCTGAATACCTGGACAGCTTATAGTGTGTAAACCAGGCATACTCAACTTACTTTGCCTTGGGGCCACTTGTTCAAAAAGACAGGAGGCCAGGGGCCAGTTACAAAACAACATATGATATTTAGTAGTATGTATAGTGAATAAATTGCCTGTTTTCAACCTTTAACTTGTGCTGTCCTCACTCATCTTTGCCGAGAGGCAAATCCAGCTGCAGCAGCCCCAAACAGGTCAGGTGTAAGCAGGGGTGCTTGATTTCCAGCAAACCGTGTTCAAAGAATTGTGGGTACATTATACCTGCCGAGTAGCCTGGAAATCCAGACTCAAATCTAGAAAGATTTGGAGTCTGGCCCTCACCGATACACCCATCCTATCCAAGGGGCGGCACTAACTGAGGCATTTCAAATGCTGCCGCACACAACTGGATAGCACGATAGCCAATCAGAGCAAAAAACAAGGTGACGTATTCATTGCACTAAGCCCCATTTGTTTGCCGACCAGTGGGGCTAACTGATATATTATGCTTTTGCCGTATCCTGTCAGCAAAACAGCAGAAACGTCCCTCCTGGAAACAAAGGCTTCTAGGACAGTCTTCTGTTCCTCTCTCAAGGAAAAAGATAAGTGTAGTTGCCTTAGCGCATATTCCAAAGTTAAACTGAATGGACGCGGTCCTTCGGCAGCTGCCATCTTGGCTGTTTACTTTTCGACTCCTACAGCACAGCACTGTCCTCATCATGTTACACCCGCCCAGAGCCCGCCTCTGTCAGATAGACTGATCTGATTGATCCTTCTGAATGAAGGACTCTGACCTCTGTAGAATATGAAGGATCCTTGACATTGGAACAGTCCCTAGGTGGGATTTGATGACGTACCATCCTTGAAATTCAGCCATTTAAGAATCCTTCCTTGACTTTGAGAAACACCCCGGATGTGTCGCACTGCAGCTCGTGAGCAGATGACTGTGCAAAGTTATTACTACTTTCACTGAGAGATCTCTACCTCTTTGACCTCTGCATCAGCTTAAAGTCATGTGAGGACAGCCCCTACTTAAACTTGATTTACTCACCTGACGAGCCGATCTCCAGGAAGTGCCCTTTTGGCAGTTGTCTTTACAGCCTAATGATGGGATTGTGAGTTATTTACCTCCGGATATTTCTCGACCTCAACACCAAGTCTCTTCTCATCCATTCTTCATCACAAATGAGACCCAACAACAGCTACAGAGTTCTCTTTATGCATCCATGGTGAGGAGAGGAGTCGAGCTGCCATCGGAGCAGAGAAGAAGAACTACTACGGGAGCTGGTATGTACAAACAGAGAGCGAGCGGGGGGAAGATGCATTTAATTCTGGGGGCAGGGAGGCTGAAACAGGACAGTGGCGTAAAGTGCTGTGAGCTCCGACGTGCCTCTAGCTGCTGCTGGTGTGAGGTTATACATTGAAAATGATAGGGGCGTATTTTTTCACATGCCGCCGATGTGTTTTGGACTTAAGCCTGATCCCTGTCCGGAGGTCCAGGTGATCTTCCTCTATATTTTTATAATGTCTATGATCTCTGGTACCTTAATAACCTTCAAAATCCAACAACAACAAAAAGTCCAGTGGGAATCAGTTTATTTTTTGTGACTTAACACACAAACTGACTCTCTGACTTTATTTGGAACAGAAGCTCTCAGTCAATTGTGTGTCAGATCAACAACGTTTTTTTTAGCTGTGTTATATTCCCTGCACTACAGAGCCTCTGAAAGATTCAGAAAATGTCAAAAATAGTGATAAAGAGTGTTAAATATTGCACACAAGTTAGACAATACTGTAAGCTCCTGACTTCCTGTGGTAATCTCAGCGGATATTAGCACCATTAGAGGTTGTTGTAACATCTGAAGCAGCTGTGTTTGTGTTATTGTTGGAAGCATTTCCCATGATCCCTCTTTTCATACCAGGCCAAGATAAAGTGGGAGTGTACAGAAGAAGAGAAAAACTTCCTTCAGGAGATCTCGAGGTTCAACAGTGACTTCAGTCTTCGAGGGAACAGAGGCGTAGTGTTCGAGAGCCAAACACACGCTGAGATCCTGGACCTGGAGAGGGAGGTGGACTCATTATACAAAGGTCATAAAAGACTGTCAGCTGCACTGTTGTCACAGTAGGCAGATGTTATTTAAGGCAGATGTGGCCCTGACTGCTCATTCAAAGCTGTTATTTATGTCTTGGTATACTGTGTGGTATAAGGAGATGAATAAGTGGTAGTGAGTGGATGAATTATAATGATGCTCATGGTCCCTGACATGTTGACAGCATGTCGCTGACACAGTGTCGTCAGTAGTTGGTGTGATTTCAGGTTAAATTTATAGATGGTGGTTAGAATGATAGTAAAACTGATATTAGGACTATGTAATGAGATTCATTACTGAGTGGAGTGAAAATATAGTAGTTGTATTACATAATAATGCAGGGACGTTCAATAGATGCACACAGTAAGAGAAGCTGAAAGGTTTTTGAACAGTTTATCGTAATGGAAAAAGAAAATCTGTCCATCTGGACTCTAAAGGGTGTTCTCACACCTTACCCGTTTGGTTTGATTAAAACAAACTCAGGCCATTTGCATGGTTAGTTTGGCTTCTTTGGCCTGGTGTCAAACAACTGAACAGACACCAGTTGAAAAGGAAGGTGTTGCTGCACTAACAAGCAGACTCTGATGCGGAACGTTTGTGGTGTGAAAGCAAACCAGCCAACCACAGAAATTTATGATAGATTTTTTAGCGTGATTTCAAAAACTAAACTACTATTAATTCCTCTGCTGAATCTGTTCAAGAAGCACTCTTTATCTGCATAATTCTGTCTATATAAACTTTCTTTGCAAATCATTTGGTAACCATAGTAACATGTATGCGCGCCAGCATGGGCATTTTCCATGATTAATAGGTCATAAGTTGTTAAACTGCTGTTTTTGGAACCAACTCTGACAGATCACAACTCCACAGTAATAAGCTGAGAATAATTCCTCATTTAATCATGATAATAACAGCTTTTTTCAGACGTCTGATTGGCAGACATCTTCTTCTTCTTCGTCTTTGCATGGCTTGACTGTTAAGGATATATCGAGGGTTTCCACAAACATTCCACTTTGAGAAACATAATGACAAATTTATTTTCTGTAGCTGTTGACGTAACATGGCTCAAATATGTGTTGATGCTTGGCAAAGTTTTGTTTACCATCACGTATGTTTCTTTACTCTCTTGCTGCGGTTCATCTCTCCCTTCATGTGTGCCCGCTAGCTGGAATTATGCTTTAGTAGAGTTTGGATCTGTTTGAGAAACACTGGAAAAGTGGGGCAAGAAAAATAATGTGACAGTGTGACTGAACATGTAGGGTCATGAACCCCAACGTTTCCATACCAATGCCTCACTAATAATTTTAAATTGTACCTCAGTTTTAAGATGGAGTGATTGACATGGGCAGCCTAGGGTGTTCCATCTCACACTCCATCTCACCAGTGTGCAGTTGACTTTCATTTTAACTGCTCTGAAAGTAGAGCCTTGTAGTTCGGAAGTATGGAGCGTTCTTTTTTCAAACAAATTAACCAAAGGGCCGACTGACCCCTCCGCTGTCACTTCCCCATTCTGGAAGCTCTACTGGTCCATGTTGGAGGACCGTCTAGAATAATACAATTAACAGTTGGGGTAAAGAGTACTTTACAGTTGTGTTCGTGTCCCTGAAAGACATGCAAAAGTTTTTAAATTTTGTCCATGAAAATGTGTGGGAACCCTGTATATCACTTCCTGTCGGTTTAGCATGCTCTTGATGGCGCTTCAGTTGTGTTTTGGTGTTTTCATTTGGAGATATTTCAGAGATATTTTTAAAATAGTGTTTGTGTAGACGGGAAATTTTTTTTGAGAACGAAGGAGGGAAAAACCCAATTTTTAAAAATAATTGTGCCCATGTGGGCTTGGTCTTAAATGCACCACTGTAATAGAGATGAGCGAGTACACCATTCTATGTATCCATGTCTGTATCTGTTCAACCAACTAAATCTGTATCTGCACTCAGAATGGGCGGGGTTTATGCCAACGGTGGGTGTGGTTTAAATCAAAAGTGGGTTGGGCCTAATCAGAAGTTGTTATTTTACGCCTGAAATTTATATGGATTGATCAGAGGTGGCAATATTTATTACCTATGAGAAAGTATTTACAGATCAGCCCCAGAATTGAGCTTCAGATAGTTTGTTATCAAAAGAAAAATAGATTAAACATAGCTACTGAAACAAGGATTTCCTTTATCATGAATACAGATAATGTCACACTTTAATTGGATGATATTTGTTCTCGTTAAAATTATATTATCTCTAATAGATACTTGTTTCATCTGAGTATTTGGCTCAGCCCTGCAATATATGAGTTTTCTCCCTTGGTCTCGACCAAATGAACTAAACTGCAGATGTGAAAGCAGCAGTTGCTAAAATAAATCATGAAAATACACCAAATACGTAATACAAAATTGGTCATTAGTTCTTGGGTTAAAGGTTGTGTGCAGATTAATGTGCTCCAGTGTGTCCATGAAAGAACACACTACCATTTATGTGCTAAATCTGTCCATCTCATCCATATTTCTCTGTCATAATGTCAGGCACAGAAACATACAAAGAGAAAGAACAAATGAACAGACTAAATCTTATATTTATAGATAAAAGTCAGTTTAGTCCAGGACTTGGTTTTCCTTTGTGTCTTAACAAACGAGGCGACAGAGCAAAGCACAAAACTCCTGATGTGTAAAGTCCCTCATTTTATGGTGTTATTTAAATTCTTTGCAGCTCAGACTGTAACACGCCTGACCTCTGCAGCACTAATGAGACTCTGGTTCTTCACATCCCACCATCCGTGTGTGTGGTCAAATAATTAGCAATGAAAGTGAAATATCAAAAAGTTAAAAAGAGTTTTGAGAACACCGAAACAAAGCTGAGTTAGTCTGGTAGATTGCAGCAGTTTTAAAGACAAGGGAAGGAAAGCAATGCACAGTGTGCGTCTCTGCGTAATTTAATCATTATGTTTAAACAACAATTAGTGTGATTATTGGAATTATTATTTGTTCAGAAATTGCAGTGGCAATGGTTTATAAATGTGCAATATATTGTATTTGTTTCAAAGCCTAGCAACTTTTAATGACAAATAACACTGTTTTCATTAGTTCTACAGGATTAAGGGTAAAGCTCCCGTAACCAATAAGCACCAATGTCTTCAGATTATGTATTATGTCTGGGCTCAAGGGAACAACATTTTCTGATTGTTCAGTTAAAGTGAATTTTAAAAAAAAATGCCCATGTTGCATTCCCTTGAAAGTAAAAAAGTTTTCTTCCACTGAGCAGTTATAAAAAAATTGAATGGAAAGTTGAGCCCTCCTGGTGATTCTTACTCAGTCAGTCTCGAGGCCTGAGCAGCATCCGTCTCTTTCTCCCTCTACAATCAGAGATGGAGCTGATGAGCCGCAGGAACAGTCACATGAGCGCCGTGCAGCAGGAGAAGAGAGCGCTCCAGCTCCAACTGCAGGGCCTGGAAAACATCCAGAAAGGTGAACACCAACTGTTCAATTTATGTCAGATGATGTGGTTCTGAGAGAGCGCATGTTAAGCGACTACACTTTTTCACACCGCCGACTGACTGCTGACAGTTTTCTTTTATCTGCAACATGCTTGACAAGCTCCTTTGTTGTTTCATTTGCACACTGCCAATAGCAGACCATCAGTTTCTCGGCTCATTTCCATCTTCTGTTTGACAGAATTTGAAGCTAGAGAGAAAGAATCATCTAGAAATTACAACTGCAGCAGAGTCAGCATTGTTGTTGTACAGAATATTGAGCCATGATGTTAAACATAAAATATGTTTCTGACTTTGTGGCCAGGTTGGAAGGCTCTGCACTGATGGTGTGATTTTTTTAATAATTTAAATCTGTGTTAAAGGGGTTATACTCCAATTTATACTGTATGCATTCTTCGCTGGAAGCTCTCCAGTACAAGCACAGGTTAGGTGAAGTCAGAACAAAAATAGCACAGCTGCACTGATGTGTTTTACTGGTTTGAGGCATCATGTATAGTAATACCTCGATACTGGATCCCAAGATGGCGCCTTTTCATTCCAATCGCCTGATGCATGCGCCAACAAAAATGTATTGCTTCCAGGTTTATATCTGCAGTGTGCAGCCCACTGAATATGAACAGTATTGTTTCTGCCAGCAAGTTTCCGCTTGGCTCATCGACTTCACATTGTGATGATGTTGTGGATTTTTAAATGGCTTTGCTTGGTTCAAGGAAAGTTTAACAAATATAAAGTCTCCATGGATCAGAAATAACAGAAGATAACAGAACAGAAGAGTCATAATTGGGCCTCAGGGGATTTTTTTTGCTGCAATACCACAAGTGGCCACTGGAGAACATTGGCAGCAAGGATGAGCATCCAGGAAATAGTATCCAGGAAGTCCAGTTTGAGCACTGACTTTTCATTAGGCTCACGTCACCTGTGTCTTGGCCAAAAAGTTGCACTTGACCACACAGCAAAGACTACAGCTACCAGCCAACTAGCATGTACATTCTGCGCCTGTATGAGAGGAAATAACTCTCCAGAGACACAGAGAACTTACTTCCTTTCATTCTTCATTGACTTTGTGTTGCGTGAAGGTGCCTCCTTATCACTTAAGTCTGCTAGCAAACAATGTTGTGTGGTGGGGTGCACTACTAACAGGGTAAAGAACCCAAAACTAAGTTTATATAAGCTGCCGAACTGAAAAACGGAGCTTTTAAGCAATAAGGCATCAGCAGGAAGTATGGGAAACCTGGGATCCTGACACTCAGTATGCCCAACGTCACGTGTGCAGCAAGTTTGCAGCAGTTTGCATCCCGTAAGATTGTAAAAACAAACCTTGTTCTTTTTTCCGAAACACAACCATGCGTGTGTGTTGGTGAAGGACAAAAAAATACCAATTTGCGGTGTTGTACAGACGTACTGCGTTTATTTTGAAAGAAGACAGTGCATGTAGCAGGCAGAACTTGACACGGTGTCCCAGAACGTCAACAACCAACACACCCAGGGTACCTTGCACGTCATATGTTGACGTGGAAAGTCCATGACCAAACGTCAATATGTGATCGAGGTCAGAATGAGAATGTGTTGGATGTGACGCCATCTTGACTTTAGCAGTTTGTTTGCACTCCTCACTTCCATATCTCTTCTCATGCACTAAGCTGAACTGCCAATCAGAGTGTTTTCCTCCCACCGACAGTCTCTGCCAGGCCAGCCCTGCTGCCGATTCAAAATGCCTAATCCTAAAGGACTGACTAGTGCCAAAAGTGCTGGACACACCTCAAAAACTAAGGTGACAGAGGCTCACCAATGCCTGACAGTGGGCCTCATGTGTCAGAGCTCCTACAGTCAAAACATCCCGTAGTTATGGTGGTGGGGGGGTATTGTATAATCCAGACTGTGTCCCATTGTCTCAGCCACCTCAGCAAATGCGTTAACAGTGCACCTGTGTTTGTCGTGTTTGAGGAAAGTGATTTGGTGTTTGATTTATCACTCCTGACTGCAGAGCTGGATCAGCAGTTGATTGAGGCTGAAGCGGTGACAGAATCTCTGCGAGCCGAGAGCCTGTTTGTCAGTCAGAAACCTCGCACTGACAGCACCTGTCTGAGGTGAGTCTCATCAACTGTCTGGATGCTGAGAGAGGTTTATATATTTGGACACACAGACGCAGTATACAGTACCTGATTTGCTTTCAATTAAATTATGTCACAGTATATAATCCTTACGAGGCATAAAGGAGTACACAGTACACAGGGGAATAAAAGCGAATAAAACTCAAAGGAGAAAAATAGAACAAAACAAAGTGTAAACACAGCAGTAAGCTATTTAGCGGCTCATAATGTTAATTCAGAGGCTTTCCTTACAGCCGTCTGATATTCTAAATATTCCTGCTGAGCAGCTGTGATTTTTAATTAGTTGAGCGTTTTTTGTTTTGTGAGGCCTGTCAGTAAGCTCTGTGAACAAAAGTGCAATCACTGTCCTCTCATCACCAAAACTCTGGTTTTTATACAGTATAACTGATAAAAATCATCGAGCACTAATAGCTGCAGCCACTCGTGTTTTGCTAAATGCACTTAGAAAGGACAAGAGGAGAATGACAGTGTTAACAGCGCAATATGACGCAGCGTTCTGCAGGCCCATTAGATAGAAGGTGTTATTTATGCAGAGCAGAAGTGAATCATACTGTGAGAAGTGCTGAATAGACCAGTGAGCCCAGCTCCCGTCTGTGTTTCTCTCTCTGTGCCCTGCTGGCTGGAGTCCAGATCTACAAGTGTAAATAACAGAGCATTAAGACCATTTGGCTTAATTAAGGCTTTGATCTGTGGTGTATTTCATTCAGTCAACAAGTGGGGAGAAAGAAACTGAGGCTGATGTGATTGATGCAGGAGGTTTGTTGGGGAAAATGAATGAGGGGCTCAGAGTTCAGCTTTTACACTGAATGCTTATCCAACAAAAATACAGTTTGATTCAGTGAAAACATGATTTCACTAAAACCAAACTTTAATGTGTAAAGTGAACACATGGAGCAACATGAACATCCCTACTTTTTAACGGAGTACTTTGCCTATTGACCCTTCACTAAGTCTCGCCCCTTTGTGATGGTCAGACAAGCTGTTGTCGTAAGCATGCAGCCCACACTGTCACCAACTGCACTCCCTGAAGAATCATATTTTTGTAAAAATGAAAGAGTGATTCCAGAGAGAAGCAGAGGGGTCTACAGTCTGTGTTTGAAGGATATATCCAGGATGTCAAACTGACTCAGCAGCAACAACAGGTTAAAAAGACAAAGATAGTTAGAAGCTAAAGCCGAACTATAGGCTACAGATCACAGTGTAAAAGTGAACCACCACATCACTGCTGATCGCCACACAAGACAATGAATATAAAGGGAAACTTTGCTGATATTCAACCAGCTGTGTGGCATCGCAGTGTGTGCACATGAACCGTGTTTGGCTTCCCCCCTGTGCTGCCGCTAGTGCAAGGACCTCCACCTCAGCACCTCCACGGCTGGACTGGTGGGGATGTCCAGGGGACGTCAAACAACACTCATCTGCACACACTGCGATGACACACAGCTGGTTGAATATCAGCAAAGTTTCCTTGCTTCCCTTCACTGGTTCCTGTACAGCAGGAAGTTATAATCATTAAAAAGCAAAAGCAGCATGTGTATACATTCAGTAGGCTGTATCTTCAGTAGCTAGCTAGCTAACCCTACACTTTTCAGGATTTGATTTTGGTTTTGGAACAGGGAAGAAACGTATATCTTTTTCCAACCTCTCCAGGTAACGAGTATCATTAATACATGACGTGCCCCAGGGACAACATTTAGCTCCAAATCCACAAAACCAGCCTGAAAATGAAGGAAATCTGAAACGACTACATTAGTCAATGGGGCACAGCTGTGTTGTTGTCGGACCCTGGTCTGAGCTGGCCTGATGCTACATTATGATTGACGAGTCTGCATCCGGGAGCGGAACTCAGCAAAGGGTCAATTTTAAACCAGCTCTGTATCATAACTACAGTTGCAGCAGCATACTGGTTTTCAGTGCCAGTCCGTGGTGAATGCTAAGGGCCCCATCATCCATGGGGGGTGCCACAAGTGAGGGAAGAAATTTTTTTATCCTTTACTATTTTTACGACTATTATTTTGAAATATGACGTAAGGGCACAACAACATAACTACATGGCAAAGCCAACTAAATAAGAGAGGCTTTTTGTTCTGGGTTCCTGCCGCCCCTCCGTCCCCCTCCCCAGCTCACACACTTCACCTGCTCTCTGGGGGAGATGGTATACGACTTCATGTGAACCCCGAAACACGGCGTATTGTTATCATGTCAGAACGACAAAAGCTTCCCAGTGGGCACGGTCTCACTCTGAAGTCGCTGACATTCGAAATACAGAAGTGTAGAGAACTTGACAAGATGTCCCAGATTGTCAACAACCAACGCATCCAGGGTACCTTGCACGTTGTATATGGATGTGGAATGTCCTTGACCAAAACATAAATATGTGACAAGGTTGGAGTGAGAATGTGTTGCCCTGGTGCCCACTCAGCTACCACTACACTACTGAGAGAAATGTATGTGGAGAGAAAGACATAAAATCATACATCAGATATAAAAAATTAACATGAAATCAGCAGGCCTCTGAGCAGCTGGTGGCCAGTTTTGCTGGCTCTCGAGCTGTCACACAAACTACAGGCTGTACGTCTGCATTTTCCTATTGCCAACAATGCCACTAGCACTGACACATAGAGTATTGAGGTGTATCAAGAGACAGATCTGCCTCTCTCTCTCTCAAACTCAGATTAAACTCCGATCAGAATTTAAAACCAGGCAGTGCTGATCACTGCACAGCCTATTTCTTCTACTTGTGTTCTGATCACTGAAACATGTGTTAATACCACGTGTAAACAGGCTCATAAAGAAAGGCTCAAACACACGTGTCAGCCTTAGATAGATCATTGCAGCTAACTTTAGAGAAAACAGATAAGTAAAGACGTCTGACACTGAAAGTGTGAAAATGAAACACTTAACACTTCTGAGTTTCCGCTGGCAGGGAACTTTTAGTCAAGTACCTGTTCCCTTTTTTAACCATTAAATTACCTTTAAATTCTTCAGTTGTATCTATACACACCAGATCCAGCTGCCTCATTATATTTTCCTCTTTACAGCATTTTGGGACAATTACTGGAGATATTGTTCATTTTACTGTTTTATCTAAATGTCTACTGCACACTCAGACGCTCTGAGGAGGGGTCCCTTGTTCCTTCATTTTATTTATTTTTTTGTTAAGTTTTATTTGGAGTTTTCTTCTCTTAAGTGCAAACAGCACTGTCAGCCTGTGTAGGACACTGCAGACAAGGTGGACGTCCATACACTGCCTAGTTGTTTTTTGTTGGTGAATCTTGTGAGCTGTAATGGAGCTGAATTTTGTAAAGTTACCTTTGTTAAATGTTGCTGTTGTCCCTGGCTTCATATGAGTAGAGGAAAAGTTCGCTAGCTGCTAGGCTAATTTATACAATGTAAAATGCCATAGACTTGTGCTAATAACATGAGCATGTTGTATTTGTGGGGAAAATGTGTCCAGATAAAGACAAGTGTTTGTCTGTGAATGCTGCGAGTTATAGTGAAGCTGATTTGTGTACTTGTGTTTGAAACTGTCTCTATTAAGCCATGTTTAATGTGTGTTTAATATGTGTTTTGAAACAACTAAACTTTACAGCACTTCACAGAAACCCGTCACAGACTAGTGTTTTGGAGGTGTAACTGCAGAGTGGCACAGACACACCACCGCACAAGTATAAATGCTCACAACAGTGTAGGCCACATGTGTAGGCTACGACGTAGGCTCTGCAAAGAGCTGACACACAAGTATGAATCCCGCTCAAGATCTGTGTTGGTGAGCTGATTTCTGTAAAGTCTCATGAGATGAAGTGTCTCGGTTAAGTGTTCCTCCACCACAAGTCTCAAAAACAGCTTTGTCGACATAGATTCTCCAAGTCTCTTATGCCCTTCTGGAGGGTTGAACACCATTCCTCCAAAATATATCCCCTCATTTGGTGTTTTAATGAGAGCTCTGTCTCGGTCCTTAATCTCCAATTGAGATTTGTTGACTGTGAAGGTGATAGCAGAGCATGATTTTCATAATAGGCACACTTACCACACTATGCAGTGACCCTTTCTGCCCTAGATGGACTAATTTATCCTGATTTTTCTTAATTGTCACCTATTGGCATTTGTAGAAATTGAGCTTACAGCATCTTTTTTTTTCCTTTTTTTCAAAAATAGTAAAGGGCCTTTGGTCAATCATCAAGTCACAAAGCCAGACGGTGTAATTTAAGACTGGTTTATCATATAACAGCAAATCTACATATTTTAAATCTGCACCTTTGACAGTGAGTGGGAGAGCACTGACTTTTTAAGAGATGGAACTCAATAAAAGTACAAGCTGTTACCAAACACTAAGAACTAAACTCATGAATACTCACACATTTCTTATCTCCTTAGATTAGAGTAGATTTGAGCAGCATGCACTGGTAAAGACGTGTCTGCTCATCCCAGTAGAATATGAACTAGCTGTAGAATATGAATTGAGGGCCTCCTCTATTGAAACATGACTGGTAGGTGAGTGCCGGTCCACTGTGTTTCTCCACAAAGAGACTTCCTTTATTTAATTAAAGCCTGGAGATCAATAGTGTTCCAGGAAGGAAGGGTCATTGTTATTGCTGATGCCGCTACTTTGGATAATGTCTTCTCTCCAATACTATGAATGTGAAGTGATTAACAAATCCCCAAAACCCATCGAGACAATAGGGTTTACAGGATTGCAAAAAGAACCGTGTAATTCTCAAAGCACTTGCAAAGGGTGAAATGCACCCCTAACTGCATCTGCCACGCAAACAGCACCTCGGTACTCCTGTGCTATTTGCACATATTTAAATGAGGTAATATGAATACATGTGGCACAGAATTGGACCTTGTTCGATGTAAATGAGCCTCATTGCAAAAACAGTCCAATTCACAAAGACCAGCGCTAATAGCTGCACGCAGTTACAGTAAAATTATGAGCATTGTGTGAGCATTTATTGTCATGTGGTGTGGAGCAGGTGGACCAAATGCAGGAGAACTCAGGCAACAGGAACTTGATTAGACCCTTCTTTATTCCAGAAACTGAAAGTGCTCACAACCAAATCAAAGACTCAACAAAGACTGAACTGAAAACCAGGACTTAAATACAAACTAGTCTGACGAGGGGATGAAGTGCAGGTGGAGGAAAAGGGGCGGAGAACGGAATAAAGGAGCTGATTGGCTGGGAAAAAGGACTAATGAGGCTGATAGAGGACGGGTTTGTAGCTAGGTAAATGAGGGAAAGATGGCTCAGGAATACAGGAGGGAAACAACACAGTAAACAGAAACTAAAACACAAACCACTTAATAATAAACTGACTTAAAAGACTAACTAATGCAGGCAACTTAAATGAGTCTGTCACACTCAGTTCAGTCTTTTCAAAAAGTCATCAGGACACTGACTGTGACATTAAATGACGGGTGTCACGCCCAGACTTTCCAGTGATGATTGATTGTAGACAGGTGAAGGCGTCGTCATGCCAGGCACGTCATGAGTACATTTCTAAGGAGAATGTCACTTTCTGATTCGACTGATTCTCAATTATTTGCTGATGCAAGATTTATTTTTCTCTGCCATTGTTCTGCCATGTGTGTTGTTAGCGCAAAGGAAACATTTATACTTTGCCACATGAATTACAGCAATCAGATGCAAAAAAAGACAAATTGCACTCAGCTTCAGAACTTTGCGTGTTTACGATGTAATATCATCAGTGCAGTATCTTGTATGAATCAGACTTTGAGACGGAGCAAAGTTGCAATAAACATGATTAGCATCCGCAGACACAATCCTTTATGAATTCAGCCGTCATTTTATGCCGTGGGCGGAGGCATTATGTTTTGGGTCGTCCGTCCCTCCCATTCTTGTGAACACGATGTCTAAACAACACCTTGAGGGAATTTTTTCAAATTTGGCGCGACGTCCAACTGGATTCAAGAATGAACTAATTAGATTGCGGGGGTCATAGGTCAAAAGTTAAGGTTGTGTGACTGTCTCGGGAACCTGATATCTCAAGAATGTCTTTTCAGGGAATTTTTGCAAATTTAGCATAAACTTTCCCACGGACTCAAGGATGAATAGATACGATTTTGATGGTCAAAGGTCCAAAGTCAAGGTCACTGTGACCTTGCATCCATCTCATTCTTGTGAATGTGTAGAAAATGGTAAAAGACTTTCTTCAAATTTGGCACAAACATCTACATGAACTCCAAGATAAACTGATTCGACTTTGGTGGTTAAAGGTCACTGTGACCTTGCGTCAGTCATGTAAAACATGATATCTCAAGAACACCTTGAGGACGTTTCATCAGTTTTGGCACAAACGTCCACTTGGACTCAAGAACAAACATTTTGGGGGTCAACAGTCGAGGTTCTTGTGACTTCATCTGTCTCATTTGTGTGGACAGGATGACTCAAGACTGCCTTGAGGGAATTTCTTCAAATTTGGCACAAATGTCCGCTTGGACTCAAGGATGAACTGATTCAATTTTGGTAGCCAAAAGTCAAAAGTCAAGGTCACTGTGACCTTGCATCCATCTCATTCTTGTGAATGTGTAGAACACGGTAAGAGACTTCCTTCAAATTTGGCACAAACATCTACATGGACTAAAAGATAAACTTATTAGACTATGGTGGTCAAAGGTCACTGTGATCTTGGGTCAGTCTCATTTTGTTAACACGATATCTCAAGAACGCCTTGAGGACATTAAATCAATTTTGGCACAAACGTCCACTTGGACTCAAGAACGAACATTTTGGGGGTCAACGGTCAAGGTTGTTGTGACCTCATCTGTCTCATTATTGTGAACAGGATAACTCAAGACTGCCTCGAGAGAATTTCTTCAAATTTGGCACAAATGTGGACTCAAGTCAAAAATAAAGGTCACTGTGACCTTGCATCCAGCTCATTCTTGTGAATGTGACATCTCAAGAACACCTGGAGGGTATTTTTTGGCATAAAAGTCTACTTGGACTCAAGAATGTACTGATTAGAATTTAGTGGTCAAAGATTAAGGTCACCAAACCTGCTTCGCCCATAACCTAGGAATTCATGCCCTAATCATGACAAACTTTCACACTAACTCCTAGAAGGATAAAACAACAATGTAATGACATTTTATATCCAAAAAGGTCAAAGGTCAACTTCACTGTGACATCATAATGTTCTGCAAAAACACTTTTTCTGGCTTTTTTCTTCTTACTCAATGTCATATCTCAGGAACAGAAGCTGTAATTCTATTTAAATCAAAATTTTAAAAATGTATTTATTTGTCATAACCTTTTAAATTTTCTCTCAGTGTTTAATTAAAAGTATTCTCACTACTCCTGTTGACAGGATGAGGTATAACTCAGGCATGTTAAAATCCTTGCCCTCACTTTAATCAGCTGCATCCTTATTTATTTTGCTCCGTCCTTTCCTCCCACTTCTTGTTCTGCTCGTGCCTTCCCCCTCCCAGCATCGCCTTAAATCATGCATGTGGGTAGCATGTCCCGTTCATCTATCAGCCTCATTAAACATACTAGGTCCTTCATTACCCACAGGCTTATTAGCCTCAGGAAGTGCTGAGGATGTGGCTTTGGAGTAGAGAGGCCTCCTCTCAGTCATTCCTATGATCATCCATTCTGAACTGAAACCATCAATCCTGTCCTCGGCCGATGCAGCGTTTCTTTAAATCGCATATTTAACTCTCCGCTTATTGATTGTTGGAAATTGAATGCACGTCAATTTGAATGAGTGCTACAGTCATTTAAAAAGTGTTCAGTGTGCAAAACAGGTTGGCTGCCGGTGTAGATCGTTCACTGTCACACAACAGAACAGAACGATACCTGAAATATTCAATGTGCCTTGGACTGATGATTTAGGAGTTGAATGTATTTTTGAAAGTGTTGGATTTTCTTCATTGATATATTGCTGCTACATTATATGTGAAGGCTCATTTGAAGATGTCGTCGTGCTGCAGAAATCTGATATTAAACTGCAGAAACCACCAATATCTGTAAAGCAATCCTGCTGTTGGAAACATCATTCTACAGTTTGCAGAACAGTATCCTTGCTTTAAAAATCTGATTTGTAAGTTCCACAGAGAGGTGTAGAGTTTAAAAGGCTGCTGTTGGATACGGCACTGTGAAAACGCAAGTGTGGCTCAGTTGTTTTATTGTTTCATTAACTTCCAATAAAAGAAAGATAAAGGTGACTCATCTCGGATTCATGTGTAGCTCAGTATAGATCCTTCAAACACCTGCTATCACGGTTAAATCACAGCCAAGGCTTCAAGTACAGCAAACCCAAAGTCCGATACTTTTTCCAGAGGCAATGTGAACTGAGAAATACAATTTAATATATGTTTATGAAATTATAGTGAAATATTTACTTTGCCACCATGAGAGCAAACTGATTTTAGAGCTGATAGTTTAGTCTGTAACAAAGCAACAGCAGCCTCCTCCTCTGTGTATCACCATCTTCTTTTTTATGGCTTTGTCTGAAATTGTAGGCCTTTAAAAATGTACTTTATTTATCAAAGATTTAAGAGTCACATTTTGTATTTAAAGTACATTTTAATTTATAGATTCTCTGAAGGATATATAAGTACATGGAACTACTGACAAAATGTTGCCTACTGTATATGCTCCCGTATTTTGATTTTTTTGCTGCAGCCGCTTACCTGACATTTACCAACTGGCCTTTGAGATTTACTTAAATTCAATTATTTTAACCCAATTGCCAGAAAAAATATTGGCATTGTACATTCTGAAAACCATAGAGGTGCTACATTCGTATTTTAAGTAGCAGATTCGCTGAAACTTTACATTTCAACAATGCTGTGGTTAAAGTGTGGTTAGGGTTAGGCACAAAAATCACTACTTATGGTGAGGTTAAAATCACATGTTGGCATATTTGGCATATCCTGCCTGGAAACACTGAAATGTCTCATTTAAAACAAACACTTTTTGTGGCACTCTCCGCAGTGGGAAAAAGATGATGGGTCGCCAAAAAGCACTCATGTTTGATGCCTTAAAAGCTGCTTGTAAAACAATGACAGGCAGCTATAACACAGCCCGTTTTGTTGATTGTTTGTCTTGGACTGTGGTCTGCAGCTTGGCAGGCGTCTTTCCCAGGTTCTACGCCGTTCACCGTCCCTTCTTCTCCTGATGACAACATCAGCTCATATACTACATCACTTTAGGAAGGCTTATGTGATGTGTGTGTCAGGTGCAAATGTAAAGGAGCTTTGACACCGCTGCACAGTAAGTCATTTCAATGAGGGCAAGGCAGCAGAGAGGAAGCTGTTTCGATCGGGGCAGTCAGGGTATAAACCCCAAATGCACTCGCGCAAATTTTGGTTGCCACCTGGCTTTAGCCGATCAAATAGCAGGTATTGCTTAAAGAAGGAAGAGAAGATGAAGGAGCTGGTAATGAGTGTGTTTCGATTACATTTTTGTGCAACATAAATGTGATATTTCTGCAGTTTCGACAAAGTACAAATGTGACTTGCAGGTGTTTCCATTAAAAGGTGTTTTGAGTATGAGCCATAATTCTCATAAAATCTCGTCCCACGAGACTCTACTTTGTTTTCGGAAGTAAGATGGACATTCCAAATCTCTTGCGAGCTGGAACAATCATCTCAGTTGCCACTGCTGCTGTTGCAGTAGTCTACAACCGCAGACGAAGAGAGCGAGTGGTATTCCAAAGGCAAAGTCCTTATGTGTAGCAGCGACCAAGGATTTCTGGGAGAAGGAAAAAAGTGTTTCCATTACACTTTTGCGATATACTTCTATATTGACATGTCTGAAAAACCACCTCATGAGAGCGTCAAAACTTTTTCTCAGTATTTGAGAGTTTTTTTTCTAAATGTATGTGTTTCCATCAGCAGTTTTTTATTGCGATATTTAGGTTTTGCGCATTTCTAGGGTTAATGGAAATGCACTTAGTGTTGGTGTCTGAATACCTGGAATTACGACACTTGCAACTTATGAGGACAACCAGAAGAAAAACTGGACCTGACATAACATTTCCACCAACTTCAGATGACTGATAAATTGCCCAAATGTGTAGAAATCTTTGATAGATTCAGTGATTTCTGTAGTTTTGCTATAGTAAACAGCTACGAGCTAGCTTGCACCTCTGCCAGTGTTTACAGATACAGGCTGTGGCAGCAGTAGGGCTGGGCAATATAAAGATATTATATCGTTATTGAGATATGAGACAATATATCGTCTTAAATTTTGGATATTGTTGTATTGTAATATGGCATAAATGGCGTGTTTCCCTCATTTTCAAGGCTGCATTACAGTAAAGTGATGTCAATTTATCAACTTATCAGACTTCTCTATTTGTTTTTTACGCTTGCCTTAACTTACTTTGTCATTATATCCTCATTATTGATGATCATTAATAAGAAATCTGATTGTGTTACTATTTTCTGAAAGGACAATAGTCATCTCTACACCTTTGTCGCATCAGAGAGGGTATTTGGTCAGAATATTGTTTGTTCGATTGTGTCTCCCAGTCTTGGGGTTGCTGAAATGCCTTTGAGGAGATTTAAATAAATAAATATCGAGATATGTATTGTGTACTGAGATATAGCTGAAAAATAATGATGTGATATAATTTTCAGGACATATCACCAAGCCACTTTTAAAAACACTTGTGAGGGAGAGCTCTTGCAGGTTGTCAGGGCAGTCACCGTGCAGCAGTGTTAAAGGGATAGTGCACCCAAAAATGAAAATTCAGCCATTATCCACTCACCCATATGCCGCGGGAGGCTCAGGTGAAGTTTTAGAGTCCTCACAACACTTGCCCCATGAACGTGGTGCCCATGTCTCACGGCCTCGGACGTTTTTCCGAACAACTTTTTATGTCGGGGCTTCAGGACACTTGGATCACTACGGACGAGCAGTATGGAGATATTTTGTGGTTTCAATTATGTGTTTTTGGACGTTTGAATCTGGGGCACCATCAGCCTCCATTATGTGGAGTTGTGTTGCTACCTCCTCTACCCTTGGATCTCTGCAAGTGTTGTGAGGACTCTAAAACTTCACCTGAGCCTCCCTCGGCATATGGGTGAGTAGATAATGGCTGAATTTTCATTTTTGGGTGCACTATCCCTTTAAGGTAGCTTAATTTATTCATGGTTTGCAGAAACGTACGATGCCAACATTTTCTTCTGGTGACTGGGCTGATTATTTTTTATGTGAGAGACTTTTCTAAACTTGATTTATTGCTTCAGTTCCTTCTATACTTAGACATTGTGTCCCTTCGGGCCTTCTGTACACCTCCCCCCTGTGCAGCCAGCCCCAAAGGGACAACACTATCAGACACACACTAACAGGAACCTGACTACTCTGACTGCAGCTTGTTAGAGCAGGACTGCAGGTACCTCAGCCAATCAATCCAGGGAACACTGTTGACTGTCACTGTTGATGCTGCTCTGTACTCTCTTCCCTCTTCGGCTGTGTTGTTTCAAAATCCATTTGCATTAACAGAGTCAACCTGTAGTTCCTCAGGTACTTTGATCAGGTACAGTAGTTGCCTCAGCCTGGTTTCTTTTGCTGTTTGGAGTCAGCGGGAACGTCACAAAGATTGCAAAATGATGCAAGGCATGGAAAGCAAGATGTTCGAAGAAAGATGCACATGCCAAGTGTTCACTAAACATCACAGAGTCCCTACTTCCTGTTAGCTCACAAAACATCATCCTGAATATTAACTCAGCTGTCAAACAACTCGGACGTTCTGCCAGCTGTATTTCTAGTAGTTGCTTTGGGAATTAATGTTGCATACATCTGAATACATCAAACCAGTGATGTGAACTTGACTTTCGTTGATCTTAATGTGGTTATTTATAAGAGTTTGGATATATTGTCGCCATCAGCATGAACACCAGTGTGGAGAATAGGCTTCACTTTCATGGAGATGATTTGGTTTAGTTTATTTTCTCAGTGATAAAACACTCCAAGTGTAGTGATACAAAGAAAAAGCATCAGTAGGTTTAAATCCAATATGTGGAACTGAAAGTGCTGATGCTTTTCTTTACAAGTTGCCTCTTTTCATGAGTTTCTTCTTTTCTTTTCTCTCTGCGCCGCTCCTTCAGTTACTGACACAGGTTTCATTTGTTTACCAGGCTGAGGAAGGAGCTGGAGATGCATAAAGACGGAGAGCTGGAGTTCCTGCGAGAGGTGCTCAGCTCAGAAATACAACTCCTGAAGACGGTAAGTTGTTGTGTTGTGTTGTGAACAAGGCTTTTATTCAGGCTGATAAAAAAGTGTTTTAGATTTAGACGCAGGTATTCATATCCTACCAGAATCAGACAGCATTATTTGCATGTCAGAGCGGGCCAGAAAAACAACATCTTTCAAATACAGCTGAGGTGTAGCACATCGTTATTCATTTTCAAAGTGGAACAATGGGGGAAGGAAGTTCATTCATATTCATCCTCATTCTTCACTGGGTTCTTTGTAGGCTGTCATTTAGTTTCTCTTCTTTTTTCTATCAGCAGAAGCTGGACAGCAGCCAGGGGAGTGAGCGGCATTAGGTTTGGCACAATGATGAGACAGGGATACAGGTTACATCAGTTCACTGATTGTCTCGTCTGGTCAAAAACAAACATGAATATGAATAGAGGGAAAGAGAGGAAAGGATAGTTAACAGTGTTCTTTATTTACTTTAAAAAGGTACATGAATAGAACAAGTTCTGCAAGTAAATGGTTTAAGATCTCCATCATTAAATGTGTTATTGTTGTCCTTTATATATACTGTAAAATATCTAAAACAAAACAGTTTAAATATTAAAACTGACATTTTCAGCATAAAATATTGGTTTAATCTTTTTCTTCTTTCGTTCTCAAACTCAAAACACAATCTGCAGGTGTGTCTCTACCTTCAGCGAGTCCTTTTATTGAGATATGTTGCTTGATTTATTTGCACAAGACCAACTAGTAAAAGCATGCACATACATGTAACCTGTGAGTTTCACTGCTGACAGATAGACAGCATTCAAAAAGTGAGTCTTTGCTGCCCTCTAGTGTACAAAGGGTAACACTGCTGTAACAGGGGTTGTTGAGTCATCACACAATCTTACATGCAAACATACATGTAAAATAAATTTGTTACAATATTCCATGATAATTAAAGGCGAGTAATGTTGTAAGTTCTGCTTCATTTGAATTTAATCAGTGACACTGAATTAAGGACAATTAATTAAGAAAAGTGATGAAATATTTATTGTCACTGCGCTTATCAATCATCTGGCTGGAGAATTGAACACTAGATGGTCAAAAGTATGTGGACACCTGTTTGTGATTCGCTTACATGTGACTTTTGACCCTTTGAAACCTGGACATCACTTTTCTTGTGCTGCTTTTAGACGCCTTTCGCAAGTACTGAAACCTTTGAACCTCTGAGCAGATCGGTGTGATTTCTTTCAACCAATTGGTAAGACATGTTCCACAAATAAAAAAATAAAAAAATAAATTAGAAAATCAGACAAGGGAAAAGACAAAAAATCTCAGAAAACCATATTTTTTAATATTATCATTACACTTTAAAAATTATGTCACAGAATTATTAGAATTTCAAGCACTCTTTTTTTTAAACTTATTTCCTTTTTACTTATTTTTTGCAGTTTTGGGGGGGTCATTTGTTCTTTTGCTACTCATTGCCTTCTTCCCATGTTTTTTTAAAAGAAATCAGGCCAATTGTCTGAGGTTTCAAAGGGTTAATATGCAGCTGTAATAACTGCAGGCATGCATGCTTACCTGCTTTGTGTCTGCACATCTCATATATAAAAGTGGTTTTCTTTATCTTTGTGAGAAAAGTTTATGATATTACACCACCAAACTTTGATGAAGATGGCAAGAATAGCATGTGTGCCGGTATCTTTATTTAAGTGTAATAGTGAGAAACCACCCTCATGCGTGAATCTGTCATCAACAATGGCCTAATTTTACGCATGATTCCTGATAATGAAGACACAGAAAATAAAAATGCAAGGCAAAAATGGCAATATGCTTGAGAAAAACATGTTTTCAGGAGCGCTCATGTCTTATTAAGAAGAGCCAAGCTGGCTGCTCATTAACCGTTTTCTGGTCTGTCCGTGACGTTGAATGTGACACACCCAAAAAAGAAACCTAACAAAAAGCACACATACCCCACATACTCAGAAATGCATACTCGTTTGCTGGTCGTGTTTAAAAAAACTTGCGTACACGCACTAATTTTGGTGGAAAAACTGTGTATGTTTGCTTTTGTTTTTTCAGCACTGTGACCATGATTTTCAAAGCTTCGTTCAAATGTGGGCTGTTTACGGTCTGGCACCTTGTGAAAGCAATAAATCAAGTTTAAAAAGTACCACTATCACTTGTGCACTGTGCCCAGGAACATTGCAAACAAAGCAAAAAAAAAAAATAAGCGAGAGAGCAGCGTCACTGCAGATAAATACACCTTCACACGCGTCTAGTGGGTCATAATTTATTGGGTGGTGGGGGGTGGGGGGCTGCCAAGCTCAAATGGTGAGAGGCAGCCCCAAACCAAATGTAAACTGAAGTATATTGAGAGTGTTGCTAGGATGCTAACCTGCCACCTAATGGGAGATGTGCAACATTACACTTTACCACTGCTCCTCCTTCAGTCCACAGACGGTTATTTCAGTAATTGATGATTAGACGGGCTGTCAGCCGACACCAGAGGGTCACTGTGCGGGTCGTTTTCTCTCTGATTAGAGTGATTCCTAATAGAATGATGTGGAATGTCAATGGCTACCCTAATGAGATCCTGTAATCTCATTCTGACTTTTTAACCTTCACCTCTGTGAGCTACGTCTGGATGTGTTAGCAGAAACTGGGGGCAGACAGAATGGCACACAAAGCAGTCCATTTGGCGGAGTGGTTAACCTCGTTTTAACTGCTGCTCTCGCCCGCGTCTTGTCATCAAGCACATACATAACAAGTGACTATTAGTAAAATGAAGCCAGACGGAAAGCACGGTGATCAGGGCCTCGCAGGTGTACCCATCCCTTTGTGAATGGAAATGCTGCGATGCAGTCGTTTATCAGCAGAGAAACATCAGCTTTAATCCAAAGTGTTCCTGTTTGAGCTGCCTGTTTATACTTCAGTGGCTGCTGGAGTGATAAATATGTGTTTGCCTTGTCGAGCTTTACCTAATTTCACACAGGTCCATATTTTATTTACTTGTTGTCAGCTAAAATGCACTCATGTAACTCAAAATATACTATGCACAAGTTGTCAGCTACTGTAAGTAAACAGTACTGCCAGCAAAAGCAAAAAGACCAACACTAGCCTTGTGCGCTTGGCGTTTCACCCGGCTGTATTAGAGTTTCTTTTTTTTCTGTGAAAAAAACATAGATCTTCCTCCATCAGCACAGTTTCAAGATGAGTGTCACCAATTCAGTATCTGACCAAATGTCTCCCCTTCTGTTCCCAAGATATGACGCTGAGTAACAAGTAGAAAAGTGTTTTTGCAGAACATCATGATGTCGCAGTGAAGTTGACCTTTGACCTTTTGGATAAAAAAATGACAAGTGCACCCAAAAGTGAAAATTCACCCTTTATCTAGGTGAAGTTTTAAAGTCCTCACATCACTTGCAGAGATCCAAGGGGAGAGGAGGTAGCAACACAACTCCACCTGATGGAGGCTGACGGCGCCCCAGATTCAAACGTCCAAAAACACATAATCAAACCACAAAATATCTCCATACTGCTCGTCCGTAGTGATCCAAGTGTCCCGAAGCCCCGACATAAAAAGTTGTTTGGAAAAGCGTCATTTGAACTCTGTTTTTAGCCTCATTGTAGCCTGTAGCTCTGACTGCCTCTCTGTGTACCGCGCTCACAAAAAGAGAGTCCAAATAACTTTTTATGTCGGGGCTTCAGTGACCTTTGACCATCAGAATCCAATCAGTCCAATGAACATTTGTGCCAAAACTTTACACAAATGTCTGACGGGATAAAATGATGACGTGATGACATTTTTTGATCCAAAAGGTCAAAGGTCACCTCCACTCTGACATCATGATGTTCTGCAAAAACATTTTTCTGGCCATTACTGCGTCACATCTCAGGATCAGAAGGTTGAGACATTTGGACACTAATCTTGGTGCCAAATTTGAAACTTTGCTGACTGTATGTATCTTCTGTGCTGTCAGGGGAAAGACATGTGAAGCATCAATGTTTTTATCGACATGAGTGTTAACTGCGAGTGCAGCGTCACTGGTTCGTGGAGGCATACAACCCTGAGGCAAACTAGTAATTCTAGTTTAGGAAGATCCTGCATCGTACAATATACCTTTAAGAATTCTGATCTTTTAACAGTATTGTCAGTAAAATCAGTCAACACAGGATTGATCAGAACTTTGTCTTATTTTTCAAAGGAAACACTTCCTGTCTTAAAATAGCCACAGGGGATTCACTCCTTCGACACAGCAAACAGCATGACCTTTTGTCTGAAACCACCACCAGTCTGAACTTCATCATTTTTGTCCCGCTAATGGTAAAACCCCAGGAATAGCAAATATTTCTCATCCAGCCGACAGCACTATTGTGTTCTGGTGTGTGAGGACCTCACGGAGCTGCAGACACGACTACAGCATGCAGTCAAATGTGGGACTTGAATAGCTTCATCAGCAGGTGACAGTCAGAGGGAGACGTTTCACCATGTGTGCACGAATGCCAACAAAGGAAACCAGTCAGGTTCAGGAACACTTTTATTCTTGAAACTTGAAGTGAGTTTAACAGTCGCAAACTCTTTAACTACTCACAAAGCGTCACCTCTCAGTGCAGCTTGGAGCGACTTTCACACCACAACATTCATGACGTGGCTGATGCATTTTCATTCCACTTGTTTCTGTGTCATGGTCATCCACACACAAGACAGGCAGACTGTGCGTCTGCCTGAATGCCCTGACCATTCAGCTCAGTGATAAAAACATCAATGATTCTCCTCTGCAGCTGGCCGTTGCTCTTGGTCGTCAGGCAGTCCTGATCTTTGGGAAAATATGTTGTATTTGCTCCTGAAATCTGGAATGCTGCCGCTAGAAACAAGGAGAGGGGAAGTTAAGGTCAACTTCAGAGCTGCTGTATAAATATATAATGTGAGTTTCCTTGTATAGACAGTTTAAGACATAAAAAAGTAATAAAACATAAACGTGCTGCAGGATTAAAAGTGCATCTTCCTGCTCTGAACTCTGTTTCCTTCAGACTCAGAAATTTGCAAATATAAATTAAATGTAACTCCAGGTTAGTTAATAATCCAGAACCTCACCGTTGCACACAGCCAGCGTGTTTCCTCCTATGTACTGAGTTTGCCATTTGAATCCCGTCTTCTCACTGCATTCCTCATAAATACGACTCTTCCTCAAGAAACCGAAATCATAACCCTGTGAGAGAAGATTCACATTATAATACTCATCCTTCCTCATCCTTGGAGCATTCATACAGTGCTCCAAATTTATGAACGGTCCAGTTTGTGGCAGAGTGCACGAGTCCACCTGCATCATCTTCCTCCATTGTTTTGCCTCCAGCTAAGCCCCACCCACCAAAATACGTCATACTGTTTACTAACAGTGTAACGATGTATTTTCAAGCAGAAGTATCCATACATTTATTAATAAGTAAAAATGTATGCATCACTTACATGGCTGCAGAGCGGTTTGCAGTAGCTGTTGTTAGCAACTCTGACACATATCAGTCCTCCATTTTCGGGAACTTTGGCTTCAGGGCATTTCCTTGGCTCAGCGTCTTGACAGCCTATAAATCAGAGATTATTTAATAAATAAAGACGATAACACGTTTAAGCTGTTTCTATTGTCATCTGCAGCCCTTTATTTATCCTTCAGGCTGAAGCTCCACACTGCACTGACTCCCTTGATAACAGAGTATCTGAGAAGTCCTCATTTAGTCTGATGAAATCTGGAGCTGCCTGCACGAGGAGCTTGATCTTTATTCAGCAAATTTCAGGCTCACGTGAAAAGCCACAGCAATTACTACCTGCAAGAGTCCATCTGCAGACTTTACACCACAACATTTAATCTTAATCAGTGATGAGAGCATCTTCAGCAGATCGCACTGCTTCTATTTGCCAGGCAAAGTTCACTTAATTCAGCGTTCGACTTGGAGTGCCTTGACAAATGTGATGAATGTGGTAGACCCTGCTGCTCTGTGAGAGCACCCCCGCTTTCTGAAAATGATCATGTAGTCAGTGCAGTGTACTTCAGTACATCTAGCTCAAAATGTTATTGTGACTTAGCGGAAAATTGGCCCAACACACCCATCGAAAGTAATACTACAGATCATATGAACCACAAATATAGGGTGAAAAAATAATGATATTATCTGTTATGATCATGAGAAGAATGTCACTTATACTCCCCACCCTCAAACCTTTCTCTGTAGCATCTCTTCAACCATTTCAATGTCAGCCGAAACTCAATACTGACATAAAGATAACATGTAATTACTAGTTCATACCCACTGAGTGCACAGTTGCCCACGTACAGTTTCACATGGTGTGTGTTTGGGATACAGGTCATAGGAAATTGCAGATTAAATAGTCAACTGAACCCATTAAGAAGAGCAATGTATTCAGACAGAGTGTCTGTGGATTTGATAGTACGATTGCTTTATTGAAAGTACAGTAGTACCATTGCCAATAGTGGGATAGTTAGTGGGCTAAAACTGTACGTTAGTAGTTGAGGTAGCACGTTGAAAGGCAGATAGTTAAAGTGTTAAAAAACATTGGTCCACAGGGGGAGCCACAGCCATCGGTCGCATTTTAACCATTTTGAAGCATTTTTCTGTTGTTATAGCGCCACCCAGTCGCCAATTAGAGTTAAATTTCTCCAGTCACCTTGAGGCGTCCTGTTCTACATATCTACCAAGTTTAGTAAAAATCCATATGGCGGTTAGGCCTAGATAAGAAATGAGCTCTCTAGCGCCCCCATTTTGTTTGATGGGGTCAATAATGGAGGGGTCCCCTCAGATTATGTGTGGTCATATGCCTACAAAGTTGCGTGGTGATGGGTGAAACCCTTGAGATGTTATACACCTTTATGTGATGAGCCACGCCCTCCGCAATATTCATTGCCTTATAGAAGCTCAGTTTTAGGAAGTTTTCCAACTTTTGCCAAGAGGGAACTTTAGATATTGGTCCCTAGATTATGTTCACTCAGTTTCATGCAGATCGCTCAAACTTCCTAGGAAGAGATCCGTTTGAAGTGTTTTTCAAAAAATTCAAAATGGCGGAAAAACTATATAAGCGGAAGTTATGGGTTCTTGAGGCAAATGTGTTCCTCATGAGGAGAGTTTCATGTCTCTACCACATACGGGGCATGAGATATGCCCATTCAAAGTTTGACATTTCAGTCGGTTGCTATAGCGCCCCCCTTTGGCCAACTGATGTAATATTGCTTCATTGGCATCCTCCCATGACCCTCTACCACTGTGCCACATTTCACATGGATTGACCAAGTCAGTGAGGAGAAAAACACACACACACACACACACACACACACACACACACACAGTTTTTGTCATTATATAGTAAGATTAGGGTGGTCAAAATAACGTGCTCGTTTCAATTAATTAATCACAGAAAAAATAATGCATTAAAAAAAATGAACACTGATTAATCGTGCTCCGTGGTGCCCTTTGACCTGGTGCGACATTTAAGGCCACAGACGCTTTTCAAAAACAGACACATTTCAAAAAACCCCAGATGGAGCTGTTGATAGGAGCAACGTTCTCGGCAGTCTCTGTAGTGAGGAATGTTCGTACCATCGGTGTACGGCAAGCGTGGAATATCACCTCAACGCAATGCATTTAGCAGCAAACCCAGATGTCAGAGCTAGCACAGCCTCGTCAAGCCTCACTCGACCAGCGCTCACACTGACTAACTCGACCTGTGACCAACTAACCACCTCCTCTACAAAATGGACTGCAGACCAGTTTCAGTGGCAGAGGAAACACACCTGCCAAAATTAATTTGAATTGAATTTTTAATACTTTCACAGCATAAATTGGCATATGCGTTTAATTTGAATTGATTGACAGCCCTAATTATTATGTACAATTATTATTATATACATACGGTGTAAGAGAATCTGAATTTAATATATACATATTATACTGTACATGTCATATGGACATTACACATACTTATACTATGTAATTTATATATCTTTATATCAGTTTGCACCAATCAGCCAAGACATTTAAACTGCCGACAGGTGAAGTGAATGACACAGATCATGGATGCAGGTCGGGCTGCAGTGGGTGAGGCTTTGACTCAGACATAATGACAGGAAACAGGTTGTTCCTGGTACTGAGCTTTAAGGTATGAGTGGCTGAGGGTTTTCAAAAATGGACCAGTGCAGAACTTTCTGAATTTTCCCAGCATGGGAGGAATAAAGTCTCATCTCGTCTCCTCTTATCTTCTCTTATCTTATCTTAACAAACACAGATGTCTGTCTCGCTCCTCTCTTACCTTTCAGCTGGTGTTTGTGCACAATATCGTTCAGACTCCTCAGGGTCAGCAGGATCTGAGCTGTATCCTGTGCACTCCATTCAGATGTCAGGCTTTCACTATTCTCTACCGCCACCTGTTGGTTCAGATCAGACACAACACATGTTTTTCTCAGTATGACAATGTGGGATGATGATGATGTGGAAAGCAAACAGCAGCTTAAAAATATCACACTGTCTCATTTTCTGTTTGCTTGTGTGAGTACAGACAGCGTGAGCTACATGTGCGTGCATGTTACAGCTTCTCAGACACTGATAGATTACCTTGAGATGCTCGAGGAGCTGACCTGACGAGGTGCAGTTCTGAGGTAAAGATTCATGTTCAGGTGCAGCGGAGGACAAGACTGCAAACACACACAAACTGCATATAATATCCAACTTTTTATCTTTGCATTATTTGTTTTCGCCGCACACAGTCTCTCTCATGACGCTCATTTCAGACATGTAAAACTGAGATTACCTGCGAGCGAGCAGAGCCAGATGAGTGTTCCCTGTAATGCCATGGCAACTGAATCAGACTTTTTAGGATCCAGCGATGAAGGCAGAAAGTTGGGACAGGAGGATTTATTGACTCAGTCTGCGGGAGCAAAGTTTACAGAATTGGCCAATGTTGTTATTTGCAGCCAAGATTGAAGTCTGAAGTGGACTGCCAACATTTCACAATCTTCCATTTCTAACGTATGATGCAACGTGAACTTTGGGCCTGCAGAGGTGGATATTATTAAGTTTTGTGTACAACTCCATTTCATATTTATTTGTGCAGATTTTTTTGCAACTGACACACAAATATTTCCTGATTTCTTGCAATAATACATCATTTGTTCCACTGTGCATGTCCCCGCTTCGTGCTGATGGGGGAGCTGGTAGCACACACTAACCCAAGTAATAAGCCTTTGTACTGTTCGTCTTCACACAGAACGCCACCACCACTTCTTAGTTGCAGCACATTATGAAGTCGGTATGAAATCCACACACACAAATGAACACAAAAGCCCGTCAGACACACTGGGTGACTCAGTGTCAGTCAGTAAGTTGTGGCGCGAAGGATGACTGTGTAAATAATTCACTGTGGATGTTATTCATTATGGATGTCTGACGATCTGGCAGCGGATGAATTATTGAAACTTTTAGGAAGAGTGATTGAGCTCATTAACACAGAGAATTGCCTTTTTATGTTTGATTTGAGGAACAAAGATTAGTCCTCCAAATGGACCTCGAAAGCTGTCATTATCTCGCCAGCGTGTCCTCTCACATGCTTCAATCCTTCGCCTTGTAGTCTGGGTTTCTTCTCATGTGTTCAAAGACAGAACACAAAGTCACATTTTTCTTTAATGTGTTCATGTTATGTTGCCCACAAATCCATACAGCACAGAGAACTCCCCTGCTGATTGGACGATTACATTTAATGAGAAGAAAAACAAACAATAATGAATAAATGAGAGCTTAAATCCATAATGTTCGACGTGTTGTTGTTGTTGTTGTTGTGGAAGCCTGCTGTTTATGTTTGTCAGCCTTTGGAAAGCATCTGCTATAGAAGTGTGACACGACCAGGTTATGCATATAATCATTTTGATGCATAAAGTCGCTGTGTAAAAACCTCTGACTTCATATATAAAAGTACAAGACACTCAGATGTGTGAGTGCCTGTAACTAGTGCTTGATAGTGTTACCAGTCACCACATGCTGCCATTCCTTCAGTTAGCTCCCTGTGTGATCACTAACTGTATATTTCCATCACTGTGTCAAAAGAAAACGGTTTTACTGAGCTTACACGGTGATGGTTAAAGGGCAGATCCACTGATTTCACACATCAAAGTCTGTTTACAGGTCTTGAGGAGTTCTATCGGATATGTAAAATTGTATAAAGCCTAGCACATGCTGAGAGATGTAACTACATGCAAGGCTAATGTATACAATGCAAAATGCCATAGGCGTGTGCTAATAATGTTTGCATGTTATATTTGTTTGGGAAACGTGTTTAGTATAAGACAGTTGTTTTGTCAGTGAACCCTATGAGTTCGAATAGAGCCGATTTGTGTACTCGTGTTGGAAATTGTCTCTATTAAATCATGTTTAAGGTGTGATTTGATTGTGTTTTAAATCAACTGAACTTTACAGCACTTCACAGAAACCCAACCAGCGACCAGTGTTCTGGAGATGTACCTGCAGAGTGACACAGTCACACCACCGAACAAAGAAGTTGGACACAGGACTTTCCCCAGTAGACGGGTGTTCAGAACTACATGTAGTTGAGTCACTTTAACATACATCCTCACCATGTTTTTTCCCCCCTACACCTAACCTCCATAACTTTACCTTAATTGTGCAACTTTCCTTTGACATTTGTTGACGCAACGTCATTTGTGGATGATACCCTACATGTCGTGGATCCCTTAGGAACCACTTGGTTAATGTCCAGGAATGGCCGTGTTCAAACATTTCGTTGACCCATCTGACCAATCAGATATTCTCCCTCTGCTGGTTTAGCAGCTCCATACATGGACGTATTAAGAGAAGCGGGCACAGTGTTGGAGGTGGGGCCCTGTTCATTGCTATGAGCACTGTTGAAACCAATTAGCCAAATCTTCCACATCGTGGGGTTCATAGTAATTTCCCGCTGGCTGAGCAACTAACTTAACCAGTTAAGTCAATAATTTAATCATGTGACTTCTAGAAATGTTATAAGACCAAATGGATCAAATCCTACTAGTGAAACAAATCGTTTTGTAGGTTCTGGCCCTCGGAAATATGTACTGACGTCTCGTTCTTTTTGGGCCCAATGCCATCGTGTGACGGACCCAGAAGTTGTAAGTCCACAGTTTGGCCACTATGTCAAACTGCCTTCAAAGCCTGGCGCTGTTCCTGGGTTCTTGGCTCGAGAGCAAAGTCACACTACTTCCTCCTTTGCTCCCGACAGACAAGAGGCTTAATTACAACCACCACTAGAGGGCTTTGGCACTTGGCCGTGAACATATGGCGCTTTGGGGCATTTACTGAAATGACTAATCCTCTGGTTTTTCTTTGGATGGCACACTCAAAGTGTACCCAAACATGTGGCACCTGTGTCTTTGTAAGACTGGGATCCCAGTGGTGTCCATATGGGCTCCTCTTGCTCTCAACTGCATGCTAAGAGCAAACAACAACTTCTAGCCATTGGAATTAAAATTAAATGACATCAAGTGCTTCTCTGTTGGCAGCCACACCATTATTAATTCAGTAACATATGGGTCACATTAAGCCAGCAATATGTTATATACGCACAAGTCCCCATACATAAAGAAAAGATGGTACGAGTGTTTGTATGATCTGGTTCTTCCATCAGTAGGACAAGGTCACACCTGAAGGGCCTTAAATCAATGCAAGTTAACTTTAACTCGTCTAATTACTGAGACAAAATGATTAATTCTGACAAACAACATCCACATAACACACTTCCTTATAGGACAGTTTGCAAGATATGCTACAAAACACACACAGTGTATGATATCTTATAAATTAGCACCTCACAAATGACGTTACATCCATAGGTTTAGGCAATTAAAGCAACATATCCTCATTGAATGGTTCATAGGATATCCTACGAATTACCGCCCCATGAATGACATTACATCCTTAACGTAAAGTTATGTAATTAACGTAATGTTACGTAGGTTAGGTTTAGGCAATTAAAGCAAAGTATCCTCATAGAACAGTTCGTAGGATATCTTACAAAAATGCAAAAACAACAGATTGTATGATATTCTACAAAAAGCAGTGCCCCACAAATGACGTTACGTACTCAACATGGAGTTACGTAATAAACGTAAATCGACAGAGGTTAGGTTTAGTCAATTAAAGTAACGTATTGTTCGTGGGATATCCTATGAATTAGCGCCCCAGGCAGGACGTCTTTAATGTTATGTAATTAACGTAAAGTTTCAGAGGCTAGGTTTAGGCTATTAACGCAATGTCTCCTCATAGAACGGTTCGTATTATATCCTACAAAAACAGTTCATAGGACATTTGATGCATAGTGCACCACAAATGGTATAACATCCTAAACGTAAAGTTACGCCCATAACGTAAAGTCACAGAAGTTGAGTTTAGGCAATTAAAGGAATCCTCATAGAACTGTTAATAGAATATCCTACAAAAATGCAGACACAGCAGTTATCCTACAAATTAGCAACCCACCAATGTACTTAATGTTAAGTTACATAAATAGCGTAAAGTTACGGTGGTTAGGTTTAGGCATTTACAGCAAGGTATCCTCACAGAACGATTTTGTAGGATATCCTACAAAGATGCAGACACACAGTTTGTACAAAATAGCCCTCCACAAATGACGTCACATCCTTCACGTAAAGGTGTGGGATTAACGTAAAGTTAGAGAGGTTAGGTTTAGACAATTAAAGAAAAATATCCTCATATAGTGGTTCATAGGATATCCTACGAAAATGCACACATGCAGCAATATGTATGATGTCTTAGGAATCAGCATCACATGAATGACTTTACATCCGTAAAGTTGTGTTATTAACGTAAAGTTACAGGGATAAGATTTAGGCAATTAAAGCAATTTATACTCAGAGAATGGTTCAAAGGATATCCTACGCATTAGTGCCCCATGAATGATGTTGCGTACTTAACGTAAAGTTACGTAATTAATGTTCACTAGAATTACTGTGGTCAGGTTTAGGGACAAGAAACATGGTAAGGACGTGCCGTATAATAAAAAGTTTACACGGTTCCAAACGCCCTTCTCCTTGTGACTTATCCATAGTCCCAACCTGTCTCCTACAGACCACTTGGGATTGGGAATTTGAATGCATTACTTTTTGTAGGAAAACAGTTACAAACTGTACATTCACTAAAATACAAAGTGTCTCCACACACCTGTCCTCTTTACATTTACATAAAATGTTTTTAAAAAGTCAATTAGATTCCAGAAGTGGCAGCATTAAAATTTTATGCTATGGTTCTCTGGAGAGGCACACACTCACAAGTCACACACAAACACATTCATGGGGCCAATCTACCTGCACCACACACATCAATACAGCACCACACACACACCCGCTGAAGCCCTTTGTGACTGTGTGGCATAAAAATGATGATGAATGGCGTGTATGATAGCAACAAGCTCTCCTCTCTGTCTAACCTTTCTCAAATACTCGTGACATTCTCCCCACGGTGCTCCTTGTCTACCTCCCTTAGAGGCATTGTGCTGAATTAGCCAGCCGTGGAAAACTGCTACTCTGTTGTCAAATGATTCACATGGATGAGCCTCAGAAAGCCGAGCAGTCTGAGCTAATTGGTATTCAGGAAGACGTCGCGCTACCTGTTTCAAAGACTTCTCCTGTTTGGGAGGATCACTGCGCCTCAAGGGAAAGTTTGAACGCAATCGCAGCTGATGAATAGCTAATAACGTCTATTAGCTCATTTTAATTACCCCTTTGCTTTTATCACGAGGCTGATTTATTTTCTTAACGCACTGAAGCCGCGGCGGTTGCAGATCCTTTTAAAGGTGCAGCACCCGGGCCTGTAGGAGATTTTGTAAGATTAATGTGCAAATGCCTTCGGAAGCAAGGGTTTAACACGGATATTCAACTCTGAGCTTGTAAAGATACAACCAAACTGATCTTGTCAGTTTAGAAAGGCTTTTCTGTCTAAACAAAAATCAAAGTGAAGGGAAGGAAGAGACGAGCAGGGAACAGGGCAGTTAAAAGTGGGCCTGATAACTCCAGCTGTGCCATATCAGACATTTGAAGCGCAGCGGGAGGCCCCCTAAAAGAGGCTTTCTTCTCCCTGTCTCGACTAACCTCGAACACTAATTAACACGCCATTATAGTGACAGAAATGTCTGCTGGTAGGATGAGAAGATGCTATGAAAAGTGTGACTGACAGCTCCACTCATCAGTCAATCGCCCACACTCTTTTTTGTCTCTATTGTTTAGTGAACACAAATTAGCTGAATGTCACAGAGGCCCCACTTACTGTACGGGCAAAGTGCAGCAGGAAAGAACATGCTGAATGAAAGACCATCCTCAGTGATGCGACGCGTTCACACTGTCACTTAGTCATCCGATGTGCCAGTCAGTCAGATTAACATGCAGATTGCTCAACACCTACAGGAACGAGGAGAACATCCTCGTACCGAAGCAACAGCCCCTGAACACACACCAGATGGAGGAAACTATTAATTTATCAAATATTTATAAGATGCAAATGTGAATAAAAAATGATGATGCTGTCCCTGAACACCTGTTTCCCTGCCGGCTTACCGAGCTCCTGTTTACCACCTGTCCTCTTACACACTTCCTGCCTTCCCGAACACCAGCAGTCCTGTGCGTTTACCTCGTGTCCTACCGCCTTTACATCTCGTTGGCTAGCTTTCTCACGTGCTACATACTTCTTTTCCATGAAACGTGCCTGTTTGCTCTTTACCTCCCCGCACCTCGCTTCTGTCTCTTTTCTCACCTCCTGTTTCCTTAGCAAGCTCCCACCACTATCAAAGGTTACCACCTAATTGGCTGTTAGTATGCTAATGACTGCCTGTGCATGTACATGTTGACAGATTGTGTGTCTATTCGACTGTCAACAAATCTATTTGTCAGGATGAGGAGCTGCTCACCTGGGGCTTCATTTATAACCGTCGTGTACAACCAAAACAGGGCCTGATTGAGCTGCACGCCACTTCCCACGCAAAAGATGTGAAACAAACTTGCATCTGTGTGGAAACTCTCGCCCTTCTTACACAGAGATTGTGCTATAGTGCTGCTACTAAGTCCCGTCTTTATGCTTCCTTTGCATTTTTACACAGAACCACACGACACTCTCATCATTCTGCTCCACTGTATGATTATAGCTTACCCAGCCAACATTTCTAAGTGAGGCCCATGTGGGCAATTGGTATGGGGCCAACATGGAACATGTGGACACTCCAATATAGGGCCCATTTTTCAGCCCATTTTCTTCCCACATGGGCTCCACACACAAATGTTGGCTGGGGCATTGTGCCTTATAAACAGTAACGATGGCAAAACATGGCAACATCAATCATTTACAGTCCCTGTTATGTGGGAGCCAAACTTAAATTTTACGTTAAGTCTACCTCTGCTGATCAGGAGAGCTTAACCTTGAATACTCCTGTAAGAAGGTACTGCAGAACTGTGGAATAAAAACACTTTCTTTTCAACATCGGAGTCCTGTGAGGATTTCTTCCTACTCAAGTGAATGTACAGTACATGAGTTAAGTTAGGGCAGGTTGTGAGCTTCAGCTCCCCACACTGTTAAATGGTGGTTTGCCCTCTGCTCGGAGTGTCAGGAGCTCTCATCGTTTCGTAAGTTGCGGCATTCACAGCGTCTGTTATTCTTTTTTGAGTCAGTTGCATACTTCTACTGAATACTTTTTAAATCTCCCATGGTGGGTCACATGCATAACACGTTGTCAAAACATCACGCCCGTGTTGCCCATGGTCCTGTCCTGCTGGTTGTCCTTTTTACACAGACAGTAGCCCCTTTTACACTGCCAGATTTTCGGCGAATGTTGGGCCGTTTTGCCGGCAAGCTGCGAGCGTTTAGACACACAGAGCTGAAATGGCGAGTTGATCCGAGGTGCCCAATTTTCCTCCTCGTAGGGTAGACATATTGGTGGAACCTTTTTGGTTTAAAAAGAACGAGGTGGTCTTCCGCCACGGGAGGGGCTGTTGATGACTTGCGGCACGTGCGACCCACTGGCGATGGATAAACAGGAAACAGCTGATCGCAGGAATGAGCATCTAGTAGCAAGAGGGAAACACAAATCTGACAGACACTGTAAAGATGAGCAACTGGGGAGACAAGGAATTGTTCTCGCAAACAAAGAGGCCACTAACCGTCAGATGACGGGGACGGTGAAGAACGGGCCGACTTACGAGAGAATCGCCGAAGGACTGACCAGCCGCGGCTTCCCTCCCACATCACTGTTTACGTCACACGCTGAGCTACACGTTTTGTTACTTGCTCACGCCCCCCATTGCCCTGAAAAAGGCGCATTCTGTATAAACAAAAGTAGGTAGTCCCCGATTTTGTTTTTTATCCTGCCAATGCTGAATGAAGACTGATTGGGCTTTCCTGCAAATTTGCACAATTCCTGTTTAAGAAGGGCTACTGTTTCAGCACTGTTTCTATCTACCGTGGCGGCTTAAAGGCGACACCACCCTGTCCCCCTATTCCGTGATTATACCTTACATACAGCACGCGAGATGGCATGATATCCCTGCCTTGAATAGGCGGTGTTAAAGACCCATGTAAGAGAAATTTTTGGGGGCAGAAGTAAATTGGTGATGCAGATGGTGTGGTGGTAAAAAGTGAATGTGTGAAGAATCATTATTTGCTTAATTTATGCTTCTAACACACTAACTTCTCTCCATATCATGTTGCTTATAAACCCACTTAACATTTAATTCATTTACACAGAGTCCCAATGTTTTCGTAATCGAGGTTTTGCTCGTGAGAGTGAGCCATAATTATTTCATTATCACCCTTAATTCAGTCTAAGCCAGCTCAAATCTTACATCAAATTCCACTCAATGTTTCATCAGTGCTGTTTGAACCCCACCCATGGAGCACTGAGGAGAGGGCCAGACTGCATGATACTGACACTCATGATCAGCTGTTGTTGATGCCAGGATGTGGCAGGTGGTCAGGTGTCAGATGCCGAAATCACGACAAAGTGGTGGTATTCAACGACTTTGGACTGAGAACAGGCTGCATGCTGTGCTGTGTTGTATTGTTTCTAGCAGTTACCTATTTACATCAGTGGGGTCGGACTAAACATCAGAAACATCTTAATCACAATTTTCCCAAGTTTCATCCTCATTTTATTATTTTAAGAATCAAACAGCAAATTCATTTGACATGATAACTCTAGATGTCCTACTGCTGCACTTCATTCATCAAGATGGCTTAATCATAATGTAGATAATGTTGGAATAACTCATTGAAAAACGTTGGCAATGAACAGAGCTCAGTCTGATTCATGCAAGTTAAAACACATAACACACGCATAAGCATCTATACATGGTCCTTGTTCAGCTTCCCAGCTGCTGACGAGCTCATACAACATGAAATAAAGCTCGGTGTATCATCCAGAATGGATCTGTGTTGTGGGGCTACGCTCTGTAGCTTCATGACAGAGGGGCACACAAAGAGCAAGAGTTCATTGTTCATGTGTTTAAAGGTTCAGAACGGCTGCCAGAAGCTGACAGGAGGCCAAAAACCTGCTGCCAGTTTCTTTTTATTTTTTCTCTTCCTTTCTTTTAAAGAACAAAAAAGCAGCATGAAAGCTTTTTAAATGGTGCGAGGAGGCTTTGTTAGCGATCGATAGAGTGTTTGCTAAAGAGAACTTTTGCTTTTAATGACTTGTTTGTTTTGAAGGGAAGAATCAACATCAAAATGTTCTTTACTAATACCTGTGCATGGTGGTGCTTTTCTTTTTTCAGGATAATGTGCAGAGATTAAGAACCTATTACCTTCACACATTGTTACTCAGACTATATAACAATTTAAAACCAAATCAAAAATATTCATGTTTATAAAAAGCCTCAGTTCCTTTTTAAACTGGCCGCCAAAGAGGACGTCTGGGTTTACAGCTCCTGAGGAAAACATGTTTTCTTCTGCGTCTTGTGGACTGGATTTCTCATGACTTCTTACAGAAGCTGATGACAAACGCAGACTGGCCAAGCTGTCTCCTGCTGGGATGTTTGGCATCGCCTGCTGGAGTCTTTCCAACGTGGTCTGTAGGAACTCAACTGGATGTTTGTCTTCCACATCAAGCGACGGGAAAAATGACAACGTCAGGTGCTGCCAAACAGATAGAACGTGAGCCACATGACCTCCTCTGGAGACCTGGAAAGGGGACAGACGACGGTCTCAAGAGGCAGAGCTGAAGCACACATTGACACAGTCAGGAGACAGGAAACACAAAGGGAGAGAGAGAGAGAGAGAGACAAGGACAGCATCCACACATAGGGGAGGCTGAATCTCCTGGAGGACAAAGATCCAGATCCAGACATCTGGAATGGGGCATCGCTAGCCAGGGGAGAGAGACAAAGATCCCAGGATGGCTGACGGTCCAGCACAGAGACGCCTCAGTGAAAAGAGAGGACGAGAAGGAGAAAATAGAGAGACACACAGCCTGCACACTCATGTGCTTGTGGGACACAAACAAACAGAGGGTTGGAGAGATGCAGTGGTTTTACAAAGTTTACAGTATTCTCGTCCAGTAATAGGCTTAATAGACTCGTTGGGACTGAGACTTCTTGAGACCTGCAGCCTGCTGACGTCATTTTAGCTCTGCGGACAGACATGAGCTCTGTATTCTGAGAGACAAGAGCCCTGATTGGAGTGTAAGGTTTAGGGAGATCAAGCAGATATGAGGAGGCGGGCCCATTTACAATATATCTAAGTCATTAGAAGCACCTTGTAGTGTGATCTCACAGGAAGCTGATGAAAGGAAGGTAAAACTGCTGTAATGTGCTCAAATCTTCTGGTTTCATTTAAGATTCTAGCTGCAGCGTTCTGAACCATTTAATATGTTAGTAAAACAAAAATAAATGTGTGTAATGAGTTTTCTACACCACAAAAAAATGTGTTTTTACCACCCAGCCAAGTTTGAATGATTAAAAAAAAAAAAAAGCCATGTGTATAAAATTAGGTTCAAGAATCGTGAAGAATGAGCAGTATTCTCTGCTGTGGCATGTTGTGGGTGTGTCTGTGACAGGAGCCAAAAAATGAGCCGCCACACAGCTATAGCCTCTTGTTAGCAGCTAACCTAGTAGCACCAACATACACAATCCTGAAGCTGAAGAACGAGCCAACGCGCAGTGACAGACTCTCGTTAGCTGCTGTCCTAGTGTCACAGAAAAATACAGGTTTCCGGAGGTGAGGAACAAACCACTGTGCAGCGACAAACTCTCATTAGCAGCTATCCAAGTACCACAGTAACATACATGACCCCATACATGAAGAACAAGCCGCCATGCAGTGACAAGACTCTCACAGCTAAAGCCTCTTGTTGGCAACAAACCTAGTAGCACAGTACCATACATGACCCCAGAGACGAAAACTGAGGGTGCTTTCACACCTACCTCGTTTGGTACGGACTTTAGGACTTTTCCGTTTGGTCTGGACCAAGGTGTGAAAGCTCCCCTGGACCATGGTCCAGACCAAAGACCCGAAATTTGGTCCGACCAAAATAGGTGGTCTTGGTCCGGACCAAACAAAATTTGCAGTGTGAAAGAATATTTTTCGATAGTTCAGACTTTTAAACCCTATGGGCCCGAACGACGCATAGTGCGTCCAAATTCACACCTGTTCTTCTCTGTGGATTTTTGCCGCAACTGTGTGTCATAGCAAGAAGAATGTGCATATCACGTGAAACAGCGGAACAGTAGCTTTCCGCCTTTGCACACCCAGACAACTGTAGCCTAATTATGCATGCATGGCAGCATGACAGGGCAGTTGTCACCATATACACTGAGGGAGACAAAAACCACTATTCAATGCAACTATCTGCAATCAGCACATAAATGTATCTCTATATCGACTGTCCCGTCACATCTGATGTCAGATCAAAGGGGATTGGCACCGTTTGGCACGCGTAATGGAGCTGCTCCCGGCTGTGCAGCCAGCTGTGCGGCCGGCTCACCCGGCTCATCCTCCTCCTCCTCTTCCTGCTGCTGCGGCGTGGCACCGTTTGGCACGTTTGGCACGCGTAATGGAAACCCAGCCTGATTTGATTAACACAGCTGCAAACTAATGAGTTCACATCCCTCTCAGCCAACCACAGACAGCCACAGCATCAGATAGGGAGTATATATTCAGCATCTGTCATCTTAGGAAAGTCAAAAGAAAAGAAACAGAGTGAGACTGCGAGAGAGAAAGAGAGAGCGCGCGCACGCACGAGAGAAACGCTGTCAACAAATTGTAAGTTATGTTGCTGCTCTCTTCTGCCATGGCTAATTGAGTAAACTCTCATTACGCCTTCACGCGGCGCATGTAATGGCGAGGAGAGGGGCTCATTTGATTGGTGTGATGTGAATCGGCTGTGTAAAACCCACTCCACGTCCTCTCTCTAGCAGCTAACAACAGCTAACGTTAGCACAAAGTGCACACGCAGTGAATGGTAAATGCCACCAGGCCAGGTAGCAGATTCAAGCTGAGAGACTGCAGTTAAGTTAGTGACAGTGATGGTCATGTATTTATTAGACTGAAAGAGCTCAGAGAGCCTGTGGAACGTAGCACACTCGCTGGGGGTCGTGTGAAATGACTGATGTTATGCGCTCTGACTCTAGCAGTAATGTAGTGGGTAATGGCTTCTGAAAAGGATGGCTCCAGGGCATCATTAAGCCACCATTTTAGGTCAACCCCAAAAAAATCCTGGACACCTGGAAATGATGTTAGCAATGTTTTAACTCCACAATTCAGTATTAGCTACACAGTTCAAAGTCTTGTCAACTGTTTGAGACTTGAAACTGGCTGGGTTTAGCAACTCATTGCTGTGTTTCCAGCAGCTTTGTAGTCACTTAAAATAGGTGTTTTTTAGTGACCCCTTGCTGCGTTTAATTCTGTATAATAGTGCCTGTAAAAACAGGATAAGTTAAGCCACAACATCTTTTCTGAACCATAACCGAAATGTTTTTGTATCTAAACATAACCACACATTAACCACAGCGTTGTTGATGCTACATTATAATGTACAAGTGTAACACATCAGTGGTTTGCAGAAATGTGCAATGCCTGGGTTCGAGAAACTATAGTGGAGTCGAGAGTTGCTGTCACTTGATTGAAACGGTGTGGAGCGCGGCCAGCATGACAGTGTTATCTTAATTTTGAGCAGGAAATTACGTGAAATCAAGATTTTCACAGCAGGGAATAATCATCTCCTTTTGCAGGCACTCACAGCTGAGTATCATCAGCGTAGCAGTGTAAATTAATTCTATTATAGCATATAATTTGGCCAAGAGGTGAAGTATAAATAGTGAAGACTAGAGAGCCAAGAAAAGGTCCCTGCGGTTCTCAATAATTCACATCCGAAATGTTTGATGTAGCATCATTATTGGAAACACACTGTGTTCTTTCAGATAAGTAAGCCTTTAACCACCTGAGAGCCGGAGATGCCAAATTATATACAGTGCCACCAAACATCTGTGGATGTGTAAAAACATTTTAAAGAGAGGAAGAAAAAAAAAAGCAGCTGGCAACCTTTTGCTTCAGCTGTGTTTTTTTCGCTCTCTCACTCAGTCATTTGCTGTTTCTCAGAGACACTGATGCTGCTAATGGGCCCTGGGACGATAAAAGGCTTTTCAGATTAGTGCTCCAAAAGCAGCTTTAGGATTCTTCCCGGTCCCAGCTGTGGGACCCTCCCTTGTTGGGGAGTTTGGCTCTGCGAAACATTTGGTTATTCCAGGAAGAGAAGTTTTATGAAGACAACTTTTGAAGGTTGAATTGCGACGTTATGTTCGGCATGTGATGTGTGTGCTCGCAGAGAAAGAGTGTGGTTAATGTGTTGTGCTGTGTGCGTTTATGTGTGTTGATTTCCATTTGAGACAGTGTGCATATCTGTCTGTCTGCGTGTGAGTTATCGCTTTAATTTCCCGCCTTTATGTGACTGTAAATGAACGCTATTTGAATCAAACGAACTGAGGCTCATAAAAGTGCCTGTGTTGAGATAGTGGATCTAGTTAAGTTCCTTCTCACATTCAAAATGGAGCAAGCTGATGGGCGGCAGCAGAGACAGGAGCTGAAAGGAAAACTCTCCGTGATATCTTAAAAATCTGATCCAGACTGATGATTACAGTCTTCCCCAGGGCTTCTTTTTGTGACATCACACTTAATACTGACCCGCAACATCAGAAAGAGGAGCACTATATAAAGTCAAAGCATAATGTGGGTGGAGGCGCAGTCAAACAGACTCATCCACATTTCCACTGCAGCCAGCCCTGCAGCAAATATATTCCTATTACTTATTTAATTTCTTTTTCAGACTATTGTGGAGGAAAAAGATAGAAAAAGGCATTTATTCCAAAACGATATATCCATTCTAATATATCAATTTTGGAGAGACTTCACTGCCTGACATTCACAAGCCAATTTTTCTCAAACACAGGTGATTATAAAACAGAAATTGAACCAATTTGTGAGGAAATGTCTTAAAACGACTGAACAGTACGTCCTCTGAGTACTTATCATTAATGCATTAAGCACTAATTTATTCATAAAGCCTCATTTTGGATTGTAAATGTTCTAATTTTCATGAGGACAACAAGCAAAAAAAAAAAAAGGTTTACTGCATGTTTAAGCTGCACATATAAACCTGCATTGTGTTGCTGGAGAAAATGAGTCCATCAGATATGACTGCAGTCTGCAGGGATCAGCAACATGCATGCCCCGGAACAATTATAGCATTTTAATTGCATGAGAGAAAATATAATAAGGTCACAAGACTTCCCATAGAAAAACGAGGACACCGGTGTTTACATCGAGATCAGCGTTAACATTAAATTTGCATGTTTTAGCAACATGAATAAATAACGTGCTCGTGTTTGCCGTGCACTTGACCGATATGATTCCACATTGTTTATCCACCACTCCTTAAAACATCATACATATGATGAAGATGTGAACTAGTTTCAAAATGTTGTCGTGCAAAAATAATGGTTAACGGCCGTCAGTGTCTGATTCTGCTGCACAAGACACTTTAGCGTCTGTAAATGCATGATAATATCGGTACATCATTGGTGTCGGATGATATCAGCTTAAAAATGAACTCAGAGAGCTTTGTGTTTCATGTCTCCATCTGCTGCTGGGCCGTCATGATAAGAGTGTGCATGTATAATATGATGTTAATTCCACTACAGAAGAGACTTGCCGTAAAGTTCAAGAATGTCCGAGCAGGTGTGGTGGATGGGTCAAGCAAACACAGAACATTCACCTACAAGACCTTAGTTCATGTCCCTTGTGAAATGTTGGGTTTCTTTTAAACACGTTACATATTTAACGTCTCCTGATGTACTCATTAAGTTATGTACACTAAGTTAAAGGAGCTATATGTAAGAAATCTAAGGCAAATAGTTGTAAAATCATCCTAATATGTCACAGAGAATAAGGAATAATGTTCATATAACATACTGATCTCACCGACAACAATAGTACAGCCACAATATTCACATTTAACAAACAATTTTACAGCCTGTAAATCATGTTTATGTTTTGAATTTGTGTTTTGGCCTGTTGCGCCACCCACCGCCATCTACCAGTCACGCAGTCAGTAGAGCCTCAGCATCAGTTACAGTTACGACTGAGCTACAATGGCTGACGGTGCGACTAAACCCAAACGACATCGTTATGATTCCCAAAAACGCCAAGACAAAACTCGGGGCAAAACGATGGTCTATACAGGAGACGCTTGTGAACGGTGGAGACGGTCGAAAGTGGAGAAGAATTTGAAATCGGATGCAAAGTGGCTACTCTTCTCCTCAACGGGTAAGCTTTAGCCAAAGTTGGCTAACTAGCATCATAGCTAGACGGGGATGGACATTTCCAATACTTTCAACTGTTATTCATTTTCGATCATACATTGTAGCATACACTGTTGGCAGCATGGCAAGCAGCATTAGCAGTGTCCCGGTACATAGCATTAGCAGCCGGCTCCTCCTCCTCTGTATCCTGGCAGCAGCGTTAGCAGCGTTAGCAATAGTGAAGCCGAACTTGCTCGAACGGTCCGCTGGAAAACCAGAGATGAAGGATGCGGCGACGCAGCCCTGCCACAGCAGCCGCCCGTGGGCAAATCCCCAATTTCCAGTATTTTGCATTTGAGTGCAGTAACCGTTTTGGCCACATTCTTACATACAGCACCTTTAAGTTACCAAACAAATGTACTTTTACCCAAACCATGATCTTTTTTTGAAACCTAACCAAGTCGTTTAGTTGCCTAGTGCCTCTCGACTTGGATCGTGAATTATAATGGATTGTTGTATGCGATAATTCAGTGTAGTGATAATCGTGTAGTGTCTCAAAGTAGACAACAACCGAGGCGTCCCAACAGAAAGTCTAGCATGTTTGATTTTCTTTTTGTTGTTCACGACTTCTCCCATCACAGCCGTCACTTTCACCAATAGGAACACAGAGCGATCTGCTGTCATAAAAACTGTATGACAACAACAGCCAAGCCTTTTAGATATTTCCTGAAGGGACGTTACCACACAGAGTAAAAGTAAACAGCAGAGGCACTGAGCACTGTCATTAGCATCAAGCTAGCAAACAATCTTCATAATGGAGGATATAAAGGAATAAAATTCTTTTACTCACCACAACTGCAGAGGCTCCCAGCTTCATTTGAAACAGACTACATTAGAAACAGGACTAAATACAGGATTGGAATAACCCGATGACATCACACACATCATGAAAGACGACCAGGGATGATTGCTCGTGGTTCAGCGTGTAGTCAGTCATGTCTGTCGGCCAAGTCACACTGTCACAGTACAGTTTTATGACTCAACAATTGCCTAATCTGACATTGCGACATTAGGAGTGAGAGCGTGTTGAGGATTACACTATAGCCCTGACCAATCAATGTAAGAGTTCTTGTGATTCTGACATTTTATAAAATTTCATTTCAACATGCGATTGAAAAAATGATTAGTTCACAGACGGATGTTTTTGCTTTTTCCCCCTCAGTCATTTCATTCAGTGTCTTTCGGGTCATCTGCTATTTTTACCTTCCTGCCCTCTAACTTTCCTCCACCACAGCGGACCGCAGCAGCATTAGCATATGAGTCAGAGCACCAGAGGGCGACACATACTCCGACGTTTAGTCTCCATGCTAAATGTGCAGAGCAGAGCAAGACGGCTGACTTACGTGTCAGGTGTTATTTGCCTCAAAACCTGCTCTGTGTGAGTGTGCGGATGGGTACGTGGGTGTTGGGTGAAGTCTATGTGTGTGTGTGTGTGTGTGTGTGTGTGTTTGTTTAACACCACAGGACCTAAGCAGATGCTTCACTAAACACATCAGAGAGAGGTGCTCCTTCCTTCATTATTTATAAATGTCACAGTTGTCATTGTTTTTCGCCACACTCAACCCTGTCCACTGCAAATGCCACAGTCTCGGCCCAGTGTCTGTTTTCTGTTATTCCTTTTATTGTTTTTGATTCCAACACACAAATCAATACTTCAGAAAAAAATCTGACAGGGAAAGTAAAAAAGGAGCCAGCGTCCCTGAGCAGCGACTGTGGAGGTGCCTCTAGCTGTAAAACTCAAGCCCTAATTTCTCCTCTAAGCTGACAGAAAACTGTGAATGAACTGAGCAGATCACAGCTGTTTAACCATGTGAATGTGATGTGTGGTGTTGCTACAACAAGCATTCGTCCACACTTAACCTCCTCTATGTAACAAAAAGGTAACAGTTATAAATAAACCAGAACCAATAAAAAAGAAATTCCCATCTTCTGAAAGCTGCACATAAATTTGTCTACAGCATACGCTACATTTTTGGGGGGCAGACAGTAGAAGCTGTTTGCGTTTGGTTTCCACACGCGAGTCTCCTGCCAGTCACCAGAGCACGTGTGTGCTTCATGCAGCGACCTGTTTGTGTACTAAGGGCATGTTGCGTTATAACCAGCGCAGGGTGAACGTGAGAAACGAGCAAATCAGCAGCGAGTGAACTCAAGCGCAGATGATTGCACCACCTGAAGCTTTTTGACTAATTGATTAAATGTTTGTCTGCAAGCAACAGCAGCTGGTTTCAAGTTCAAGGTGCACACAGCCTCATCCCATCATGGAAATATGTGACCTTCACTCTGGTTAGAAACTCACTGGTTTAAAAAAGCCAAGAAGCTCAGTTCATTGCAGGGATCATTGATTACATTAGTCCAAGGGCCAGACTTTCTCTACGCAGGTACTGTGAGGGCCGGACTTTCACATGAAAATAAATAAATAAATGAAAATACAGACAAAAACACATTAATTTAGGCCTAATTAGTCGGGGTGGGGAATGTGAGTGTGAATGGTTGTCTGTCTCTATAGCCCCTTTTACACTGCCAGATTTTCAGCGAATTTTGGGTCGTTTTGCCGGCAAGCTGCGAGCGTTTAAACACACAGAGCTGGATTGGCGTGTTGATCCGAGATGCGCAATTTTCCTCCTTGTCCTCGCAAACAAAGAGGCCATTAACCGTCAGATGACGGGGACGGTGAAGGATGGGCCGACTTATGAGAGAATCGCCGAAGGACTGACCAGCCGCAGCTTCCCTCCCACGTCACTGTTTACGTCACACGCTGAGCTACACGTTTTGTTACTTGCTCACGCCCCCCATTGCCCCGAAAAAGGCGCATTCTGTATAAATAAAAGCAGGTAGGCGGCATTTTGCTGCACTCCCCGATTTTGCTTTTATACTGCCAATGCTGGAAAAAGACTGATTGGGCTTTCCTGCAAATTTGCACAATTCCTGTCTAAAAAGGGGCTAAAGTGTCAGCCCTGTGATAGTCTGGTGACCTGTCCAGGGTGTACCCGGCCTCTCGCCCAATGTCAGCTGGGATAGGCAGGGATAGCAGTCACGGAAAATGAATGAATGGATGAATAAAACTTTATTTATATAGCACCTTTCATACAATAAATGCAGCACAAAGTGCTTTACAATAAGGGAACTATGAGCATCAAGTACTTCACATGAAAATAGACATGACAGACTAATAACTCGTAATACTCATAATAAATCATAAAAAAATCGTAAAATGAAATAAAGTCTCAAATCATGACAACATAAAATTACAGAATTGTAAAACTATAAATCATAAAATCAAGTAAGATACAGTTTAAAAGAGTTGCAGTAGCATGAAGCGTAAAAAGGAAGAGTTTCAGACCTGTATCAGGAACATCAGAGCTAGTTAAAGGCTAAAGTGTGTATTTGTACATGTATGTATTTAGCTTTTTTTGAGTAAGCTAGCATCCCTGATATTTATAGATAGAGTTTTCCACAGCTTTAGAGTGTCGCTGACAAAGGCTGCATCCCCGATCTTCTTCCGGCTGCTGTTGGGAACCTCCAATGAACAAGCAGCAGATGATCGAAGCGTTCTTGGAGGCAGACAGTTAACAAGGGTCAGTAAAAAGTGCATCACAGTAGTCGGGTCGGGTTGACATAAAGGCAACTATGCTCTATGGAGCTGCCATAAATGATGCACCGTCCTCTAAAAGCTAAGCTAGTAAAGTATTGTCAAATATCTCAACAACTACTGGATAGATTTTTGAACATTTGTCAATCCTAATGACTTCAATGATCCTCTGACTTTTTATCTAGCACCACCAGACGCTTGACATGTTTGCTGTCAGACTGATATGACTTGACAGCTGCTGGACTGATTGCTATGATATTTTATATGCGCATTCATTCCCCAGCAGATGAATTATTATGTCTCTCTTTTTGTTAACAAGCTCCAATTGTGTCCATGACAAAACCACAGTGACTGCAGAGTAGGTCAGGATGGTTTATTATTTGGTGTAATTGGGAGAAAATCTTGCTGATTCTTACGGACATTTTAGAGCCCATGTGACAGTTTCAATAAATCATTCAGATTGTTGCACGTTATGTTTTTCTTTTTGAATAAAAGTATCGAGAAGAGACGGACTTCAGAGACAAAGTGGAAAGGGTTCGGGCAAAACAGAAGTTTCTGGGACAGCTTTAGGATTATTTTTACAGTTTCACTGCTTTATTGGACTTTATGGAGAAACGGTGAGATGAGCATGAGAGGCCTGATGACATGAAACATAAATCACGAGCTGGTGTCAGAGTCATTTACCACTTTATGGCGGTAGATGCTTCTTAGGCTGGTATGCCATGTGAGACAGTTTTATTACCTCATGGGACACGTCTGTGACGGAGTCTGCATTTATTTAGCATGAAACTCAATGTTCAGAATTATTCTGAATTATTATTTTTCCTCTTCAGACTGAAGTGCTGAGATGGGAGCAATTTGGATTCAATGGAAAGGAAGCTAAATATGTCTGAGGAGTTTTGATTTTAGGTTAAGTCCAAAAACTGACAAATGACTCATTATGTAAACTGAACATGACGGACTGGAGAAGGGTCCTTATTGGACCTCAAGCAAAACATGGTTACAAATGTGGCTCCTTAAGAAGCTGTTTGCATTTATTTCAATGTCAAGATCGACATTTTGGAAGAGGAGTAATGAGTGTGCAGCTTTCCATCCTCTGCAAGACAGCAGCTCAGTAGAAGCTCGTAATGATAGCTTGACAGAAATGATGGCTCTTTTCAAATTGGTCACAATTAAGAGTGAGCTGTCACCAGTTTTAAAGTTACTGCAGTTAAATGATGCAGAAAGTTGTGATGGCTGCTAGTAAATAGCCGCCTCCTTATTTTTTAAGGTGTGTTTCACTTCAGAGCTGCTTGTTTAATGCACCATTTAGTTCGGCACAGTTGCTAACTGCATGGCAGCAGAGCTCCTTGACTCTGGCAGGTTCAGACCTTTACTTGTGACACATCTTTGAGGCTGATATTAAGCTCTTCATTAAAATGATGTGTCATTTAAAAAGTCAGAGTGAGACAGTAATCTGTCGTCTCCTTTGGTCTGAATCAGGGACTCATGTTGTTCCAGAGTTGTATAATTGCCTAGAGTTGGTTCGTGTTCTCACGGCAGCATTTACAAGAGGACCAGATCAAATGCCTTGTGTGAGAAAGCTGCTCTTGATTGGTCAGAATTTCCATGTGGGAAAAATCCAGGAAGTAAAGCAGTCCGGTTCGTTTGTCCCTGTTTGTTGTAGGTTACATAGCATGAATTTGAAAGGAGGGAAATGGGGATTGGCTGACAACAAGGGTGTGGTGGGGAACACTAGGGTGGAGCAAACAAGACTCATACAGAGCAGGTGTGAAGGGGAGACTCTGGGAACAGGGAACGAGACTGATGGAAGGCAGGTGTGAGAGAAAACAGCCGGGAAAACACACAAAGACAGAAAGTGAAACCAGGCCCGAAGTGTTGGCACAACTTTTTTGTTTTTCTTTGGTGTTACCTGATTGTACCTGAACATTCAAGGCTCATCTCATTTTTCCCCCATGTAGGGCAGCTGTATGCACTATTTTCCAAACCATCTCAGATAATAAAATGTCTAAAAACCTGCACATCATTTAGGAAAAACATCCAAGTATTCAAGGAGCGTACATCCATTTTCTATCTAATTGTTCTCCAACTGTCTTCATCATTCTGAGACCGAGACACAACAAACGTTGAGGATGACTAATTTCCTCTCCTGCCTCCTGAAAAGAGGCAACAATTATCTGATGTTGCTATTTCTGAGTTACATAACGTAGGCAGAGTAGTGATTTGGCGTAAACAGCATTTATTTTCTTTGAACCTATTTTTGTGATACTATGCTGGAGAAGAGTTCACAGAGTGAATGTTTATCTGACAGATCTGCTACATTTGAATCCCCGCCATAATAATCTGGGCTGCTCTAATTGCAAATCAAGGATCCTCAACAATGCCAACTGAATGTGGTCTTCAATACTCTGAATTGAACATTAGGCCAACAGAAGAACATTCACTCAATTATATTAGATTTCTTCGGGGAATAGCAAAGAAGGGTGAACAATGTGGGCATATATTTATCTGAATGACACACAGTTGAAGGTTTACCTTTCAGTCCTGAGCCTCAATTAGACAACTTTAAACCGATGATAAATAGAGTTTGTTTCTGTTTACTCTTGAAACTTTGTTTTCAGTGCCGTCATGTCAGTTTTAATTGCGTAGATTTCCAGCTGAGAGCAGAATGCTGGAATTTCTATTTAACTGGAAATAAATGGCATTGAGTCCTATCATTGAATCATGTTGCGGATCCAGTGGACAGCCTGCGACTGGCCCTCAGGTAGACCATCTGTCCAGATAGACAGGCAGATGGCCAGATGGCCTAACATATTTACTGGCCCCGGGGTCCCACAGACAGACAGACAGACAGACAGACTGGGAAGGAAACTGGAGGATTTCCACATCGGTCTCCTGCAAAACACAAACACAAACACACACAAACAGATTCTCTCCGTCACAGATGTGCACACATAAAAACACACACACAGACTGGAAGGTGATATTCTGATCACACAGGTTTTGATACCATCTGAAAGAAAGCATTGAGGATCTAACGGGAACCACAGCTGGGACTGTGTGTTTATGTGTGTTACACAAACATGGGTCACTGTCACACCAGTCACAGGAGTGATGTGAGAATCAATACACTTCATCTGATATCAGCTGTGTGGTTTGTGCTCTGCCACGTCAACATGACAACAGTCCTGGACAAAAAGAACACTGTGTGATGAGTACAGTGATTCAGAGATCTGAAATATCTTGAGGTCTGCATGATGAGGAGAGACAAATAGTTTATGATCCTGTTTGAATTGTGCTTTTTGGTTTTTAAGTATAAGACAGGGAAAATACAGGAACTAAAAAAAACAACCATTGGTCTCCTGGGGAAAGTCCTGTGTTCTGTGACCCATCCACCAGGCCAGCTTGCCTCCTTATGGGACCACTTTCTTCATTAGTCTTGCAGGGGCATTGGGCGGTTCTCCAGGCTGCTCAGTTTGAACACCTGGCTCTCCTCCACCTGCAGCACCTACCGGCCGGCACCCGTGTGTTGTCCGCCAACCTGGCATACGGTGTGCAACACGCCCATGTCACCACACTCTCCTCCCACCACCCCAAATCTGCACAGACTGACCCGTCCGCTACTGATTGATGTCCTCCCGGTCCCAGTTCCTATGTTTTTAGTTCCACCTCTGATCAGAACACACACAATACTGGACTTGGACCTTCCGTTTTCACTAATAATTCACCAATTCCTGTCATCATCACGCAGCGCCAGCAAAGCAGATTTCTCAATTTTCACTCAGTGAACTTCAATAACCTCAGACCTCTCCCAAAACATCATCAATCCACTTGTACAGTCCGTAAACCACCTGTCACCATCAACATGGCACTTTTAAATGTTCGTTCCCTTGTGAACAAATCTTTTATTATGAATGACCTGATTTTAGATCATAAGTTAGATTGCATTCTTTTAACAGAGACATGGCTTGGCACTGACGCACCAGTTGTTCTCACCGAGGCCTGCCCACCAGATTTTAACTTTTTATTTTCTACCAGGGGTGGTAAAAGAGGAGGCGGAACTGCTTCGATCTCTAGAAAGACATTAAATTCAAAGAAAGTGTTTTTAAACAGCTACTCATCATTTGAGCTTCATGCCTTTGTTTTTAGCAGTCCTCCTATCCTTTGCATTACTGTTTACAGACCACCCCACCACTCCACTTCTTTTATCAGTGAATTTTCTGAGCTTTTATCAACAATACACACCACCTATAACAGAATTTTAATAACTGGTGATTTTAATCTGCACATTGATAACATCTCCGACCCACTGTCGAGAGAATTTTTAAACCTTTTAAACTGCATGGATTTTAACCAACATGTAACACAGCCAACTCACAACAGAGGACACACCCTGGACCTGGTCACAACCTATGGCCTGTCCACTGGTGTGTCCTCTGTTGTTGACCTGGCTGTATCTGACCACTATTGTGTGTATTTTAACATCACCGGTTTTAATCATCAGGAGGCCCCGGTGAGAACGGTGAGGAAACGCTACCTTACTTCCGAAGTGGTTACAAATTTTATCGAGATTTTACAGAGCACCCCTGCTGAAATTTTACCCGCACCTTGTGATTTTATTGTTGACAATTTTAACAGTAAATTGAAATCAACATTGGACTCTGTGGCTCCACTTTTAACTAAAACCATAAAAAGTAAACCTAAATCCCCATGGAGAACGGATGAAATCAAAAAATCAAAAGGAAAATGCAGGAGTGCGGAGAGAAGGTGGAGAAAAAGTAAACTCACAGTCCATTATGAAATATTACGTGAACAACTCAAATCCTACAATAAAACCGTCAAACAGGCAAGATTATCCCATTTCTCAAAACTCATCACAGATAATAAAAACAACCCTAAAATTCTTTTCTCCACCTTCGATCTTTTAACAAATCCCAATTTTAAAAAACCTTCAGAGGCACCAACAGACGCTCTCTGCGAGGACTTTGCAAACCACTTCGGAAGTAAAATCAATGACATTAGGTCCAGTCTTTTAACACATCAAAATGTAACTTTTAGCACATCTGGACAGTTGCTTTTATCCGAGGAAACACTGGAGAGTTTTGCCCTGGTTAATGCAAGGACACTTGGTCGAGTTTTCTCCCAAGTAAAGCCCACAACCTGCCTTTTAGATCGCTTTTAAAGGCGTTTTATGGTTTCTTCGAGGAACAGATTTTAAATATAGTAAATTGCTCCCTTCAGACGGGCGTTTTCCCCACCTCCTTTAAAACGGCGGTGGTGAGGCCCCTTCTGAAGAAGAGCAATTTAGACCTCAACATTTTTAATAACTACCGTCCTGTATCCAACTTACCATTTTTAAGTAAGATTTTAGAAAAACTGGTTTTTAACCAATTAATTGATTTTTTAAATACAAACAATATTTTAGAGAAATATCAATCTAGTTTTAGAAGGAACCACAGTACCGAGACAGGCCTTTTAAAGATTTTAAATGACATCAGGTGTAGCGCAGACTCACAAAAACTCACAGTCTTGGTACTACTGGATTTAAGTGCTGCCTTTGATACAGTAGATCACCACATTTTATTGAATATGCTGAGAAACCTGGTTGGTCTCTCTGGTACTGTTTTTAACTGGTTCTGCTCTTATCTCACAGATCAATGTTTCTTTGTAAGTATGGATACATGTTCCTCCAGAACACATGAAATTAGGTGTGGGGTGCCCCAAGGGTCAATTTTAGGTCCAGTTCTTTTTAATCTTTACATGCTTCCCTTGGGGGACGTCATCAGGAGACACGGCATCAGCTTCCATAGCTATGCTGACGATACACAGTTGTACATCGCCGTGTCTCCTGATGACTCAGGGCCAATTGATGCCCTTTTTAACTGTATTTTAGATATCAAGTCATGGATGGCAGAGAATTTCCTACAGCTCAACCAGGACAAAACAGAGGTTTTAGTTATAGGTCCTGAAGGCCAGAGAGAGAAACTTTTACCAAAACTACAAGATTTTAAACCCGCACAATATGTAAAGAACCTGGGCGTTATTTTTGACTCTGAGCTCACTTTTATTCCACACATAAAAAATATTACAAAGATAGGTTTTTACCATCTTAAGAATATAGCCAGAGTCCGCCCGTTTCTCTCTCAGGCCAGCACGGAGGTTCTGATGCATGCTTTTATCTCCTGTAGATTAGATTATTGTAATGCCCTGCTCTCTGGTCTTCCCAAAAAGAGTATTAATAATCTACAAATTTTACAAAACTCAGCCGCACGCATGCTGACGAGGACCAGAGGGCGGGAGCACATTACACCAGTTTTAAAATCGCTGCATTGGCTCCCTGTCTGCTTCAGGATCGATTTTAAGATTCTTTTATTAGTTTTTAAATGTCTTAACGGTCTTGGACCATCTTATCTATCTGACCTGATTTTATCATATCAACCCTCGCGGACCCTGAGGTCCTCTGGCACCGGCCTTTTAACCACACCACGAGTTAAAACAAAAACCCACGGTGAGGCTGCATTTAGCCATTATGGACCTTATCTGTGGAACAGCCTCCCAGAGAACCTCAGGGCCGCAGAGACTGTTGATATTTTTAAAAGGAAGTTCAAAATTCACCTTTTTAATCTGGCTTTTAACTGATTTCTTTTACTCTCTTATCTCCCTTATTTTACTACTTTTTATCCCTTTAATCTTTTTTTTTTATTTTTTTTTATTGTATTTATTTTTATTTATTTTATTTTATGTCTTGTGCATTTTATTACTTTTAAATTTTCTAAACCCTAACACTTTTTTATACATTTTATCATTATTGCCTGTTTTTATTCCACTGTCTTAATCTTTTAGTTTTTAGCTCCAGTGTTTCCTCATGGGGGCCCTCCACACCGGGAGTTGTGTCTGGTCTGCCCACGGGGGCGTCGCCCTGGGAATCCCTCAGACCCGGGGGACTGGGGCGGCTCTGCAGTTGGTGTGGTGTCTGCCCTGGTCTGTCCGGGTTGAGGGGGGGTCTCTGTGGCGGTGCTCCCTGTGGCTGTGGACTGTGGTGCCTCTCTGTTACCAGTCTGCTTACTGTATGTGTGACTGTGGGACTGTGGGTGTGTGTGCAAATGTTTGTGAGTGTGAGTGGGGGGGGGGGTACATGTGGGGATGGGAGGGACGGGCTTTCACTTTTTATTGTTGTATGTTTCATTATTTTATTATGCTTTATCTTGAGAAGCATATATATAAATAAAGTTTTGATTGATTGATTGATTGATAGTCTGTAACATGACCGCAGCCTTCCCAAATATGTGGCTTATACACAAATTACTGGCTCAGGATTATGTAGAATATGCATGAGTTTGGTGCATTACTCATCACGGGAAAACGTACAAACAGTGCAGGAGAACAGTCTGTACTCAGTGATACAAACGTCTGAGACACTGCAACTTTCTTGACCTGCAAAATTATCTTCAAAATTGACATTTGATTTGTAAATATGTTGTGCTGCCTGCTATGAACACAGACTCAAGCAAGAATCTTGACTTAATTTAGTAACACTGAAATGTGTGGCACAAAAATAGTACGAAGATTACACTAGAAAAAAGAATCAATTATCAAAACTGCAACGATTTCATATTCTATGTTGGTACATTTTTGTTTGTACCTCACTATAGCCCCTTCTACACTGCGTCATCAAGGCGGGAATTTCATGTTGTTATTCTGCCTCACTGCTCTGTATAAAAGGTACAACTGCAGAATGGGGGGACAGTTGTTTTGCCTTCAAGGCGACATCGGAGGTATTAACAGCACGAAATGACTTCTGACTTCAACAATATGTCATTTAAATGTTTAACTGTAATTCAGGAGGTGTAAGTTGTTGAGGAATGATGAATGGATGGATGGATATGTTGGTTGTTGGTTCAGTCTCAGGCATTTTCCGCCTGAGCTGATTACAGGCCCTCAGACAGTACCTAGGTTGAGACATGGGAGAGGTATGCACCAGATTGAATAAGAAGAGATGATGAGAGAAGCGAAGAGAGGAGGTAAGAGAGTATGATGGAGGGAGGGTTGAGAAATCAAATTGACCAGGTGAGAGTAGGCTTGGCAGGTAATTAGAGGTGTTGTTGGGTCGTGGCCCTGCTCCAACACCTGAGTCAACAAATTAACTTCATATATAAGGGACGGCTGGCAGGACAAGATCATGGACAGGACAAGTGTGATGTTTTGACGACGTGATATGTGTGCGACCCACCGCCGGGACATTTAAAAAGTAGCTGTCCGCAAATTGGGAAGACAATGAGGTCCGGGACGTCTTTGCCCTCAAAGCAGAGGACGAGTTCAGCCACCATATAAAAGGGACAGTAAATGACTGTTATTGCCATGTTGATGTTTTGTCATATGTCACACTAGAGGCTGACGCTGTTTTGTTACGTCACGCCCGTCGCGCCTTTTTTGCTTCTGCAGTTCCGACATCCTGTCTAATATCACACACTGGAGCAGCATGATGCCGTCATTGTCATTTGATTCTGTGTAAAAATGCAAAGGGGGTACAAATAAGGGACTTCACAGCGGCCCTAAAGCCCAGTCTCTGTATTAAAAGTTCTTATCACACCATCTCACCACCCTCTGTTCAGACTGGCCCTCTCTCAGTCGTCTGACCTATGCTCAGTCTGCTTCAGTGTCTTTTACAGTTTCTGAGCTCCAGTTCTACTTATCTGCCATGTCATTTTCCTTTCAGTGATTTTGTAATCAGCTCCTCATCACGACTGTCTCAGGCCCGCTCTTAATAGGTTTCCCTGTGGCTAATATCAGCTCCTTGTCTCTGTACGCCATTAGCCTCTTTAATGAAAGCGTGACCCCTATCTGCGGCCCAGCCTCTGTCTCCCTCTCGGCCCATCCAAAGCTCTAGACATCACAACGGCAGGGTGATGGAAAATGTCACTTCTCGTCCTTATTCAATTTGATATTAGCTGTTATGGCTCCTCGGAGGCGCACACAGAGCAGACTGCTGAGATAGTGACTGAAACAGGTACCATGAGGTTGTTTAGCTGCTTTGTTTCTTTGGGTTTGTGTTTGTGATATTGTCTTGGAGGTTTCTGTACATGGTGGGATTGCAGTGTGAGCTCAACACAACATTCAGAGGCCTGCAGATTTTGATCTCGACAACAGCTGTTGCTCCACCGCTAAGGTGGGTGTATGACAAGACAGACAAAAGGGAAATCTGAATTTGAAAAGCAACATCTGTCTGGCTTTCATAAAAAAGGTGGGGATCTGGAAAAAGACACCTAAAATTTTCAGGGCATTATAAAGCTGGGAAATTCCAGCGTTATGTCCCTACAATTTACACCAAGTCTGGACCTTTTGCATATCTTGCATATCTAATTTTTTTACAGTCCCCACCGGCAGTGCTTGGAGCAAGTGAAGTAGATATATTTTTACTTTCTCCTAGCTATTTGGGATCAGTAGAACCCCAAAAGTATAAAAAATTAAACACTGTCCATGTCCTCAAATGAGACGATAATAATAACGCCCCAGTGTCCTCAAACCTCAAACAACAGTAAAAATGAGCAAATTTCAACCATAAAATGTGATCAGGTTCTCAATCTTGTCCGCTGTTGTGTCGTGATTGGCTGCAGACTGACTTGGCAGAGATGGCTGCCATCTTGTTTTTATATAAACTGAAGTATTGTGCTCTTACTACCACTAGATGGCACAAAAACGTGTCCACACACGAGGACAACAGGTCTAAGTTAAGTAGAATGAAGTGTAAGGTCAAGGAAACCAAAAATGTTCAAGAGGTTCAAGAGTGTGAAGCTTCCTGGTAGCAGAGCTGCACCACATTTATAATGAACTCATAAAAGTATTAGTAGTAAAGATTTTTCAGGTCAATTTTTTGGCCAGTACTGGCCTGTGAATCTCCAGAAGTACAGGTCTGTAGTGGCGCTAATAGTATTAATGTAATTCATTCAAACCATTCTTACACAAGGTTGTTGCTTAAAAAGATGATTATTTGGTCTCTCTTCAGAGCTCTTTGGTCTAGTTTGCACGTACTGCTGCTGTCAATTCATTTCACTCCTGCAGATCAGTAAAGTGTAATCAAAGTCTACGTGTGTATCTACACACAGTTTGATATGAAATCTTGGACCTGTGGTGAGGAATGAGTGTATTTACATACACAGCCCAGCTGCTGGAAGATAATGTTCACATTGTATGTTTCTGCAAAACCCAGATCATATCATATCGTCTATGAGTTGACGTTGTCATTGTCAGGTGGAGGGGACGGTGGATGGTGTGACACATTGGTGAGATGCCTCCCAAGATGCAGACCAATGTTTGACACCAACAAACAACAAAACCGGTTTGTTTTAGCGAGTCATTGCTGCATTTCTAGTAGCTTTGTATGATTTTCATGTTGCACTACTCATGCTGGTATGAACACTAGAATATTTTGTGTCGACTTGAATCTATGACTGAACTTCCACCGGTACATGCTTGGCGTCATATGTCTCACGGAGGACCTCAATGCTGATTGGCTCTCGCGGCAGAAATTGGTCGCTGAAGTTCAGACATTGCTTCATTTCCAGACACGATTGTGCCACCAAAACCAGGTGTTTTGAGCCAAAACCAAGTGCTTTTTGTGCCTAAAGCCAATCACACATTAACAACAGTGTTGTTGAGATGTAAAGATTCAATGTATTCACAACATAATGATGTACAAATGTAACATAACTGTTGTTTGCAGCAACCCACAATGCCAGCATTTACTCTTGCATTAGCACATCATACTCTAGAAAGAAATTATTTGGGTTTTTTCTACTTTTAAGAGACAAAATCATGGTACGAGGGCTATCCTGTAAGAAAATGGCACTGCTTGCCATCTTAAAAGGTGTGTATTTGTTTGTCTGGCTAATTACTAACCTGACTCAAACAATGCGATCGACAAATTAAATTTAGTTACTAACCTCCATATTCCACCAGATGCGTGTTGGTTGCGTCTGTACTCCGGAACGGCAGTGTAGCCGATATGTTTCAATTCTAGTCAATGTGTGTGTTTCCACCGGCTGCGGCTGTGCAGCGCTCCGGAGCCCTCCGCAACAGATACGCAGGACTTCTATTTTTGCCGGATGCCAGAGCCCAACGCAGCAATTCAGCACAGAGCAGATCGTGCGGGGCAGGAAGTCGTGCACAGAAACAAAATAAAACAAATTCAAGATAAAATACACAGTGTTCACGGCGGATCATATTTCCCTGCACTACACCTTGAAAACGTCATAATGGGCGGAGGCAGGCCTGAAGTCAACAGGTCAGAGGTTTCAAGACGTCATTTCACCCCGTTGACACCATGGACGAGGAGATGTTAATCATGGAGGTGCACCCAGATGTCTTCCTACTACTCCTCTGGTTTTGTGGCTCTGTTTATAGAAACTACATCTTGTTATATCGCGCGATTATGCGTGAATTTGCAAGATCTCCTGGGTCCTCGTGACTCCTGCTGTCTGGCGCCGCTCTGCACAGCAAACGCAGCCGGTGGGTGTTGACGGACGGCGGAGCACGCAGCGGATAACCAGCGCTGCCGTTCCGCAACGGACACGCATCCAGTGGAAAGGCCACGCCTCAATTGCATCCATTTCCGCACTAAAAGAATTTGAGCACATTTTATCCGTTTCCCTCCCTACTGACTCTCTTCTCACACCCCTCCCCCCAAAACCCCTTTTTTTGTTTTTCTTCTTGCTATCCATAGAAGAGCAGGTGAAGAGACGACTCCCCCACTCTGTCTCAACTTCCCTGGTTCTGTTGTGCCGTCCTCTCTTCAGCTGACACCGGACCGCCATCAGATTCCAACCCCCTCCTTCCCTCCTTCCCTGTCCTTACATCCCCTCATCCATGTTGAAGAATGAAAGAAAAACAAGTTCATGTGCGAGATAGCAAGTCAAACATCCGGATAACTGTATCAATGTGGACATATGGAAAAGAATAATCAGATTATGGTAATTCTTATGTGCATGTAAACATACTTGATGTTCATTAAAAATGTATTAAATGTGCAGTTATGGTTGGTTTTACTTTCTCAATTCATATCCAGTGTAGGCTCCAGTCCTGGGAAGTCTGTAAAACCATTTATTTGCTTGAAACCTGTCCTCCCAGCTGTATCATTACTTCCTTGTTCCTTTGGAGCTGTAATCGGGAGGACTTCAATAATTAATGACAAACTACTCTTCTAAGTGCCGCTCTGGAGCTTTGGTTCCAACCACATGACTTTATTACAAACGTGTCCAAACCGCCATTGAAGGGAACAATGGTTATTGCAACAAATGTTACGATTTCAGTCAAAAATGCTTTTGGGAATTACTTGTGGGAAAGCGGTTATCTCCTGAAGTTTAGGCTAATCCTTCAGTTTCTCAGAGGGGCTTTTGCCCCATTACTCTGCATAGAGAAATCTGAAACAGCCACTTTGCACAGAGGCTCTCACTCAGGGGCCCCCTGACACTCCTGGGTTTGAGCCAGAAGAGACATTTGGTAATCCGTTCATGAATTTTCTTCCCCCACCGATGCTACAATATGAGAATGCAATTTTCCAATGGATCGGCCGTGGAGAGCTGAATCACAAGAAGATTTCTGTGTGGTGGGAAACATAATGTGGACTGAAGGAGGAAACTGTGAGGAAGTAGCTCCATTAGTGTGGACACAGACAAAACCATTTGTTCTCAAACTGTGGAGCTGCGTCCCCTGGGTGGGTAAAGAGCCTGTTCAGGGTGTGTCGCAGAATAGAGGAAAAAAAGTGGGGCAGTAAATTAAATTAATTTTGGGGTTCCTCTGAGGTGGACCACTGTGACCTCTCTTTTTCTCACCCATCCATTTTTACTTCCCACTGGACAGGAAGTCTCCCTTTCTTTTTGCCCAGGGTTGGTGTTGATTTGTCATCCAGACGTCTCTGAGCCGGGTCCTCCACAACCATTTTTAGCTCACATGAATTTAAAACTTTACCCACTTTTAGCATCTCGTCTTTTCTCCCTCTGTGCGCGCGTTATATTAAGGCCCTTTTCACAGATGCACTGCAACTCTGAACGTATCTGGACATTACCCAGAGGAGCTGTGTGTGACAACGCAAATGTCTGAATCAGTTGGACCTAGGCCTCCAGGAAGTGATGCCACTTAGCGCAAAAATACTTTTCCCCTTAGACTTGCATTGAGAAAAAGACGTCTAAAACTAGTTTTTGAGTTTCACAACTTCCACTTTGAAGATTTAATCCATTTGGTCGGATCACTTTCGTGAAGTCTGAAAGAGCCTAAGGATTAAATTATTTTATCCCCGTTGAAGTTAGTTGAGCGCTAAACCGGCCGCGCTCAACTGCCAAGTCTTAAATGCGCCTGCTCTGTGGGTCCAATGATGCGGTCGCTGTTTGGCTGGACGGCACCTGTCGTGGCAGGATGATACTCGGACTGGCGGCATCCGTTCATAACACGGCTGGATGGCACCTATTGTGGCAGCGTGATGTGCCGCTGGATGGTGTCAGTTTGAAACGCTGCTGGTGACAACGTCATATAAAGAGCTGGAAAGAACCTATAGGGCAGTTACGAGGGGTGGTGGATGGGTCCACCAGACCCTGGACTTTCACCCAGGAGCCCAAATGTTCATTTCCCAAATGAATATAAAGCCAAGCCGTGATGTTTTTTCCTAAACCTAACCGCATGCTTTTGTTGACATCTCGGCTTTGGTTGCAGCGTCCTAGAACATCCACAGTAGACGCAGGCGGACACTGAGCACGTATTATGCACTAACAAAGCAGCACGCTTTGAAGTTTTTCATTGTCCAACTGAAGGGTCTAAGGATAGAGATGCATGTTGTACAGTTTGTAAAGCTAAGCAGAACTGAGATGGTTAAAGTCGGGCCGTATAAATAAAAGTGACAGGACTTGATTCATAGAGCAACAGTAAACAAGATTGTCTTATCTCGGCATTGGAGACTCAGGTTAGCAGGATTTATTTAGGCTTCAACAACACGTAAAGTGCAAGATGGAGGGATTTTTGACAGGGAAGAAAAACTAATGATGCTCATCAATCAAAGGCATCAGTCGAACCAAAACGTGGAAGGCCATCTTGTTCTTGGGTCGACTGTCAAGAGAAGACGCCTGCAATTCATGTTTTCTGGACATTTATTTAAGTAAAATGTGAGTCGGCTCGTCCTCAGTGCTGTTAAGAGGTATTAAATCAGTCTACATGTGGGGCTGTGATTTTTTTTCTCCTCGTTTGATTGAGAACCACGGCGCAGCGGACATTTAATTCTTTACTCCATCAGGTTGTATTTCCTCAGAGCACAAAAGCAGGATCACAAGAAAGGAAACAGGACAGTGATGATAAAGGCTGACACGCACACAGCATGAGGTCTTTCTGTCTCATAGAATCACAACTGCAAATACTCTCCCATCTTCCCTCCGTCTCCCACATTACCACCCACATCAAACACACCTCCCTACATCCTCCTCTGCTCCTGCCTTCCATCGTTTGCTCTCTCTCTCTCCCTCCCACCCTCTGTGCCTCCTGCCTTCCTTCCCTCCTCTGCGGGTGCTGATACAGTGCACTAATCACCAGCTCAATAAATCAATGGCCCAGCCAATAACCATTACTTCAAATTAGAGCTGCTTGCTCCTGTGAGGGAAAGCAGCTGACACCTTCATAAAGGCGCCTTTCATTAGCGGCTATCGACCTGGCCGAGCTAGCACAGAACCTGCAGGACAACACACGCAGCGGGAGGCAGTAACAGCAGGAGGGAGGAGTGAGAAGGAGAAGAAAGAGACAGACTGCTCGAGAAAGAAAGCCCAAAGTTGTTTCCAGTAAATAAATCTTGGCTGCAGAATAAATTCCCTCTGCCAGGATGTATCCTCCTTGAACAGATGGGATTGGGTTCACTGCATCAGAGAGAGGCAGAATTACTGTACGTGTGTGTGCTTGTTTTGAGGCAGAAAAGCGAGTGGAGGATGCATAAAATGGCAGCCTCTGTGTCTCTCTTTCTTTCCATCCGTTTCACTCCCCCTCGATCTGTCGGAGGCTCGGAACTGGTGCATTGATGTGGGTCACATGTAAATCAGCGCAGTGGGTCGAGCTGGCATTGCCTTCCCGGTGGGATCCCACAGCTGAGCATCATCTCGGCTTGCTTATTGTAAGGCAGCCGCTCACGCTGTTGGTTTATAGATCGCTTATGTAAGTGCAGCCTTTAGGTTTTTTAGGGTGGTGTTCACTCGCTGACCCACAGATGGCAGTGTGGGATAGCCGGTTTGAGCTACAAGTGTTGGTCATCACTGTCCAGCCTGCTGCTGGAGACAGAAGGTTCAGCTCAACATACAGCACATGTTACAGCACAGGACCCCCCTCTACTGCCTCTACCTTCTCCTCAGCCACTTATGAATGAGTTAACCCTTTGAACTCTGCAATAGAAACACTCCGCCTGTGCCTATATGGCTATTTTGCCTATCCCTGGAGTATCTTGACAGACTTCATATCCCTAAAATATGCACAGCCTGAGCTATAAGGTAAAGTCAATAAACCATGATGATTAATGAAAGTATTGAAATTGTGTCTTAGAAAAAAAACAAAAATCAGATGTTTTTCATCAGATTTTACAAAATAAAAGCACAAAACATGTTGAACATACATTTATTTATTTAATTACTTGTTTATTTGAAAAGGACAAATGCATAAGACATCCATATAAATATATAGATGTAAAGAGGCCCAGACTGTGGGGATTTTCAGAGGCGATCTCTGTTTACTCCTGACAACAGGTGGCAAAAACAAAATCCTCCGTCATACACAAACATACAAACTCCAGCCCCTGAACAAATAAAGCGACTCAAGATTATGTTAAGATGAAATTAACTTATAAACATCTTAACAGCGTTAACACAAGAGCAATGTTGCTTACCTCTCCTGCGAAGCACAACAGCAGAAGGGGCGAGGTAAGGCGGGAGACACCCCTTTATAGGTGGGGCACCCCCAAAGGTGGACGTAGGGGTACCACAGTCATTGCAGTGAAATACTCGGAACAATTCTGCTGTCATTACGGCGAAATACCACGTAGTAAGGTAACATGGACGTAATGACATGATGATGGGGGGAGACAGACGCCGTGGCTATCTGCTGCAAAAAGATTATTATGGCTTTTATTTTAAGTTGATTATTGCAACTTCCAAATAGGTTAAAAAATAGCCGCCAATAGACGCCATGATGGGAGATATGATGAACTCCTCATCTTTGGTTTAATTTTACTCGCTGTTTGATGATCTAGGTGCTTCGGTTGGTTTAAGAGTTGATGATGTGCAGGATGTATGGAGACTTGCGGGATGACGCCATGAACTGATAGTCTTGACAACTGTGTTTAAGAAAATTAAAACAAAGTTCAAATCAATGGGGAATCAATGTTTAAATTTTCACACGTCTTGCATAAATTAACAGGCAGATAAACTCCAGACAGCAGTGTGTCAAGTCGACTTACTTTATTGAGGTGACTGACAGTAGGGTAAAACAACGATGCTTTAAAACGCCCCAACATCAGGACGATGTCCGACTGATGAAGGCATGAGCTCTCACCTGGCTCTGACATGGACAACATACCAGCTGCCTGCTGATTATGTCATCAGCTAGAGACTGACCAAACACACGGTGGTTAAAGACTGTAACCCCATGGTGTCTTCCACACTCACTTCAGCACACCTGCCTTGACTTAAAGGTTCCCAAGATGCCAGCTCATGGCGCATTCAAGTGACTCAAAAAAAAAAATTGGAAACTTACTCACTAGAAATGGCTCTAACATGGATATACGGGATTATGCTAACAACAATCTCTCGCAGCCATGACAGGGAAATTCCAATGTAGTTATGGCGAAATACTATGTTTGACTGATACTATGGTGGCGGGTATCAGTCAGAGAGCTGTCAGTTCGGCTATACACGCAGTGACGTCTAGTCTAGTCCGACATGCAAATGAGCACATCATTTTTCCATCCACACCTGAGAGCCGACAGAGAGAGGCCGAACTGCATGTGCCGAATCAGCAGGAAGAGCATCAGGGCGCACGGGAGAGGAGAGACCACCTGGCTGCACAGCTCTGTCCTTAAATGTGAGTATTTCCCTGTTCATCCATTCACACATTCATGGTGTAAATTTACTCAATCACATTAAATATAGGCTACAACAAATCACCCAAAACAAATTATTTCAATGTTCAATTTATTTTGTTTATTGATCCCCCCCTCTTCCTCTTCTTCCTCTCCTCTGGTTAGCAACACCTCCACGCACGCGTGGCCTTAATGGCTACCTGGGTGCGGGGACTGGCGTGCAGGTGCGAAACTAGAGGCCAAAGTAATGACGGGACGACGGGGGAAGACAGAGGCCTTAGCTTTCTGCGGCTAAAGGAATGACTGCTCTGGCTATTATGGTTCGGACATCCTGTTGCCTTCTGCAGGATGTTAAGAATTTTAAAAGGTTTACCGACTGCTCTGTATTCATGTGAAGGTGCCATGATGCAAGACCGTCCTCTTCACAACAAAAGCACTGGTTGTTTGTTTTGCTATAAATACCTTATGTACGCTACGTCTCAGAGGGACAGCATCAGGATACAAATGACCTCTCTGACACTGGAGACTGCTGCTCACATCTTACCTCCTAACAACAGTCAATACTGTTATTCTTTTTTTTGACCAGAGCTGCGATCACTGCCTTTTAAACCTCCAGCTTCAATCCATAACCTTAGTGGTGGTAGGTCACAAAGGTTCCCAATCTATAGCTGTAATGGTCAAATGGGTTGTTTCAGAAGACACTAACAACCAACATATTTAGTCCTTCAGGTCTGAGGACTTTTTGTGCGTTCCTGGCGGAGAACGAGCCCACATTTCAAAAAGCATCGCACCCATGTGAAGTCTGCACAAATACCCTGATGAGTCCGTGTAAACACTACTTCAGATTTTGAGAGGGGGATGAATGGTATTCACATGCATTTACAGACATGCACTGTGGAGAAGATGTTTGGCACTGATGATCCACTGACAGTTTGTTGTGACTCTGCAGGAATGCTTCGTCACTGTTCTTTCAGTGGTGTCAAGCAGGCTGTGTTTACATGAGCTGTAATTGTCCACTATCATTTTGAATATGATGATATTCTAAATTTGATCCCGGCCATGTAAACAGCACTTGAGTTCTCACTGCTAATGTAGCTTAAGCAATATACTGATGTTATTCAGGGTCTAGGAGCATACTGTGGACATGTATACAGCCCTGCAGAACATGTGTCTCAGTTGAGGTTGTGACCACAGTTTAAGACACACAGCCTCTTGCCTGTTTATGACCAGCTCTGTGAGTTAACTCAACCAACTGACCAACAGTTTGCAAGGCTTTTCAAAAATAACATTGTTTTTCTTTTATTTATTATTATGCACCAGAGCAGCCTAAAAACACAAAGTCCAAAATCACAATGAGTGGTGACAAGTCATGTCATGCCATTTTTCGACAGGGAAAGTTAAAGGATTACTCACGATCTTATGTGGAGCTGTTAGCAGGGACTTAGCTGTTTTACAAAAGGTAAGAGTCTCACTCCTACCACTATTTTTGGCTGAAATATACTGTCTAGAAAGTGGGATCATAACTTTCATGTTTCATATGGCTTCATTTGGTGATATCTGATGGTGTTTCAGTCATAAGCAACATCAGCTATCATAATCACACCTGATTTCAAATCATTACAATGTTGGAGTGACCGAGTTGTCATTTGGAGCCCCGCCTGGATCTTTTCATGGTAAAAACACTGTAGAATGGTCATACTTTAAGCAGTCTTCTTCAAATTTCAAACAAATGTTCATTGATAGTGTGCCTACAGCCCCACAGTGTCATTTACCTGCTCAGATGAAGCCACAGACAGTTATTCATCCTGAAACACATTTTTTATTTTATTTTAGGCAAAATCTTAAATTTTTTACTGACTTCAGAGGCCCATTACTCTGTCTTTGTATCACCTAGAGTGTTTCTGACACTTTCACAAGAAACTCCATAGAGTTTTGTTTCTGGCAAGATCTCATGCATGCATGTAGTCAGAGCCGTTCAGAAGCTACAGTCATTTTAATTTGGGTATGTCATTTTAGGCGCTTTTGCTGCAAAATGGGGGTGGAGTGCAAGAGGCTACTAGTGAGGCAACAAAAATAAAGTAAATAAGTAGAGGCTTTTTTTAATTATACAAAGTTCACTGCAGTGATTTTCAAAGTTCAAGTCCTTCACACTGCTGTTGTAGACATCCTGCTTAGACTTGAAGACTCTGATGTGCATGATATGTTTTCAATACTTGTTGGTAGTTTAAACACCATGTCCATGTCTGGGTGTAAAACCTGTGGAGCCTCAATAATGAACAGTAGTAGTGTTGATGTAACTTATGGAGAGTAAAAGTTAATTCAGATTTCAGTCCCTTTATATTATAGGATGAATCCCTGCCGCCCTCCTAACAGTGATATAATATCAAATTTCACACTTAATTATTTCTTAGGCAGGAGAAAATGTAATTTGTTAAATAAGCCACTTTGGAAACAAAATACTGCAAATGAGCCAATTTAAAGGTGCATTAAAGACGCTGGATGAAATCCTGTATGATATACCAGAGTCTCCTCTGAGATTAGGCTGCACGCTCCGCTAAATGTGATTTGTTTTGTCTGGGAGTTTCTGGGTCTCAACGGTGAACTACAACTTAACTGCTGTAGAATAAAGTATGTTCAGCTTTAACAAAAGTTTTGATATCAGTACCCTATGATTGGTGCGGAGACAACCCACACCATCAGTAACCCTGTGCGTCAACACCAGTCAGATGCAGGCAATGCAGACACATAAGGCAGAGGTTGAGAGCAATAATTTTGTCAAATATCAGAATGTGGTTGTTAGCAAAGAAGGCAGTCAGACAGGAAGACAAATGTAACTCTCTCTCATCTCCTGTCACACTGACCCTGAAACACATCTTGACTTCGATAAATTGTTGGAAAGAGGAGATTATTAGCTTTCTGATTATATCAGTATATTTTTAAACTCCAGATATTGAGCAGAATACGTCACATTGCATAACGACTGTCACTGAGTTATGATTTGGAGAAAAAAGGCCTCAAAGACTGTAGTACTGGTTCGAAGTAGAGGTGGAACCCAACTAGAAAACAATGTTTTGATGCATTGGATGTGCTGAATGTGCATATTAAGGCAGTGTGGCAATGTGTCATGTGACTGCAGTTGCTTCACATCCAGGTCGAACACCTTCTCACCACAAGAAACCAGACTGAGACCACCTCTTCATGAAGGTCTCGGTCTGGTTGTTTTGGTGCACACCTGAGTGTGATTGCTGTGTTCACACCTGCCCAAACGAACCGCACTTTGGTGGCAAACGAACTTGAGTTTGAGTTTTTGATCCTTAAACTCAAAGTCTGTTTTGTCCTCCTGTTTGCTGAAGGGTACATAGCATGAATTTATTTAACTGCCTCTCCTCCTCTATGCTCTGCTTTTTTCTCTTTCCAGTTTGGCGCCAACCATTCATCTTTATTTGAGCTGCTAAATCATGATGTTAAACATAACTCAAGTCTCTGCAATGGAGAGGACGACCCACTTCCCAACTGATTGGCAGTCCACCAGTAACTTCAGCTCATCATATCTTCCCACCAATTGGCTTCGCCGTCCCTCGCCTGTCTCTCAGCTAATTTTATTGATGGCGCCATCTCACACAAGACAGGGAAGTGAGTCAGTTCGATTTTCTGCAGCAATCTTGTGTAATTTTTATACCTTTCTCTCCTCTCAGGGCAGTCAAAGTTAGCAGTTAGTATATCATAATTAAAGGGAAATAGGCGATAGTCGAACGAGGATTGAAAAAGGCAATTAAAATGGCTGTCAGATGAACTACCTGAACCTGGCTCAATCAATGGAAACGCAGGGGAGTCTTTATTGTGAGGAGAACCTCCGGATGAACGGTGCTATCAAAAGAAGACAATAATTTCATAACGCGCCTTTCTGGATGTAGGTGGCTGCTCTGGATGAGTAATTTCTGCTAAAAGATGTGAGGGCACACGGAGAGAAAGGCACAAGTGGAGGTGAGAGGAAGGTGGAGGAGAGGAGACGGAAGACAGTATCTGTAAAGTGAAGGTACTTAAAGACTATTTTTACAGTCCAGCTCGCCATCCAACCTGCACTTACAGGTGTCTTTGTCCCCTCTGCTTAGCTTCACATTCACAGTCATAACAGGCCAATCAAAACCCACATTTCAGTTTCACACTCTTGCCTGTGGCTTACAGCCTGTCTGTCGGCATTGTAGAGGCTCACCTAAATTTAACTTGGTGCCTCACCCAAGAACACGAGAGATCCAGCTGCTAAGATTAAAACTGGTGATTTGAGTCTCAGTAACTCTAAAATTGTGTAATAAATGAAGATTTAAAAGGACCACTGGCTCCCATGGTATCTCCCCCCGACTGTTGAATAAGATAAACCTGGTGAACATTTAAAAAAAATCAATTTAAATAATAAACAGTTTCTAGATTACTGATATATCATGAAGACAACCAGCATAAATAAATCAAAACAAAATAAATCGAGGATAAAATAAATTGTCACAAAACCCTCACTCCAAGGTATTTATTACATATTGATTTAATAAAACCATCTCTGTGGGCAGCTCCTCTAAATATTGAGAATTATTATATGAAGTAAATCCTGTTTGTGTGGACCTGTAAGTGCTATTAAAAGGAGAAGCATGCCATCAAAGGAGAGGGAAAAGATCATGTTTTGGCTTAAGATACCCAGTTCTTGGGACACAGTCCCTGCTGAAATCACAATGATGTCTCAGTAAAAACAACCACCTGTTTGTGGCACTGTCCCCGCTGGGCAAACAGCCACCAGTTGCTAAATAACACATAAGATTATGAGCTAAAAAGACACAGAAAATACAGCTATGGGTCCCTAACAAACACTTGTGTTTGGGATCTTAAAAGACAAAAGAAAAACAGTGATGGGTCTCTAAAAAACACCACATTTGGGGATGAAAAGACCCAAGAAAAACAGCAACCGGCCCCTAAAAATCACATGCATTTGGGAGCTGAAAAGCTGCAAGAAAAACAGCGATAGTCCCAAAAATACACTCAAAATTGAGGTCTGAAAAGACACCAAAAACCAGTGGAGGGTCCCAAAAATACACTCATGTTTGTGGGGCTGAAAAGACACTGGAAAAAAATGACGGGTCCTGAAAAAACACTCATATTTGGGGCATGAATTGCCACAGGAAAATACCCAGTTTTGGGGGCACAATTCCTGCTGGACAAACAGCCACGACTTGCTAAAAAACAGACCTTTGGGGGCTGAAAAAGCACAGAAAAAACAGTCACAGGCCTTAAAAAAGATTAAATTTTGTGCCTAAAAAGTTGCTGAAAACTCTGCGATGACTTGCCAAAAAACAACCTTATTTTTTTGAGCTGCAGCTTGGCAGGTGTTTTACCTCAGTGACACTCCATCCACCATCACCTCCACCTCCACATGACAAAGTCAGCACATATATTAAGTTGCTTTAGAAACACTGGTATGATACACATGATGTGCACGTGTGTCGTATTGGTGGTTTGCAGAAATGTTCTTTTGTCGACAGGGCTGAAATAAGCTTTTAAGCTCTGATTAGTTCTTCTGCTAAATTAAAGGATGGCAACATAAGAAAGGTAATTATTGTCTGTATGCAGTAAAAATTTAAAGCAACATTTTAATCACTTTGAATTTAAATGTACAGCCACAAGCTATTTCATTTTGGCAATGTACTGTAGGCTCTATTGACTGACACACACACACACACACACACACACACACACACACACACACACACACACACACACACACACACACACACAGACATACAGACAGCTGACAGCCCACACCTCTCTCTCTCGTCTTGCTGCCTCTCTTCGTCTGTCTCTTGTCCTGCCAATCCAATCCAGATTTTTCATCAAACAAACCACGATTGTGAGCGCACAACAGGTCTGGCACACCATGAGACAACTACGAACCGTGGAACAAGCTTATATGCCGTATTAATTCACTTCATAATGCGTAATTATAAGCAATCACAGATGCACAACAGATGGGTTCCTTTGCTGCCTTGATTTAAAACTACCTCACAAGGAAAACCAACTGATGGCTCAATTAGGCTAAAAAACTCCAGGCCACATACTGGGATCTCAAATGACCCGTGACACGGTTTCACTCACTTTATCTGTGTGCGAGAAATGAACAAGGAAACACAACACATCTGGCCTGCAGCCGCTGCTTCACACATACTCTGTAAACATATTATTCTTGTGGTGTCGACTGGTTTAACTGTTGCACTGCATCACCTGTGGACAAATTACCTCAGAAGGTCAGGACATTTTCGGGTTCACTCTCTGGTTTGACTTGATAAAAACCCTGAGATCTCCAATATGAAACACAAAGCACATGACGGCTCAGACACATTAAATATGAATGTAATTTTGTTTATGTGCATGTACTGCCCTGCCGAGCTGACGAGCAGTCACTAACTTTATTCATTTATTCAAATGATATTCCCAGTTTTGGAATAACTTTAGGTGTGATACAAACACTGTTTAGAAGTCACTGTCCTCTGTGTGTCTGTCCTTGATGTGTCCAGCTGGAACAGATGCAGGACGTCACTCAGGAGGTTGTGCCTATGGAATGGCGATGTGGACACAACAGAGCAGGTCGTGTTATTTAAGAGAAAACAAACCGTGCTGGCAGCGTTGCGTCGGCATGTCCTTGAGGAGAGTGCTGAACTCTCCTGATCCCGCCTGACTGCACTCTGACCCTTTGTACTGTACGTCTCAGAGCGATATGCAAAAGCAAAAAATCCTTAATTACAGAATAAAAAAGGAGTTTGTTGTTGTGAGAAGCTGAGAGACCAGGCTGATTAACTGGTTGCATCTTGTTTAGGAGACTTTTGATGGTATGTTTACCATGTTCAGCATCTTTGATTAGCATGTTAGCATGCTAATCAAAGGGTTCACCCTGGACAGGTCGCCAGACTATCACAGGGCTGACACATAGAGACAGACAACCATTCACACTCACATTCACACCTACGGACAATTTAGAGTCACCAGTTAACCTGCATGTCTTTGGGTACTCCGGCTTCCTCCCACAGTCCAGAGAAAACCCACACTAGCACAGAGAGAACATGCAGACTCCACACAGGTTCGAACCAGGAACTTGCTTGCTGTTTTTCGACAATGCTAACCACTGCTCCATCGTGCCGCCGGTGGTAAATCAGAAAACATCAGACTAGATAAAAAACAGCGATTGTGTGTTAGTAGGAGACAGGATGTAAACTTGAGTCTGTGTTCTCTACCCCCACACTTTCTCTCTTTGTCACTGCAACTGAGAGACACAGTCTTTATTCATTATTGGTTGCCTAACTTTAAAAAAGTCATGCTCGCGTGTGTTTACTGACCAGGTCACCAGATCAGCAAAAAAGGTCCTGAGTTGCACTAAAGTTAAAGACCGTTGAAGACGACAACTCTGGTGCCAGGTCTTGCCATGCCTCATGAAAATGTCTGAACTGGTGATACAGTATTCCCACTGCTGCTGACAAATACCCTGGTGTCAGGAACTTATTACGGCTGATTCAATTTGTCCAGTTTGACAGATTGGATTAGATGCTGGACAAATAGATGTTTTTTTTCTAACTGCAAGCATACTGCAAACTTATTAAGCATTTTAATCAAGTTTTCAATTACTGTTTCTTTGGGTACAACACCTCCTACAGCATTCCTTTCCCTCTGAGCCTCGCCGCCAGCCAAATGATTTTGTGTTGAGCTGGACAGCAGAGGAAAAAGCTGCGGGATATGAGGCTAAGTCCCCATTCTCTCCTTTTCTCTCCCTCTTTCTCACTTTATCCACAGTAATCCCCAAGAACCCCGGATGATAATGGGTAATGGATATCCAGACCCCTCCCTTCCGGAAACACACACACACACACACACACACACAGTGGTGATGCTGAGGGTGCAGGTTGCTGTGTCTAACATACAGCGTCCCTGGACCTTATATCCACGGCGATTAGCTGGCTAACAGGATTACCCCATGCCCCATTTCCCCGTCCATACGTTCCATCATTTGTTATCCTTTCCTCCTTTGGTGCAGGTTTTACCTCCCTTGCTACAGGTATTTGGGTGAAATGAGACCGTAAATACTGAGGTGTTTAAAAAGGGAAAAGTTCAGGAATAACTTTCATTGCAAAAAAAAAAAGTCAAGAGTGAAATGGTGAGTCAGTTATATTTGACTGTGGCTGTGGTGTTCAAGCTTTCCTTCCTCGCCACATGGAGAGAGGAGTGTGGCAGTGTTATACAGGCCTGTGCACCAGTTTCATACAGGTCTATATATGCAGTTTATAGTAAATGTTTTTTAGTTAGTTATGCAGGAAATTTTGGGTCTTCTCCCAAATGTGACGGAGCAGTGCTGGTGTGTGTGTGGTTTCCGCTCCGTTTCATCTTGGCACACATGTTGGCAAATGCAGCAAATGCCGACTTGAGGTCTTGTGTGGCAAGTTGACAAAATATCACTCGTACCAACAGCATTGTGAACAATATGGACTAAAAAACACTTATTCACATGACTTGTTCTTGGCTGAATGCAGTTGGAGTAGGTAGTGTGCTGTCTCTGCCACGGCTTAGAAGCTGTGAAAAGATAAAATTAAACTTCACCACAGTTGCAAAGTTGCTGAGACACAACTTTTTCTTTTACTTTTGAAAAGAAAGTTAGAGTGGTTGAATAAAAGGCCGTGGATCAAGGTTTGGATTCTTAAAAAGAGGTTTAATAAAACCAGATCCCTACCCATTGCAATGAGGAGCCAGCCTATATGGATTATGATGATTCTAACGCTAGTGTTGGTGCAACATGATCTCATCCCAGCATTTTGTGTTGTATCTTGAAGCAGGGTTTTGGCAGGAAGGCATGTTAGTCAACTTATGTGACTAAGGAGCAGCTGGCTGTTGGTTTAGGCAAGAAAACCACTTAAGATCATGGTTGATGTGACCTACAAGTGACTAAAGGCGGATCTATAGTTGTGCGTCAGCTTTATGCAGAGCTTACATTGTAGCCTGCGCAGGTGGCCCAGCCATTGTGAGCAGTTACACCTCCAAAATGCTCGTAGGTTGTGGGGTGTCTGTGAAGTTTGATTGATTCAAAACACATATTAAACATGGATCAATAGCAACATTTTCAACACAAGTACACAAATCGGCGTCTTTAACATTCACAAGAGTCGCAGACAAAGCACTTTTCTTTTGTTAGACATGCTTTCCCTACAAATACATCATGCTAACGTTATTAGCACAAGCCTATGACATTTTAAATTGCATAAATTAGCCTAGTGGCTAGTGGACTTTTCCTCTATTCATATGGAGCCAGGTGCAACAGGAACATTTAACAAAGGTAAAGTTACAAAATTCTTAAATGCAAATGCAACAAATGCTTCACTTTAACTCACAAGGTTGACAGACGAACAATGTTTTTTTGCAGGACACATTTTCTCACATAAACAACATGCTAACGGTACTAGCATAAGTCTACGACATTTTACATAGCATGAAGTTAGCTTAGATGCTAGCGGACTTTCTTCTACATAGCCAGGATAAATCACATACAAGACTTTGAAATGCTATTTTGTAGGCACTTTATTGTCTTCATTGTTTATTGTTTCTTAGCTGTAACAATTAAAGTAATATAATATAACTTTTCTAGTCACTGAAGGAATCGGTTTTCAGCTTACAAAAATAAGAGATCTGTGTTGCTGCAATGTGTGGTTACGTTTTTGGGGAGGTAACAAAATAACTCAACATTGACTTTTCGTGTAATACTGGTCATGACCCACCTCAGGACTTCAGTTTTAAACCCCCAACCTGGCCCTCATTCCACACCTTAACCCTGACCTTGTTAACTTTTTTTGTATATATTGTAAATAGGAGTATAATTTTGGCCTGCATGCTTTATGAGTTTTCTTTGCTGCCGTGCTTGAGTTTTCCTGCCTATTACTGTTGAATTTTTACCCTTATTGTTTTTTTTCCCTTTATTGTTTGCCTCTAGTATTGTGCCTAAACCTAATTAGTGGTTACTCCTACTTACTCTTGCCTAAACCTAATCAGTGCCTAATCCTAAGTATTTCTGTTTATGTACGCCTAAACCTAAATTTTGTTCTTGCCTTTTAACCTTTCCCCTACCCTTTACCCTACCCCTAACCTTAGGGATCTAGGGCCTGAGGAGGTTGATCCACCGCATCGATTTAGTAAAACCCTTTTTTTTTCCTTTAATCTTTTGGTCTCTAAACCCAGCAGGACGGCCAAGGGAAGGAATTTACAGTTTATCCTTTAACCTATTGCTGGTTTGGGTAATTATCTGTATATATTTCTGAAATAAATATGTTGGATGGAGAATGTCCTGGTGGCCTTTTTTGACCTCTCCCTGAGCTGTATCTGAGATTAGTTACTTTTTCATTCTGGTTTTGGATTTTTTGAAAAATAATTATTAGTTTGGGTATGATTTTTGGACTGCCTAAATAAAATTATTTTATGTTTTTTCTTTAGGAGGATAATGCTCGACAAATTCTCTAATATCAACTTAAGGAGAATAATAATAATTTAACTTCAGCATTATCTTTTTGAAGTGAACAGCCTGTGCCAGTGCCAACTGTGTCCCTTCGGGGACTCCATACAGTTTTTTGTCCCTAATCTAATCTACCACGACCTGGATGTGACCCCTGACCCCCTAAAGGAGTGGATCACATTAATAATTCATAAAACCAGATAATTCAATTCATAATCTTAACACAGAATTAGAATTGGATAACATTAAAACCCAATTCACATGTTTTTTTGTTTTTTTTTAAAAATGTAATACAACAAAACAAACAATAATGTAATTAAAACATTCATTCATGTCCCAAAAAAAACATTTAACCACACAGCGGATGGACGTGTATCCCTTTAAGGCCATGACCTATGACCTGGCACACTACCTCTTCCTCCGCTCCGCCCCACTTCCTCCTTTTAGCCTTGGACGCTAGCTCGACACACACGCCTTAGTGCAGCTCTTTAGCTTTAGCATCATTTGCCTGAAGAAGGTTTAATTTTACCGAAACGTAGCTACCTTTTTTTGTGCTTCAAGTGGGAGCAATAAAGTTCAGTGAACCAGTGTCAGCCGACCATGAGGACAACAGCTGGACCACGGTGCGTTATGGCCGCTGACGGAGAAGGGACAGGTACCCAGAACCGCTGTCTTCCAGGAGACACGACGCAGACGACCGTCCAAATGTCCGGCCTGGCAACTACAGACCCTCATATGCCTCAGTGTCCCGGAGACCACCCCAGTGGGACGCGGCTTCCTTTTCCGCTTCCTGTTCCAGGCCACGGGGCGACTGACCGCAGCAGTACAGACCTTGGAGGCCCTACTACAACAACCTGCACTTCCAACAGAACCAGCGCCCTCAATACAACTCCCGATCCCGTGGGAGAGGAGCCCCCAGCGGGCAGTGGTGGCGATCTACCACTACCAACCAGCGCACAGCTGCATGGTAGAGACCGCGCTTTTGCTGCTGCCCAGGGCGGACCAGCAGCTCCACGTTCCACCGACCCTCACTTTACAACCAAGGTACGCATCAATCATAGACTCATTAAAGGGATGCATCACTTGCAAAATGCGTCCCGGGACCACCCTCCTGTCACCATTAACAAGATGACTCATACCTTGTCCACACTTATCAAGCCAGCGGCACCCACGGATAAAACAATTGACTTGATCTGTGGCAATGCCAAAAATCAGGCGGTGACCACCATGTTAATTTTGAGAGACCATTACTCAGAGGTTATTGAACAAGAGACTGACAGTTGTTCGCTCTGCCCAGCCCAGACTGGAAACAGCCTTTTGATATAGCGGCAAACTGGGCCAGGCGTAACCTCACTAACAGGCCTGCTATCAAGCCTGTGGCTGAAGAGATTCATCCATTTAACAAAATGTCGAACTGCTCCTTTATTTGCTAAATGTATAGACGTAAATAGCTAGCATGTTTTTTTTTCACCCCAGGGGTTTCTCTAATTGTGACAGCAGGAGATCACAAAGGTTATTACAATGTGCCAGGGGGGAATTTCCAGCTTCTGCCTGAGTGAAACTTAGTCTTTACTTCACCCAGAGTGTCTGCTGTCCAGCGTCTGTGGGGTACAGAATGAGACGGTGTGTCTCTGTGGGTAACTACAGGCTAAGCTAGTAGGCTAAGTTAAACTGAGGGCTAAGCAACAAATGCTACCTCCAACATTAAGACCATTTCACAATGAAGGGTAGCATGTCTGATATGGTATGGACTCAGCACAGAGAGACTGAGAGAGCAGATGACCGAGGTGAGATTAAAACAGTTATCGATGTCACAGAAATCACAACATGCATGTTGAACAGTGTTGCTAACCTACACCACAAAAACAGATTGATTCTGTTTTCTCTTCTCTTTACATTTCTGCGGCAGAGGAGTGGGGGGGCAGAGGAAGGTTGGAAGGTGGATGAAAGGCAGCGCTGTGTTGCAGCGTTGACCCAACCTGGTGGTCGATATCCTAACTGAGACAAATCAAACGCCCCCCGATGTCCAGTAGCCCGGGGCCATTCAACGTATTTCAAAGTGCTTGGATCTCGAAACCTTTGCAGAGGCATGAGCAACTCCTTTTAACCGATGCCCGGCAGCAACAACCCACAGAGCCTCGGAATAATTCTCCTCATCCACAGTATAGGTGCCGATACTCAGATTGCTCTCTGTCACGTAGCACGTTCGCAGGTTCACAACCTGTTGAAATACACATTTCCCAGGTCTCCCTCTGCCTTTGTTCTTCTCCTCAGAGCCAGCTAACAGAATCCTACCTTGTTTAACTCAGCGCTGTACAGGATACCTTTGAAGTGGAAAATGGCCTACCATTCAGTTCTTTAAGTCTCTACATGTCAGGATCAACACGTCCATGGGGCCTCAGCCTGCCACCTTTATGTTTTCAACAAGCACAGCCTGCAGCAGACACATGAGAGTTTCATGAAACAAATGTGTGACTGAAAAAGCAAAAGCTTAAAGTAGATATTTAAGGTATCACCACTACTGTGCTGCTTTAAAATTAGATTGCTAGCTGCATAACATGTTGCCTCTCAGGGACTGAATATTTACTCTACACTGTATAAAACAAGCCATCACATATACTGTAGGTTATAACGGAGGGGCAGCTGTAAAGCACTCATGATTTTAGGTATTATTACGGCGCATATTCTAAATTAAATCTGCAATTGATTACATTAGCACCATCCAATTAACACAAAGTGAACACGAGTCTCGCGGGGACTCTGGAGGTCTTGGGCCCCGGGGCAGTTGGTCTTGAGTGATTTAAATACTTTTCCCAAAGTCCTATCTATTGCAGAGCTGTTTAATTAAAATGCGAAGTGTGCAGGGCATTTTAATTCACGCTGTGTGTGAGGGGTCACAGTCTACTCTCTGTCAATGTTTTGTATTCATGGGCTTCTTTTATTTAGAATGTCCTTGTTAGTGCAAATTAAAGTTCAATGTTTTGAACTATGTGCTTAATCGCTTTTCGTTCCAAGATGAGAGGATGAGAGGATCAATAGCGGTCTCACGTTTGTGTGTTAAGTTCAGAGCTGGAGGCCATTAGCTTATAGTAGCTAAAGTACATGCAATACATACTACATACACCTATCAGCGCCTCTAAAGCTCTAAATGTTACATCTTATTTGTTTAATGTGCACACATATGGAATGTAAAATAAGACTATTTGTGGTTTTAAGAGGAGTTATGTGACACTTCTGTGCAGAGTGTGTTTGACTTAGTTTCAATTGCGTGTCTTGACTTATGAGAAGACCCCAGGAAGCCTGACACAGGCAGAGCATGCAGGCTCCATCCAGGCATTCAGATCACATGCTTGTGATACAAAGCAAAGCCCTGTCACTGTGTCTCCCTGGCAAAGCTAACATCCAGAAACAGCGAGCTCACTGAGCTAAGTTTGTGAACAATATGTCATAAACCTGGTGGCCAAATCTGACCACTGACATCGCACCATGCATTACTTTCCCGGGCAAGATCGTGGTATGTTTTGAATGTTGTGTTACCCGCAATTCACTCACGTGCACCGCGTAGCAGATACGCTCCCATTCCACACAGCATCTTTGTGTCCCAGAAGCGCCACGACACTCTGCTTCATCTGAGATACGCGCCAGGTCCATAGCACATCAAGCTATGTAGCTCAGATCGCACCAAACCGGAATCATAACGCACACAGCATACGGTAAATTTCAAAATACAACACAATGCATGGACTACGGATTGTAAACTCTCAAATTTTTGAAAATTGTGAAGTAATGTTTATTTTCTCTCTCTCTTTCTGAATGAACTATTGTTTTGGTCTGGCTCACACTTTATCTGCAGCTGCAGCGCGGCGCTCCAGAAACGCATCCAGTAGGCAAGGGTGTGTGCCGTCGGTCACTCCAGATCCACAGCGCTTCGCAGCCCGGCATAGACGGAGTATGTAGAAATTGAGGGTTAGAGTTAGAGAGTTAGAGAAAAGGATGAGTTTCTTCCATCACTCTGCCTCCCCTGCTTGCTCGTGTCACGACTGCGCTACATCACATCTGTTATCTCATTGGTTGCACTGTGAAAGGTCAGCAGCAACTAAGATCAAAGTTGAAATACAGTAATTTGAACTTTGAGTGCAGAGCTCAGTAGAAAATTCAAGTTAAATGCCACCCAAGGGTAGAACCTCCGCCTACTTGGGCACTATCGCTCTGCCCATGGGAAAATAATGGCACAGACAGTGCAGCAGGGTTTTACCGCTGATCATGAGTGAGCACCTTAAACCACTACATGTACATTATCATGTAGTGGATATGTTGACACTAGGTTTCAGTAATAGTGGTTAATGTGTGATCAGGTTTCGGCACATAAACCACTTGTTTGTGGTTCGGAAAAGATCATGGATTGGATTTAAATTCCTGCTTTTGGGGGCATTCTTGTGGCAGGAAACAAAGTGATGGGTCACTTAAAAGCACCCACATTTGGTGGTGAAAAAGCTGCTGGAAACACAGCAATGACTCGTAAAAGAATGGTACATTTTATTGTTTATTGGTTTTTAACAGTGGTCTGCGGCTTGGCAGGCATCTCGTCTATGCTTCACATCAACCGCCATCCGTCCACCTTCACCTCAGATGACAGTCACATCATGTACATCACTTTAAAGACGTCAATATGATACGTGTGGAGGTGCAAATGTAACGAATCTGTGGCACAATACCAACACTTTCTTCTGGTGACTTTGCTGCCTAAGCCTTATAGACAAACAAATGTTTAGTTGTTTCCTTTAATTATTCAGAAGCTGTTTCCCTTTGGCTGGGATGTTTCAGCTCATTTACTCAGTGGTTACTGTTCAGTTAATGCAAAGTGTGAGATAAACCTGGACTCTCTCTGGGCGAGGCTTGGGTCGGGGCGAACAGATTAAGAATAAAAGGCTTTAATGGTGACAAATTTAACTAGGACAAATGCACTCTGGGTACTCTGACTGAAAACATCCTCTGGATAGTGATTGTGTGCACAGACAGGAAGTGACGGACACAGTGGTGTAGCCCTCTGAGACAGAAAAACACTGAGCCTAAAGGTCTCATTCAAAACTGCCCGGAGAGAGAGCAGCTGAGATATCTATGGATCATACGCTGACAAATTCACCACCGACACCACGCTGCTGTTGCAGTATTGACACTGTTGGCAGCACGTATGCTCCGAGATTGATGAGTTCAAGCTAAACTGATCTATAGAAGCGACACAACGCACACTGACACAAAGCAGACACTTCTTTCACAACATCCAGCTCACTTAGCGTGAAATAGCATTCTGTCTCATCTGTGCTGGGACAAATCACGTTGAGAAAATCTTTGCTCCGCAGATATCAGCTTCATAGATAATAAGCATGACATTTCCCTGACAGCAATTAGTGCTTCCCTTGTGTCATGTTGTAGAGCAGAGATTAATCTTGCCATTATTCTGTAATTTCTACCAGCAACAAATAAACGTCTTTTTGATCCCAAATAATCATGTCTTACTGTAAACAGTTCAATTTCACAGGTGTTCTGCTGAATGTAAAGTCGGATGTTTCTGCACAATAACCGCGGCTCGACAAGACAGCTGTGACAGAGGCACAAGCGCTGCAGTGGGTTGCTGCTCGACGAGGAAGCGGAAGGTATTAAGCCAGATTTTATTCATTTTAAGAGCCTTGTATTTTATTTTTTTTTTTTAAAAATCAGCTTCTAATTGATTCCATTTGAATGTGAGCTGCATGTTTCTCTGCAGCTTGATTTATTTCATGAGAGAAAATTGATTCATTTGATTGTAAACTTGTGCAATCATGTGTGTAATTTATTCCTTTCAGCTTCTAACAAAATACAGAAATCTGATGCCATTATAACAATCAGTGTTTCCACTGTAAGTGCACATCCACTTCCATCCACTGCGCGAAAGACCTCTAAGAAAAACTTTATTACCATATTATTTGAGACAGAATAAATTATTGAATTATGTTGGCCTCTTTGGGAACTGCGTGGAGCCCTGGATTTAAATTTTGTATTGTGCCATGAAATATATAATTGTGGCTGTGATTCTGTTGCTGTTATCAAGGATGTCTGAGTAACCCTGCATCCTCTGCCGCCACCCCGACCCAGACCTCAACAGGAAACAAAAAGGAAAATCGACTTATGATGAGAAATGATTAATACTGACTGATCTGAGCTGTCTGAGGTTGAGGTCTGGCAGTTTCACAGATTGGCAACAATCAGTGAAAAGTTTTAATTGGACGCCATAGTTGGCTCACACAGATCGGACAGGATCCTCCAGAGCCTTATGGACTAATGCTGCACACATGTCACATCATACAGACTGGAAATACAGAGCGGGCAAAGAATGTGAATCAACCTCCATGTTGCATTTATGAGATGGAGACATGTTGTCATTCATGACAGCCGCAGTATCTCCAACATGATGTAAAGAACTGCAGTGGAGTCCACCATGGAAATAAGATCCACACAAATCCAGTCAATGAAGCTCATTAAAAAGGAAACACACAGCATAATTTATTTCGATCTGCTGTAGCTACAGCAGCTACATAGACTCGTACTGAGTCGCCAGTGACAGACCTGCCAATTGACCTATGGCTAAGCCCCGCCCCCTCCACTCACTCAGACAAACTATCAACACTCAGTGACGGCGCTATGGCAGGTGTCACAGTACAGGAGCAGGAGGCAATTGATGATTTTTGGGGACATATCGATCAGATGTCATTGAGAAGTAACCAAAAGGGCCTAAACTATGCATTGGAGGGATATATTCATCATTTTATTGTTGAGAAGGTCGATGAAAAGCTTAAATTACAAGCCAACATTTACAGGTCACAGTGTACGCTTGTGAAGCGCATCTGGTTGCCGTCACCATCAAAGACAACAAGTTAAAGTGAATAAACTGAAGTTAAGGTTTTTGGCTCAGAATATGAGAAAAGGCCTTTTTACCATCTTTACCAAGAGTGTCTCTCAGTCAGGAAGGATGAGGAGAGAGCAGCTGTCTGTGGACACCACATGTAAAACCATTCCCTTTTTGGGCTTGTCTTGTTTTTGCCTCTCCACCTGTTGTCACTTTGATTTACACCAAATCAGCTGAAACTGATTCACAATCACTTGTGCTTCCTGAATGGACACATTGACATCCCTGAAGTGGAACTTGTAACGCTGTAATACATTCTGCTGCTGGTTTATCATGAATACGGGCAACATGGCATATCACAGGACTGGCTCAGGCACTATGGGTGTTTAAGATGGTGACTCTCTGTCATTTATCAGAAGTCTGAGAAAGGGCTCGAAATGTCACCCTGTATTGAAATCCTTTCAACAGCAGCTGCTTGGTTTGCAGACTTATTTGTTTTCTACTCCAGCAGCTGGGTTCACCACCTCGGAATAACCTGTTAATGCTCCTTTAACAAGGTGTTTACACTTCCTTTCTGTTCTTCTGACATGACATGAATGCAACACACAGCCAGCAGGTGAAAGATGGAGTCACCCAGTTCAATCTGTCCTTACGTAAGACCGGATTGTTCCAAGATCAAAGAATGGTATCTAAAAATAAGTGCAGCATCCAACAGTTGACTTGTGGTTCATGGGAGGCAGGAAGAGAGACGTGAGGAGGTGACGAGGGAGACACTTCTGAATAAACAGAAAGCAGGAGGAAAGGAGATGCAGCTCTGCAGAAATTAACCCAAAGTTAAAAAAACAAAGTATATTATGAGAGGAATATTGTTCAAGTTAGGACCCAAATGCAAACACAACCAGGGAACTGGGAATGTTTAAAGGCAGTGTATCATAGCTTGGTGATGGGAGACTGAAGGAGTGAAATGATGGCTGAGGTGGGCTGGGAATGCTGAAGCAGAGCAGGCTGAGGTGTGGTGAACACGACACAGAGCAGAGTGTAAACTGAGGTCCAAAACTTCGACGTTGGCTTAGACTTCTGTACTGCAGAGGAGACTGAATGATCTGGCAGAGTCTGGATGTCTGAGCCGGGGTTTTATACCGCAGTGGCTTGATTGTAGATGAGGATCAGGTGTGAAGGTTCAGCAGCTGTTGGCACTCAGGATCATTGGCAGGGGGAAAGAACCAGGAGGCCACGCCCAGCAAACACAGAGACAGACTGAAAACAAGGGCTGAATCCAAATGTCGACCCTCTGGACTTGCGGACTGATCCCTTGCTGACTTCGCTTGTATGTAGTGTGACATATTTGTTACATAAAGTAGACAGATAGATTTTTCCAACTGAACGTTGCCTCATCACATATGCAGCTTTGGCCAGAGTGTGTACATCCTTTACATTCTCTGTGTGTGCAGCAGCTGCTGGTCGTTAATCGTTAAGTACAGCTTGCACTGGTCAGCATGTGTCGGTGGCCTGAACGTGCTGAGTGCATACTAACACAGTTTTAATACAGAGCACTTACACAGAGCACCACTTAGCCGCCTCTGGGGCTGCATCATCATCTCAGCCAAGCTCACGTTGCACCATACTTTCTTTAACATATGTTCAAATCTAGTTCATATTTTTAAACCACAGACTTAATGACCCAGAAGTTCTGCGCATTTAAAATGCTGTAGTGTGTCACTGTAACCGGGGGTGCTGTGCTCAGCGGAGCGGCTGGCGAAGGCACATTTACTGTGTATGTTTAAGTCAAAATCTAGATGTGCGTCTCACAGTCCAGAGTGCATCTGTGCAGCTGCATCAAAGGGGAATGTGTAAAATGGAGCTCTTTTGAGGAGCAGTGGAAACAAAGACAGACTTGAGAGGTTTCTCCTGATCCACCGCAGCCTCATTTATCACATTAACCTAATAAAACAAACAAAAAGCCTCCGAGTCCTGTGGGAAAAACACTTTCTCCGCAATTAGGACTGATTTGTAAGGCGTCTACAGACACAATCGGCTGTCCTGCACTTAGCCTCTGCATATCTCCCTCATTAATGCTCTGACACATAAGGTTTAATACGTCAAAGATAAACAAAGCATGAAAGAAAATCAGAAGTGTGCATTCCTTTTTCCGTTTTTTTTTTTGTTGCTTTGAATCTCAATTAACGCTAATGCAAAAGCTCTACCTGTCATCACGTTAATGTAAATCACTTAAAGGTTGTTGTTTGTGATCCTTGAAAGTGAAGTTGAAATTAAAGCGTCATAAGAAGATGTTGCAGCATCTCTCTGACATGCTTTCATTTTTGATCGTGGCCCTGATACAGAAGAAATCACTGATGCAGCCAAAGGTGTGTGTGTGTGTGTGTTTGTGTGTGAGATTAAAGAGAGTGTTTAATGATTTAAGAAGGCTGCAGAGCACAAGCCAGACGTCTTTGATGTGCTGAAGGTTGCTTTCAGAGTGGAAATGCAGGTGCTGGTAGACCTCTATTTGTCTTTCACTCAAGCAAACATCAGCTCAAGGTAGAAAAACAAAGTCTGGACAGTTATGTAAATGAGCACATGCACATGGAAACACACACGTAACATGCACAGGATCTCCTGCACACACATATACACACACTAGTGGGCAACCTGTGTGACATGCTGGAATGAGATGACTGCCTCTGACATATCAGTTTGACCCTGGCTCCACCAGGGTCGCCAGTGTCGTGACTGCGAGAGTGTGTGTGTGTGGCGAGGGTGTCAGGGCTAATGTGGCGTACGGTGACATTCTGATAAATCTCCAGGCGGCCTGTGCTTGTGCCCTTTCACAGCTGCTGACTATGTTAATGGAGAGTGCAGATACAGGGTCTGCTGGCTCTCCCCCCGGTGTCGCCCCCTGTACAGACACTCAGAGATGGATTCCATACGTAAGTGGATGCAGCATGCGGCGCTTCCTGTATGACGGAGCGTTACGTTTAAATGCACTTTGATGAAAAACAAAACTGGTTATTGCTGATGCCTTTGGGCAAAGTGCAGGAATACCAAATGTGCCATGAAGGCAATCTGCCTCCGGACAGAATTCCCAGTTACAGAAAAGTAAAGACAGGTGCAGTGTCTTCCATCTGGTCATTGCTGCAAAGCTGAATCAAGCCAGCTTAGCTCATTTAAAGAATATCTTGAAGTAGTGAAATTCTAAATGCCTCTTGTGGATGTCTCTCGAGGTCCGCAGACATCAAAGCCAGCGCTCCTTTCATCATCATTTACGCCTCTCCAAATGTCAAACCTCTCCTCTGTTTTTCCATTCTCTTTATTGTTCGCTCTCTTTCTGGTCTTTGTTTTTTGGAGAGCGAAATATTTACTTTTGACTCCACGGTGCAGACATATATACTGTATGTGCAGTGTGAATAGTTGATGAGATAAAGCAACGAGCTCCATCAACCATTAACTGAATTATACTCCGAGAATGACAATCTGTTCTCCACTAAACAGTCGGCGGGACGCGGCCGGTCGCAGTCGTCAGATGCCAGACAGTAATCTGGTATTAATAGATACAAACTAACTTGGCATACGGATCTTGGCTAATGATTTTGTAGTAAATTTAAGCAACGGACAGAGAAATACTATACTTTAAATGAACAAAAACTGTAGTGCCTCATGCTCAAACCTCACTTGTATCATTACATTTAAGTCACATAGCTCAGCATCTGTTCCTCTGAAAGATAAACAGCCTGTAAAACCCAGACTTTTAACTTTCAGCACAACAGGTGTGAAGGTATTCTGAGGATGCCAGACTCTTCAGCCCATCTGGATCAAAAGTATTCTTTCCACTAAATGATTAAAGCAACATGAATGATTCAAACCTGTTTGCAAACTGACCCCTGGTAAGTACTTTTAGGCTCTGTGCTCCAGTAGCGGTTGAACAAGACTGGAACACCGCACAACCTCGGTCAACTTTACCCTCTCCTGTTACATGTGCCATGTGTAAAGCCCAGCTCAGACCAAACACCTCGCTGCTAGTAGATCACCGTTTCAACTCGTCTCCTTGTGTTTTCTCAGTTTGAACTGAGCATTAGGCTTGTCCATGTTGCAAAGAAAACCAATTTTTTTTTTCATGTTCTACGTGGGATATAAAAAGTGGCTGTATCACGAACATCGAGTATGAACAGTCGCATCATTTTTTAAGCCACCAGCGTGAGAGTCACTTTGGCGTTTTGGTTCTCTCACGCTCTCCTGTGGCTCTTCCTTTCTCACAGACAAACGAAAAAAGAAAGACTCTTTGACATGATACATAGCACGCACCCCCCCCCCCCCCCCACACACACACACACACATATCCATACCACTTACCCCTGAGCAATATTGTGTGAGCTTGTGTCTTAACTGCAGGGCTCCAGATTGCCACTATTCAGTCACATTTTGTGACCATGGAGCACCGCTGAAACCTGCAAATGTTATTATATATGGACTGGAAAGCTGTCAGTGTGTTTGCAGGTTACAGTAAATTGTAATGTGTAACTTAATGAGATTAACAATAGCGTGAGCAGATGGAGCAGACTGTGACTATTAAGTGACATTTTGCAACCATGGAGCACCACTGCAACTTCAGATGAGATAATAATTATTGGTTGCCAGATTGAGGCAAATGTCACTTTGTTTATATTATCTCTATAAGGCTACGCACTGCCTTGAACTAACTTTCTATAGTGTTCAGTAATACTTAAGGGTACTTTTATGATCCCCAGAGGGTGAAAAGGGGACACATACCATGAGAGAGTAATGCAGACTGATAGTCTCGTCTTCATTGGTCTCTACTTCTCTCTTGTCTTGTCTTGTTCATAACAGTTAAAACTGTGGCTATATCCTTCCATCACCCACTGTGGTCCTTTCCTGTCAGCTTCTTAAAACTGTATTGCTTGACGCCCAGAAGCTATCTAATTAACAGTTTAGCACCCAGCATTGTCATGTTTCTTTATGTCAAGCTTGTCTGAGTTTTCAACAGTAACTAAGGGGAGTGAGACTTTGAATCCATGTCCACTTATGTTTGCATATCTCCTCGCTCTATTTGTAATGTGAACACAAACTCAAGTATAAATAATTTATACATTTTTAAATGTACAATAATTCCTTGTTTGTCACTTTCCCCCTTTTACAATTAAGAAACAGAGTGGACACTTGGGATAATATTTTTATTTTAAGTGGATGTAATGTTTTTGGATCCAGATGGACGGAAGTGTCTGGAAACCTCTTTAAGACTGTGATGAGAGCTGTTAAATGACCTTCTGGGTTCTTTAAAGATTGCCAGGGATTCATCTTTCAGAGAAACAGATGCTTCACTCTGTGACACGAATGTAATGATAATGCTTGACAGGCACAAACTGGGGCAACGGTAACAACTGATGCAACAAAACCTGCAGCGAATGAGTTCATTAAATGACAAAGAATTGTTGAGGCGAGTGCTAGTCATACAGAGTCGACAATAAATCACTATGTTTTATAATAAGTCTTCACTGAGGTCATATTCACCTCGCTTGATGCAAAAATTCTGTCTTCTTGTCTTCAATCTTCCACAAACGTGCAAGTTTCTCAAGCAAATGATGATGATTCCACCTTGATGTACACAGATGACCCTCACCAGCAAATGGAGGACAGAATTGTAGCCAGAAGCAACCGAACGTCACCACAGCCTGACGTGTCGGTAAAGGAAAGTTGTGTTGACAAGGTTAATTAGTCAGAGTGCAAGCTCCGCTGAGAGGAAAGAGAAGAGCCGGTAGAAAGACGGCAAGATAAGAGGAGAGCAGGCACTAGGAGAGTCTGTAAGGAGAGGAGGAAAGAGGAGATAAAGAAATAAAGCATTGAGATGAGAGGAGAGAAGATAATGAGAAATGGGTGAAAAGGTGTAAAGTAAACGCTGAAGAATGGTAGAGAGGTAGATTAGAGAGAGGGAACGGAAATAGAGGCATAATGGAAAAGACAAAGAAGGAGAGAAGATGGAGGAAAATAAGATGAAGATGTGACTGAAGAGGAGGGAAGGACTGAAATAGAAGTAGAAAAACAGGCAAAGGTGCAGAGGAGAGGTGAGGCGTCTGAATCCTTGAGGGTTGTTTAAAATGTGCCGCTGTAGTTTCTGTTGTTCAATCTCGATGTGCTCGCGACATTCTCTTGACCTACACTCAGCCTTGAAATAGACTTCTTTTCATAAATCACTGAGCAGAGAAAAACATATTTATTTCCTGCATGTGTGAGAGATGCATGTGCGCAACAGCTCGCAACGGACATCACGCTGTTGAGCTGCATTGTGCTGTTACAACACAGTCTATCCTTAAAGTGACCGGGTGCTGATTAGATGCAGAGAAACATGCTGACTTGTAATTTTCTTCATTTTAAAGCACTTAACTCGACTACTTCAGTAATTTCAATAAAAGCATTAACAATCAGAGCTGCAGTCAAGCACAGAGCGGGTGATGTAACAGAAATTGTGTTTTTTCCTGATTTGAGGGTATTTTTGAAATTCTCAGAAAATAACACAACATTAAGTCCGATGGTGCACTTGAGTCACATGAGTCGCGTGCTGAGCAGATTGTATAAACATATAAATTACTATGTGATTTTCTTGATTCTGATTCATAGTACGCTTTAAGTTTGCCATGAACGTCATATTACTTTGCAGAGTGAAACGACATAAGACATGAACAAGAATCACAACTTGCGAGTCAGTTCAAGTCAGATCCTGGTCTTTGAATTGAAGTTTTATTCAGGGAACACTTAAATTACACATCACATCTTGATGAATGAATTATTAAAGTTGAAAGTCTTTACTGATGATTTTATAACTTGTTGAGAACAAAATGACGGTCAATGGAAAAGTCGACAAATGGTATCCTGGGGGATCTCCTCCCAGACCTAGATGAGGGCATCAGTGAGCTCCTGGACAGTCTGTGACAGCACTTGGTGTTGGATGCACCAATACATTACATCCCATAGGTGCTCAGTTGGATTTAAGTCAGGGGAACGAGAGGGACAGTCAGTGGCATCAATGCCTTCATCATCCACGCATTGCCCACACACTCTGGCCACATGAGGAGGAACCCAGGATCCACCGCACCAGCATAAGATCTGACAGGATCGCGCTGATGATTTCATCCTGGTACCTAACAGCAGCCAGAATACAGCTGGCTATGACATGGAGGTCTGTGTGACCCTCCAAGGATATGCCTCCCCAGATCATCACTGACCAGGCAGCATAACGTTCACCACGGCGTCTCCAGACTCTTTCACGCCTGTCACATGTGCTCAGTGTGAACCTGTTGTCATCTATGACGAGAACGGGGCTCCAGTGGAGGACCTGCCAATCCTGGTGAATTCCAATCAAGCCGCAGGGTGCTGGGCTGTGAGCACAGGTCCCCCTACAGGATGTTGTGCCCTCATGCCACCCTCATGGAGTCTGTTTCTGACAGGTTGGTCAGAAACACACACACACCTGCAGCCTGCTGGAGGTCATCTTGTAGGGCTCTGGCTCCTCCTGTTCCTCCTCGCACAAAGGAGCAGACACAGCCCTGTCCAGCTCTCCTCATGTAACGGGTGCTCTCCTGGGAGTCACCAATTAACCTGCATGTATTTGGACTGTGGGAGGTAGCTGGAAAACCTACGCTGACACGGGGAGAACATGCAAACGCCACAACGAAGGGCTTCTCCACCCTGGGATTCTCTTCCTGTGAGGTGACAATGTGAACCGCTGCACCACCGTGCCGTCTCCAACAGAATCCAAATATGTTTCTTCAGAATTCTTGCACTTGAGCGCATTCAAATCTCGACTTCCAAACCAAGCATGAATTCATTTAGTGTTGTCACTAATAGACGAATATAAATGCAAACACTCCAGACTCTTCCACTGTGTTGAAACAACCACTTCATGTGAGTGTAGAGAAAAATATATGGGGTGTGTTTCCACCTATTCTAAAAGGTGTGAGCGAATCCGTGCATCTGAGTGTTTGTCTCTGTGAATGCATCTTCCTCTCACCTTGATCTCACCTCACGTTCACTCAATGGGTATTGAACCAGCTGTCGGGGGTGTTCTGCATCTGTACACACTGTGATCGCACATGTACGCAACCCGTGTGCCTTTGTGAAGGGCTGCAGATACACAGTATAACACTTTAACCAAGCTCTTTTTGGTTTGTTCGGGTTTTTTTTTTACCAGGTTTCTCTGCTACAGTTTAAATCAACAACAGACAGACCCACACTTCTTTGAGCTTCACCTTCTTACACTTTGCCTTTGACCAGTCCTCCTCTATAATCTGTGAAGAACACAGCTTTTTATAAAGGTCAGAAGAGGGGCAAAATGTACTTTTATTCAGTAAACACAGCACTGGCACATCTCTTTTAAAGTTTATATGGCAGTAGTCTGCAAAACATTGCCTTTATACACCTCCAGCAGACATGGAGCAGCATTTGTATTCATTTGGAGTCTTCTCTGGTGATCTGGCAAAAGTAAGTCCAATATTCAGTCTCTCGCTTTTTGCTCTATTTTTGGTCTCTTCCTAACTCCTGAGGGAAATCTCTTGCTCATTAGCTGCTAAATGCTCCACTTTCTTCACCAGCTAGTTGCTGAGTGTGTCTGCCTGCTGTTTGATGTCGGACAGGTAGCATATTGTGTTTTTAGAGCTTTTTCGCTGAAACAAGCTGCCTGCTGCTGCTGGGAGCACCGATAAGAGCACCGAGAGTGAACTGACTCGGTGAAGTAAAGTAATGGGTCAGAAAACCAAAACAGTGACTTGACAGTGTGACTGAAACCAGGGGTTAAATTGGCTACTTGTGAGGGGAAGGAGCATTTCTCTAATGAGTGTGGGGGTTGGTATGGGGAGGCCGGTTTGCAAAGACGAGCCAACAGTCAACCGTTTTTTTTTTTCTTCAGTAGAAACGAGTTCCAGTGAAGCTCCAGACTACAGTGTGTTCTGTGGCTGTGGGTTGTTCAAAGTAACAATGGCACCATTTCTGGAAGGAGAGCTGTTTTACACTTTACCTCAATCTAAAGTAGAATTTCAGAGACACATTTCAGATTGAATGCAATTATCTCAATGATCAGAACATTTTATGATGTTTTGTTTCTATTTAAACATCTGTAAGTGTTTTAGCAGATAATGTTGACAAAAGAAAGAGACAAAAGAAAATCTTAACTGCTCATAGTGTTTTCTGTGCAAGTTTTAACCCTCCAGTATGTAATTTAAGCTCTGTCTCAATCAGAACAATAACGAAAAATGGACTTTGATGATGTCCTCGAGTAGCCTATGATTGAGTCATTGTCAGCGCAGATCTATCTGACGAGACTTCCATTTATGGACGAGGAAATGCACCAAAGTTTAATCGTGTTATGTCATATCATTCTTATGAAACAGCTGCTAGTTACTCATGTTGACTTGCTACCTTACCATTAGTATTAGATGAATCGATTATACAGCTACTGTAGCTAATGTGTGTTACGCCCCACCTTTAGACGGCCCTGGGGCGAACAAAACTCCAAACACTGACCCAAAATAATTACATGAACACCTTTAAAACACTCAAATCCATGGGATTTATTAGAATTAAAACAGGCAAATAAGACAACAAAATCCCCCCAGAACACATACACAGCAGTAACAAATGTTATGTGTCAAATTTAGCATGCGGGTAGCCAAGCATGTTCTAATTTGCAACTCAAATATTTTGGCTTTGTCAGTGATTCTGGCATTGGACAATCATGCAAAAAGGCACCTTTTGTGGTGGTGTGATACGCAGCCGGGCGGCATCAGTCTATAATGCCGCCAGTGTTTTCATTTGGAAACGCTGGTCATAAGAATGTTACATAAGAAGTTTGAAAGTCCCTATTGGAGGTGGATGGGTCCAACAAATCCCTGACTTTCACCCAGGAGGCTGCTGTTCACTTTTTGTATGAATGTAGAACCAGACCTTTATGTTCTTCACCACATGCTTTTGTTGTATGAGGAAATACGTGTTTTACTGACGTAAATATATTCTTATAAAGACTGTAGCAGAAACTGTACATTTCCTCTGAAAACAGAAGTGTATTTTGAAAGGACACAATGCATGTAACAAGCATAAACCCATATGGCATCCCAGAAAGTCAAGAACTCATGCAAGAGGATACCTAGTGCATCATTTGTAGACGTGAAAGTCCACTGAGCAAGCTGTGATATTTGATGAGTTGGGATGGGAACATGTTGGATAGCCTAGCGCTGTTGTCCATGGTCAAGAGCAATCGCACTAAAAATAACTTTGAGCGTTTTGAATGTTGTCGCAGTGTTATCATGTTCCTGTGAGCATCAGCTCGGTGGCAGCTTTCATCGTCTTCTCCTTTGACCACCACTTCTTCTTCTTTCTCTTTCTCCTCCAGTAAATGGGGGTGGAAACTGGCATTTGACGTGCATTGCTGCTATTTATCAAACCTTAATTATATTTGTAACAAGGAACATTATATAGATTGTACTATGACTCTTTCAACATGTGCAATAGCTCACGATGCAACAGCCTCTGTCATGGTGGTTTGTCTTGTGTGCTGTCCAAGCATGTCAGTCACCAGCCCATTCTCATTTTTAAGTCATCAGAAACCGCATTTTTGTCAGTGATTACGGCATCAGACAGTGACGCCAAAAGCCACATTTCACGACAGCGTTGGTTGATAACATGGCTGAACGGCACCAGTCAGTGGTATGATGCACCACTGGATGGCGTTAGTTGAAAATGCTGCCATTAACATCGTGATAGAAACTGGAAAACTACACGTCAGTGTGAACTGTAGACTTTAAGTGGAAAAAAAACCCAATAACCTGTGTGTGATTATGGGTAAGACGCATGATAAACTCTTTATTATAAATGTCCAGAACATGGTATTAACGGGCCTTGGGCATTAGGGAAAGAAAGTACATAACATCAAAATGGATTACTTCCATCAAACCTGGTGTGTCTCAACACAACATTATTGGCCTAATTAAATAATGTGGTGCACTGCAGAGATCATTTTGACATAACCTCCATTTATTATTTCAGACTGAAGCATGTTTTATCAAAAGTGCTTCTGTTCTGATTTTTTTTTTTGCATTAGTGATGTCCAAATGTTGATACTGTATGATGGCAGAAAAAAATGTTTTGAAGTGTTTGTTTGGAACGGCCTTTTGGGACCTTCCATTAGACTTCTGTTTTGGAGAGTACTCTCAACGTTTCCTCCACCTCTACCACTAAACCTCACAACAAAGCTCAGGAAGAGACGCATTAATGCTGACCTTCCCAACCCTTGCCTCTCAACTTCATATTTCATGGTGAATTTAGTTTCTTTTTCACTTATCTCTTTGCAAAAGGAAAAGAAAAATACAGTAAATAGAATCTGGCTTCTCTCCTGTCGAGGAAGGCGAGAGGACAACATAACTCTTACGGCTAAAAGCTCTTTTTTAAGGTAAAGTGCAGAGTTGAGAAAAGCCAAAGCTCTGACTGCATGAATCCACTCTTTAGAGTTCTGATCCATCCATCCAAGGCCACATCCCAGCTCTGAGTCACAGCGGCAGCAGAGTAAGCAGAGCAGTCAGAATTTCCTTCCTCCAGCTCCTCTTGGAACATCCTCTAGAAAACTTATCAGGTCAGTTGAAATATATGCGTGTGTGCCCTGTCTAAGTCTTTGGTGTATGCTCCCAGATTCCCTCGGGGACACCCCGGGCAGGTATCAAGGAATGCATTTATTCTACTGGATGCAGCGCAGCAGTCACCCTTGCGGCCAATTTGTCATAGTGACCAACTATAGTTCAACTACAGAAAAATCCTGTGTGGCCCGAAAAGCTTACCCATAGATGTCCACTATAAATCATACGTCTGTAAAACTCTCATCTGGCCTGGGAGCGTGTCAAGCTCCTCCAAGGAGAAGCTGGAAAATGTTCCTGGGGGGAGGGCAGTTTTGAAATACTTTGCTTAGCCTGCTGCCCAGCCCTGGGTAAACTAGAGATAATGGATGGATGGATGTCTGTAAAACTGACAATATGACACCTCAAACAATCAGTTGTTGCTCTTTGTGTGATTGTTTATATATAACTTTCTTAGAGACTTACAAATCTATGTTATTAGAGTGGCATGATCTCAGTGTAAAGTTTCTAGGAGAAAGAGGCACATGTCCACAGAGTCACATAAAATGAAGAAAATAAAGAGAAATTATTATTTTGGCATATTTGCTGAATGAGCACTGGGCATTGAATGGATGCCATCCGGGAGCAAGGTAGTTAATAAAATGCAGCTGTGGTGCCATCCTCATCAAGTGCCCACCTAACAGGCTCCACTCGACACAAATTGGTTCTTTTTTGAGCTCCTCTCCGGGCAAACGAGGACACTTGTTAACTGGCCTTTTAAACTTGTCACCTTTAGTGCTGATTGGAAACTGTTGACTGGTAAATAAAGAGGTTCAGCTCTCTTATTTTTTACCCAAACAGACAGGACTCCAATAAACATTTAAATGCATTAAACATCACTTCTGGGTACGGTCAGAAGTGTGCTGGCATCAGCAGTAAGGGCAAATGCTACAGGCCCCAGGGCACACAACCACGATGATCACAATGCACTGAATACACTTTAAGTACACATCTTTTACTGCATCAAAGAGAGACCTCCCACCACTGGAAAAAGGAGATTTTGTGTCCTCACCCAAAAGCACCAGGTTACGAGGGGCAACAGCTGTGTCCATTATATTATTCCTAATGGGATATATATATATATATATATATATATAGATATATATATATAAAATATTAAATATTAAGATTTATTTCACATTTTGATCACCCTGTGGGACACCATTTGCAATAAAGGCAGTCTCATACAAAATACAAAACTATCAATTTGGAATTCAATAATTAAATTAATAACTCTGACCAATATATATTACCATATCAGCAGTACAGATTGGAGGATTTTGGTGTCCATGGCACAGTCGGGGTTGGAGATTCATTTACTCTTATGCAACATCAAAAATTTAACAGACAGCAAGTATAATTCAAAAGTTTTTATTCACAATAAAACAAAAGCCAAAAAGAAGAACTCAGATCTACAATCTAGATGATTCTGACCAAAAACACTAAAGATGGCCACTGAGGTTATGTCTCAACGTGTGGAACAATGGATACATGAAGTGTCCCTTAAGGTCACTTAAAGTCTTGTTTGAAAGCATGATTTAGAGAATATCCAATGTGTGATCTTTAGCCCTTTTTAGATAGGAAATGTGCAAATTTGCAGGAAAGCCCAATCAGTCTTTTTTCAGCATTGGCAGTATGAAAACAAAATCAGGGAGTGCAGCAAAATGCCGCCTACCAACTTTTGTTTATACAGAATGCGCCTTTTTCGGGGCAATGGGGGGCGTGAGCAAGTAACAAAACATGTAGCTCAGTGTGTGGCGTAAACAGTGACGTGGGAGGGAAGCTGCGGCTGCTCAATCGGCAATTCTCTCGTAAGTCGGGCCGTTCTTCACCGTCCCCGTCATCTGACAGTTAATGGCCTCTTCGTTTGCGAGGACAAGGAGGGCGCACAATTCCTTGTCTCCCTAGTTGCTCATCTTTACAGTGTCTGTCAGGTTTGTGTTTCCCTCTTGCTACTAGCTGCTCGCTAATTCCTGCTATCAGCTGTTTCCTGTTAGTCCACCGCCAGTGGGTCGCACATGTGCAAACTTTGTGTCTGCTGCAGGTGCTTCAGATTAGCCTGCACTGGGTTTAAAAGAAAGCCAAACCACTGCCAATTTTTCACAGGCCTCCGTGCTGACTTGTACTGTTTACTAACCTGTTTTATGGCCTGTCCATGACATCAAACATGACACACCACAAACAAACACACACAGAAGGGCGTACTCATCTGCTGCAGAGCCGTGTACACAGATCTGGTCTGCTGGAAAATGTGAAAGGAGTCTTGGCTTCCCCACATTTAAAGAAACTGCATACACAAGCTAATTTGGTGGAAAATGGGTGTTAAGAAGATTTCTGTGTGTTCGGCTTCAAGCAGGCCACATTTGCTGAGAGCCTGGCTGCAGCTCCTGCTGGGAGCAGAGGTGATAGAAAAGCTGAGGAGAGCGAAGCAGTTCCCCTTTTCAGCACTGACCCTTCTCGCGGGAGGTCCCAGGAGAAAGAGAAAGAAGAGCAGAAAGATTCTTCTCTTTGTTGGCTGGGTGACATTAAAGGGTCACATGACACAATGACTGATAGTGTTTGAATGAGCAGATTTTCACATGAGGGCGAGAAAAAGCAGAGGACTTTGGGAAAATGAGTTCATCTAGCTTTCCTTTGTCTGAAGATCAAGGGAGGTGCACAGCCATTTTGAAGAGGACTGAGCACACAGGGCGTCCCTCACATGTCGTGTTTAGAGTTGCACAAATGAACAAATCATCCGTAGAGTCCAGTGGTCTCAACATATCTCATGTGACCACCAACCATTGAAGGCAAAAAGTGTATCATCCATCAAACTCCAAAAACTAAAACTGTCTTGTTTAAAGACGTTACATTAACTTTGTGTGTTCTAAGATCACTGCCTCTGAAATTCACCTTTATGTGTGAAGCCTATTGAGACCAAGCTATAAGGCCTTTCACTTCAAAAGCTCCTGAGCAGCATGAAATGAAGTAATTACAACAGCATAATGTGTTTATACAGGAGTCAGAACAAAGACCTCTTAAAGAGAATGTAGCCAAGTGTGTACATTTTTCTGGTAAGTGAAACATTCATTATGTCTGATCAAAGTATATCCAGCAGGGGAGAGAGTGGGAGGAGAGACGAAAGGATGATGCAAGTGCTGCATTTCATTTGCTTAAGGGACAGCAGCAAAGAAAAATGTACCCTGCAGGCCCAAAGCCCGTCCTAATGTCGTCATCATCATCACAGAGAGACAGAGCAGAACACAGAGGGAAAGAGAGTCCACCACTGGAAAAAAGTTTTTTATTTACTTTACACCAATGAATCTGTGACGAAGGCAAAGTCAGATACAAAAAAATATGAGTTTGAGTGTTGGTGTGAGATAAATCCAACAGCTTGCAGCATCATTTGCATTATAGTCGACTCTGGTCTCTGAAGTTTCAAAGGTGTTTTTAACACTGGCGGTAATTTGTCATTTTGGTTTTTAGCGAGTATATAATTCTACTTTTTGTTGTTGTTGTGGGGGGGCATGAAGTTTAGCCAGTTATGATAATGAATTATGATGATGTTTCTTGCAACTGGAACAAGAATACTTATCACGTTGCATGCAGCTTAGTTATAACACTCTCGTGAGATGAGACCAGTTTTTGATTCAATGTCGCCCACTCCGGCCCCAGGGATACATTTGACTGTCGTCGCTGGAGTCTCTTTAACATTAACTTCCTGGCTGCGCTGGGGTCGCTGGAGGACTGCTAGCAGAAGCTACGCTATGTGGCTCCACGCTGGCTAACTGCTGCAGCTAGTTGGTGATTTTCCAGGGTGCGGAGCAGCACCTTCCAATTCACCAAGCCTCGTCTCCAACACTCCAAATAAACTACATTCATTACATGTACCATTATTCCCAAAGGAGGCACAGGACAAGCTAAACATGTGACACACTGAGCAAGAGCCCAGCACCAGGTCCACCATATCAACAGCTCCTGAGGTACTCTGAGTTTTGTAATGCCAGGGTCCAACTACACAGTGGTCACTGTTTCAGAGTAAGTGATCAAAAACTCATGAATTTATGCCTTGACTTGGTTCAGTAACACGACAGACTACACGTTGTGTTTTCACAACTTGCCTGTCATCATGGCTGATTGAGGAGGTGCCAAGATCGACTTCACTGTTCATTTTCACTTATTTCTCTGACTGTTGTCTCTCATCTTGTCTCTCGTGTGTGTGTGTGTGTGTGTGTGTGTGTGTGTGTGTGTGTGTGTGTGTGTGTGTGTGTGTGTGTGTGTGTGTGTGTGTCAAGTTGCAATATATAATAAGTGCACAGACTTGACTGAACAAGTAGCATCACATGTATTGACACATGCAACTGGTCTGTGAGTTTCCTCATCAGCTAAACCAGCTTTACAAATGCTTTGTCAGGTGAAATAGAAACGTTTCGTCAAAATGCAATAACACTCAATAATGTTATTACAAGTTTGGGTCCAGATAGGACGGCATCTGGTCCAGCCCGGGGGATTTAGAGTGATGACAGGTTAAAATGAGAGACCCATTTTAGTCATTTTTCTACTAAAGGGAACAGGGTCCTCCCTCGACCCGCCTCAAATCACCTACTGGCTGTAAAAGTATGAACAATGACTGATAACAGCCGCCCTCCGTCATGTTGTGATGCCAGAAGAAGGCACACACTCATACACTCTGACACAGTGTCTGCAGGGTTTCTGCTGTCTCTCGCAGCTACTGGAAAGTCTGATGAAGCACTGCAGAGACTAAAATGGATGACAGGAACTGTGAAACATATCATGTATCATTGTCTGTATACTCCACCTACTATAACTAAACACCTAAGCAAAGAAGAGAGGGTTCAGTGTCTCATTAGAGCTGAAAATACCTCTGGGCATTCAAACTGTAGCATACATAAATATAAAGTTAAATAGTGAGGAAACAACTTGACAGATCAAAACGATTCTTACACCTGCAGAAGAAGAAGAAGACTTTTCCCCCCCTCAATAAAACATAGCAGCCATTTGTTTATTATTTCTGTACATTTACAACAGTCGCTGGTGACTGTAAGGAGTTCAAATCTGCTGTGGATCTTCAGAGTGTCATTGACTACAATACCCATAAGCCTCAGGTGAAGTGGGCCAATCGCTGGCTCTCTATGTGTTTGGATTCAATACTTTGCTGGATTTAACCACCTGGACCACTGTCTGGCTTTGTGGTCCGCTGTTGTTAGCATGCTAGCTCCTGCAGTTTGTGTGTGGCCTTCTACCGTCAGTTCCTATCAGCTATCCTGTTTCCTACCAACAAGCATGCTGTGTGGTGCTGTTGTGGACCTGTCTAATATTTAAAGGCCTTTCTGAGGATTTTCTTCTTTTACTCCACCTGCTAAAAAAGGTCTGGGAAATTATTTGCAACTTGTCACTCCATGTGATGATGATGATCGTGCACACAGGAACTTAACATCCAAGAGTGTGTGAGGTTGTGAGTGTGCAGTCACACCTATGCTTAAAATAATCCAGGTGCAATTAGTGTGTTGAGCGAGCTTGTTGAATGCATACGAGTAGGTTTATGTGTGTAGGTGTGTATACAGAGTGTCTTTGTAGTTTATTAACAGCAGTGGAGCTCTTCACAAGCACTGCTGAAAGGCTGCTGACTGTCTCATTAGAGCAACTTTAACAGTGTGAAGGTTTGGAGTGTGCGTGCATGTTGGCAGTGTTGCGAGTGTTAGTTTGTATCCCCGAGTGTTTGTCCTGGTGTGTGTGCTCTTGTGCATCTTCATTGGAGTTGAAAAACGCTCCAAATGCAAATCTGCCTGGAAAACGGCGCCAATCGTAATAAAAACGCCAACATTTTCAACCGCCATTATTCATCTCCTCTTTATTTCTCTCTTCCATCGACGAACGACCGCAACCCGTTTCATCTGTTCTGTTGGAGTCCTGGCAGGAGGGAGGGATGAAAAGAGAGGAAAGCGAGAAAAGGGCATGCAGCGAGCCAACGACAGCCAGAAAAAGAGGGATGCTGGAGATGTTCAATTAAGCTTCCCTTTTTTTCCCGGGCACCCGGTGGTTCGTTAATCTGGTGGAGATAAATATTATACAGCATTAGCTCCATTTATCCTGCAAAATCAATTCTCTCTTTCTCTTCCTTTTTCTCCCTTTTTTCACTCACTTCCCTTTCACTTATTCAAGCTCACAGGAAAAAAAAGTGCCAGAGAAAATAAATTGCTGCCTTTATAATAAGTGGTCCTAATGCAGACGAATGGTGCTGGTTCTCAGAGCAGTGAAGCCTCTCACCCGTCTGCCACCTAGTTTCATTTAGCTCCATAATAAACAGCGAGCGCGACTGAAAGCAATCTCCCAGCGCTTCAGTCTTTTACTCTCATTTTTTTAGTTGTTGCCTGGAGCCCAGTCCAGCCCACACTGCGGAGCTGATAAGAATTAGCCTGCTTGTGGTAAATATGAGGGTAATACACAAATACGACTAAATTAATGGTAATTAGAGAGCAAAATGAATTGACTCATTTCCGTGGAGGAGCTTTGTGGGATCTGACAGAATCACTCAAGAGGCATCACTCGACTTGTCTCAGGCCTGGCTCGCAGTTTGAGAGGTGTACGCATTAACCAGGCATGAGAGGGAATTAGTTGTTGAATCTGTCTCTTGTGAGTCTCCAACTTTATGGAAGTGGAGTACTAAATTGTTGTAGTATTCTTAATTATCCACATAATGCCAGTGTAGAATCCAATTACAGTTTATTTGCTCATGTGTAAAATACATTAACTTGGTTTGCTTTTATTCTGTTACAGCAGTTCATTTGTAAGGCATACTGCAAAATGTAAACTGTGCAAAATAATTACAGGGCATCTGATGTCGGCATGCAAAGACAAAAATGAAATGAATAAAACCAAGTCTAAATGCCACGTAGCACAAGTTTTAATAAATCTGAAGCAAGTAGAGTAAAAGCAGCAGTAACTTTGCTCATTATTTAGATCTTCTGATGATTGAGAACAAAGCAGTTGTGCTTAGGACGCGACCGTGTATCAGTTGTGGACATGAGACGCTCTCAATGACGCCATCTCACGGCGCCCTCTTCTTCTACGGGTGTTCTTTTGCATTTTTATTTTTCACAAGAAGCTCTGTTGACTCCCAATATTCACAAAACAATAATGAATGGAAATGTGCATAAATTCACATATTCTTTTGCGCATTGTCACAAAATTCGCTTAATATTTGAGAGACATTTGGATGGAAACCCAGCTAGTCGCGGCTGAAAGTCAGAGATAGCTGGACCCATCCACCACCTGTCCCGCTCTACTCGGATTTTTGCCCCCATAACTCACATTGTTGTCAAGTTCACCCTGATGCCGCCAGACACTGTTACACAATAGCAGCGACTGACAGCGTATCATACCAACATGAAAGGACGGCTTTTTTCATCGTTGTCTCACGCCGGAAGGCACTGCCCAAGTATTCGATGACTTTGGAGTGAGACGGGGTTGGTACAAAGTGTTTGACATGCTGACCAGAATTAACACTCCTTTGTCTCTTTAATGTGAATTGATATTATTTTGGGGACACACCCAGAACATGTTGGAGGGATTATATATCTCGTCTAGCCTGGGAATGCCTCAGGATCCCCCAGGATGAGATGCAAAGTGTTGCTGGGAGAGGGACATCTGGAGTGCTTTGCTCGGCCTGCTGCCCCCACGACTTGGCCCCAGATAAGCAGATAAAATCGGACGGATGGACTGATCTGAACATTTTTATCATGATAACAAGATGTAATGAATTCAGGCTTGAAGGCAGCAACAAACGCTAAAAAAAAAAAGCTTGCAGAATCCTGGAGACTGTATGGATATTCCAATAATCACTGTATCTCCAATACAAACCTTACACAGTAAGAAAAGCACTGATCACAATAAAATTAATGATGACTGAATTTAATTTAGCTGCTCCAGTTTCAAGGTCCTGCCATTATTTTCTTTTCCATTTCTAACCAACCTCCCAACAGGAGCTGAGTCAAGCAGCTTGCTTCTTTGCTCCGGTCCACATGACATGCTGTCAGCTCTTCTGTGAGGGTGTGCAACTTATTGCTGCTTTGTCAGTGGACTTTCATGAATACATATCACACGCTGGGTATCCTCCTGCATCTGTGGTTGATATGCCAGGACACTGCAACCAATAAACAACACGACATCAGCCAAAGCATGTGATTAGGTTTAGAAGACAAAGCGGATGACATTGGTGTCTCATGCCGAAATCACTGACAAAGCGAATGAGAACTTCAGAATGAGAACGGGCTGATGACTGAGATGCTTGGACAAATGAAAAGACAAATCATCATGACAGAGGCTGTTGCATCCACATCTACTGCACATGCGGAAAGAATCATGGTGAGGCAGTTTAACGCTGTGTCAGGCGCCGTTTGGCTGCCCGGTAACAATGCTTAGGTTTCGGCCAGCTGCGTTGCAAATAGACACCACCCAGCAGCATATCGTACCGCCACAAAAGGTGGCTTTTGGTGTTGGTATCCGATGCCAAAATCACAGACAAAGCAACGGTCTTTGACAGCTTCAGAATGAGAACAGGCTGGAATGTGAAATGTCTGGTTCACTTGATACATATCAGCATTTGGTAGAGACTGTACACCACACTCAAAAACAGCACAAACACCAGCATTAAAAAGCCTTAATGCCCTTTCAAACAATTAAACTGTATGTAGCATGTGAATTAGAGTATGGTGAATGTGCTAGGAAAGGTAGTATCGACACTGTCACTACCTGGAGCTCGCATGTACGGAGCCTGGGTTTGTTGAAGGTGGCTGTGCTGTTTGGGCTGTGAAAGCCTGTGAGTTTATCTTCTCTGTCTCCCTTAACTTAAGCTTATTTTTTGAGTTATGACATGTAGCATGTGAAACAGGGTATGGTGAATGTGGTAGGAAAGGTAGTATCAGCACGGTCGCTACCTGGAGCTCGCATAAACGGAGCCTGGGTTTGTTGAAGGTGTTGTTTGGGCTGAGAAAGCCATGTGTAAGTAAGGTAAAGGAGGTTGTTAAGTTGGTGTGGAGAGCAGTGAGACCTGGCATTAGGGGAGTGTCTCTGGGACGTCAGAGATCACTGTCTAGGCTCCTGGAGGTGTCGTGGGACCAACTAGATGAAACACTGGTGAAAGGAGGTTCCCACCTGATGACTCCAAAGACATGTTAGTTATCACTGCTCACTGGTCTGTATAGTTAAGCCTTGCCATAATAGTTTATCATAGGGCTTAGGAGGTTAGTGTTGATCCTTTCTCTGGAGCACAGACTTCTTGTGTCTATTTGAATTGGGGCTTACTTTTTTGAAACAGATTGTTTTTGCACAAGTCTACCACTTTTCTCATAGAAAGAAATACGTCTTTATTTGTTTTCATGGCAGGTATTTGGACAAAAACTCAAGCTGTTAAGTGTAAGACAGTTGAGGTTGCCACCAACTGTTTCTGTGGGTTAGTTGCTGTGCACATCTTTTGAGTTTAACCTCAGGATTTTCAGACTCGTCTGCAAACTTCTCCCCCCAAACAGTCTGAACATCTAAACACACCAAACCTTCCAGTCGAGTATCGACTGCAACCTATGGGAAACATCTGAGTGGCCCTCGAAGCTTAATATTGTTTTCAAAGTCCGCCCTCTGGCTATGAAAGATAAAAGTTTGATGTTGGCAGTACAAAGCATGCTGCTGACAAAAGTAACTTTACTCCTCTTTGAGTTAAATATTTCAGTATTCTTTCCAGCTCTGCTTGGCTAAGAATTTAAAATGTGCTGAATGTTTTTGTCTGTGAGCATTTTCTCAGTGTCAATATGACGGCCTCCTTCCAGTATCCCCCAGTAACCCCTCAGTAAGTGTGAATAAACAGGTTTGATACTCCATCTGTGTTGACAAAGGCGACAGTGTTTTGTTTGGGTGCGTTTGCTCAAAGACTCAGATCAAAAGTGCCGTCAGAAGGGAAAAGCAGCCTGCATATTAGTCAGTTAGGGCATGAAAACACGAGAGCGGCTTTAAGAAGCACGGCGAGTACAGATTCTTTTCATTTTACATGGACTGTAGAGAAAATAAAACTGTTACAGAGGTACTTGAAACACACTGGTGTGCTCCTTTAATCACAGCTCCTCGAAGCTTCACATTTATTTCATTATTTTCAAATGCAAATTAAGCAATTTTAGTTTTTATGCATTTTTTCCACTGTTTTATGCAGCCATTGGTTTCCATATATTAAAATCAATGCAGGGTCTTTAAACTTGCTCGTGTTTCATTCTCCTCCATAGTGAGCATGTTTCATTATCGCTGCCTGCAACTTAATTGCAATATATCCACTGAAACTCATATCTTCACATATGATTGTTGAGTAATGGTAGATAAATTCTATTCATGCTAATAAAATATAAATAACTGTCGTGTCTGATGTCTGTGAGGCAGCAGGGGAAGGTCCCCAAATGCACAAAAAAAAAAGCATGAAACAGAAACGAAGCAGCAGCTTTGACAAACTCAAAGCACACAAGTGGAAATGAAGCAGTATATGTACACCTGGGCTGATTGGAGAATATGGGAAGCAGGTGAGTGAGTGTAGATGGTAACTGGAGGGCTGATGAGGGAAAGTGGGAACAGGTGAGGAGGTGGGCGGGAAGGTGACTGGGAGCGGAGGGAAAGGGGTTATTCAAGGGCAGGAGGGAGTGGCTGGAGTCTGTGCTTTCCAGTCCCCATGCTACCATATCATATGGTATGCCATAAAAAGATTTAGTATTTCCCAGTGATTAATATGCCAAATGCAGAATGCCAAAAATACCAGAATGTTTGACTGCATCTGATTGGATTTTGCAGTTTGCAAGCCTGCCAACTCTGACCCACAATCTTATGCACAGTGGACGATGCATACACACATATGTTGACGTGAAAGGACGGTTTTTCGTGTCAGTTTCTCACGCTGGAAGTCACCGACGAAGTGCTGGTTTCCAACAACTTCGGAGTGAGACTGTTGCCCGTACAGTTGTCATGAAGGTGGAAATTCGCTACAGAGTCCAAAACCGTTTTTTTTGTACCAGTATAAACATGTTAATTATAACACGTTGCATTCATAACCAGTCATTTAGATCATTGCAATCCCTTGCTCTCTGGCATCAGTTAAAAAATACACCTTGCACCTCCAGCTCATCCAAACGTCTGCTGCCAGAATCTTGAATCACACCAATCCTGGCTCCCTTACACTGGCTACCTGCTGCTTTTAGAATTGATTTTAAGATTTTATTGATGACTTACAAAGTCCTGAGAGGCCTTGTTCTAAGTTATATAACAGATTTTTATTGCCCGGTGTTCCTATGATTTTAACTGCTTTATTATTGTGTGATTTTACTCTGTTATGTGTATTCTATTTTTATTGCTTTTATCTTGTTTTATTGCTTTGTCTTTTATTTGGTTTTGTAAACACTTCGCACCTGTGTTTTGAAAAGTGCTATGTAAATGTTTTGTACTATAATTATTATTTTTGCAGTCAAATTAAATATTTTAACATGGGGCTCTGTGAGGATTGGAGCCTCAAGTGGCCATTCGAGGAACAGCAGTTATTGGCATTTCCACACTGAGTAAATTTTTTAGCCACTTGGTTGAAATTAAAGTTCTTCATACATTTATACATAAGTTTTCATAGGACAGTCTCTCTCTCATTCTCACTGTGTCATGCGGATTACTCTAAATTTATTATGTTGATCTGTTCTGTACGACATCTATTGCACGTCTGTCCGTCCCTCCTCAGTTGCTCTTCCTGAGGTTTCTACCATATTAGTTTCTTTTTTCGTCTTGATATCATAAATTTCTCAGGTGCAGAATTCTTCTCCATTTTGTTTGTGTTTTTGGACACTTTAGTTTCTCCCCTCACACTGTTTACACATGTGATACTGAAGCAGCAGCATCTACTGTATCTGTTACCTCGGAGGCTATTGACCTCAGCCTTTCTCTCTCTCCATCTCTGTCCATCTACGCCCTCCTCCCTCCTCCTCCCTCCTCCCCTCCAACCGTTATATATACCGACACTGCCTCCTCACTCCACCTCTCTCTATCCATCCATCACTCCAGGCTGGCAGAGGAATAAACATTTCATGCAGTGTGTGTCCGCGGGGCTACACATCTCCCTCACCGGAGTCCCATCGCTGCACTGCTCCAGCCTTGACCCCCCACCTCTCAGCCCTGCAGCGGTCAATCCACACCATCACCACCGTCAGACGAGGCAGGGGTTGCTGCAAATAGTTGGCCTTGGCAGCAACTAGCCAGGAGGGAGTTAGCGTATGGGGCTAACTGGACTGGGATACCTTTGACTGAGAAACAGCTTTGGAAAAGAGGTTTGAGTCAAAGAGAGGAGATGTGTATCTGTCCAAGGATTCTGCTCTCTGCTCTGAGAGCCTTTTGTAAAACATCAGTGTGGGCTGTTTTTTAACGAACACAATAATACAGCTAAGTAGAGTTTTAATTTGTGTCTACCAACACCTGAAAATGATAACATTTACTGTTAACAACAATAACAGAAAACATACCAAGTGGTAAAGTCAGGAAGAAAATAAAAAAAAAAAAAGAGGCGAGTTTCAGACTTTCACAAGGTCACTGGAAAAATGCCATTCAGATCCTTCAACAGCACAACATGTTATTTGTTATAAAAATCTTTTGCAGGGAGAGGCTTCGCTTGTTCAGCTCACCTTCTTTGTAAAAAACTGTCACTGCATATTTGGGAGGCAGGCTCTGTTGAGATTTTCAAAATAAGGCTTTAAATGCTATTTTTCCCTCTATGCCGTGGTGCCTTTGAGCAGGGGTCTGCAGGCCGGGCCCACGGCAGCTGCAGCAGGGATGCAGCCTCTGTTCGTGGGGTGACCCCTACACCCACCCACCCAGCCATGGGGCGCCCCATGTTCGATCAGTTTTAAAAGTTTTATTACATTTTCTTCCTGAAATCCACCGAGAATCCACTCTTGTGTTGATTTAAGGATAAACCTGTTGTCTTTTTGTAATCAAAGGTGTCCCCATCCCACTAAAACAACACAAGATACACAAGATTTGAGAAGATCAGAACCAAGACTGGATTACATGATTCAACCTGTTCTTCCTTTTGACCAACCCACTTTCAGGATGTGATCCAATCTGAGCCAAAATCCAATCAGATTACCCCTAAACAGCTGGGCCCTTCTTAACCAACCCATTTAAAATCAAATGTGACATTACACCTCACTAACTTGGAAATGCCTTAGAAAACACAACCACTCTTAATGGGTCCCACCAGCTTCACACTTGATTTCAGTTTAGCTCCTTCCTTTAAATGAAGGAAGCCTGGCCTCTCTCCTCCAGCTTTTCGTTTGGTGCCACGACTGGTCTAACATTGTCTAACAGTTATTCTAAGAGATAAATATGCTAAAAGAATAATTAGTCATACAAGCAGCCTGATTTTGTGCGCTGACACGTTAATGACTAGCAGTGATGATCCAAAACTTTTTTAATGCATGCTAAAAAAAAAAAAAATCACAGTCCTTGTAGTGCTCACTTTGGGAAAACCGCTATGGATTGGTGTTTAATAAGACAGATGGCTTTGCTTTGAGACTGTAATGCCAATTAACTTTGAACTAATATTAGCAGGCATGAGGAGTTCCCCAGACTGGGCCCATTAATAATTCTCTATTTGCTGGACATATACGAGTTTTGGCTTCAATTTCTATTCAATAATTCGACTGAAATGACATTTTTATGAAACTAAACACTCACAGTATTATCCATAATTTCATAAAACTGATATTTTATTGCTAATTATGTATATGCTGTTGCACTTGTCCTGAATGTGTCATGTTTTTAATTGCAAGGCTTGTTCAAGTCTTGGTTTGCAACGTGCTGAAATCATTCTTTGCTATGTTCTTGCTATTAATTAACCCTTTTACAAAGACATGCTAAATAACCTTTTCCCCGGCTTATATCACTACACATGACACTCGTGCATCCTATTAAGCAGACTTGTTAGAGGCAAGTTGTAACCATGTAAAGACATCACGACACGATCCCTTAATGCGGCACAGCGACACTATATTGGAGTATCTGGTTCAGTGGCATCAAATGATCAGACAGTCTGTTTCCGTGCTGTATTTCCTCAGAGTTGTACCCACAAGCTGGAGCCTGAGAAAAAGAGGCACGCCAAGCATGAAATTAGTTCATGACAGCTGTAAAGACAAAGTCAGTATGGACTAAGGAGAATTCTGCAGTGTACAAGTCTGTAGGGCTCAGTCGGTGAAACAGTCCACTATCACTTACGTCCCCGGCGCTGCAGGGTGAGTCGAACATGTCAGTGTGTGATGCAGACAAGGTAATATCATCAGGTGGTGGACATGAGCCGCTGCTCTTTCACAGAATTACATTCCACAGAGGAAAACACACCAGGGGAAGAGAAATAACAGATTTTCGGGTGTCATCTTGCAAACTGCTTTAAGGTGACTGCATCCTTGTGCAGCCACGGGCCCATGCTGTGTTATCAAGAACAGAGAGAGTGGTTTGCTGTATGGATTTCTGTTTGATAGATCAAAAGACAGAGACGAGACGATCACCAAGCTTTGTAGCACAAAAAGCTTTTGCAGGAGAACACATTTGTGCTCATCTTTGTCCCTTCAAAACTACATCATCTGACTTTAATGTAGGATCTGATGAAGAAGCCTCTCAACGTCCACCTCCTACCTTCGACTAAAAAGAAGCGCAGACATTTCTCCCTTTATGCGGCAAACGTCGCATTAAATGTGTCATCTTCTGGGGAAAAAACAAGCGTTGACATGTTAATATCTTTTCTTTCAGCTGCTGAAATGCAGTTACAAGAAGATTTTCAGCAACAGAGAACAAATTCAACATGACATTTTCTCACAAAGAAATGAATCCTAACATTTTAGGCAATTTCACACGGGGACAGTGATCTATGATGGAGAAGAAGCGAACTCATCTTCTGTTTTGTTCACTGTCGCAAGAGTGAATTCGATGAAACTTTACTGATGCTACAAAGGGCCGGAGAAACTTTGAATGTGCATATTTCAGATTGTGCATGAAAGCTTTGGTTCAAAAGTTGATCTTACTGAAAGATATCTTCGTTCCAAACAGCGACATCAGCATACTGTTTTGGATTTCTATGTCGCCTTTTAAACTTAAAAATATAAAGCAGAAATACTGAGCTGGTGTTAGATCCACAGAAAAAGAGATAAGAGTATTTAAGGACAGTGAAGCAATGTTCTCACAATCACACAGGCAGAAGTCTGTCATACTATTTAGAACAGCCTGTGTCCAGTAAACCTGTTGAAAAGCCTCACTATGAATTGAAAGCGTCTTATTTATGGCATATTTATGTGTCCCTTAATTGGCTGTGGGGTTGTTTTTAGAGTCAGTTTTGTTTGTCTGCTGTTACAGTTGTTCTAATGAGGTGGCGTATTTTCTGTTTAAATGCCTGCTGGATGTACGTTTTCATCATTTGATAATATGTTCCTCTGGTTTATTATTGAATGTTGTGCTGTGACTCACTCTGTCATCACACAGCAGGAAGATCACACCTACAGTTTTTCTCCCGCTGTTCCAAGACGTGCATGTTGGATGGTTTAGATATTCATAGTGGTTAAAATGTATGAATGTGAGTGTTTTTCCTTAATCGTCTGTGCTAACCCCAACAAACACTGGCTATTTGTTTCTGTTTTTTGCAAAATGCCTTGTGGGAAAGTCCCTGAGATGATGCATGATTTATTCATTCATTCATTTTCTGTAGCCGCTTATGCAGGTGCATGATTGTGGGTGTGCTGGAGCCTATCCCAGTTGTCACTGGGCAAGAGGTGTGATACACCCTGGACAGGTTGTTAGACTGTCACAGGGCTGACACATAGTGACAGGCAACAATTCACACTCACATTCACACCTACGGGCAATTTAGAGTCACTGATCAACCTAACGTGTGTCTTTGGACTGCAGGAGGAGGCCGGACAGCCTGGAGAAAACCCACGCTGACACGGGGAGAACATCCACACAGAAGGGCTCTGGCTGCTGTGAGGCGACAGTGCGAACCACTGCAGCACCGTGCCGCCCCTTGATGAATGATGATGAACGTAAGTGTCCAGATAAGCAATATCGGAATAACGTTCACCTGATTGTCTGTTGGGTTTCCTTGAAGAATCTGTGGAGGATGTAGGTGAAGTGGCACAGTGATGTGGTTAAACCAAGTGGAAACCTCTGACCCCGAATTTCCACCAGATGCGTGTTGGTTGCGTCTGCGCTCCGGCACGGCAGCGGAGCTGATAGGATTCAATTCTCTGCTCCGCAACAGATACATAGGACTTCTACTTTCGCTAGACGCCGGAGCACAATGCAGCAATTCAGCACAGAGCAGATTGTGCGGGGCAGGAAGTCGTGCACAGAAACAAAATAAAACATCCGGTTAATTTTCAAAATAAAATACACAGTGTTCACGGCGGATCATATTTCCCTGCACTACACCTTGAAAACATCATAATGGGCGGAGGCAGGCCTGAAGTCAACAGATCAGAGGTTTCCAGACGTCATTTCGCCCCGTTGACACCATGGACGAGGAGATGTTAATCGTGGAGGTGCACCCAGATGTCTTCCGGCGGAGCTGCACTGCTCCGCACAGCCAACGCAGCCGATGGGTGTTGACGGACGGCGGAGCACGCAGCGAATAACCAGCGCTGCCGTTCCGCAATGGACACGCATCCAGTGGAATTCCGGCGTGAGACGGAAAAATGAAGCTAACATGAAAGTGCCAAAAACTGCAGTTCTGTGAATGGCCACTAGAGGCTGGCTCCCCATGTTAAAATGCTCAGCTTTACAGCAGAAATAAACATGTTTACAGCCTGGTACAAAAAAATGGTTTTAGTCTCAGTAGCGAATTTTAAAATTCATGACAACTGTATTGGGGCTGCTTGAATGATTAGCTGTCTGCCAATAGTGTCCTCGGCTTCTCAGTCAGATCCACCCCTCACTCCTCCAAAGCTCCATCTGCTCGTCCAAATATAGTCTCTCCTTGCTCCAAAAAAACAAGATGGCGATGGCCAAAATGTTGAACTCCAAGCTTCAAATCCAACCTGGCCTCACTGTAAAGTTGTTGAATACCAGTGCTTGGTTAGTGACTTCCAGAACCAGACACCTACAAAAGAATCTGTCCTATCACATCGGCATAATATGCAGCCGGTCGCCATTATTGTGCAACAATGCCCAGTGGCGTGAAATGCGCCAGGACAACAACGTAAGCTAAGAAGTCAGAGAAGGGCAGGAGGAGTGGTGGATGGGTCCAACAACAACGGACTTTGACCCCTGAGGCCAGTGTTCGCTTCTAGTGAGATTGTAAAGCCAAACCCTGTTTTTCCTAAACCCAACCACGTGCGTTTTTTGGCTAAAGTTCATTTCTTGGGTTTGTTGACTCAATTTATCTGCGACAGTCTTCTTACTTCAAAAGACTCCATCAAAATGAATTATCCTTGGGTTTGAAATAAATCTGTTGTGGATATTTTTCTAACATAACTAGTGCTGAATTGAATTAAAAGATAAAAAAAACTTACTGGATATAACTGACTGTTAATTATTTAAAGAAATGTGCAAAACATCTGCTTGTTCCAGCTTCGAAAATGTGACTGATCTGCTGCTTCTCTCTGTTTTAAATCGTTGTTAAAAAAGTCCCCTCAGGCTGTGAAAACCTGATGGGCATTATCCACTGCTTTGTACAGTATATACATCATAATTAATGGGTTTATCACAAAAAAAGAAGAAAAAATGAGAATCGGTTATCAAAATAGCCATTAGTTGGAGTGCTTAAACAAAATAGCATTAACACCATCAGCGTAGCAATTGAAAAGTGGGCCTGCATTATTCATTTCAGGCTCCAGTTTGGAAAGCCTGCAAGTAGCAGTACTTAGTAGCAGCTTTATCCAGGCGGCTGAAAAATGAAGCCAATGGGGAAATGCCAAAAACTGCAGTTCCGTTAGTGGTCACTTGAGGCTGGCTCCAAAACACAGTAAATCCCCTTATACCCCCGTGTTAATATGCACAGCTTTACGGCAGAAATAAACACCAAAAAATGTTTTTGGTATCTGTAGCTAATTTCAAGAGGTGTCAATGTAACATTATGTGCTAGGTACCCGCTCTTGCATCAGTTTTGGATGTTCGGGTTCAGCTTGTGAATTTGCACTTGTTACATTCATTGTGTCTTTTCAAAGTACACTTCTGTTTTCACAGGAAATGTATAGTTTCTGCTCATTAAATGCATACAGTCCTTTCAAAATAAACTTACACTATAGGTAAAAAAACTTTACCTCCTTTAGGCGACAAAAGTCCATCGTTAAGTATCTCGGGATCTTGTTCATGAGTGAGGGTAGGATGGAGCGGGAGATAGACAGTTGGATTGGGGCGGCGTCATTAGTGATGCAGGCGCTTAACCGGTCCGTTGTGGTGAAAAGGGAGCTTAGCCAGAAAGGGAAGCTCTCGATTTACTGGTCGATCTACGTTCCAACCGTTACCTATGGTCACGAGCTCTGGGTAGTGACCGAAAGAACGAAATCGCGAGTACAAGCGGCCGAAAGGAGTTTCCTCTGCAGGGTGTCTGGGCTCAGCCTTAGAGATAGGGTGAGGAGCTCGGACATCCGGGAGGGACTCGGAGTAGAGCACATCGAGAGGAGCCAGTTGAGGTGGTTTGGGCATCTGGTAAGGATGCCTACCAGACGCCTCCCTTGGGAGGTGTTTCGGGCATGTCCAATTGGGAGGAGACTTTGGGGCTGCCCCAGGACACGCTGGAGGGATTACATCGCCCGGCTGGCCTGGGAACGCCTCGGGGTTCCCTCGGAAGAGCTGATGGAAGTGGCTGGGGAGAGGACTGTCTGGGCTTCTTTGCTAAGCCTGCTGCCCCCGTGACCCGGACCCGGATAAGCAGAGGACCTGCCCATCTGGGTGGAGCTCCCACAAGGCATCAAAGGACTGCCTCTGTAAGCAGTCACTCTTTCTTTCCTACTTACCCACACACTTAATATGTGTATTAGGTTTTTCATTAATATATCTGTGTGTGGCCTCCCTTGTTCTTGCCAGCCTTGAGTCAGGCAGTAACACATATGTCATGCAACATATGACACCCGCGCTGACAAACGCTACGTCGTTATTGAAAATTACTCCGCTGAGTTTTAGTCTCACATGGGATACAAACAGCAGGCTCCTGGGTTAAGTCCGGAGTTTGTTTGACCCATTTAGCTCCCACCCACCCTACATGGACTCTCCCTCTCTTTATAAAGACATGGTAAAATCTATTAAGTCCAGGCTGGATTCTGTATTGCTGCTATTCTTTGCCAGGTCTCCCATGTAAAAGAGATCCTTGATCTCAAAGGGACAAACTCTGGCTAAACAAAGGCTAAATAAAGTCAACCAAACACTTCACACCTGTTGCTCTTTGCCTACGACCAATGATCTCATGGCTTGTACTGATAATAATAAGTTTTTACCACTGCTCAGTGCTTCTTGAAATTTAGTTGTCGGGCCTATCTCTCCATCCTGGAACAATAATACAATGGCACAAGAGCAAGAAAGTCGAGGAAAAGGCAAGAAAACGTGTGGTTGTATGTTTCCGTAATGTCAAAAAGGAAGGCTGAATCTTTCAATTCAAAACATCTCACATTTCCACCACCTGCCTTTGTGTTGTTGACTCATGTGTGAAGGCGTGCTGCAGGGTCACTCATTGATCTGACACTTAATTCATATTCAAATTAGCAGCCTGATCTATACGAGTTTCTCGTCCACCTCTGTGATCAATGGTTCATTTTGTAAAGCCTCCGCGTGGTTATTGGGAAATAAGCAACGTAAATGCCGTGGGGAAATGTTTCCAGGCGCTCACTCACAACGGCCGTGAGAGCATGCAGGTGGCAGAAAACAAAAGATATGAGATGAATAATTACCCCTTCATTTTTAATTGCTGTAATCCAAATGTGCGCCACATTCACCTATACAGCCCTTTCCAAGTGACATAAATATTTGATTTCCACTCGCACTAATGTGCTAATGATAGATTTTCTTACTCTACAAGTGGTAATTCCAGTCACCAAACATAAAAGCGAGTGAATGTGCTCATCAGCTCTGCACTGAAGTGTTCATCTGACTCCTAAGAATATTCAATTTCATACCAGCTATTGAATTTTAAGAGGATGCAATAAGCCCCTGCTTTGGTTGAGTGTTTTCTGTTTGCCAAGAATATTGCTGATATGGGTTACAAATGGCTGCAGAGTGATAGAGACAATTGTGCTGGTATCCCTGATCGCATTTGCTGTGCCATCTGTGTGAGGAAATTGGTTGAAGGGCTTTTAAATGTAGAATAAATGACAAACAGAACTCCAGTATCGTGCTATGTTCTATTTAACTACATACTTAATGTTGACAGGGATGGAGGAACATGCAAATACAAAGTGGCTTCAGAACGAGCTGTTGGTTCATTCATTTAGATATTTAACAAGACAGCAGGAATAGTTCCTTTTTTCTGCTAAATCTTTTGGTTTCTGACCGAATGTCCGTTGCTTATCTTAACTTGCCAATACTACAGTAACACACTGTACGTTAAAGGGATACTCCACCTAAAAGCTTTTAAAATGATGTCTGTGTCACACGATCTCCTCTTTGAGGCTGTTTACTCCTGGTATTGACAAGACACAAATGGACAACCAAGACGCTCACACCTGTGTCTGACATACGTCTCCAGCTGACCACTGGTTTTGATTTTGATACTGCCCACATCATTTATGCTAGAAGGTCAAAGGTCCCCATGCAAAGCAAATTTTTGTAGTGTCCAAATACTGTAATTCCCCATCATGTGATGCCCTGCATCCCCTCCAAAAAGTTTTCTCATTGACTTACATGGCAAAAGAGACATCTGTAAATCAGTGGATAAATTCCTTTTAGTGTCACAACCCCTATAATATGACTCGTTTCACTATCAGGATCTGATAACAATTAGAAAGTGTAAAAGAGCCGCACAATAAAACATTTTATCCCCTTTTAAGTTACTGGAAAACTAAATCAAAGTAGCTGCACAGTGAAGAAGCAGTGCCAATCATCTGGGTAACTATATACACAGCAAACTGACCGTTTTGGCTTCATGCACCACTGAGCAGCTTTCACGTAAATGAAGGAGGCCCCACCTCAAGATCTCTTTATACATCCATGGTCCACACTCTAGCTGGCATGCTTGTTTGTCACATAAGCAGTTGTTTAGGTACAGCTGAAGATATGGACGATGTATTGAGGAGCTCGTCCATTCAGCTCTTTAAAAAACAAACAGTAAAATCTTAAAATCAATTCTAAACTTGATCGGAAGCCAATGGAGGGAGGCCAGGATGGGCGTAATGTGCTCACGCTTGCAGGTACCTGTTACGAGGCATGCTGCCGCGTTTTGAACAAGCTGCAAACTCGCTGGGGAGGCCTGGTTTAGCCCCACATACAGTGCGTTGCAGTCATCCAGACGTCTAGAAACAAAAGCATGGATAACCCGCTCAATAGAGCGTTAGCATGAGGTCCTTGTCTGGGCTGCAGTGGCATTTACGCTAGAAAAGATATGTGGTCAAATGTGTCCCGGAGCACCTCGGCTAGCACTGCTCACATCGGATCACCCAAGATGCATGTTAATACCAGGTATATCCGGGCTCCTTGTAACCTCTGGTCCACTAAAACTAGTACATATGGTGATTTATTGGCTGAGGAAAAGGCTTTAAAGATGAGGACTAAGGGATTATGCAACACCAGGAAAATCTTCCCAACTTGCCTCCTTACAAGATCACTCGGGTCTGCTTCCTTGTTTACTCCTGTCAGTGCACTGGTCATGTGATCGCAGCCTTCCTGTGTTATGTATGAGTTACTGGCCCATGATTACATGGGAATGCAAATGGGGGGGAATTATTTTTCATAGGAACACATTTCATCAGAATAGCCTACTGACAACCAAAGTATTCTGTTGTAGTACTGCTTTGAAAACTCTCTATGAATGTTAAAACATTTTTTTCTCACGACTGGAATCAAGCTGCTGTCTTCTGAAAATCCTCTAAAAGGAAAAGCTACAAACTTCTTCGAGCCACCTGTCAATCCTACAGGGTGTGAGTACTTGATGCTCGGTATTTCTTTAACCATCTATCCCGAGCCTTTCATGTCTTTGTGTTTGAACATTAGCAGTGATGAGTTCTGTTTTCTGCAGCACTTGTCTTACAATCCTCAGAAGCCGTGTAACGCCCGTCAAAATCACCCATGTTGCTGCACAGTCTTGAACCCAGACACATTTAGCTCAGGCTTGATACCTGAAGTCTGGTGCAATGCTTCATAAGACAGGCTATCATGGCTATCTGTGTAAATAAGGGGGTTTACATGACAGTCTATTCCACGCTTGATCCCTCACGCTCTTCCTTTGATGCCTCCATAGCTCTCTCATTGTCTGTCGTCCCACAGGTGATCGGGCCGTTGGCCAAACGCTATTTCTCACTCGTTCTGTACACTTTCCATCCATCCGTTAGCTTTTTTGAGGCTCAGTGGGCATAATAGAGGTTGACATTAAAATACTCCCTTATCTATCCTGCCCTTTGCTTTTTGCTTAAAATACTTTTCTGCAGACAGGATTGTTTCAGGAATACACAGTACTGTGTGCCTTCTATTGTCAGACACACATGTGATGCATTTAATGTGGCTGCGTTTACATGCTTGCTCACCAGAAATGATTTAATCATGCGATGCAAATAGGGTTTAACCCATGTGCCTGACATACTCTGATAATGTTCATGCGATTATGCACAGACTAAGCAAAAATATGCAGAGTAGCCTAGTAGGTTCTTTCAGCCATGTGCACACTCTCATCTAGCTTTGAGACTCCATTGAAGTGAAGACATGTCCCAGATGTTTCTGTTTTGTTATTGCTTTTCATGCTTTCCAGACTGCAAACAAATCTAATGTGCGTGAACAGTATTATGACTCATCGGATGTAGACTGTGGCTGTAAACCTGCCATTGGGTCTCAGATATTGGTCAGGCTTTCTCCAATTTCCAAGTTTCCTTTGCTACAGGAGACAACATCAAGAATCGTGTTGTTAAGATCTATAAAGAATAAAACAACTTGTGAATGCACCTTGGAAAACTTCCATCTTAGTGTTGATCTATTTTGTGCCATGGCCAGTTGGAATTTCAACTCTCGCGGCAGCTCGTGGCTTGTGTGATATCGTCATAATCATGTTCTGCTAAAGCCACATACTGCCAGGAAATTATCTTGGGTTTCAACAGGTCCACCTCCTGAGCTAAAGTATAGTCAGGCTTTACCTCCAGGGCGCCAATTAAGATTATTAAATTATGTTACGTTTGGTCAGCGTCGTTCAAGTCTACATGTTACGCACTAGGTACCCTTCTGCAGTTGTTGCTTGTTTCAGGACAGTGTGTCAGTTTACGCTGTGCAACCAAACATGTGGATACGTTTAGGAAAGAGCATCATAGTTTAGCTCTACATTCATACGGGAAGCAAACACCGGTCTCCCAGGGGAAAGTTCAGGGACTGTTGGACCCGTCGCCCTGTAGGGATTCTCCACTTCTTTATATTACCTTGTTTCTGTCAGTGTTTCAAACCAGAACCATCTGGCAGCGTATCATACTGCTGCGACAGGTTGCTTTTGGCATTAAACCAAAGTATTTGATGAATATTCTCCCAAAACAAGTTCACCCCTGATACTATTTTTCACGGCATGGTCGCTACATCCTGGGCATCCGCTGCACAAGATGACTGTGATTGGCTTGAGCAGGTTTCAGCTATAGCAGGAAGGTAATCAGAGTTTCCAGACGTCTCTCCAGCACTGACACAGCACTGTGGCGATGTGTCTGGCTAGGTGAGACGACGTGGTTATTGATGTCTCTCTTTCTCTGTGAAAGCAACTGTATGTTTACTCAAATATGTTGAAGCTATATTTCACAAAGAAGAGCACAAAGCAGCTTTATTACATTTCTTTGCACACATGGTATGATGTTCTGATGTCTTTTTAATGGTGATTATGTGTATTTCATTTACTCATCCGAGCATCCTGTTGCTTAATTTTCTTCTGTATGTGTTCTCTCCTATTTGTGACTTTCTGTGGAGCACTTTGTTTCCCAGATTTTGAAAAGTGCCACACTAATTAATTAAGGTAATTAAAGTAATTGAAAAATTCCACATGATTATCTGCCACAAGGGCTCAATGTCCTGTTTAATTGTTTGGGTTCATATAATTTGGTGAGTTTTTTTTTTATAAAACCTCTTCACACTGGAAAGCCATCAGCAGAGGATCAGTGTAATTGCTATGCTGAGCCGAGTTTTCATGTGTCGCATTGAGACTATTTGCATATTGGAACAGCGAGATTTCCCTCTGGCATGATTAGTTGGTAAGCTGTCAGTGTAGTGCTTCAACAAAGAGAAGAGACGCATTAGTCCCATCCAGGTACTGACACCTGCAACACCAGCCTGTCCCTTTCTCTTCCGCATAAGCTGAATCAAAGTGCTCAGTGTTAAAGATTAATTCGGTCGTCTGCCTTCATTTGAATACCTGAATGCATCAGTAAACTTTTAGTTAATCTCATAAACTACCTCAGTGTGTGCAGGAGCAAAGAGAAAGCATTTGATCATGATATTGTTCAACAACAGCGCCCTTTCCCGCTTCCACACGTGTGATATCAGTTTAATAAATCATTAGAGTCGTTGTCAGTGAGCCTGGAGTTGCACACGGGCTCATTAACGGAGAAATAACATCAATCAGTGAATGACAGACTTAAAGCAGACTGGACGTTAACAAGATACATAATTTACCTCAAACCGTTCTCTAAACCTTTCTGTTGTTATCAGATCATAAAATTGATCAGAAAGTGATTTGTAACGGGTCTGGAAGACACAGACATCATCCTGTTGATAGAACCTTTCAGATCAGAAAACACTTTTATGTTTTGTCCTGTAGGGCACAGACAGACCTGTGGGCGACTTTCTATCTAACAGTTCGATGACAACATCAATACCTCTTCATCCAACATGACTCTGGAACCAGTGGCCAGTCAGCTTAGCTGAGCATCAAGACTGGGACCATGGGGAAAGAGTTACCTAAGCTCTGACCCAGTTAACAAATCCAGTTCTATCCTCACCTCTAAAGCTCACAAATTAACATGCTATATCTTCTTTGTCTAATTTTACATATCCTAGACTATTCTGTGGCTGGACACAGTGACCTCCCGGAGTCTTGTCACTCACCCTTTTTAAATGGGAAAAGTGCGAATTTGCAGGAAAGTCCAATCAGTCTTCTTGGCAGTATAAAAACAAATCGGGGAGTGCAGCAAAATGCCGCCTACCTACTTTTGTTTATACAGAATGCACCTTTTTCGGGGCAATGGGGGGCGTGAGCAAGTAACAAAACGTGTAGCTCAGCGAGTGACGTAAACAGTGACGTGGGAGGGAAGCCGCGGCTGGTCAGTCCTTCAGCAATTCTCTCGTAAAACAGCCCGTTCTTTACCGTCCCCGTCATCTGACGGTTAATGGCCTCTTCGTTTGCGAGGACAACAGGTGCAGGTGCATCTGGTCCTTTACTTTCTTGCTGCAACCACTCAACCTACAAGATTTTAGAATGAAATTCCCCCTTTAGCGAGACTTTGGTTACACACAGACTGGATCGAGCAAAAGGTAAAAATAAAAAAGACATTTTATTTCCCTGTCAGACACAATCTGAGCCTTTCGATGGCAAAAACAAGCACTTTTAGTAGACATAAATTGACACTGTCAACCACACTGCAGCCTGTTTTCAGCTGCTGGCTGCAGTGCTCCCGCTCATTATTGGGACAAATTCAAAATATGCAGATTCCATTTGTCACTTTGACACAGAAAATGTGGTAAAGTGGGGTCCAGGGAAAACAATACCAAAGTTGACCATAAAACACTGCAAAGATACTAAGTCTGGTTAAGGTAAACAGCATCAAAGGATGTTTAAGGGATGTTGCCAAGCATGTGCATGAGCGTCTGCATTATGCGGCAAACTGAGACAAAGATTTAGTTCCTGCAGTCTGTCTTTGATGATATTTTAGTCCCGCCATTCATTTCTTCTTTTCACTAAAGACACAAAAGACTCAGTTAACGAATTTCAGACTGTGTAATAAGACCTTTAAAATGAATCACTGCAAAGCTGGGATTTGGATAGTATTTCAAGTTTGGATGCCATAATACACGAGGCTTTTACATAACCCATAATTTGATCAAAGTAGCCACATAATGATGCTAATATGCATGCATTTGTAAATGCCAACACAATTTGTGCCCCTTTATCTCGTTATGTTTTGACAATGTAGCTCCACAGAATGTGAGCTTGGCCACGGCTGCATGGAGCTGTGAGCAGTGGAGCATGTGAGACCAGACAGAGTCAGGCTGTTGGATGTAATTGCGTGGTGTTTCCTCTGTCTCTGTCTATTTTTATTTGCGTGACACCAATTTAACATAAATTTGGTGTCGTATTTGTGCTGTGTGTGACCATTCAGACCAAGGTGATCGTATGAGGGAGCTGCTTATTCCTGTGCTGCATCTCATCTCAGCTCCAAAATGCTGTGATTTACATGCAGATGAGGCTTATTGCAGCTCAAAATGGTGTGTGTGTGTGTGTTTGGCGAAGCTTGGTGTGTGTATGTGCACATCTGAGCGCCTCTGTCTGCCTGCAGCTCATTAAAGGCCGCACGTCCATTGATTGCAGTCATGTAGTGAAACGGCCCCTCTTTTCTTCCCCTTTGATTAAAGACGCTGCACGGAGAAAGTCTTGATTCATCATTATATTGATGCTTGTCTGGGCGTGTAGAAAAATTGAAAGAGGAAAAAAAAAGAGGAGGAGGTTTCTCAATGGGAAACCTCCTCTTCATCTACTCCACATCAGCTCCACAGCACCCACACACACAACCTCTGCCCTGCACAAACACACACACACACACACACACACAGCATCTGCATCTCTGTGTATCAGTTGGGATGTTCGATGGAAAATCAGTGACAATGCATCTCTACAGCCTGCCCGACTGGAAGATAATCAAATTCGATAATAGCCTTGACTCTGCACTCTTTGGTGCTCTCTTAAGTTTATTCCTATACTCTCTTTCCATGACGCCTCAGTCTGTCTCACACACACTGTCTCTCCCTCTTCCTCTTGTTGTTGCCAACTTGGCAGCTGCTAAGTGAGCTGATGCATCCTATACAGTTTGTTTCAAAGTCTTTGATGAATAATTCAAAAGGTTTATGTGACCCATGAGGAACCCCTGACACTCACTCTTAGGGGACCGAGATTTGTTTTATTTTTACTTTACTGCTTTATTTTTTTTTTGCAACTCTATCAAGCATTTTATCCAAAAACGAGTTTTGTGTTAAGTTTGTGTGAGCTATTTTTTGGTCTTTTGATGCGCAATGATGATAATTTTGGCTGCTGTAATGCCTACCATATTTACCATCTTAGTTCAGTGTGCTGTTTGCTAATGAGTTCCATGGGAATGTCATTTGTTTTGCAGGTATTTGGTCGTCAGCCCAGTCGCTAGGAGAAAGTGTTGGCATTGTACATTTCTGCAAACAATATGTTCCATTTGCACATTTCATAAGTATCATATCAGTGTTTCTATTGTATATGAGCTAACTTTGTAATCAGGGGGTGGAGGGGATGATGGATGGTGTGTCACTTAGGCGAGATTAAGACCAACAAAAAAAAAAAAAAAAAATGGCTGTGTTTTAGCAACCTGTTGCTGTTTTGCCGGTGGGGATAGTGCCATGGCAAGCAGTTGTTTATTTACCAAGGCACCACTGTGTTTCCATTGGGGATTTTGCCTTGAAAAACCAGGGGCCATATTCACAAACATTCTGAGAGTGCTCCGGGACAGCTCCTGATTTACCCAAGCTTAGTCCTAGCTTAGGAGTGACATGGGAACGTTTTCAGAGCGACTCTGAGCAAGGAAGGGACAGAACTTTTACCTTAGTGTAGTGAGGAGGTGTGTTTGACCCTGTTGCTAGGTAAGATGCTTTTTTTTAACAGATGTGATTGGTTGTCAAAGACACACCCTTGTGTGAGCCTGCAAGGTGTGTGGACACCCAGCGGAAATGAGATGAACTGCTGACTGTGAAGGTGTTGTCAATAGGTTTGTTCGAGATGAGCCAGGCCTGCACAGATTCGATCACCGGCGATCGGCGCACAATGCATGCTGGTTAGTTTTGTGTCCGACTTCATCCCACCTTGACGTGTTACAAAAGTGGACGGAGATAAAACCATGAGAGCGAGGCGGCCGCACTGTATTAACCTTACAGTCAAGCACAGTTTATTCAGCCTGTGTAGGTGAGGGGACAGGTCAAACTGACATGATGCTGATTTACAGGAGAGTTCATGTCAAATGGAGGATAAACCATGAACAAAAACTACAGATCACCTGAAAGCATTTTAATAAATTAATCTATCATAATTAAAACAACTGGAGACTGAGAACAAACTGATTTAGGCTATGGGTCTGATCACTTTTTTAATGAATTGACATCATTCCAGACAGGATGTAAGTGTGTCTGTGACTTCCTGTATGGACTGAAGGCTGCTGGAAACTGTCGGGAAACTGTCCGACTTCACCGCAGCTTTTTGTCACCGCCCCTCGCTGCGGCCGCCAGCTCTCGTTTACTTTCCAGGCGAGGCGCAGTTCATCTCCAACGAGCCTATTGTCCATGTGATTAGTCTGCTGATGGCAGGTTGAGACAGACCCAAGTCGTCACTGCTGCACTTTTGCATTTTTCCAGTTTTCCTAACTGTTGTGATCATTTTATTTCTGGTGTTACAGCGTTAGGTGTGAAATGTGTGCCTATTCCTAAGGAGAACAACCACACATATTATCCCTGCTCAATCTATTCATGTACTCGCTGTCATCCAGTGTTTGGAGAACATTCCTCCACCCTCTTTGTGCTTTCACCATTTTCTCCCCTGATTAAGAAACTCATAAGCTTCAAACAGTTTTTCATCTTAGGAGCTCTTTTAAGGTCTATAATACTCTGTGACAAAGTATTAGACAAACTGAAATCTGGACCTCATGATGGGCATGAAAGTTTGTGCCACAATATGATGATCTTTTCAGTAGCTTTTGAGCAACACATTCTCACTAGGACCTTGTCACATATAGACATTTGGTCATGGACTTTCCATGTTTAGATATGGATGCGTTGGTTTTCGATGTTCTGGGACGCCATGCCAAGTTGTACCTGTTTCCTTTTTTCAAAATACACTTCCATTTCACAGGAAATGCACTGTTTACATACAGTCTCTTTCAAAATAAACTCACTGCAATGGTTCAGCACTGCAAGTTGATGGTTTAGGCCACAAAAACACGAGGTTAGGTTTAGGAAAACAGAACAGGGTTTGGCTTTGTAATCTTTGTAACCGGAACACTGCTCTCCCGATTGAAAGTCAGTGCTTGTTGGACCCGCCCACCCAACTAAGACTTTTGGTGCTTTAACTGTTATTTTGGTCCCACTGCGTTTCCCCTTGACGCTCCAAGCCAACATTAAACTATGAAAGTGACCAGCCGGATATCATGCCGAGGTTAAAGGACGGCTTTTTCGATGGTGTCTGACTTCGGAGTGTTGTTTTGAGACATCTTCTGGGAACCATGAAGTCTGTACAACATTTAGTGCCAATGAATCCAGTAGGTCTTGAAATATTTCACTGGGTAAGGGAAATATTTGATCTACTGTTGACGTTAGACAATGAAACCAAAAATTTCAACTTCTAGATTAAAACTCTGAGGATCTCGAGAGTCAGAAGGCTGGTAGCTGCTACAGTAGCATGGCGGAAATGACATTTAGTAAACTCAACAGCAGCTTATCTTGTCAGAGTTAATACCCTTGTTACTCTGTGTTTTCCACAGACCTTTCTATAGGGACTATTTTGTTGCTACAAAATAGCTCCAGGAGAGATTTGTGGATTATCTTGGGGGAAGAATTGGGACATTGTGTTTTTTGAACTAGTTAAAATTTCTAAGCTTTGAGCAGCACAAACAAAATTCAGTTCACAACCAGGATCTCAAACATGATTTTCTCAAACCTCAGCTCATAAAAACAAAATGATCTGTATTGCTAAATACCACAAGGAGTGAATGGAAATAATCAGAAACCTGGGAGACCTGACCCCTTTACATGACTCAGTGTTTTATGAAATATATATATATATATATATATATATATATATATATGTATATATACTGTTTATTGGAGCTTTAATGCTTGAGTGATCCTGTCTCCCTTACACATAGTAAATCAGTCTCAGCTGCCTGTTTTAAGGCAGCTAAGTCAGCCACCTGAATGATACTCGCTTACTTATATTCTCATTATCCATGTTATCACCAGGATCTACAGCGATGCATCAGGTTGACAGATGTTATCTCATGCAAATGCATCACCACAGCAGATGAGGACGGACTCCAGAAAATTGCCTCAGGCACCGTACAAAGGTGTTGGTGCTGCTTCACTTACTTCTACATGCTTATACTTCTCATGGCACACTAGAGCTGAAATGATGTGTCGAGCGCTGCCGCAGCATCCCATCAGCCACACAGTGCCAGGCTAACACCGGCTCCCCTGCCAGCATCCGCGATCATCCTGTTGAATAATGCAGAGCCGAATCTGCTCCTTTTCTCTCCCTCTGTCATTCTACCCTGTGCGCGCGCGGCAGTGGCATCCAGTGCACTGCGATGCCATCAACATGCTAATTGCATGCAGATAGGTCTTCCTGTGGCAGACAGTATAAAGATAGGCCATCCATTAGCCACCGACTCATTCATCATAAGCGGGTTATAAAGCTTAAGGGATCAATATCAATGCCATGTGAGCATTCCATCAATGTCGCCGTGAGCACATTGATAGCACAGAACATTTACACAGGGCCCTGACATACACACATACATTCATGCATGCTCACACACACTTTTCTTCCTGAAACCTAGTTTTGAGTCACAGTGTGAGAGATGGTATTGTTGCTGATCTAATGAAGAAAAACACACGCACACACACACACACACACACACACACACACACAAATCGATTATTAATAAGAAACGTGACGTGGATTAAGTGGATGGGTGAGAAACAGGAGCAATGTGCTGGGACTTGTGAAGTTTGGTCCTCGTGCTGTGTGGATGGGGCCACTGTTGTCCTGGACAAACCCACTCCTGTGTTTGGACCCAAACGCAGCACGCTGGATCCCAGAAACAGTTGGTAATGACGGTTAATGCCGCAGCACAGCAGGGCCAGGACTGGGCAGGTAATCAGCACACAATACAGTTCAACACTCCAGCAAAATCTCTCCATGAAGTCCTTAGCAGCCCGCCTGGTTTGGCAGGCCGAACCAGGCCGGGAGGCAGATGAGTGAGTGGTGCCCAAATACACACAGTCATTTCAGTAACAGTCAACGGCACCATGTAGGAGAAGGCAGAAGATGTAGTCATGGAGGCAGAAGATGCGGAACCAGGTAAGCACACAGTCCAAGCACATGAACCAGTAGGGGACAGGTGGATTGAGAAGCCAGCAGGGGAGCACTCACAGGGCGCACACACAATGACAAGTGTAGTGACACAGTGAAAATCTCTGGATAGCAGGAAACCACAGGGAGCGCTCACACTGTAGCGTTGTTGTCAGATGGTAATGCCAAACAGCCACAGGCAAACAGGAACCAAGGTTGCAGGAGCAGGTCTTAAGGTTGGGGACAGAAGGCTGGTGCGTTTACGGGGAATCAGACGAGGCAGGGAGGGCTGATGACAGGAAATCAGTCAGGAAATGAATGCTGGTGAATCTTGCATGAGTGGTTAATAACAATCTTGCAAAGGGTGTCTGTGAGGCTGGAGTATATTTTACTCAGGAGAGACAGATGAATGAAGTAAAGATGATGTTTAATATGAAAAATCAGTGTACAGATTACAAGTGATTTGTGCTGATTAAGATTTAACAGAAGTCTTCAGCACTTGGACACCAGAGCGAGATTAAAAGACACTGGTGGTGGTGGTGGCTGATGACTCTGAGGCTACTGACTGCTGATGCGGATGAGGCTGATGAACCTGTAAAGACTAGATCGTGATGGGGAGGTGGAGGGTGCACGACAGCAGTAAGAAAGAACTACGGCAGAGGAAGAACCATATTGGAACCAAGGAGCAGTAACATGATAGGCTGAAAGAGCAGGTGTGTCGCTGTGCTATTGGTCAGTTGTGAATGTGCTGAGAAACAGCTGACGACTCACTTGACAGACCCAGACTATGGGCCAATTCCAATTCCTATCTTAACCCTCAATCTTAACCCTCAAGCTCAACCCTCAATCTTAGTAGCCCTCAAAACCAAGTGTTAAGGGCTATGTTGTGACTTAGAAATGGGACACCCCTCAAAGGCAAATACGTCTTAAGACTGTGGGGGGCCAAAACTCTGTCCAGTCTGTCAGTTCAAAGAATAAGAAATATACATCATCAGTAGTCATCAATAAAAAGATGCAATGATTTTTTTTCCCAAACACTTTATTTCAATTCTTGTACAAAACAAGCAGTGACAGACATGAACAGAACAAATATGCCAGGGTTAAGAGAAAAGAAAGAGAAATAAGATAAACAAATAAATAAATAAAAAGTTCAGCAGCTCAAACCATTAAATTGTTTACATATTTTCAGAGTCTTTATAGCTTTGGAGTTTGTGGAGTGCTGAATGGTTCCTAAGTATTGCTGCATTTCATTCATAAAAATTTTGAACAAGGATTTTCTATTATAAAATTTACTCTTATGAATATAGAATTTCGCTATAGATAATAAATAGATTAATGAAATAGAATTGTTTTTGTTTAGAAATGCTGACAACATAAAATCCAAACAGCACATCTTTGTACAGTAGTGAAAATAGAACATAAATGTTACAATTAATATACTCGACAAAATCTTTCCAAAAAGTGACAGTATAGGGGCAGCAAAACAAATGTGCAGTTACCAAACAATAATCTGCTGCCGTCTGCAGCTCTGTTGATTTCATATTGTAACAGAATGTTTGATCACTCGGGGAACAGTTGTCGTTGTGCCCGAGAATTATGTTATGAATATGAACAGTTCACAAGTTACAAATTACTCACTCCCATAGTTTTTTTGGAGCCTGCTTGCTTTTTGTAAACTTGTCTTCATTGGTGCCCTGAAATGAATCAGGGCTTGTGTTTTGTCTGGTGGCCCTGAAATGGAACAGAGATAACAACATTACTTTCTTTTATTTTTTTGGCTACCTGTCAGATATTCGTTAAGTTATTAGTTTAGTTTCATGCAGTATTGCAAGTATTATCACAATGAATACTGTAGTCAACATCCAGCAGAGCTAGTGAGGCTGTTTACACGGTCACACAAGTGTTATCTGGTGACTTTCATCCACGTTAACGTTTCACTCTTTGGGTTATAAATTGATATTCAATCAAATAATCTGTACCACAACAACCGACTGAAGTTATTCAGCAGAAAGTCATCAGATAATACGATCACTAACGTTAACCTGCAGCTGTAACGTTACCAGCTGCAGACTCTACGGCTACAGGAGATGACACCGTCCGGTCATCTTACAAAAATGTCAATGCAAACATTTCACATATATTAAAACAGCTTAACAACTACATTATCACTGAGAAACATGACTTTTTGTAACTGAATGACAGCATACTCGGTTATCAGAGAACCAGGGTTACGTGCAGGACAAGCGCCCGCGCCGGCTTCGTTAGCTAGCCAACAGATATGTGTGTTACACTACATAGAGGTCTATAGTCCATAAAATGACGTTAAACTAAGATAATGCAACGGTTATCATAATTTTAAAACAACTATTAACGAGGAAAATACTCACATTGATAACTCCGCTTCCTTACGCTTGTCGCCGCCATCTTGCATTGACTGAATCGTCTGTACTCGGCCGGGCTCGGCTGGGCTCGGCGGATGATGCGCAAAGGATTCTGGGATAGCACTCACTACCAAGGGTGGTCCTGGAAAATCTTAAAAGTGAGGGACATACAGCCCTTATTCATGACCCTCAACTCAACACTCTGAGAATCGGGACAGCACTAGCACTTCGCGGGAGTGCGCATTTTTGAGATTGAGGGTTAAGATTGAGGGTTAAGACAGGAATTGGAATTCACCCTATGACACCTAGAGATAGTGAGTAAGCTTGTCTTCCTGACTGAACACGTACTGGTTGTTAGTAGTGTGGAACAGGTGAACTGAGTTGCCTTGATGAGGTGGGCGTGACTGATCCTGAGGTGCGGGAAAACCAGGGTGAATGGAAAAGTACTGACTGAGGGCTGTGACAGATCTGACACTGATGAAGGGGAGAAAATAGTGCTTGGTGGTTTGTTGTTTTTACAGCCGTATCTTAAAGAAATACACCAACTAAAACTAATGGATGGGTGACAATTAGAGCAAGATATTGGGACTTTGAGACGATGAAGCTCGAAGCGAGTGCTTTGTAAATGAGGCCATTTGCATCCCAGACGAAACCACTCCCTTCAAGTTCCTTCTATCATTTCCCAGATGTCTGTATATTTTTTATGACGCACCGTACACAACTGTCTTTGCTGATGTTGGTTGTAAACAACCACTCTGGATGTCAGTGTCAAGGCTTCATAATTCATCCCTATCCCTCATGTCAGGTCACTGATAGAAATTTCCTCCATTCAAGATGAACATCTTAAAAAGAATAATCAATGTTTATCTTATAAACGAGAGGAGAAACACTTGCATGCATTTGCACTTTTTCCACATCTTGCACATTTATGCCATATTAATATTTATCACAATACTGTCTTCTTTTTTGTTTTGGTGGCCATGTCAAAGATAAATCGAAGTTGCCTTGTGATGGAAGCACAAGTTAAAAAACATTTTGGCACCAGCTGTCAGTCCTGCAGCTTGTAAAATATTGTTTAAATATTCCTCCTGAACAAAATTGATTCACTGTGTCGACCAGATGTCATTTGAAACGACTTTGACTTCCTCTCAATTTGTTCTAAAACTCTATTAGTGAGTTTCCAATAAACTGAATATTAAATATAGATTTGATGTTTTATATCCCAGTCTTCTTGTAGGCAGTTACAAAAATATCTCATTGTTGTTCCTGTAAGTACGTTGTGCAAACGAGCAAGGAGGCTGAGTTTATATTTGTCATTTTATGACAGTGGACCGGCTCATAATTGAGATGCCTGCATTCTGACATTAAAGCGTTCTCCAATGCTCGTGCCTCCAACGAAGATAAAAGATTCAGACATCACTGGCATTTCAATCAGCAGCAATTTGACCATTGGGGTGATCATCAGTGCCAGAATTGCGGGTCATTAACCATTTCATGCTGTGCAAACATCAATGAGAAGATGCCTGCCGCGCCAGGATTCTGATTTTCTGTCATGCCGAGTCTGGTCTCGGATAAGCCGGCTTTGATATCCCACAGTTGAAGGGGCCTCTAAACAGATTTTGAACGAAGATCACAGATGGAATTTCATTTAAATTGAATTAATACTGATTCTTGTCTTGACAAAAACAACAGTGTGGCCGTGGAAATCCTATCTGGCATTGTCAGACCAAACCTCAGCTCATTTCTTGTTTTTTTTAATGGCCACATTTTTATTGGTTCACCTTTTTTTCCCCTTTTGCATCCATTAAGTAGGATGTATGAAAAACTGGTAACTGAAATGTTGTATTGACAACACATCCACATCTACTCACTAGGGTAATCACTTCTGCAGCTTAACTGTACATACATTTACATACACATTGTGACAAGGGAATGAAACACACGATAACTGGAGTGAATAATGCAGAGAAATAAAGTTTACCCTGGGGAATTCAGGATAAGAACAGCGGTGCGCTACATTTAACGTTTAAAGAAAATTGCTCACAGTTTATTGTACATAATTTTCCAACCTCCATTTAAACATCTTATGATGTAACTCTGAAGGTATTTGATTGTTGAGGCTCATTCCCAGGTTGTCAAATACTGCTGCTTTGCATTGGTCAAACCGAAACGCCAACCAAAAGCGTTGGTAGCTGACGACCTGGGTGTGAGACTCAACAATCAAGTATCTTTCCCCAGAGTTACATACGGCACATTTAAGCCACTCATTATCCCGCCCTCCAATCCATATCTCCACCCCCCAACCCCCTTCAGCGACCTGAGTGCTACATAAACTGGAGCTTATATAATTATTGTTTTCTGAATATAACATAATTGTGAGTTAATGTACACCAGGTATTAACCCCTGCACATTTCCACAGCATGTGATTGTATGTTTCAGTTTCATCCTGTGATCATGATGAACATACAACGCTCAGAGTCAATTAAAGTTGGCAACGCTGTGTTGGAGATAAATAAAGCCCATGAATAACTTTATGACTCATCAGCAGATGACTATAATTACATGAAGTGGAATAATACTTCAAATTTTCCTCTAAGTCCACTTCAGACCAAAGATTCGCGATGAGACGAAACGCTTCAGAGAAATTTGCAGTGGTGTGAACTGGTCGGTCTGAGCTTCTAGTGAAGTCTGCTGGTCAAGTCAAAATGGCTGCACATGGCGTGTTAGTGTGCTGCAGCAGGTGCTCCATCATTTTAAGAAGCTACAAATTATATTCAGCCACACTAAAGTCTGAAAAGCCGCAAATCAGAAGTGAAGTACAGAGAGTTGTTGCATTGAGATGATACACCATCTCATCTAGTTGCATTGGTGTGAACCAGCAGGTTTTTAGAACATTGCAGAATGGCACATTGCCAGTAGTTGGATGTTTCATGTCGTCATGAATCTTTGGTCTGAACTGGGCTTTAAGAACTGGTCAGTGCAGTCACAAAGTCCAACAAGCAACTCAGTTATTGTTGATTTATTTTTTCAGTATCAATTGGACACAAAACCACTGCCATGTTTAAGTGGGAGAATAGATAATGAGTAAGATTCGATTTCCATGGGAGTTATCAACGACCACAAACTAAAATGCAACATAAGCATATGCATATACCTACACCAACATATACACTTAACCACATACCTGTAAGCATGCATACATAAACACATGGCCACAAATTTGAAATGTCAAACTTTGAATGGGCATATCTCATGCCCCGTATGTCGTAGAGACATGAAACTTTGCACAGAGATGCCTCTCCTCATGAGGAACACATTTGCCTCAAGAACCCATAACTTCCGCCATTTAGAATTTTTTGAAAAACACTTCAAATGGATCTCTTCCTAGGAAGTTTGAGCGATCTGCATGAAACTGGGTGAACATAATCTAGGGACCAATATCTAAAGCTCCCTCTTGGCAAAAGATGGAAAACTTACTAAAACTGAGCTTCTATAAGGCATTGAATATTGCGGAGGGCGTGGCTCATCACATAAAGGTGTATAACATCTCAAGGGTTTCACCCATCATCAGGATATTGTACATCGGACATCGTACTATCAAATTCACAAACACTCTGTCTGAATACATTGCTCTTCTTAATGGGTTCAGTTGACTATTTAATCTGCGATTTCCTATGACCTGTATCCCAAACACACACCATGTGAAACTGTACGTGGGCAACTGTGCACTCAATGGGTATGGACTAGTTAAAAGAACTTTAAAAGCGATTCGAAAAGAGATTGGAAGTCGATGCAGGGAGCCAAAATTGTCTGACGTGTGAGATTATATTTTTGTTTTGGTCAAAAGTCCAGCTGCTGAATTTTGAACAATTTGGAGCTGATGTAGCTCGATTGCTTAGGCAGGTGAACAAGGCATCACCGTGATCAAGGCGGGAGGATATAAGAGCATGTGTGACTTTCTCTGTGTTACTGAAGGACAGAAGTGACCTACATTTGGAGATATTCCTCAGCTGGTAAAAACACAACTCTACACAACTGGATAGACCCACAACCAATCAGAGCAATGCAACATAACATAGCACCAAGTGACGGTAAATTACTTCAACAGAAAGTTTCGCAGCAGCTGTAGCCATCTGGGTTGCCTCTACTGTGCTCCTCGGTTTATGCTCACTGTAGTGTCGCTGGCAAGAGGAGCAAAAAGTGATGTCATCAAGTATTTTGGGTCAAGCCCAAAGGCTCAAGTTACCGGTTATCATATCAAACCTGCCCCGGAGTGATTTGCCCAAGGTTGGCTGGAAATCTGTCTGATTTGGACGGGGACCAGAAGCATCTGCCAGAGCAAATAAAACATGAGCTCGTAGATCTGTCTGGTTCCGAGGCTACGGACACCCAGTTATGGCCAGATAAAGTCAGCGGTTTCTCTGGAATGCATGATGATGAATAACACATCCTATTGTGCAGGCTTGTGAGAGCTCCCTAATGTTTTGAATATCTTAGCTCTGGCTGGTCACATTCCCAGAAAGAGAAAGAATGATCTGAGCTGTCGCCGTCCCTGTGACTCTGACAGACAGATGCAAATACAGAAGAAAACTAAAACGCACGTTTAGACCAAATGTGTGCAGACAGTCATGAGCTCACGCTGTGGGTGCTGGCAAAAAATACCCCTTCAACTGTCATCCTTACGGTCATCCTGCCCAGTGGGGACAAGTTCAAGCCCATTTCTTTGCAGTTTTCCATCTCGCTTTCAGGCCCAAGGCGGTGGGCATCACTGCTGTGTCGCATGGCAGGCAGGAAGATGTTTTCTAAACCAAGCTTTTATGTAGCACTCCAGGGCCTGAGCCAGAGAAAAAAAATCACCTTTTCATGAAAGTGGGAATTTTACAGAGAGAATAACCGTGACAAGCAAACAGAAAGCAGAAGATTGTATGGGCTTTTTGCTGCATTACCTGACACAAGCAGCTGCAGATACAACAGCGGGAGCGCTTGTAAAATATAATACAATCCATTGCAATAGGCAGGCAGTAAACACCACCTTTACAAAGATATTAATGTTCAGCCAACAAGCTCTGGTAAACCCAGTGTAAAGCCACTGTATGCTTTCTGTGCAGTGCCTGCTCAGCGTCAAATGGCAGTTTGACAGATACATGCTGGTTAAAAAAGTGAAACGTATAACTAAAGAGATTCACATACATTCAATGTGTGGATAAAAACACACTTCCAAATGAATCATAGTGTTGCTCTTTGTTGCTCTCTGATACTGCCTAAAATGCGGTATCGGGCATTGTTGAGTACAGCCTGTGACCAGTCTGATACCACGTAATGCCTCACGTCATCACGCATACGCACGCTACAGGCAAACGAAATGGAAACGGAGCGGAGTTTAAAAAGCATTCTACTGTAGCCTTTAAAATGTCTTTTTTATCAAATTGTGTGGCTGTACTTAACCTGTGTCTTGATCTGTGTCAACACTGGATAATGATAATAATAATAATAATAATAATAAAAACATCTATTTTTTTTACACAGTGGTATCGGATCAGTACTCAGTATCGGCAGATACCTAAGGTTCAGGGATCGGAATCGGTACATCTCTAGTAATAAGAAAATGCTTTATTCAGTGTTTTAATTCAGCTCATGATATTCAGATAAATCAGTTTTCCAGCTCAGCTATAAACCTCCTGAACATCGGGATCAGAAACAAGATGAGCACACATCAGCAGGTGTGCCTCTGAGAAACACCTGTTTGTAAAGTCAAACTGTTTTTTCCAGTGTTTTTACCTGTTTTAATAACCTGGTTCATTTGTTATTTGGAGATGAAGAAACCTCGGAGGATTAACAGTAAAAACATCCTGAACTATGAACACTGAAGGAAATCTAACCAGGAGAAGTTGCAGCCGGTTGCAATCCTTCATCCTCACCACTAGATGCCACTAAATCCCCCTAAATCTTACCACAATGTATGAACTATGGCCACATTGGTATGTGGATTTCATATACAGCAGCCTCTGTGACACAGACTTGGTTTATGATAAGTGGACTTTGCCTCTAATCTAATGTGCCTGTAGCTGCTTTTCATCATGGACTATTGAAACAGTAGTGAACTGTACTGAGGCACAGGGGTGCCTTGAGCTAAATGCTAATGTTAGTATGCTAACTTGCTCACAATGAGAATGATAAGGTCTTAGTTCAGCATATTAGCATGCTAATATGGGATTTGCTTGAAACAAAAACAGACAGCTCAGGCTGGTGAGGATGGGGTTCATTTTGTCAAATCTTACTATATAATGACGAAAACTCTGTGTGGGGGCGCTAGAGAGCTCATCTCTTATCTAGGCCTAACCGCCATATGGATTTTTACTAAACTTGGTAGATATGTAGAACAGGACGCCTCAAGGTGACTGGAGAAATTTAACTCTAATTGGCAACTGGGTGGCGCTATAACAACAGAAAAATGCTTCAAAATGGCTAAAGTGCGACCGATCGCTGTGGCTCCCCCTGTGGACCAATGTTGGTGTTTTCTAATGTTTGGTATGACTAAGTCATGGTATGGTATGCTGTACATAATTACGGAAACTGTCAGTCAGTCATTCTGTCTGTCCCACGTTTTTCTACTCACTGACGTGGTCAATCTTTGTGAAACTGCACATAGGCATTGAGGACTGGCATAGGTAGAATGGTATGGGCTAGTAGCTGAATATTTGACAAATTGAAATGTTGACTTAGTGATGGTGCCACAAAAAGAATCAGTGGACATTTTGGCCTGTTGGTGGGTCACAGTCATCAGGGTTTCATTCTGTCTGTATCAAATTAAATGGAAATCCATCCAATAGCTGTTGAGATATTTTTGTTTGATACTGGTGGACCAGCCAATCGACTGATATCACTGCTAGCATGGGTACTCCCCCAGATTCAGTTTACAGCGACACATTTTAGAGACTTTTCCTTGTCAAATCAGGCAGAGACCTTTTAGTGCCTACAATAGAAAACAGCAAAAGGATGTTTGGTTTTAAAGTGGTGAGCTGCAAGGTTTCTGACAGCGACATCTTACAGGTCAAACCTTGTATTATCCTTTAATTCACAGCTTTGACAAATAGTATATTGCTTTTCAGTGCAGCAGGCTGACATCTTCCTCGACTCAAAGCACTCATTGATCACTCAGGTGAAACCCACAGCTGCAGGATCTTCACCAGGCGGGTGGTGAGCCTGACACTGCAGAGAGGAGTGTTAGCTGATGTGTGCTCTCCTGGAGCTGCTACTGTAGCAGCAGCGACACACAATGCTTAAAGATCTCTGGATGCTTTTTAGCACTCAGGTATTCATTTGTCTTTGAAGGAAAGATTGAATGCATTTTCTTTGGAGCTTTGATTCTTCCTCATTTATTTATTGTTTGTTTGTTATAGGGGAAGATGTGCTTCTTCTAATCATCCAAATGTTTTGATCGAACTATTAGCTCAATCTAATTTTTCAGTGTGTGAGTTATTACAATGCACCTTTAGAAATACGATATGAGGACAATTACATTCATTAAGCAGCATGTTAGATTTTTTTCTACACCCACGTTACTTCGCTTTTCTTTTCCCATCCTTCCATACCTTTGGGATTTGCTGAAAAATGAACCAATATTACCAGCAGCTCTGTGATCAAGGTTGATGGATGGAAGGGAGAAAATTATCATCCACACAGCGAGGCAGAGGCTCGTGTGTTTCCAAACTTCTCCTCATTTCCCTGCTAATGCATAGTTATAGATAGCATGAGATGTGCTTTTAGGTTTCATAACTTTTGGCAGTGATGTAGCATACTGTCATTCAAAGCAAGGATATGGGCTCAAGTCCTTATTATCTCGCCAAAAGTATCCGACCACATATTTCAGGTTCGGGTTCTCGTCTCTGGGGCTGGTCTTCATTGTTTGGGCCAGGTCTTTCAAATTCACTTTAGGGAGTTCTTAATTACACAGCATACAATGTTAACACATAACTGGAGCACACTGTTTACTTTGACATCAGTTTGGAGAAGTTCCGACTTCAACATACTGATAATCCCTGTGCATATTACCAAGTCCAAAATAAAAATGTTGCCCCAGTTTAACCCTTTAAAAATGGATGTCCTGCAGACAGGAGATCGTTGTTTCTCCTGTTTAATAGACCTAAAATAAGAACCATACCAGTCAAAGCACCCATTCCTTTTGAAGCAGAAAGGTAAGGAACCCAACACACGCCTATTTTGCTCCTTCAAATTCACTGTTTTCAATGTAGACATGCGGCAGGCACGCTCAAGCATGATGAGCATGATGGCTGCGCTTTAAGATCAACTTTTGGAACACAGCACTGCTTACTGCATGTCATGTGACAAGGAACAACCGATCACAGCTGACAGATATATTTTCCTGCTTCCGTAAATATCAGTCTGTGGTGAATATGATGAAGACGTTGATCATGTTAGTGCAGACGTCCCACAGACGATAGGCCTACACACTTATAAACAGCGTCTGGAAGAAGATCAGCTCTGCACTCAGGATTTCAGGTAAATGGGTTGTGGTACTGTGCTTGTTGAGGTTGCAGATGCAGATGCAACCTGCCACTATGCTCTTTTTTTCAGGTAGTTAAAGATGAGGCACGTGTACGGTCCCTAAGGCATCTGTATTCCCTGTCATCACATCATGACCTTACATTACCTTAGCTTACGTGCAGTGCCGTAATTATGCCAAATTTCCCCTGAAATGTCTCCATAATGGCAGCAGGAAAAATCGCTGTTTGCATAATCCTGTTTATAACCATAATAGCCAGAACATTCATGCTCGGTACAGCAGAAAATGTCAGTGTTGATTTTGACAGGTAATTTAGATTCAGTCAGATTGTTTTTGCTGGCTTTTTACTTTACGGTTGAGGATATTTCCAATCATGGCCATTCTCATCTTTCAATGTCAGATGGTCCACCACGATCAATTTCGTCACATCTTGTCTCGTCAACAAAAATTGAACCTAGCTTTGTCTTAGTTTTTATTATCAAGATATATTTTTTATCTCGTCATTGTCTTATTGTCATCATGGAGACTAGGTCTTCAACGACCTCATAGTTTTTGTCAGCAAATTAACACTGTTGTAACACCATGCTCGTAACGTGTGGCGCAAATCAATGTGAAAATCTACACAATGATGAATCTACCACAAAGCCTTTGCACCCTGCTCGAAGAAATGGGCATATCTCAAAAATGAATGATGTATGCCGTTGAGATAACTTACAGAGCGTTAAGAAATATTCTGTTTATGTTTCTACATTGAAATCTCTTCTGGATCAATTTGTTTTGTGCTTTTCGTTTGTAAAATCTGATGAAAAACCATAACTTTTTTATCACATAATTTCAATATCTTTATCACTTGATGTGGTTTATTGACTTTCATAACCTGTTAGCTGAGATCATACAAAGTTTAGGGATATAACGCATTTGAAGATCCTGAAAATGGCATCACAATAAGCAAAAATACCAATGCAGGCACTGGCAGACCATTTCTGTTGCAGAGTTCAAAAGGTTAAAGTGAAAGAACTTGAGCGGCCTGCACAGTCCTGACCTCAGCTCCACTGGGATGAATTGGAAAGCTGATTGTACAGCCGGCCTTGTCGGTCAACATAAGTTGCACTAATGCTCTTCTGGGCGTGTTGGAGCAAACTCCTTCCCAGCAATCCTATTGCAGAACAACTTGAGTTTTATACCTTCTACACTACTTGTACATGTAATTACAGTGCGGTTTTCATTGAGTAAAGATTGCTGTCATGGCAAATAAACTACTGTTAAAATACAGAATGGTTGTATAGTCATCCAATTTTTGTTGCCCATAATCCTTTGGCCATATTTCCAGATCAGAATTAGTTGTTTTGAATCTAACCTTGTATTCTCTTCTACCTGAACACAGGCTTCCCCTGCACAGATGAATAAAATCTAAGTATGAAAGCTTTTGGCTTTGAGGCAATTTGTTTACTTGTCCTGCCACCTCCGTCACATTAGGCCGAGCTCTCTCCCTGTTACACTGTCAGTCATCTTGATGAGCTCCCTTCTACAGTGTCTAGCCTGAGGCTGAGGTAGCCATTGTGGCATAAAGAAAGCAGATGGCGAACATGGACTGTGTGCAATAAACTTAAATCCTTGCTTATGTTTTCTTATGTTTCCAAACAGGCCCTGTCTGCTGCATATTTAGCATCACTGTATTTCTTAAACCCAGCTCATGCATACAACACTCGCCTACAGCAAAACATTGCGAAACATCTCTGAAGAGCCAATTTCTGTCAAATGGGACAAAGATGAATAATGTAATAATGTATAATGAATTCATTTTCCTGTTCATTTAGTTATTTATCTCAGAGTTGGATATTGCTGGTTCAGATAAGGGATGCATACAATATGAACACATACATCTGCTCTTTTGTTCAGTCATGTTGGTATTTTCAATAAGCTTGACGATTCAAACAAATCGCTCATAAATCGTCTGGTAAGTTCTGAATTAGCGCTAGGGTCTGTTGACAGAGCTAAGAAGAAATTTTACTAGGGACGATGTGTTGTTCTTTGAAAATATACTTTGAAAATATGTAGTATATTTTGCATAACTGGGTTCGTGACGCACCAGTGTCACATGACTTCAGTAATGTTACCATGCTTTCAGGTGCTTTTGGATGAGCTCAGTTTTCCAAGAAGTTAATTACTGAGAACTTGCAAGAAGAAAACACAAGTTAATGTGATTAAAAGTAAACTTCCAGCAAGTGTCATGTTACAACAGGATTTGTATTATGAAGCCTGCTCATATTGAATAACAGCACCACTGACACATCACATTATGCAGTTTTTATTGACATATCCTGCAATCAAATCTGAATGATGAGGTAATGAAAACCAACTTTAATTGGCAACGTGATTTCAAAACTGGAAGGATTACAGTAAGTAAAGTAAGGAGCAAAGAACGGTGTGGCCAGTAAGGCCCTGGTCAAGAAACGGCTTGTGAAATGGATTTGTGAGAACATCTCCAAAGCCTACAGGCAGGTGGGAAGGGACCCCCCAGCTGTGGTCTGCACACACTCGTATACACATAGATATATATCTTACAAATATTGCTATGAATGTGTGTATGTGATTGTGAGAATGATGAGATGAGTGAGTGTGTGTTGGTGCATATGTTAACATGTATATCCTGCTAACTGGATTGCTCTAACAAATTTTAGTTGTATAACATATAATGACAATAAAGGATCCATCCATCCACCTAGTGTGGCAGTGTTAGTGACCTTGCTCAGTGGGAGGTAGAGATGGGCAAAGCAATTATTTAGATGTTACTGAATCACTAGAATCAGTTCATTAAAAAGATATGTTCAAAAGATTCGTTCAAAAGATTTGAATCATTCAGTGCTTGACGGGAGGAGCCCTGACTGTGTACTGTGTAGTCCAACTCAGTCTCTCTCCGTTGCTGCTGCTGCGTCTGCCCTGCACTGGTGAGTCTCATGACTGGCCAGCCTAACATTTTAAGTTTGTTTATCTGGAAACTAAGTCTGTTAAAACAATGGGGAGGTGTGTGATTGTGTTCACGTGGCTTGACTCCTGGCTACATTAGCCGTTAGCTTGGAGAAAACGGTCCCTATGAAAGTGTATCGCTGAGAAGAATTGATTTGAATCACTCAGGAATCAAGGTTACGTCGTTCACCAAGTGATTCGTCATGCGGTAGGCAGTCCCTCCCTGCACCCTGGCTGCGAGTGATTCATCGTACGCATGGACCCAAATGGCAGCTCCACTCCCGGCCTGCATGCTCGCTGCTGAGCCCAACTGAATTGAGAAATGAATGAATCAGTTCTGGAAGTGATTCAGTTCAGTACGTTCACTCAACAGATTTGTTCTTTTGAAAGTTTCGTTCGTGAACGACACAACACCAGTGGGATGAGTATTAAGGGCATATGCACAACCTTTTCAGGGTCTGTGCTCGCTTGAGCGACACAGGACTGGTGTAAAGAGTTGGGTGTACGTCAGCTGGGTTGCACCTGACTCCCCTCTTGGCATGGTACACCAACATGTTCCCATGCCCCTCGATAATCTGGTTAATGTGGTGTGCAAGATGTCTTTTGCTTGTCTTTCAACCCTGCAAACTCTGGCCATGGCTCCAACCAGTTTGGTTGCTCACCACCTGGGTTGGCTGGGGTCCCTTCCTCTCTGTGGTGGCCTAGGTTTATAAGAAGTAGGCGGGATACAGTGGCCAACCTTTAGTCAGTCAGGATAAAAGTTACAATATCGTAACCCTAGTTCTAATAGCACAGCTGGAGCCCTCTCTCTGGGGGGCTCCGGGTGGGCCCTGCATGTATTAGGGTAGGTATGTCCTGATTGGCTGGCTACATTAATATAAAGATCACTGGCCAATACGTGTTTGTGATTGGAGGAGAGTTTTACCAATAGAGTCCAATAGAGGGCACTGCCTGTGTTAATAGAACTAGGGTTACAATACTGTAACCTTTGTCATGAGTTATTCTGTGATTCCAGGTAGAGTTCCCCTATTGTTAAAGAAAGTAGTCTTTTTATACATCTTTGCTGGTATGGATAATTTTATACAGTTCTCATTATATGCCACAAGTGTGCAATAACCAGTTTAGCTAGCTTATTATTGCACCATAGTTTAAAATGATATAATCACATAATAATTCCCCTTAATGTCCAGATGGCTATTCTGCCTCTATGTAAGGAGGATGTATTAGCAGTGGTGTCGAGGAGCTGCTGAGCTGCTTCTTCACCGTCTGCATCGCAGGTGGGATGGGTAAGAGGAGTCGTCCATTCTGAACTAATCTTCATCCACTGGGATCTTCCTCAGGTCTGTGCTCAGCTCTAAGAATTGGACTTTGTGTGAATTTCTGATGAGTCTTTCAGAACTAGTAGAACTGCACACTGGAACACACAAAGAGGTGCTGGATAAGGAATGATGAGGATGCTGGGTTTTTTAGGGTTAAAAGGTGACCTCTTGTGCTTTCCTTATGTTCTGTCACACATATAATGTTGGATGGTCATATTAAGGACCGTTCTAAATGATCTGTTTCTACTTTTTTTTCCTACTTTGGTGCCAAGGTGACGTTAGCTTTTTACAGATTTCTTTATTCATCTGCTCCAGGCAGATGTAGCGTAGCTTACAGTGCTACATGAAGCTACATGCAAATGTCAGGGAAACATGTCATCTTGGTCGCCAGTGTTGTTAATTTCTGCCTGATTTTCGGACCGTACTCCTGCTGGAACATTTCCAGATGTGCAGATTATGATTTTCCACAGTAGAAAGTGTCACTATTATCTGTTACATCCATTTTCCGGCTGCAGTTACAGTGCAGAGAAGTCGAGATACCGAAGATCCAGAAGCGCTGACCAATCAGAGAAGACCAGGTGGTGTCAGATTGTAACACGGCTAGATTGGACCTTTAGCGGTGTTATGATACACCACTGGTTGGCTGGATGTCATCTGACACAGCATAATGATTTGTGGATGGGCGGTGTCAGTTCATAATGTGGCTAGACGGCACCTGCCATGGTCGTATGATACGCCACTAGTCGGCATCAGGTTGGATTGATCCAACAAACCCTGGACTTTCACCCAGGAGCCTGGTGTTTGCTCCGGGATGAATGTTAAATGTATTCATGAAAGCTAACCACATGTTTTTGTCCAGGAACATCAACAACAGACACAGAACTGAGCACAGAGTTTGTCGATGTGACAGTACACTGATAAAGCAGTGAGCTATGCAATGCCTTGGGAAGAAAACACGTTGAAAAATTCATCCTCTGTACAGTTTTCATCTACCAAAACCTTTTTGCACCAAGCTGTAGACATGTTCATTTCTGATATAAAGTTGTGCAATAAAAGGGGGGTCTATGGGTATTGACTGGCTGCTGAAGCTAGACTCAAGTGGCCATTTAAAAAACTGCAGTTTCTGGCACTTGTCGGCTTCATTTTACAGACCTGGAGGTTGCAGCTTGGTATGAACCTGTAAATGAGCATGAAAAGGCCTCTTTAAACTGAGTGGTTAATCCCAAGTAGGGTAACAATCAGCACTCATTGCTACTGTGAAGATACATGAAACAAGTCATCTCCCCTGCGGCCGTGCTGCTTTACCTGTTGGATTATATTCTTCAGTACCTGCTTTTTGCCAAATCAGGGTTGTGGAGTTTTGGCGCTGCACAATTAATCATGCGTTAATTGCAATCCTGGTTTCGCCTTTCAGAATCAATTATCATGTTAGACACTGACATTTTGCATTTGGCATGCCTGTTCCTGTGCATCAAATCAAGCGCTCCCTATACACAAGTGAACTGTCTCACCAATCATAGGTGATTAACTGGTCTCATGCCTCCCCAACACGGCTGTGGCTTCAGGCAAGAACAAACTCACCACAAAGGGAACCTGCAAGTGTAATGAGGGTGTATTTGCTATGCTGGGTAAAATCCTTTTCATTTATTTGTATGCTGTGGTGACACTGCATTATTACTGTTAGTCGGGTTTTATTTGGTGTAACTTTAAAGAGATTTTACACCGAGTTTTGTGTTGTGCATCACACATGTGTATAAATGGGAAGTCAAGACATTTTCTGTCAATTCAAAATGTTCATAAATGATTTAGGTAGGATGAATGAACAATCATTAAAAACAAAGACACTGAGCACTCAGTCCTTGTCTGGCTCACTGAAAATTGACCTCATACATTTTAGATGCTGGCCATATTGTAACAAAAATAATAAGGGGGGAGAACATTTTGGCAAATCCCCAAAGACACTAAATCCTAAAACAATGACTCAAGGGTTTCTTTGTGGCTGATTTTTTTTCTTTAATAAATCCAACTTGTTCTCCTGTTCTAAGTGTATGGCGAGACGTGACAACCAGCTTTCATGGACCACCAGAAAGCCTCGGTACACCACACAACTGAACATGGGCCAAAATGTCTCACAGTCTCTGAGGGAATACAGACAGTTCAAATTTCCAAAGTTTCTGCATATACCCATTTACACTTTCAGTGACTTTTAAGAGGACTATAAGAACACAGCCTCGGGGAGGTTATACTGTAGCTCAAGTAAGTTTCATAACTCTTTCAGAGAAAATTAGTATTTTATGTTGGTGCAAAGGATCAGCAAAACTCTAAGTAGTGATAAATGTGCTTTAGAAGAATCAGAAAACAGTTTGTCAGTCAGCAGCAGAGGGAAATGTTTGCATTTGATGTTACTGCATACCATGGATATGGAGCATGCCAACATCTCTAAAGGTAATATATAAGCTGACATTGTCATTGGCAGGTGGAGGGGATGGCGGGTGGCATGTCACCATTTAAAATATAAAAAGTAGCACACCAAAAATTATAATAAAAAAGGTGCTGGCAATAGTGTTTATTGCAGAAAAGAAGTGTCGCACACTCTGGCTCCATATGCATTTCTTTTATTTTGATGACTTTTCAGCCTTTGGGCGTTCTTCAGGATCAACATATTGAGACACAAGTACGCTGATCTCTTGTATGGGCCACACCCTTGTAACACACCTGATGATGATTAGGTGATCATGCTGCACCATTAGGCTGAGCAAAGAAACAATTCTGAGGCCGTCAATAAATCAATACTTTTAAACCACAGTGTTGTCAGGAGCTACAGCCAATCACGTGAGGGTTACATTCTCAGTCCAAATGTATCCTAAAGAGGAAATAGGATGATTGAAGTCAACAAAATGCGCTGCTACTGAACAAATTATGTTTTACATCTAATAGCACTTCTATGTTCAGTGATACGAGTTTTTAATGCTCCAACATACGACTTACCAAGAGGGCAAGTTATCAAGTAAATAACAGGTTTAGTAGAGCATGAAATAAGTCATTTCATAGGGATCGCTTTACCTGTGTGGGCATGTTTACTATCACAACAATAAGTATAGCTGCACTGGCTGCCGCAACCACAGCAGTGTCGACCATAAGTGATCGTTCTTTGAATACACCACTGAGTTCAGAATCAGATTCAAGTACATGCCAGTGTTTTGTTATTATGTTTCCCTTTATCTGTTCTGCACCTTTAGAATACTCAGTTATTTGATTTCCCTTTATGTTCTGAGAGATCCAACCTAGATCTCTTATTTTGTAGCAACATCATTTAGGACAGATTTCTTGTATCCTCTGTGTAGGAAAATGTTTTTCATTACCCTCTTATTCCTTTCAAAATGGATGCCGTGCCACAAACACATTCTCATTCCAACTTGTCAGATACAGCTGCTTTGTCAGTGGATGCACATGTCTGAATGTGATGTGCTGCATCGCCGTATCAGTTTTTGACTGTAAGGGACGGTGTGCCAATTTATGCTTGGGACATGCATTCTGTCTTTTCAAAATAAACCTACAACTTCAGTAAAACACTTTGTTTTTTAGGCTTACTTCCTTAGGCAACAAAAAGGCATGGGTAGGTTTAGCAAAAACAACATAATTTGGATTAATATTTACAAGATCAAGTCATGGGTGAAAGTCCTCGGTTTGTTTGATCCATCCACCTATTCTTGTCATGGATCAGTTCAGAAAGGACCCAAATGCAGAGCAGTAAGCAGGTTAAAGGTGTAACTAAAAAGCAAGCTTTAACGCTGCCTAAATGATATGGACGGATACACCTGGTGTGCATAACACCACTGTGAAATGTGTCTCTGTGCATCGGTGTCTGACGCCAGCAGCACTGACAAAGCAGCTGTATTCTAACAGTTGGGAGTGAGAACTGGCTGGTGACACTGAGGCAAGATGGCTGCCAAGCTGCAGACTACTGTTTAAGACCAACATACAACAACATCATTTCTTTTTTGGCAACCCTTTGTGGCATTTCCACCAATATTTGTGGCACCAAACCTGGGTGACTTTAGCAGCATTTGTGGTAATGAACCTGGGTGTTTTTCACTGACATGTCACTTTCCATTAGCTTTGGTGCCACCACATGTGGATGTTTAAAGCCAAGCCATGATCTTTTTCTAACCATAACCAAGTGGTTTTTGTGCCTGAAGCTAACCTCACCTGTCAAATATCCTTGGTTTGCAGCGATGTACATTGCAGTGGCAGAGAAGCTAAAACAAGAGAAATATAATCTCTTAGTTCCAGCATTTTGGATCAGCTGATAATGTTTTTAAGGCTTGTTAGAACAACTTGATACTAATAAAATGCAATAATGCGCCAATGTTTCTCCATTTTTTGAGACAACATACTGCATAACTTAACATATTTACGTTCCAATATTGTATATGCTTTGAATCAAGTGCTTTTTCTGTAAGCTCAACGTGACAATTAAACACAAATGCAATGTTCAGACCTCTGTTAAATGTCTTTTAAAGTAAGGCTAGTGGCTGCACAGATGCACTCCAGAGAAACATATTTCACAGCTAATCACACCTTAAGCTGTGATCCTCATGACCAGACTTAGATTTTAAACTGCTCAGCCGAAAGCTTTTTTTAGAAGAGCTGTATTTCTTCATATGTGAGAGGATGTCAGGCTCTCCTCACTGTACACCATACACAGCTCTCTTCCCTTGGGAAGAGCAATGCATAACAAAGCGAGTGTGTGTGGTAAATTTATGAGGCAGTCAACCTGGCTGTGCCTGCGGGCCTGGTGCAGATGACTTTCCTGCGCTCCTGTGGGGAATTGCTCTGACAGGGGCAGCAGAGGGATGCTGAATGGTGCACAAACAAGCGGCTGGAGGAGGAGAAACTGAGCGGAGGAGCGGTACATCACACTGCACCGTGGTGGTATTAGAATATCCGACTTTATGATTGACAGGGATCTTTCTTACAGCCAAACGACAGCAACGACAAAAAAAACTATCAATGATTACAGGCATTTGTTTTGTTTTTTAACATCAAAATGTGTTTTCACCCTTGGCAACCTTTTGTTTTATAACAAAGCCAGTTTTATCAATTATTGAGATTTTGGCTGCTTCTGTGTGAAATATGCATTTTTGGTCTTTTCCAACATTTCTAAACGTTTAACAATTTTTCTCACCCGTGCTGTGTGTGCGAATTTGTAGCCAACAACTTTTTGCATGATTTGGCCCTTATAAAACAAAACATTATCGCAGATCATTAACTGAGACTCACCACAGTGTTGTACATATTGAAAGGAGGAGAGGTTTCACTGGCGTCCATTCAGTTTTGTGTGGAATAAACCCACTATTTTGTATTTTGTGTCAAAGTTGCACTCTAACAATTGTAATACAGAGGAACGTTTCCATATCAATCTGTTGACTTAACTGGAAAAGTAAACTCAAATATCAAAACACTTGAATGTACTTTGAGAAATGCTACGTTAAAATGTAGATGTAAATATACATCATTTGTCGTCAGTAGCAACATCGTGCAATAACCTTGATAAAAACAAGTTTAGCAACTCTTTCTTGCAGCTCCTTCTGTCACCATGGATCTGCAATAAATAACACATAATGCATAAAGAACTGAAAGAGCACTGGCGCAGCATCACTGTAGATTCGTCCAGGCATTACGCTTTACCTTTCCATGACCTCAAATATAGAATTAGAGAGTGCTGACCTTTGTTTTGACACCTGCAATAAGAGAAGTGACAGGCGAGGCAGAGAGGTGAGGAGAGAGAAATCTGTGCTCAGATTACACATTCGCACAATTGCAGGTGTTTTCTGCTAATGCAACAGAAACACACACACACACACACACACACACACACACACACACACACACACACACACACACACACACACTGTATCTTCAATGATGGCATGATGACAAATGTCAGCTGTCAGATCTGACAGGGATTGCCTACATATCTAGACTTTTAACCCTGCTGAGTCAAGAGTGAGGTCACACTTTAATGCTTACTGCTGATGAATGGCTTACGCCGGGTTCATGCTTGCTGCAGAGGCGTCCTGATTCGTTAATTGTCCCCCTGCTGCCCATCAGCAGTCACCTGGCAGTTCACACCAGAAGCTCATCAACACTGTTAGCTCTGCTATTACTGTTGCTGTTGTTAGCATTGCGCTGCCAGCCCCCGCCATTTCAGCTCAGCCGTCTCCATGTTTGCTTGTGACATCTGAGGTGAAAGCTGTGCGCACGCAATCCCAGCCCACGAATGAAACTACGAATGTATGCCTCGCTGCAGCGGTCGCAAGTTCGACACCGGCTTGCAACCATTTGCTGCATCTCACCCCCCTGCTCTCTCTCTCTCACCCCATTTCACTCTGTCCTGTTCATTAAAGGCAAAAGCCCAAAAAATAATCTTTAAAAAAAAGAAACTATGAATGTTGTACATTGCAAGTTTAACAAAAGTGAAAAACAGTTTGTGTATCTGCCCCTTGATTTAGATTCATCCCCAAATTTAATGGGCTCTTTCAAGTTTCATGACAATTGGGAGTTTTTCCATCACCCTGCTGAAAAACAAACAGAGCCAAAAAATAACCTTCTTGGTGGAGTTAATCAGAATCATTTTATAGTTCAGATGACAGAAAGCCTGACAATGAGTTAATCTAACACATGACACAGTCTTGATGGTCATGGACTGTTTAAACATACAGAACCTATTTTACGAGCACAGTAGGTGGTGTTGCTATTAAATTACTTTCATTTTTGGTAATAGAATAAAAGTCAGCATGTTCTGATCCAGTCGTGTGTACAGGTGTGAATGTGTCATTTTTCCCTCAAAGCTGCACATTACATCTTCTTTGAGAAGAACATTAGACAGCTGCTGCATAAACACATCCCGTCGGAGCCTGTGCACCTCTGAATCTGTTGAATACAGTGTATGAGTCAGACTGACTTCAATCAAAATATGATTTGAAATCTCTGAACAATTCAAAAAGATCCAGTTAGAGTTCAGAGGATTGTGAGATTCAGGTCAGATTCAAGTGTTGCAGCGGGCCTGCAGTTTTTTGGGAGTTTGTTCCAGATATGTGTGGCATAAAAACTGACAGTTGCTTCTCCGTGTTTAGTCGTGACTTGAGGGACAAAAAGCAGATCTGTCCCAGACGACCTGAGAGGTCTGGATGGTTCAGAGTGCAGCTTAAGCTCAGCAATGTATTTGGGCCTGAAACCATTCAGTGATAAACCAACAGTAGTATTTTAGTAGTAGACAATCCTGTTTATGATTTTCATGGGCAGGATCTCAAGGACCAGAGAGGTCCGGTTTGAGGATCTCAGCTTCTCTGCTTTTCGCAGATGATGTGGTTCTGTTGGCTTCATCACACCGTGACCTCCAGCATGACCTGGGGCGTTTTGCAGCTGAGTGTGAAGCGGTTGGGATGAGTCAGCACCTCCAAGAGTGAGGCCATGGTTCTCTGCCAGAAACAAGTTGATTGCCCTCTCGTGCTCCAAGCAAGGGAGTTCAAGGATCTCTGGGTCTTGTTCACGAGTGAGGGTAGAATGGAGCGTGAGATGGATCAGCGGGTCGGTACGGCTTCTGCAGTGATGCGGGCGCTGCGCCGGTCTGTTGTGGTGAAGAGGGAGCTGAGCCGGAAGGTGAAGCTTGCAATTTACTGGTCCATCTATGTCCCAACCCTCACCTATGGTCATGAGCTCTGGGTAGTGACTGAGAGAATGAGATCGCAGATACAAGCGGCCGAAATGAGTTTCCTCTGTTGGGTGGCTGGGCTCAGCCTTAGAGATAGGGGGAGGAGCTCAGACATCCAGAGGGAGCTCGGAGTAGTGCTGCAGCTCCTTGAGGGCATCTGATCAGGATCCTCCTGGGCGCCTCCCATTAGAGGTGTTCTGGGCACGTCCCACTGGTAGGAGGCCCCGGGGCAGACCCAGAACACGCTGGAGGGATTACATATCTCTTCTGGCCTGGGAACACCTTGGGGTCCTCCAGGAGGAGCTGGAAAGTGTTGCTGGGGAGAGGGACGTCTTTTTCCGCAACCCGACCCCACATAAGCGGATGAAGATGGATGGATAGTTGAAAACCTTGATAAGAGCAGTCTCAGTGCTGTGGTGTGTTCAAAGACATGAGTGAATTTGTTCCATTGTTGAACAACAGCCTTTTCAATGATTTTACTTAACAACGGTAGTTTTGATGTGGGCCTATAAATGTTCATTAGTGACCTGTCTAGATTGTTCTTTTTAAAGAGTGGCTTGATGACTGTAGACACATGTATGAGGAGAGATGTATTAACATCTTGTAGAGGATCTGAGGCCATAGAGGAAGATTTCAGACGGTGTATAACGTCCGACAGGTTTTAATGGATGCTTCCTGTGTCCCATCAGACTTCTTATTGAAGACTCAGAAGCTGATTGGTTTGTTTACAATCTAAAGTTTCTGTGGGAATCAGCCCGCCTTCAGAAGCCAAAATTTAAAGCTAATTGGGATTTACTGGGGAAAAAAAAGTTTTACAAGAAGGATTTGTTCTGAAACTATAAAAAGAAAAGAAAAAAACTTTACTTTCCCATCTACTCATCCATCTGTCTTTCTGTTTGCAGGTTTCAGTCCACAGTCACAGCTGGGTAAGCAAACATCCCAGCTGTCCGTCTCTCCTGCTGTTTCCTCCAGGTGCAGGACCAAGGAAGGTGCTCCCAGACCAGATGGGAGATGTAGTCCCTCCAGCTCACCCAGGTTTCTGGGTCTGCCTGAGGTTTTCTCTCATTTGTTTATGCCTGATATCCTAAAGGGAGGCTCCCTGGTGGCATCCTCGCTGGTTTCTGATTCGCTTTTAAACTATTTAACATACACAGAAACAGATGCTGCTGAATGGCTGTGACATGCTAATTGTTTTCCTAAAAACATGTCTGAAAGAATGCAGTAACTTTTTAATGCCGTTCTGTTTAACACCCAGAAATTCTTTTCATTCCTTTGATGTCATTTCTGCCACCTGCAACGTTTGTGTTATTTTAGGAGATGCCTTCAGATTTCAGACATGCACAGTGAATTTAGAGTGCACACTGTATATACTTCATCAATATGATACTTCATGGGGATAATGTGGAAAATATGTTTATACTTGATGGGGCACTCTTTATTTCATTATGTCAAGCTATAAGTGGTTAAAATGCTTTCAGCTACTCTGTGGTTCCATCATGTTATTTTCTGATGTAACTAAGATGGATTGCTTAATTACGTTGTCTGCTTTAATTGCATTTTGCCTAAAACCATGTTCATTTCTTCACAGAGTGTCTGTCAGCTTAGTCTGAGCTTTAGTCTGGCCCGTCTGGCCCCCGAGCAAAAATACTCTAAGTGCTAAGGTTATTTAAAAAGCACCACTAATAGTGCTAGATTCAGTGTCCCCTTGTGGAAGCAAAACTAACAGTCTATGATCTGCTCCTGGGTTTCTTCACCTCACAACAAAAAACTAAACAGAGCAGTGAATCAAAAAAAAAAAAAAAAAAATACATAAAGATTTTTTTTTATGTGCCTCACATACCTTCAGCATCACAAGACCAATTGCAAAGAGCTACCCTTGATTGTAGGCAAAGGGATCAAAGGGATTTGTCGTATATTAACATTGGTGCTGTGTCTTCCTCTAGCTCAGGCCATCTACCCGAGGTCTGGGAGTTTGAGGGCTCTGTGCAGTATCTTAGCAGTTCCTAGGTCTGCACTCTTCTGAACAGAGAGCTCCAATGTTGTACCTGGAATCTTCTGGAGCCACTCTCCCTGTTTGGGGGTCACAGCCTGGAGTGCTCCACCACTTTTGCCTTTACTCACCGCATCTTTTCTGGCTCTAGGATGTGGGATATTACTCAGGAAATCCAGAGTTCTCGTGAGAGCACAATTTGAATTTGCTCAGCGAGTCACTCTGGCAATCAGTAATGATGCTCATTACCAATGCTGTTGGAGCCGAACTGCACCAATCACAACGATGTATCTGATATAGGCGGGCCAGAGGCGAGCTAAACAGATGACGACAGCGCTGCGACGACGAAGTCCGGAATCAGTCAGTAAACATTGCAAGATGGCTACGGATGAACACCAGTTGTTTGAAACGGCTTTGGCCGCTACAATGAACGAGTTAGACTTGGCTTTTTCTCTAAAAGAGGAACAGAAGACGGCGCTCGAGTCTTTCCTTTGCAAGAAGGACGTTTTTGCTGTTTTGCCGACCGGATACGGCAAGATTCTAATCTACCAGTTAGCTCCGCTGGTAGCTAAGCTCTGGATACATCACTCCGTGTATTGTTCTGATTGGTCGTAGTGTTATCCAATTGCATGCAGTGATATTTTCAAATGCATGCTTGGTGCCGCCCCTCGAGTTGGGCCATTTGCATTACTCATGGCCAGACCCTAAATCTGTCTAGATTTTGGTCTGGATTTCCAGGCTAGTGGGATATATGGATGCTTCGAAAACCTATATTTAGGCTGACAAAGAAACAACTCCTAACCCGGTGTTCCACACCCCAAGATTGGGCGCCAAGCCCCAACAAGCCCTTACAGCACGGCACACCTCTAGCTCACTGAAAAGAGTGTTTGCCCCATGTAGGCTGATGCCTTTGCAACAGCTGAGGTTCGATTCTGGCCTGTGGCCCTTTGCTGCATGCATCCCCTCTCCTGTCTCTCTCCATGTGTCCTGCAACAAAAGGTGGATGCTTCACACACATATTCTACCCAGCAGCACAGTAGATCTATACAATCACCAGAGTTTTCAGAATTCAGAATTTCACCACATCTCACTTCCTGTTCCTGAGTTATGACTTTAAGTAACGGCCAGGGAAGTGTTTCGCAGAACATTATGATGTCACCGTGAAGCTGACATTTGACCTTTTGGATCACAAAATCATTTGGGTTCATCCCTGAATCCAAGTGGACGCTTGTGCTGAATTTAATGACATTCCAAGGCGTTTCTGAGATATTGCGAGAATGGGACAGAGGGACGGACAATCCGAAAACATAATGCCTCCGTAGAGGGCTGTTGCCGGCGCAGAGGCATAAAAAACATTTGTATTCCTCAACTCACTGTGTATCGTTCAGATTTAAGAATAGGTATTTAAGGTGGGATGGCTTCACTCCTCCTCAGCGTGTGGAGTCCTGTGTAATCTTCAGAACTGTCTTGTTTAACAAGGATGTGGTGAATGTCTTCCTAAAGACAGACATGACCCTTGGAGGGGCTGTTATCCATTCTGTGAGCCTGTGTACGTTTGTGCGTGTGTTTGTGTGTGTATGTGAGCGTGCATGCACATACACCCACACACAGGTGTGTTTTTGGCAGTCCCTTACATTGACTCTGTGCCAATGTTGCCGCTTGGCTGAACATTAAATCTAGTGGAGGGCTGAGTTTATTTTCTTTGCTTTGAAAGGCCATATTTATCGTTTTCAATTATCTCAGATCCATAAAAGCTGACCCCTGCTCTCTGCTGCGCTCTCTGAACCACTGGAGAGGGAAAGAGACCAAATGGAAGTCCAAGCTGTGCTCTGTATGTTAAAGATTTCCAGATTTGTGAGTCTGTGTTTTTACCCGGCGTGCATGCACTCATCGACGTGCACAAACATGCATTTGCGCCCTTGAATGAACTGAGTGTTATCTAATGCCTCTTAAGACCTTGAAATCCAAACACACCATCATCACTCTCCACGAGTGCACCCCCTGTCCTCCATGTGACGGTAACATCAACACACTCCTGATGTTAATAGTAAATTAATAACAGCCTTGATGTTAAACTCTCATTATCCTGTCATGAGATGTGCTGCTGGCCTGGGGGCACCCAGCCGACGATGGCTGCCTTTGAACGCAGAGTGTATCAGCCTAACCCCCCTCTGTTTGCCATTTCAAAGCAACTGCTGCAATGGACAGAAAATGATGCCATCTGCATGAGTGTGTGACTCCCACCCACTCTCAGCGCAGAACATAATCTCCTCTTTATGTTGATTGTCTACACTTGTGATTATGAAGTTGAACACTGTGTGTGTATGTATGTATGTATGTGTATGTGTGTGTTTGTGTGTGTGTGTGTGCACCTGTGTTTGTGTCTGCTTGGTTTTTTTATGCATTTGCAGAGGAATGGCAGCGAGTGCATGTAGATAAAACTAGCAGTTTGTTTGGCAGAGCACGACAGAGTACACATTTGCAGAAATGTATCGTAGTCCATTTAACAAAATCACAGGGTGGAGAGGCCGGCCGTTACACACATAGTACTCATTGTTAAGTTGTTAGCAAATGTAGCTGCAGTGCTTTGGAGCTCAATGAGTACCTGGGTAATATTATCACTCCTAATGGCGATGTGGCTCGGACACCCATTGAATCCACCAATAACACATATGGGCGCATCACTATGCAATTTTTTATCAGAGCTACAAATGACACCTGCTGCAGAAGTTAACCCTCTGAACTCTTGTTTTCTTCACTCTTATTATTTATAGGCTTATGGCACAGTCACTACATGACTTAGGTGCACAATATCAGGGTGCAGAATAACCTAACAGTTGGGGGTTATGCTGCCATAGTTACGAACTCAAGGTTTATTGTCACAAGAAATAACAATGGTTGTGATCACTGAAAAGTTTGAAACTATAAGGACTTACTCTGAAATTATTTCACAAGTGATTGACCTGGTCAATCCATGTGAAATGTGGCACAGTGGTAGAGGGTCATGGGAGGATGCCAATGAAGCAATATTACATCAGTTGGCCAAAGGGGGGCGCTATAGCAACTGATTGAAATGGCAAACTTTGAATGGGCATATCTCATGCCCCGTATGTCGTAGAGACATGAAACTTTGCACAGAGGTGCCTCTCCTCATGAGGAACACATTTGCCTCAAGAACCCATAACTTCCGCTTATATAGATTTTCTGCCATTTTGAATTTTTTGAAAAACACTTCAAATGGATCTCTTCCTAGGAAGTTTGAGCGATCTGCATGAAACTGGGTGAACATAATCTAGGGACCAATATCTAAAGTTCCCTCTTGGCAAAAGTTGGAAAACTTACTAAAACTGAGCTTCTATAAGGCAATGAATATTGCGGAGGGCGTGGCTCATCACATAAAGGTGTATAACATCTCAAGGGTTTCACCCATCACCACGCAACTTTGTAGGCATATGACCACACATAATCTGAGGGGACCCCTCCATTATTGACCCCATCAAACAAAATGGGGGCGCTAGAGAGCTCATTTCTTATCTAGGCCTAACTGCCATATGGATTTTTACTAAACTTGGTAGATATGTAGAACAGGACGCCTCAAGGTGACTGGAGAAATTTACCTCTAATTGGCAACTGGGTGGCGCTATAACAACAGAAAAATGCTTAAACATGGCTAAAATGCGACCGATCGCTGTGGCTCCCCCTGTGGACCAATGTTGTTGGTTTTTTTTCTAATTTTTGGTATGACTAAGTCATGGTATGGTATGCTGTACATAATCATGGAAACTGTCAGTCAGTCATTCTGTCTGTCCCACATTTTTCTACTCACTGACGTGGTCAATCTATGTGAAACTGCACATAGGCATTGAGGATTGGCATAGGTAAAAGGTGACAAAGCTACCAATGGGTATGGACTAGTAGTTATTATTTATTAGAGAACCATTTACAGAACAATCTCACAATTGAGCTTCAAATCATTTTAATCACAAGACTAAGAGATTAAACAGCTATCATAATGAATATTTTCCTTCATTTCAAGTCTGGATATTGACACATTTTACTTGATGATATTCACGTTCATACAAAGTACATTACCTACACTGGATACTTGTTTCATTTGAGGGTTCGGCTTCACCTTATGAAATAAATACATGTGGCAATATTTCTGCACAAATTACTGTGTCGTTGCAACCTGTTGCAGCTGGTGCTTGTGATATCATTGACAGCCGAAAAATTCTGCTAACATTCAGCTGATGTTGAGAGATAAGTGAACACTGCTTTCCATACTTTGCCCTTTTTGCCCTTCGAGGCACCTTGCGAGTCCCTGAACTGTTCTCCTGCCTCATAGGTGGATTGGGCCTCCTCCCCATACAGGCATCTACGTCACCTGGCCAAAAGTGCTGGTCCAGTGGTCTTAGCATCTGGATTAATCCACTGCCAATCAAGCATTCAGTGAGGTAGGCCAGAGCTGAATCCTAAAACTCTGCAGTGTCTGTCTTCCTCCTGGCACCAGTCAGCTGTGCTCCTTCGAACAGCCTGGATGAATCACACTCTAAAACCCTTTCTAAATGACTTTCCTGCTGAAGGCTTTTTTCCTGCCAGCACCTCGATTGTTTGCCGAACGTGGCAAGCACCAACCAGCAGAGGTGCATCTCTTGAGGAGTTCTTGTGGAGACAAGCTCTTTAAATCACAAAGGACATCTTTTATCAAAGCCAAATCTTTTACAAACCTGGAGTTTGGTACATTGGTAGGTACTTCAACAGGTCTTTCTATTTCTATCTCTCAAAATCAGTGCCTGAAGAGTCCTTGCAGGTGGTTTTAAAGTGAAGCAACAGTGCTTTCGAAACATCCTTTACCACACTAACGCAGGCGGAAACCCATCAAACAGTAAAGACATGACAAGTCTTGTGAGATTCGTGAGTTAAACTTACTTTTTTAATAAGAAGATAATTTTCATGAATTTTGTTACATTAGTGTTTTATTTTCCCATTTGGGATGAACATGTACTGAATTTTGGCAATTAAGTCTCCATTGCAGTTTGGGTAAGTAAGAGCAAGCCCTTCCACCTGTGCATGATTGGTCAACATGTGTATGGTCAGTGGTTGGTCATGGGGAGATTTAAAGACCCACATCATAGATCCCTCTGCAGCCATCTTAACTCATTACCCATTAGAAGCAGAGGATGGAAACCATAGTTGGACTGGCCATCTGGAGTGCCGAGAGTTTTCCCAGTGGGCCTTTTGACAAATGGGCCGACGTAACACAAAATATACATATGAAAAAATATATAAAAATAACCAAATGCTGTGTGGTTGACTGGCCCAGACGAGTGGGCTGCTGAGTGGGCTGCCGGCCCACTGCTGTTGGGTCTCTCCCAGCCAATTACTTTTGGTCCAGGCCTTTTGGACACTGCCCATGTCCCATCTCCCCTATAAGGTAACATTTAAAGAGTGAAGTAGTGCAAGATGGAGCAACAAACACTCTACCTTAACATAAAGGTAGTGCTGAGAAACTGATAGATTAGAAACTGAAGTCCTTTAACGCCAGCCAACCCTTTTAAAGTGACTAACAGTAATTATTTATTAGGTGCTGTTTCCAGTAAATCCACACTGCCTATTGAGTCTGAGGGCACTGGCAGCAGTGAGGAGAGCAGAGAGCACGGCCCAGTGAGCCCAGTGATACCAGTTCAACTGTTAGTCAAAGTTCTGCAGCTGAATTGGTACAGCTCACAGAAGATAATAAGGCTAAGATGAGAAAGGGTTAGGTTTGACTAGCATTTAACTTTTCATTGCCTTAGTTTTTGTCCTTGTTCCGACGCATTTCGCTCTGACGCCGCTGAGCGCTGTTAAACTATAATGGTGCTAGGCAGTGTATCACGCCGATGTGAAAGGACGGCTATGTTTGTTGGTGTCTGACGCCACAAGCCACTGTCCAAGCACCGAATTTTGACGACTTTGGAGTGAGACCAGGTTGTGGGAAAGTTAAAATCTGCACCACACCTGGGTCAAATGAATCAGTAGTCATGAATATTTATCAGCTCTGGCTCTGATCAGTATTGATGGAAACACAACACCTGGGTGAACGCACCTGTCCGTCTGCACCCAAGCACATTTGAACACTGATCCAAATTAGTCTGCATCGAGTTTGCAAAAGAGACTGAATAAGTAAGAGATATTTCAAAAGAATTAAATCCTCACAGGCCACCATGCTGCTTTCTACTGTTTACTAACCTGTTTATTGGCCTGTCTGTGACAAAACAACCAACACACAGGAAGGCATACTCGTCTGCTGCAGAACTGACTACACAGCTCTGATTTACTGGCAACATAAAAGGAATCTATGACCTGTTTTTAGCAGGTTTTCCTTTGTTTAAAAATCCAGCTTATCTGCACTAATTGGGGTGAAAAGGGGGTACATGTCTGACCTGTAATGCTATGGTGGTAAGGCCAAATGCTTTGGTTTGGAGGCTGCACTTTTAAAGGTGTAAATGAGGCAGAGCAATTACAGATCGTTGCATTCAATCTGAAGACACCGTTACAAGTAAAAGATGAAACAAAACAACATCGATTGAATAACTGAACAAATAACACCTCATTTTAACAATGCAGAACCCCGAGATCAGACACAGCAGGAGTAAGAAAGATGCTTGCAGGGTTCTTGCCTCAGTGCAGGAAGAATCCACCTTCATAAAATGGATTAGTGCAGGGCAGTGACTCAGTGTTTGCTCCTGCTGCGCTGCTCTGCAGCTGATCCTGAATTAAACTGGGAGGCAGCGACCACAGGAGATCCTATTGGGATCAATAACATATCAAAATATTGTTAGTCAGACGGGACCTGTTAAATGCACTCTCAAATTAATACAGCATAAATCCAGGGATTAGAGAGAGTTTAACATTCTGGCACATCTCCATTCTTGATTCAAAGAGTGGGACACGGAAAGCAAGTTATCAAGTAAAAAGGCAGCAGCTAGACATCCATGTATTACATTTTATCTCTGACCTACAGTGACACTCATCCCTTTCCTGTAGAGTAGCTTTGGAAAGCAATCCTGCCTCCTCAGTCTGTCAGAGCTTCTCACAGTGTCACTGTCCCCGCTGCCTGTCAGGATCTATCCCCGAACAATCCGCAGCCCCCGTCCAGTTAAGCTATTATGGGAGGACGGGTGAGAGACTGACGACCAGCTATTTTCTCCTCGCAGTATTTAGCACATTTATTGTAGATCTTATCCCTTTGTTGTTTTTCCTTCCCCCTCCAGATAGAGGGATTGTGTGGTGGATAATGAGTGTGAGAGTGTGCTGTTTGTGATGGCGGTGCCGTGAACCTTCTGTAGGGCTACTGTAACCTCTGTCTTCTGATAATCTGCCAATTACCAAGTTCTGCTCGGTGTCAGGAGGATACCCCCCCCCAACACCCTCACACCCCACCTTTTCTCCACTGTCTCCATGGTTACCTCTTCAGTGGTTGACAGAATGAATGTGGAGGCAGGATGAACTCAGGGATTACCATTTGACAATAACTGCAGGTCCTTCTTTAACCAAGCCAAAATCGCACTGGGAAAACATTTTTGAAACCTGCCAGCCGAAGTATTTCGTTCCTTAAAGTAGCATGTTTAAGACATTCAGTTCATTTAAATGCATGCTTAAGTCAAGCTACAGTTACAGCTCGACCAGGCCATTTAATTGGACTGCTGTCCTTGTCCCAGCATACAAGCAAGCAAGGAATCAATTTATTGACCAAAGTATGTCCGACTCTGCGACAATAGGTGGCGATATGTCCCCGTTCACCTTGTTGGAATTGGACCTTCCTCCTGTTGACCTATTACTGTATGTCACAGACCAAACAATAGACAAACAAGTTAGCTACAGTTAGCTCACAGCAAACTGGTACCATGGTGAAACTTTACAGCTCTGTACATTTGGTCCATCCAAACAGTCACAGCTCTGGCTGTAGATTTCACCATCTTGTTACCAGCGTCTTCTTCTGTTAGGCATTTTATGCTATTTGACTTCCAGGTCAAAGCCTGGGGCAGAAACTTTGGAGCATGAGCAGAGTGCCTCGGACAGTTTGGGTTCAATTGACTGTATACATGCAGGAGGAATTTGACTCCCAGTCGCATTATCTGGGTGTGTTAAGCCTCGTTCACAATACGTGATTTTCACCCTGATTTTGTGTCACGCAGACTATCGTAATCTTTTGAGTGTTCATACCTGCCGATGTGTGTTTCTGTCAGCGGGAGTCTCGCCAACTGCGTTACGTCCTGTGTGTGCACAACACAAGACTTCTCCGCTGAACCCTCGCCAACAGAGCCCCAGATAACGCTGTGACGTCACCAGTCTTGGAGACGACACATGGTAAAGGCATGGATATTCTTCCCAGTGTTGAATCAGAGCTGCCTCCAGGGCCTGGGTCCAAACACAACGCGCTCCCCGTGATCCTGTGGACGCTGCCATTGTTGTTGCTTGTCGGCTTGTCAGTGTTGCCAGATCTTGGGAGAGAAACAAGCAACCACGGCTATGGAAACAAGCCCAAAAGAAGCGACTGTCATGCGTTTAAATAACTTATTAGACAGGTATATAGAGAGAAAGGCGACGTTTAGAGAGCAAGCCCAAATAAGCAACTCCACCTTAGAAACTTCTGTCCTCCTGCGTGCTGACGTGGGACGTATCCCGCCTCTCATTGGCTGATGCTCTTTTTCAGTCGTGTCAGACTTCTCCAGTTTTCTAGCATGTCAGATATCCAGTCCCAGTCACAGACGAGGGGCGACTTGCTCGTAGGCTTGTTCACGCATAAGGACTGGTCGTGGCAGACTATCTGACGACTCACCTCCGACCCAAGGTGGCTCTCAAGATCCTCTGCGACGTCAAAATCGCGGTGAAAATTGTGTAATGTGAACTAGACTTTAGTCTGACTGAAATCATACTAAATCAAATTTCTCAAAGACAGACATGTTTACTTGTATTTTAAAAGTTTTAGCTGGACACAAGAAGTCAGTTTTCTCTAATGTCATGTTAACATACTGACTGATATTACTCAAAGGGTAACTTTGGTATTTTCAACCTGGACCCTGTTTTCCTGCGTGTCTGTGTCTAAGTGACTAATGTGGCCAACAGTTTTTTAAACTAGTCCAGTATTGAATGAGAGCGAGTGCTGTGCTTCCACAGTGGTATCAGTGGTACCTGCCATAGTGCAGGGCAGAGCACGGCAATTAGCTATCCAGTGGGGTACAAACACAGACTCACTTGCACTAACGTTTACATGCAGCTGGACTGTCTACAACAGCTAACAGAGAAGAATCTCTCCCTGGTCAGTCTGTGGCCAGAGGGGCCCCTGACACATAGAGCCCCTGGTCCTGTGCCTGTTGGGCCCATCAAGTCATCCATCCAAGTTCGACTTTATTCTTTGCTCAGGACACCATATCTTTATTCAGTAAATTATTTTTTGCTGCTATATTAATACTCTGAGTGTCATATAGAGGTCCTTAAAAATGCTAAAATCCAAAGCATGGTGCTCTCTGTCTGCTGCATTCAGTGTGCTGCCACAAAATGTCAACTTGCATAAACCCACTAGGATATTGATATATCCTAGGAATACTTAAACATATTGTTTATTCATTTTGAAATGTGACCTGTTATATAAGAATAACTCGGGATGTAGATCAGTGAGGGATTTCTAGGGTCATCGATGGCACCTGAGTGCAGACTCATTTACTGTGCACTGTAAGAACGGCAGAAAAAGGTAAATCTCACCTCAGCAGACCTCTGTACTTTGAGAGAATAGGTTGTGCAATATAATGCAAAATTGATTGAAAATAAGAACACGAGGTGTTATTGACAAAACTCCACAGCAGGGTTGGTGTGACATTAACGTCTGAGAGCCGGGGGCATCGATTCAGTAAACACCAAACCTAAACGGTAAAGTCCTTCTGTTTCATTTGCCATCAAGACTTCTAGACCTGCTGTATGTGTAATAACTAATGACAAGAAGAACAGAAATGGAATCAGCCCTTGATTCTTTTCTCATATTTGGCCAGTTCTCATCAAGAGCTTCACCTGGCAGAGAAAGCCAGAGGCCTGACACGTTGCCACAGCATCCCCAGACGCTGCCTGGGTGGTGAAACAAACGCCGTCCGGACAGGAAGGTCACATGTTACCTGGAGTAATATGGGCGAGGTGTCAGCTGGCACTCAAGCCCTGCGAATCACCATTCAGCCCACAGCTCCACGTTCAAGGTCCCTTCAGTACATTTGTTTCTTATCACTGTTTCTGATTCTGTTCACCAGGGCAGCACTATCTCCTTTGCTGAGCCCTTGAAATCTTAAATACATCGGTGACACAGGATATAACCTGATAGTTCACATGCAAGGGAATAAACTGCAGACAATTTGACACATTTGGCATTTTTGAAAAACTTGTCATCCCGATTCAATGGGAGCTCCGCTGCAGTTACACCCACAAGTCGGATGCATCTTCACACATTCAACGCATCATATGTAAAGCTACCACACGTGTCACGGAGACACGCATACGAAAGCCTGACTAGAATCTACAGCACTGTGAAGTGTTTAATCTCGGCATGACGAGTTGCTGAATCAATACAGGTTTTGGCAGCAGTCAAAGAGATTTTGGCAGAAGCAGGAAGAACATGCTCAAAACTTTGATCAAAGATTTGATCATATAGAGTTGGTTTGTTGAGAATTTAGGTCGACTCACACAAGACGGTTAGCACCTCACATGCCATGTGGTGCAGGGCTTTTCCATCCGCTTTGTGTGGCTCATTTGCTGAAGGTAAACAAAGTCTGTTTTACGCTCAAATTTACCGACCAACTCACAAGGATTATCTCCTGCTATACTGGAAACATAACATAAATGTAGCCTGTCTGTATGAAGCGTGTGCCAGGTACAGACAAGTAATGTCTGTTACCACATGCTGCACATACTTATCTCTCAGACAGTTAAAGCATCTATGGTTTCCAAAGATCTAAAGATTGTCATTATATTCTGTATGAGTGGGAGCATCAGATGGTGCTTTGAAATTTGTTTTAATTATAATAATACTTGTATAAGTCAGTACATACAGTAAACTGTTGTACTTGATCCAATGTATAGGCCTTTGCATGGGCCTCCCTTGGCCTTGGGTCGTGGTCATCTGTGACCTTTGACCCCTTCTGACAGCAGCCTTGGTTTATATGGGATAATAAATTATCTCATAATTGCAGATAATCTCAGGAATTACAACACAATCACAAAAAAAGTTTGCTGTAAAACAGATATGTGTTACACTTGCACATTATCATGTAGCGGACACGTTGACACTTTATCATTTAACAGCACTGTGGTTAACATTTGGTTAGGTTTAGGGACAAAAACCGTTTGGTTATGGTTGGGAAAAGATCTTTTTTTTGGCTTATAATACCCAGTTTTTGGGCACAATCGCTGCTGGAAAAGCAGGGATGACTTGGTAAAAAAAACAACCGCTATCTGTGTCACTGTCCTGGCAGGAAATGCAGGAATGTCTCAGTATACAATAACTGCTCTTTGTGCCACTGTTCCAACAGGAAATGTAGAGATATCTTAGCAAAAAAAAAAAAAAAAAAGTAGACTTTTTTTTAGACTTTTTGCAACACTATCTTCGCTGAGAAAACAGCAATGACTTGCAGCAAAAAACAACTGGTTTCATTGTTTGTTCCTCCACCTCCCAATAAAAAAGTCAGCTCATACACTGCGTCACTTTAGAAATGTTTATATGATACGTATGAAACTTAAAATCTGACATATTTGTGCTTTGCAGAAATGTACGTTGCCAACATTTTCCCCTGGTGACTGTGCTGGTAATTGTTAGGCTGCACATGAAATCTAACTACAAAGACCAAAACACACTGGTGGCAAACAGTGCACATCAAAAAAAGCCACACCCTTATTATTTCCAATGTACCACACCTGCAGTAGCTACACATGCATTGAAATTAAATGCATTTTCCCCTCACTCGCTCTCTGCTTGTACATACCGGCTCCCATTGCAGCTCTTTTCCTCTGCTCCTATGGCAGCTCGACTCCTCTCCTCACCTTGGATGTATAAAGAGAACTCTGTAGCTGCTGCTGTGTCTCATGTGTGAGACTCGTAGTCGAGGTCGAGTTACATCCCGGGCTAAACAACTCACAAACCCGTCGTTATCATGACAATGGCCAAAAAGATATTTCCTGGTGAGTCATAGCTCTGGAGATCGGCTCTGCAGGTTAGAAATCAACTTTAATTAGGCTCTTTCCACACATGATTTTAAGTTAATGCACAGGCAGAAGAGGCGCATATGTTTCAGTTACAATAACTTTGTGTGGTCATCTGTTGACGAGCTGCAGCACGACCTGTCCGGTGTGTGCTGGGGACAATTTGCATGCCGACTGACGTGATTTGACATGCCGCAGTGGCACTGGTGTGTTTTCAGCTTAACACAGAGCCCAGGTGAAACATCTTTTATCAGTAAGAGAAAAGTCTTGTCTTGTCTTTCTACCTCTCCTTAATTAAACTCAACTATCAATAATTGTATGAATGATGCCTACGTTTTTCTGACTGGTGTCTCTGTGTGTTTGTCTGTGTGTGTGTTGCTGGTCTGTGGCAGCAGTCAAGCATGGTTGGTGAATAACACACACTGTTACAAACAAGTAGTGCATTAGCAAGGGCCATTACCTCCATCTCTCCCTCTCCTTTGAGCACACACACACACACACACACACACACACACGCACACACACACACACACACACACACACACACACATGCAGACGTGGGAGATGTGACGGACTGTATTCTGCTGAGCTCTGATGGAAATAAATGTGAGCCGGATGTTTGAATAGTGAAATCTTGGCAGCTGATGTCATCAGAGTGTGAGGAGAACGAGTTCATTTGGTTAATTCTGCAGCTTTGAACTAGCTGAGGGATGACAGGGGGGTTAACAGCTCTCATTTGGCTCATTGTTTAGGTTTGACCACAATGTTCAGCACATCTTTTAGAACTGGATTTCTAGGAAAATCTTATTTTAAATTCTACATTGTATTGTGTTTAAGTACAACCGTTTTTCTAATTTGAAGACGAAATTGCCTTTTCTTTGTGCAATAATTGGGGGCTGTACAAATGTGCAATTTCATTAACAATTCATTTCCATATTCTTGCAGCCAAGCAAGTTTTTATCATGTAATTATAACGCTTTTCCTTAGAGCGGCTTTACTTAAGGGCATTAACCTCTCAACTCTGCTGGATCCACCAGTGGCTCCATCTTTCCTTTCTCATGCTGTGCACTTGAGCATTATTAAAACTTTAACTCTTTTTTTTCTTATTTAGATAAAATACCTCAACTACAGATGGATGATAAACCAGATTTCTAATTCCAGTATAAAGCTGCAATGAAGAGAAGTAAATATTTAGGATAAAGGAAGATTTTTAGATGCTTTCTGCATTTTCTCATTTTTATACAAATGATGCTTTGTTGAATGATTTTCCGATTTAAAGGCACATGGTCTGTAGCTTTCACAGCAAACTCCCAACAGCATCTGTATGAATTTAAACTAGAATTACCTCGCAGTCATATGCTTCCGCCAGCCAGACAAGTTGCAGTTCACATCCACGTCTGTCCAGAGTATTTTTTTTTTTTGCAAAATGTGGGTATTTCACACAAGGGATAAGCGAGTAAACCTTTATCTGTATAGGTATCTGTATCTGTACTCAGGATAGGCGTCGTCTAAATAAAAGTGGATGGGACTTGAACCTGATGTGGGTGGAACTTAATGGGAAGTTGTTATTTTAAGTCTGAAACTGATCAGGTTGATGAAGTTGCTATGTTTAGTATTCATTAGAAAATCATTTACAAAACAGCCCCAGAATTGAGCCGCTTGGTTGACACCCAAGATTAGTGTCACCAATTCAGTTATTAGATATTTTTGTGAAATTTTGTCATGATTAGCAAATTAGTTCTTTAGTCATGGCCAAAAACATGTTTTGGGAGATCACACTGATCTTTGACCACTGAAACCTAATCAGTGCATCATGAGTCTGAGTGGAGGTCTGTACCAAATATCAGGAAATTCCCTGAAGACATTCTTCAGATACTGCACTGATGAGGATGGGAAAGAGGGACGGATACCCTGAAAACATAATGCCTTCAGCCACGGCTGTCGCCAGCGTGGAGGCATAGAGATCTATTAATATTCACGACTGAAACTTCTGGGAGGAAGATGCAATGGCGCAACATGGCCCTGAACCCCTCCACAATACAGTTTCATCATGGCCACAAAAGACTCATTAAAAATTAAAATGGCTGTCTTGAGAAAGTGATAAAGCTGCACCGAGTGGCACACAAACAACAATTTTCCTCTCATGAATACTGGTGAGAGGGTTTTGACAAGGTGAAGTTTCAAATGTGTTTTTATTGTTATTCAACCAGCTGTAAACTTATAAAATTTGATTTTATTTAATAACCAAAAACAGGTTACACATTGCTGGCCCTACTGCTGATTAAATACGTCTAAATAAGCAGAAGTTTTGTGTGTTTTTTCAAATTTTCATTTCCCTTGGCGTTATACTTTCTCATTATCCATAGCCTTTGGTCGGCATAAACATAGTTTAAAGATTTAAAAAATGGGACCGAGTTCTGGAAAGACAGCATATTATTTTCATTAGTCGCAATGTAAAACCCACTTTGTTCCCTGTTTAGAAAATTGGTGCAATTACAGTATAATTCTGAAAAGGAAAAAAAGGGTAAAATAAGCTACTTGAAAATAATTTCAGGTCTTGGTCACAAAACAGCGACATTAAATCCTGGAGGGACATCGACCCGCAGGTTAATTAGTAAATACACAGGTTAATACAGGAGTGTGACCATTACAAGCTGTTACACAACCATTACCTCCAGAAAATACAGTTTCCTCTCACCACATCTCCTCCATTCTCAGGATAATAAATGTAATAAATGCACTGAAACTATCAAAATATAATTAAACCTGCTAAATAGAGAGCAGCGCACAGGTAATGTAGCAGTGAGAGAATCAATACATTAGTGCCTTTGAACTAACGGAGCGATCAATATGTCACGAGGATCATTTGTCATCTCGGAATTATAGTTGCTTATGTCATTGAGCTGCTTTGGTCAATTTGTCAATATCCTCCTAACAATAGCCTAATATACCCTTTAAATGAATTGATTCAAGTGAATTAAGCAGATGCATTATGGGTAAATGTCAGGCCTCTGACAGTCTCAGGTTGAGGACACGTTGGTCAACATGTTATATTTCTAATTCACTCTCATAATTCATAAAAACCCCACATTACATTTAACAGATTCACTGTGAACATTTCTTTCCACATGTTGCAACTCTCAAGTATGATTCAGTTTTGGTAACAAAATACTTGGTCAAGGTTAGTGAAAGATCATCTTCATCGTTACAAATCCCCCTAAAGCCCACACACTGACTGACACACAGCTCTTTTTATGCATGTTTAATTTAAACATATACCCACTTTAGTGACCATGAGTGAATATTGTAAAAGGGGTTTTCAAAATATATTAAAACAGTGAAGAGGACACGTTAATACAGACTTTCAGTTTGAGGCTGGACACAAAACTCTGACCTCCAGCGTCAAAGTTAAACTATTTGTGTGCTTCCACTTCTCTGACCTCCATTCTTAAACTTTTGAACACGTCCTCGAAGGACAGTGGGTTGGAAAAAAACAGAGCAGTAAAAAAAAAAAAAAAAAACTAAATCACTTGTTAAACATGGAGATATATCAACTTTAGAAAGAAGCAAATGTGGAGCATTAAAAACTGTCTTCTACTGTGGTGGAAACTACACGTAAAGATCAGCCCAGTGGCGAGAAGAAAATGTTTGCATTGTACGTTTCTGCAGACCACAAATGTTTTATATGGATCAAATCAACATTTCTAAAGCAACGTAGCATGGGAGCTGACTTTGTCATCTAGAGGTGGAGGGGATAGTGGATGGCATGTCACCCAGGTGAGACACCTGCCAAGCTTTAGACTATCACTGTTCAAGACCAACAAACAACAAAAGCAGTTATTTATCAGGAAGTCATTACTGTGTTTCCAGCAGCTTTTCAGCCAACAAACGTGGGTGTTTTTTAGTGATCCATAGCTCTTTTTACGACAAGGGTAGTGCCATGAAAAGCTGGTATTTTAAGCCCAAACATGATCTCTTATTGTTCATTCATTCATTTTCCATTAATGCTCATCCAGTTAAGGCCCTCACACACCAAGCCGACGGTCAGCCGTCGACCAAAGTCAGGCCGTCGGTGAGCGTCTGTTGGCCTAGTTTTTGCGGTGTGTCCCACGCTGTTGGCCCTTCGATGTCGGTGTTAGCGGCTTTTTGGCCGATTGATCATGACGAATCAGCGGCGGAGCTAGTCGGTGATTGGCTGTTCAGGTTTTATTTCCTCGCCCCTGTAGCGAGTGAATCTGCCTGTCTTGAAACCAGGGCTAACCGGTGCTTCCTCCTCAGGCTCTACTTCACTCAGCTGCCTGACAGACCCGCTGCTTCTTCTCACTTTAACCTGAATAACAAACCTGAACTAGCTCTCCACTAGCTTCCCAGCTGGGAGCGGCTAGCGCAGCATGACGGAGGGAAGCACAGTCAGTTAGCCTCCGCTAGCCTTCTCCCAGGTTAGAACCAGGAACCCTCTTGCTGTGAGGTGACAATGCTAACTACTGCACCACCATGCTGCCAGTGTTTATCATGCCTAAACCTAACCAGTTTCTAAGTGCGCCCGATATAATCACATACAAAAAAAAAAAACATAGTCATGGTTTGCAGAAACAAACAATGCCTACATTCTTCCCAGTGATTAAGTTCAGAGAGTCTGTAATGTTACAACATTCACACCTCTGATTGGTGTAAAGTTTACAGTATCTGCATCCAGCGTGTGCTACACACACATAAACCTTTAATGGCATCAAACTCTTGTGAATATCATAGTAAATGTGTGTAAATGCTGTTGTTGTCATGGACAGGACCAGGGGTGTAAATATAGACAGTGCAGACAGTGCAGGGGCCCGTGGGGTGGAGGGGCACAAGATATGATTAAAACAAGTACGTCATATACAGATAAGAAGTGCTGATTGCTGGGTAATATGTATGTTGATGTTATCCAGTAATGTAATGAGACAATACGATATACAGCAGCAAGTTTAGGTGCCAAATCAATCAAGTCTGACAAGCTGGGCACATCTGCAAGCTGATATAGCATAAAAGTGGCATTAAGACACACTGTTAGTCAAATATATATCCACCTGAAACTCTGTGTGTGTGTGTGTGTGTGTGTGTGTGTGTGTGTGTGTGTGTGTGTGTGTGTGTGTGTGTGTGTGTGTGTGTGTATGCTTCATAACTAGTAACTAGGGCGCACTAGGGCCCGTCAAAATAGCGTGCATTGGGGTCCTTTGTAACTACCGTATGCCACTGGACAAAACAGTCATTATTTTCTTAAATGTAAATATCAGAAGGTCATTATAAGCGCTCAAATAAATGTTCCATGTTGTCATGGTGAGGACTGTCACTTAGTGAAAAGGTTTTTAGTGCATTAGTCTTATATCAGCGTTGCTTATAGCTTCACACCTTGAGCTGCTTTGTACATCTTGTATCTTGTAACCACTGAGCAGCTCTGTTGCTGCACTAATGTTAACATTTCTCTCTACACAGCTTTGCAATAGTTTCTAAAAGGGGAGCAGATCATAACTCATTCACTCTCACTCTGAGTTTTCCAGCAGTGGCTGGGGATTACAAGTGGTGACCTTTTTAGTTACAAGCCCATTGGACCCTTAAATGAAAATGAAAGCCGCCCTCAGCCAATTGGTTACGACATCAATTTTGACGTGAAATATTTTACCGGTCCTACCTTGCCTACCACTTCAGCGGAGTGGAAACACTAATTGGACTTCATGATGAAAAATCTGGAGAAGAGGACTTGCACAGTCCTCCAATCTACTTGCCCCGGAGCGGTCGGCGCTTTTTGAGTCCTCGGTCACATCCAATCTCTCTGCTCACCGTTTGGGTGTATCATCAGCCGCACAGCTTTCCACCTCACTTCTCTCAACTATTCTCCCATCAATATCTCACCCTGCTCTCTTCTCTATATTGTCATATCAAACGCAGCCCAGTGGGCGTATTTCAGCACAACCTTGAAGTGTAATCAAGGGCTGACTTTGGTCTGCTGCATCACAGCTAAAGACATTACATAAGCTACCTCACATCATGTTTTATTCAGTCTTGTTCCAGCATTTGAATAATAATTTCCACCTGCTACAATACTAGTTTGTGTGTGTGTGTGCATGTGTGTGCACAGTCAGGAGAAAGGTGCGTAAACCACGCTGATACAAATGAGCTGTGTACTAACAAGGGTCATTAACCTCATCTCGCTTTTTGCCCACATATATGAACACAAACACACACACACACAGGCCCTCAGTGTAATGGGCTATGTGGCGAGCAGCTCTGATAGTGATGAATGAGAGTATTAACAGTGTCTAATTAGCGGCTAGCCACAATAATATGCTGTGTTCATGGGAGTGAAACAAAGATGGTCTGCTCATGAGGGCCAAACGCCGCGGCTGCCATTTATACTTACTTCTGCTTATTTATGTTGTTTATGTTTTACAATCTGCTAATGGGGGCAATATATCTCATTAGGTCTTAATAAGGTTACTATAAATGGGTTCACGCTGGTTCTAAAACATTATAGATTTTATGGCAGTTTTAATATTAGATTTGATGTGTATTGGTGTTTCTCTTTGCAATGGAGTTGTTTACAAAGTTAAAGCTTCAAAAGAACAGTGATGACATACACTTTTTTTTTTTGTTTTGGGATCACAGAAAAAACTTTTCTTTACACATTCCTCCAGAGTTTTGACCACATTGTGCCATGCCTATAACATGCTTTCTAATTGGCTGTCAGGATTTGGTTAAAATCGAATAGCAGGACACATCAAATAAAAAAAAAAAAGGTCAAAGAAATACTGCAAACACAGTTCTTATGCTGCATTCATACCCTGTTGACACAATGGGAAGGACAGGAGAAAAAAATATTTTCACCAAGGAACAAGCGCCAGACAATCTATGTGGGATGAAGGCCATTTTGAAAAGATTGGTCCTCAGTTGTTTTTTAGAAGTTTCTAAGGAGACTGCAGACTGTACACATGATGGAAGAGAGTTGTATGGTGTTGGAGCCACAACTGTAAAGGCACAATCACCTTTTATTTTCAGTCTAGAGCGGGGGACAGCCAGGAGGCCCTGGCCAGAAGACCTATGGGTGCTTTCACACCTGCCCTGATTGGTTCAGTCGAACTCAACTTTTTCTTATCTGTGTTTAACTGCAAGAAGTTGTTGGACATCCATCTTTAATGGCTATCAAACAGTTGTGCAGAAGTTTGTCTGTATTATCAGGCTGCAGCATAGCAGCAATATGATATACCTCTGAACTGGCTTATAACGTGACCTTGTGGAAGCACATATAAAGGACCCAAGATGGAGCCCTGAGGTACACCACAGCAAAGACCAGCAGTATCAGACCTGAGAGGCCCAAGAGACAGAGAAAATCAAAACAAGGGAAAGTACTCTAATGAGCATGATCTGTGTGCCCAAAATCTCGAAAGCCTGAGGAAGCCTGAAAAATGTTTATGTGTTCTGTGAGCAATTGTTATTGTAATAAATGGGGTGCGGTCTTTAATCAGTGTGTCCAGTTCTTTGAATACATCCATGGTTGATATGACTTGGAAGTATTTAAATATTACTTGCACTGTTGCAGCTATTTGGCACCAGTTTGTGGACCTTTTTGCAGTTCCTTTACTGAACAGGAGATACATATGTCAGTCAACATAAATGGCTGTTTATACTTGGTTGTTGTCATGTATGGTCTGTATGTACAACTTGACACAAATGTGCCAAAAATATTTGTGCAAGATATATTAAATTGCAAGTGACTGTAGGGATATTACTTCTGTCGCATAATGTTTTACCAGTTACAATGTATCCTGATAAAATGGTTCGTATGATATCCTATGTATAAGCACCTCAGGAACGACGCTACGTCCTTAACGTAAAGTTACATAATTAACGTAAAGTCATTGTGGTTAGGCTTAGAAAGAGAAACATGGTGAGGATGCACCTTAAAATGACTCAAGCTCACACTGTTCCAAACACACGTCTTCTGGGGAAAGTCCATGAACCGATCCATCACTCCAACTTGCCTCCTTACAAGATCGCTCGAAACTGCGTCAGCACATTGGTCACGTGATCACAGCCTTCCAAAATACATGAGTCATGCACAAAATACTGGTCATGATTACATGAGATATGTATGAATTTGGGTGCACAGTTTAGAAGAACAGATTGCCAGACAATACACCTTACTGGATTGGGCCTAACCATGAGTTATAGTGACTAGAAATAAACTTTTAAAACTGGATCATAACATGAGTACAGTCTTCTTCGTTGTGTTACAAGTGTGATAATGCACTGCAATGTCATGATAGATGAAAAAAAAAAAAAAAAAAAAAAAAGACAGAGCCTCACAATGTGGCATTTTTTGCCTCATCTGTTATGTAAGGACAGCGGCTGGTGTTACCTCAAAACTGTGTCACACAATAGTCCCAAATATCTCAGGAGGAGCTGATTTAGTTTCTTGTTCCACCGGCCTTTCAATTTTATTGCGGTTTTTGATTTGTATTCACTTTTCAGCACTTGTAAAATAGATGCAAGATACAACTCTGCTCCACTGAACTGTTTCCTGGAGAATTTTTAGGTACAAAATAGAATCTAGAGAGCTGTCAAAACTGATCTACAGGATCAAGACTTTTGAAATCCTATTTGACGGTAAGTTATTTTATTGAAAATAGAAAACTGCAAGCTCTCAGCACCAAACCAAGGCAGTAGCTACAACCCAACAGTCACAATTTACACTTAGACTTTTCATTCAAGTGAGTGCAGTAGTTAATCTGTAAGTCACTGTAACTACAGTCATAACCACAGGCAGCTATGACATGTTTTTGCCAGGGCATATCAGTGACACTGCAGAGATGAGAGATTAGAACAACCCAACATTCATAACATGAGAGCAGAAGAGATAGTGAGGAAAGGGAGAAAAGAAAGAAAGAGGAAGCCACAGGACATCACCCACAAGGATTTTGGTGGTGCGATAAGACCTTGGCTTAATGGTGTCCAACAGCAAGTGTTTCACTGATCACACCTCAATGTCTTATCTGTAGCTCCAGAAGAGAGGAGACATTTATGGGAGTCTGTGTGTGTGTGTGTGTGTGTGTGTGTGTGTGTGTGTGTGTGTGTGTGTGTGTGTGTGTGTGATATCAGAGGTAAGCGGGAAGAGAGAACAGGCAGACAGAACACATCTTATTTTGGAAAGTCTACTGTATGTGTACAGATAGCTGGTGTTTGTGTACCTGTGTGTAAAGCAACTGTACCTCCTTTCCTTGAATGTTGCCAATATTAACACAATACACAAATGTTGAAGGCAAAAAAGCATCCAGCACTTCATGCCATGGGAAAAGCCTGGCCTGCAGAGCAGAGTAAGAAAGATTTCTACGACTACAGCTGAATAGAGCGCTATGGAATTGTGGAGCGATGTGCCCCAAAGTGAACCAGACTCTCACCGATATAAAGCTTTTATATGGATACGGTGATCCCAGAGAATGAGCCACTCAAACAGCTGGCTCATAGACAGCAGCTGAACCCATTCTCACCAGACACAGCCACAAATTCTAAGAAATGTCAGTAATAACAGTATGAGTGGAGGAATTACATCGAAACAAACAACAAATTATGTCACTGTTCTGAAGGAAGATCCGGAATTCATTTTTACAGTGCCTCAATGACACTGATCACTGTGACAAAACGCTAAATGAGAGCAGAGACAATAAAAATTGGCAGGCAGGACATAACGTTCTCACTCCCAACTTGTCAAATGAGGTAGTATTATTGGTGGAAAACTGTGGTTAGGCAGAAAACTGCTGTCGAGAGTCAACCTGGCCTCACTTCAAAGTCGTCGCCCAGAGAACCTCAGGGCCGCAGAGACTGTTGATATTTTTAAAAGGAAGCTCAAAACTCACCTTTTTAATCTGGCTTTTAACTGATTTCTTTTACTCTCTTATCTCCCTTATTTTACTACTTTTTATCCCTTTAATCTTTTTCTTTTTTTTTTTTTATTGTATTTATTTTTATTTTTATTTATTTTATTTTATGTCTTGTGCATTTTATTACTTTTAAATGTTCTAAACCCTAACACTTTTTTATACATTTTATCATTATTGCCTGTTTTTATTCCACTGTCTTAATCTTTTAGTTTTTAGCTCCAGTGTTTCCTCATGGGGGCCCTCCACACCGGGAGTTGTGTCTGGTCTGCCCACGGGGGCGACGCCCTGGGAATCCCTCAGACCCGGGGGACTGGAGCGGCTCTGCAGCTGGTGTGGTGTCTGCCCTGGTCTGTCCGGGTTGAGGGGGGGTCTCTGTGGCGGTGCTCCCTGTGGCTGCGGACTGTGGTGCCTCTCGGTGTGGATGGCCCCCATGGGTTGCTTCTCCTCACCTGGATCCTCAGTGCCAAGCCATGTTACCAGTCTGCTTACTGTATGTGTGACTGTGGGTGTGTGTGCAGATGTTTGTGGGTGTGAGTGTGAGTGTGGGCGTGTGTGTGGGCGTGTGTGTGAATGACGGTGGGGGGGGGGGGTACATGTGGGGATGGGAGGGACGGGCTTTCACTTTTTATTGTTGTATGTTTCATTATTTTATTATGTTTTATCTTGAGAAGCACTTTGAGTTGCATTTTTTATGTATGAAAAGTGCTATATAAATAAAGTTTTGATTGATTGATTGATTGATTGATTGATTGATTGAAATCAGGCACTTGGCCATCCTTTATTGACGGCATAATACGCGGCTGGTTGCCGTTATAGTTTAACCGCACCTGGCGGTGTCGGGGGACACGTGTCTGGACAAGAGCAAAAGTTAAAGGGATAGTGCACCAAAAAATGAAAATTCAGCCATTATCTACTCACCCATATGCCGAGGGAGGCTCAGGTGAAGTTTTAGAGTCCTCACATCCCTTGCGGAGATCCAAGGGGAGAGGGAAACACAATGTGTGTAACAGGCAGAAATGACGGGAACATTGTTCCGAAGTGCCGTTGATCCAAAATCATGGTGGTTAAGGTCTGGCTAGGTTTAGGCACAGGAAAAGATCATGGTGTGGGTTAAAATTAAAAAGAAAGTGACAAACACGTAAGCTGTGAGCCTGCTTCGCCTCAAGCCTTTCCCAGCTGACCCAGAGCCGGTCGCGGCGCACCATCAAGGTAGAAATACGCCCGCCGGGAGCCGCTCAGCACCGCGGACCATCGGACTAATGGGATGTCGGACCACTGACATGGACCCCAAGTTGACATGGTGTCCCAGAATGTCAACAGTCAACACACCCAGGGTACCTTGCACATCATATCTGGACGTGGAAAGTCTATGACCAAATGTCGATATGTGACAAGATCGGAGTGAGAATGTGTTGCGAGAGTACAAAATATTTATCATGGACTAAAAGTGCAAACACTTACAGTATATTGTATGCATACAGTTCATACATTTATATTGTTCCACATTCATCAAATGATGGCCTATAGTCGTGTAGGAAAGAGGGACACGAATACCCTGAATGTGGAGGTGTGAACGTCCTTGGATCTGTGTGTGTGTGTGTGTGTGTGTGTGTGTGTGTGTGTGTGTGTGTGTGTGTGTGTGTGTGTGGGTGTGTGTGTGTGTGTGTGTGTGGGTACACGTATTAGCCTGAGCTGTCGCCCCAAGCATCACTTATCACAGTACTGTTTAGCTTCACGTGGGGCCACTATCACACACACAGTGATTCTTCTTAAAGGATTAGTAGTAGTATTTAAAAATATGACTGGAAAACTGATTCAGAAATTAACTCCTGTTATTTGTGACAAACTGAGTGTTGAGGTCAGGATGGTAATGATGACCAATATACTGCATGTGCTTACAATATCCTCATCTATATGAAGGCAGTTAGAGATTCAGTGGACAAAATGTGCCTCCATCCAGCCTGAGTTAGTCTCTGTAAAACCATTTGTTTGTGTGCTGTGACATTTAAGGCCCCTGACAATACATACATTGTTTATCCCGGCCTTACTGCTTGCTCCATCATAGATAGAAAAACAGACATCTCAAGGTTGCTCTTGCCAAGAAGATTATGACAATAGCTGTTACCTTGGGATAAACTGTTGTATCCTAAAATCTAAATTTAAGCTCAGTGAAGGCTGCAGACCACTCCATTCTGTGAGTCATTTTATGTGGACATTTATCTTATGTCTAGGAATAATCACAGATGGATTAACAGCACTTGGCACCGGCAGTCCGTGGAAATGAACCAGTCCAAGTCGGAGTTTGGATCGCTTCAACAACAAAGAACACAGTAACATGCTGGAGAGACTTGAGATGAAATCTGTAGTATTTTAATGCCACTCTACGTAAAATGACCATAATGTGTGGGCGGAGGCTCACGTGTCAGAGTCAGTCCAAGCTGTGCCTTAATTCTTAATGAACTCTCCATGGTGCATCATGTACAAGTCTTAAGAAAATATACTTAAACATTTAATGCTGTCTAGGTGTTGGGTTCTACACTGTATGTTGGACATGTATGCAACCTACTGTATGCAACTCTAGCAACAACAAGGTTGTAGAAGTGCTGATGCTGCTGTGAATGCAACTCTCACAAGACAATGCAAGATCCAAGATGGCAGCCCTCAGCTGCTAGACTACCTGCCAGACAAACGTTTTTCCTAAGACTTTTCTCCCCAGATACAAAGCTTTTTCATTTCCATTGTTTCTACATCTGCGTTTTCATGTTTTCACTGGATTATTACATCAAGCAAACTGAACCACCTCCACTTCCAGCAACAAAAGATTTTCGACCTGTACAGAGGTAGACGACATACTCATCTCCATTTAACATAAACTCTCTGGACTCGACAACAGAATCACACTTGTAGAGGTACTGCACCGTGAATTTCAAGCAGTCCGCCAAAGCCTCAAATACAATCAGGACCAGATCGACACCCTCACACAGGAAAACAAATCACTACAACACACCATCAACACACTCACCACCCAGCTCACCTCTGAAAGAAACAATCCAGGACTTACAAGCACACAGTGCGAGGAACAATCCAGAGCGACCTTCAGACAACTCGGAAAAAACAGTTAAGGACGTCATGATCCAACAACTCAAACTGCACCGAAACAGTCAACAACATCAGCTTCCACTGTGTTCACCGAATGGGTCGGTAAAACACCACCAACAACTATCCCAACACATTCTCACTCCGACCTCATCTCATATTGACGTTTTGGTCATGAACTTTCCACGTCCAGTGTAAGGTACCCTGTGTGTATGGTTGTCGACGTTCTGGGATCCCGTGTTAGGTTCTTTTCTTTCAAGATACATTTCTATTTTCACAGGAATAGTAATGTTTACACACAGTCTCTTTAAAATAAATGCACTACATCTGTACAACACTGCAAACTGACACTTACGTATTTCAACAGCAAACACATAAGTTAGGTTTAGGCAACAAAAACAAGTGGCTAGGTTTAGGAAAAAAGAACAGGGTTTGGCTTGAGAATCTTTCTGGACACGAAGACCACGCTTTTAGGTGAATGTAGGTGGACTTTGGCTGTTATAACTTTCCCCCTGATGCTGCCGGGTGCCGTTAAACTCTAACAGCAACCATCTGTGTAACATGGCAATGTTAAATGGCGCCGGATTTCGACGACTCCGGAGTGAAACTGTGCTCATTTACCCATTTTTCACAACTTTTTCTCCTCCATCTCCAACTACTCTTACTGCCCAATTATAAGGTGGTGATTTCAACACAGTCACTGATTCATCAGTACACAGAAGTAGCACCACACATTACAAAAGGATCTGGCATTCAACAGAAACAAAACATTTTGAGTGATCTTGACCTGGCGATAGCTGGTGAATGCAACACCCATCCACAAGAGAATACTCATGTTTCTCACCTGTTCACCACTCATATTCACGCAATGACCTGTTTCTGAAACATCTCAAACTCAAAGATCCACCCCATAATTATCAATGATCATGCTCCAGTAACATTCACATGGAATACAATCAGTTCACAAGCTTATGATTTTGTGTATGCAACATAACATCAGATCAGACAAGCAAAGTGTTGCATTTTAGGAATGAAATTTATAGATAAAACTTGAAAATGTAAAGCATGAACAATTCCACCGAAAATCTGAACAGAAACATAAAAGAATCCCCAGACAGGCAAAGTGAAATTGGTTCAGGGGTACCAGACTGGATTTAAAAAAAAAAAAATGTTTCATCCTCAGTTTTGTCTGTTTCTTGTCAACTTTAACTTCAGCTGAAAGACAGCCTTGTTAGATATTCTGTGACCCTCAGGCTTCGGTCAGCCTTTCCAAACCCCAGTGGATCGACACACATACAGAAATACACATTCAGATAGAAACAAGCCTGTTGGTGTTGGTGTTTACATATTGCTGGCAGGTTTTAGCACAACAGCAGTGAAAAGCAGAGTCATCCTCAATGGGCAGATGAAGACTGCAGGCTGTTGAGCACTGTTTTACACATGTGCAAATTCAGCAGGCAAGACAGGTGAGGTCAAAAGAGTCTTTACTCAAAGTCCTTCAGGGTTTTTATAAAGCAGCAAAATCTGGGAAGCTAGCCACAGATATCAGTGGGCAGGCTGAATGTCAGCAGTAGCATGGAGACATGTAACAGAGGCTGCAAAGTAGCATCACCTGTAGCTGCTGCAACACTAATGAGCTGATGAAAAGACACAGGAGCTCAGACAGGCAGTGATTGCAGCAGCAGCAGCAGCAGCAGCAGGTGGATTTCTGTAGATAGTTAGAGGCTTTTATTTCACGTAATATTAAGTGTTTGTTTCTATATCATATTATTAGTGACACTGTTTGACCAAATCTTTGGAAGTAATTTCCCCAACAGCCTAACAGGAAGTTTGCAGACGGGGGATGAAGTCTGCTTATCCTCAATCATGTGCAGATTTCACTGTGGGACGCCCTCATGGACACGTCGTGAATGTGTGCCACAGTGTGTGAGACCTAGCGGGTGGATGCTGGGCCTCTGCAAATAAGAGACAGAAAAAGATTGACGCAGAGGGGCAAAAGAAAGATGGAGGTGTCACACTGTGAAGCCGCTGGTCGTCAACTTCTGCAGGCTGCTGATTGTGGAGCTGTGGGTTGTCTGTTAGGCTCGTAAAGGAAAGCAATAGTAAAAGCAGGCTGGTGGCTGTAAGTAAAAGACAGTTGGGTAGAAGAGCCACGCACTCATTTAGCTTCACTGCACCCAGAGTTCAGCTCTAGGTTAGGTTTTTGGGCTCCGCTGAGGTGACCCGCTGTCTTTCTCATCAACAGCACCTGTTCAGTGACTTTACACACTGTTGTGTTTGATTTGAGGCCTGTCTGTAAAACAAATGTCACTGAATTGAGCAATCTTTTGGTTTCTTCTCACCTGTTCTCGATTCAGTAAATAAATGGAACCATAAAGGTGCTGTGGAGTATAAAAATCTACTCAGTGAAAAGTAAAAATAACTTTAAGTTAGAGCAAGCATGATGTGTGTTTATTTATTTAAATTCCCCTTACCAAGTTGCACATGCAATTTTCACTACTCCCAGACAGAGCTCGTCCTCTTATATAAATGTTGAAGAAAACTTTTGGCTTGCCTGTGAACTAGCCAGCTGAAATGTATTCAGCATGTTATCAGAACATTTCAAATTTCTACGCTGCTGCTGCTTCTTTTTCTGCTGCAGTCTTCATTTTGTTGACAGAAAGTGTGGTGAAAATTTCTCCTTAATGATGTTTTTTAATGATGAAACTGAGACGATGATGAGCTATAGATAGGTATGATCATAAAAACCAAAAACATGGTTAATTTTTGTTGATGAGACGAGACGATAATGTTCGTAGACTATCGGACACTGAAAGCCAGTGCTTGTAATTTTCTTCCAATGCCACATGAGCGACAGGCTGGCTAACAAACTAGTAAATATTTGACAGCAGGATGTTTCGCTAGTTAGCAAAAACACTCGCACCAAAGCAGCGTTAATCATTGGTGCAAATTGTGAGCTGTAATTCAGCAGTTAATAATCAGCTGTGTGTCTGACTGTGGACGGTGGAGCTTTTGAATGGATTTGTGGAGTTTGCAATTGCAGTGGTGGCTGTTTGAAGTTAGCTTTGCTTGAATGCTTTGCTTGAATGGCAGCGGAGCAAGCAGACTACAGAGCCTTTGTGTGTGTGTGTGTGTGTGTGTGTGTGTGTGTGTGTGTGTGTGTGTGTGTGTGTGTGTGTGTGTGTGTGTTTTCTTTTCTTTTTTTACTAATTCTTGTAAATATATATGCAGCATGAGTTTTTGATGCCTTTATTCACAGTGCAAAACCTTACAAAAATCAACCTTGTTCTTTTTGTCGCTGCTTAATATTTGCATTGTGTGAAAGTTTTCATGACAAAGAGAGTTTAAAAATATATATTGACATACAAATTAATTGCATGAAAAAAACGCCCCCAGTGTATGAAGGCCTTTAGTGGAGCATTTTGAGATTTCCAGTTCAGGTTTCCATCTGCAACTGTTTTTAAAGCCCAGTTTAGACCAGTGACTCAAGACGATGAAAACATTTTAGAACGTTGCAGAGAAAAGTTGCAGCAGTGTGAGCTTGACTCAACCCGGCTGATGGTGTCGCCTGCAACTCAGCTGGTCAAATTGCCTGCGGCTGGTTTTAGAACGTAAAGCACCTCCTTTTACAGCACCTCATCAGCTTGTAGTGAAATCTGCTGGCCAAGTCAAAGTAAACCAGATGGTTTGCGTGCCTGCTGCACCTCCTTATTCATATTTCAAGCTACAAATTATTATATTCAGCCACAAAATAAGTCTGAAAAGCTGCAAATCAGAACGGAAGTACAGAGAGTTGTTGCATAGAGATGATGCACCATCTCATCTAGTTGCATTGGTGTGAACCGGCAGGTTTAAAGAATGCTGCAGAACAACATACTGCAAGTAGTTGCCTGTTTCAACTTGTTGCATTGTGAATCTTTGGTCTGAACTGGGCTTCATAACAAACTTCCATCACCTCTTATAAGATTTTCAGTGCATCATTGCATAATGTTCAGTGAGATGTGGTGCTTTGAGATAATCAAGGCTTTTAGTTCTGATGCTGTATTTTGATTCAGTCATTCAGATGTTTCTTGATGAGTAACAGCATTCAGAAGGACGTTCAAGAGGGAAGGAAAATGATTTAATTTAAAGTTGGATTCTTCTTGGGCCTTGCTGTGTTTTTGTCTGTTGTCTCTCAGTGGCTCTCAGCTCATTAAGAGCAGTCTGACTGGATGCCAATAATCCACATGCGGTCGTTGGTGTATTGTTGAGCCACACCACTGACACCCCTGCTGCCTTCTTTAAGCCACTGTGTTTGCTGGTTGGACACCAGCAGTCAATACAGTTTGTACCAGCAATCAGTGCACGACCAGCAGTAAGCAGTTTTGCTTGCAGTTTATTTATAGAGGCGTAATATTTGCCTGTCAGCCGCCTCTTAGCCTTGACAGTTGTCCTGAGTCTGTTCTGCACTTTCTGAGTTCACCCAACAGACTCTGACAGTTATGTGAAACACTCGGATGTTTAAACAAATACTCGCCGTCTATGGAGCAAATTTGCAACACCTTTTCTCCTCCCTCACTCACATTACACTTAATTGGATTTTCTTCTTCTTTTCCTCTTTGCTCCTTAAGCAATTTGTCAGCGTGAAGGCTTTCAACAGTATAATTGTATAGACGAAAGCAGCTCGGGCTCTGTGCTCATAGAGGAGGATTGATATCCATGTGAGTCATTTTCTATTTACTGTCAGGTTGTGGGCTGAGAAGTCTGGGGAGTTAGTGCGGATATCTAGTACAGTGACAGGCAGGGGAGAGTTGGGATGGAGAGAAGAAGAGGAAAACATGGGAGATAAGATGGTGGTGGGATGACAAAGGGGACTTAGGGCAGAGCAGAGAAAATCTGGAGGAAAACTGAGGGCATGAAAATAAAAAATACAAAGAAGAGAAGAAGTGAAACATCAGTCAGAATCAGAATATCAGATGGAAGCCACATAGAGAATAGGGAGGACGGATGAGACGGACACCGTGTCCCAGTTCAGGGGCTGGATCCTCGGAAGTCTGCATTTCTTGGCTGAGTGCACCACAACAAACTGGTGGGGCTTGTCTCATTTCAAAGGCTCCTTCCAATGTAACTCAGAGTTGCAGCCTTTGTTTGCCACTCTATTCTTTGCAGCTCTCTCTTTAGTGCACCAATTAACTGTTAGATGGTGCGTTCAGGTGATCATCATCAACTCATAAAGTGGGTTAATATTGTCTTTTTCTGGGTTGAGACCATGAATAAAGAATCCCACTTTTATTAATGTAATCAAACATTACCCACACCTTCAAATGGACTGTGACCCAACAGTAAGACTAGTTTGTGTAAAGCAAAACCACAGAAAGAGAAACAAGTGAGAGATTTGCACAAGAGCTCAGTCAGCAAGTCCGGAGAGGTGTCATGGGGTTTTATGGTGTCCCCACAGGTGATTCCTATGAGCCAATCACTGGTGGACCAATGGAAGTGCAACAGCTAGACAGGCCTGTCGTCACAGCAGACACTTTGAGGCGTTAGCAGAGACAGCGCAGGTGTTACCAATGACTTTAACAATGGCTCTTTCTCATTTATGTGGAATAAGCTATGCCAGTGAGTCAGTGCAGGATGCTAGGACCCTGAAACTTTGACTGTATTGTTTAAACCTGTTTTTCGACTGTGATGTGTCAGCACGTTAAATTTTACAATTGGAACTGGGGCAGGCATTACACAAAGATTTCCTATCATGTATTGAAGTGATGCATCAAAACTTATTCTGTAGAATCAGACGACGAGGAACGTTGTTTTTTTTTTCATTCAAACCTGTATTTAAGACTGGGGATATCAGTTGAAGGAGATCCTCATTTTCAACAATGCTGAGCATGAACAAAGAACCATCATGCATAACAATTAAAACAGAAATGAAATCATACAAAACAACAAACAGCAGTAGCAACACATGATCGCTAAAAGTATAAATAAAGGATGATAAACACTCACTTAGAACAAGATCAGAAATAAGGCATTTAAACAGCCATAACAGAGTGTCCATATTTAAGGTATGTTTGCAGATTATTCCATGTATAAGGCACACTGTAAGACTGGCACTCTTTCTGGTTCAGTCCTCATCAAGGGAATGTGGAGCAACAACCTTTTGCTGTGAGCAAGTACCAAGATCATGTGAGGTCAGAGTTAGGAGGGAACTTTCACTGCCATTTAAGAGTAATCCTTTAAAAAAGCTTCAACTGAGGCATTATGTTTCTGGGTTGTCCATCTGTCCATCCGTCTGTCCCTCAGTCCCACTCTTGTGAACGCCTTGAGGGAATGATTCCAGATATGGCACAAACATCCACTTGGACCCAGCAATGAGCTGATTAGAAATTGGCGGTCAAAGGTCAAGGTCGCTGTGACCTCACAAAACATGTTTTTGGCCATAACTCAGGAATTCATGTGCTAGTTTTGACAAAATCTGACACAAATGTCCAACAGGATAAAACGATGAGGGGATGACATTTTATATCCAAAAGGTCAAAGATCAGCTTCACTGTAACGTCATATTCAAAAGCACATTTCTATCTATTATAAAACGTCATATCTCGGGAACAGAAGGGGAGACATTTGGTCAGATACTGAATTGGTCACACTAATCTTGGGTCCATGTTACATTCATGTTTTCACAGACATGGATGTAAACTGTAACTGCAACTTGAGGGGTTTCACAGAAGGCAATATATTAATCATTCATTCATTAATAAGATAATCATAACTCACAGCCTTATATCTTATTATATTTATATGTTTGACTGTGTTAACTGACAAAATCCACTTGAATACACCCTAAATTCTGTTTGTCTTTGGGAAGCAAACATCTGAGGTGGAGGAGGAACACAGTCTCTGAAGGACCGACCCTTGTGGGCCACATCCTGGTATGAACTGAGTCACCGAACTGGGACACACCCACGAGAATGTCCTCTCTGCCTAAATGCCTGATGGGCCCCAGGTGTACCTCAGTGGTCCAGTCTGTCTTTGGCTCATATCTTGTTATTTCATGAGGCTTGATTGGACGGGGCTCCTCTTCTGTGATTCATGTGGACAAATGGACGGCTCAGCTCGTGGAGGTGAAGAGCTGCCTACTCGCAGGCTGCTGACGCTGTTGGTGTCAGTTGGAGATAGCAGCTTAAGGTTTATTAAGCTGGAATGCATTGTGTGGGACCTGATGAATTCTCTAGGATGGAGGAAAGTGAGGGGATCTAATGGCTTGACGTTCTCAATCAAATAACAGTGATTACTTTAAAATTAGAACATTTTAAGCACCAATACTGAGCTTTAAATGTGTTCCGTGGGACAACACCATCAGTGTGGGCACATGCAATCAAGCAACCACATCCCATTACACTCTCTGTAGTTTGTCTGAAGCTAATCTGCTGCTCTGAATCTCTACCTACTCAACATACTAAAGACACACCCAAACACACATCGACTGAGCCAGTGAGGGGGCAGAGGAGAAAGGAAGGGAGCAAGAGTGACTGGAGGAAGATCTTAATTAAGATTAGGCTGGAGTCACGGCTGTGTGTCACCAGCTGGCTCTGTGTATCCTCCACATGACTTCACCTCTTTCCTCTCTTCTTCCTCCTTCTGTTTCTTTCATCACTCCTTGCTTCCTGCCTCCCACTTCCTGAAAGTTTCCGCACAGAGTGGTGAGGACATTTGAGAGCAAGCTTACAAGAGAAGTTACAAAGGAAATGTTCAGTCTACATACAGTCTCTTTCAGAATAAAAGCACTACGTCGGTAAAACACTGCGATTTCACATTTTTATTTTCCTTCAACAACAAACACGTTTACATTTTGCCACCTGGTGGGTATTAGGAAAAAGGGCTTGTGGTTGGGTGAAGGAAAAACAAAACAGGGTTTGGCTTTACAATCTTACATGAAGCAAACCCCGACCCATCCACCACTCCTACCATCTGCCTTACTTTGATTTCCACTGCCTTAACTCCAGTTGTTGTCCTGCCGCGTTTCTCTGATGCCGTCAGACGCCATTAAACAATAATGGCTGCATGAAAGAATGGCTTTTTGCATCTGTGTCTGACGCCAGAAGTTACCGACCAAGCGCCAGATTCAATGACTTTGGAGAAAGATTAGGTTGGTCGCGCTAGTACGATGTGTGGATTGACAGCATCAGCTCATAACGTGGCCAGACATCACCTGTTGCATTGGTATACTAGTCAGTCAGAAACACTGCAAGTAATGACATAACATAAGTAGCTGGAAAGTTACAGGGTGGGCAGGATGGGTGGTAGATGGGTCCAACAAACCCAGGACTTTGACACAGGATGCTGGCGTTCACTTCCCTTATAAATGTAGAGCCAAACTATGATGATTTTTCCAAAACCTAACCATGTGTTTTGCTGACATCCTGTGCTGAATGGTCAACAGTTGATGCCGAAGGATACCTAGTGCAAAATATATAGACACGAAAGTCCAAGTTGTTAAAGACCATCAGACATACTTACGTTGGACATTTTCTCCTCATATTAGTGTTGTTCTCTGGGGCTCGACAAAAAAAGAAAGTTAAGAAAGTGATGTGTTCACTCGTTACCTTCAAACTTGGCACAATCATATCTGACTCCACTGACTCTCACCTCACACTGACTTCACACTGTTAAAAACTTGAACTTCTCGTACTGCACCCCCAGCCTTAAAATGTTGACATGTCAGGAACACTGTGGAGGAGAAACACACACACACACACACACACACACACACACACACACACACACACACACACACAGATGCACATTGGACACACACACACACACACACAGTGAAGATATTGCTTTCTGCAGGCCAGCAAAGAGATGAGAAAGTGTGTGAGTGACAGATAAAGTAAGAGAAAAATAAAGATTGGACCATTTCTTCTTTTGTTCTGTCTCTTTGTAAAACACATTTTAAAAAGTTTTCATGGTTTGTATATTGGGACAGGGCTGCTGGTAAAAGACACACTGACAAAGTTGTTGTTTGCTGGATTCAACTTAAGTTAAGAATGTGATGGGTGATAAAATCGACTTTTCTCTCAACTTCCAAACAAAAGAGCAGCGATAAGAGGATGAATGAATTCAAGCAGAGCTAATTCTGGTCCTCAGGTAAGAGTTTAAAAGACACAACTGAGACATTTACCAGAATTTATACCAAACTGTACAGAGGTGGGTACTCTTGCTTTTCTAAATCCTCAAATCTGAATGTCTTGAATAATCTGGATTATCTGTCACAGTGAAGTTTCTGGTGGCTGTAAAAAACCTCCATCACCTCAAGAACAATTTCACACAGTATACACTCACAGGGAGAGTTAGGCCAGTCATGCCTTTGCCTTCTGTTTTGAAGCCTTGAATTTGGCATATTGGCCGTCGCCACGTTGGTTTGTTTGGAGCCAGTGGCGACCATATTTGGAAAAGAGGGTGCAGCCGTCGAGGAACGAGGGGTAGACTCAGTCCTCCAATCCCAAATGGATCCCTTACAGACTCATTGACTCAAGCCCTAAGCCTTTACATATAGGACCAATTCCATTTCTTCCCCTTAGCCCTTGTCTTGGCCCTTCCCCTTGGCTTTGCGCGTTTCATTGAAGAAATGGAATTGGTAAGTATGTGTAACTTTAAGCCTTAATAACATGTAAGGGGTGAGTTATGTAAAAATTCACCCCCTGTCATGAATGGTGAAATTACCCATCAAGACAAAAACAGGTTTTTGTACCAGGCTGTAAACATTTTAACCTCTGCTGTAAAGTTGAACATTTTACTATGGGGATTGACTCAGTATTGGAGCCAGCCTCAAGCGGCCATTAGAGGAACTGCAATTTCTGGCACGTCTGCATTGGCTCCATATTTTGGCCCTGGAGGTTACCACTTGGTGACAGCTCATATTGGACTGGACTGTTGAGGTAAGCCAGACTCTGTTCTACTCATATAGACAACGAGTTAGACAGAAGACTAACTGTAACAATAAAAACCTTAATAGGCTGATTTCTTATTTTAACAATTAATGGCACCTGACTGGTATTCATTCATTGATTCATTTCTGTAACCCCTTTTTCTGTTGGGGGTCGCAGGGGAGCTGGAGCCTATCCCAGCTGACACTGGGTGAGAGGCAGGGTTCACCCTGGACAGGTCACCAGACTATCACAGGGCTGACACATAGAGACAGACAACCATTCACACTCACATTCACACCTACGCACAATTTAGAGTCACCAGTTAACCTGCATGTCTTTGGACTGTGGGAGGAAGCTGGAGCACCTGGAGGAAACCCACGCTGACACAGGGAGAACATGCAAACTCTGCACAGAAGGGCTCCCGCACCCTGGTTTTGAACCATGAACCAACAATGCTAACCGAAAAGAAGAAAAAAAATCTCAACAGACGTCTCTAACTACAGACACAATCACTATGTTTACATGGACAGTTTAATCACACTTTCATTCGGAATGAAAGGCCATTCCCATTAAAAGTGGTCATGTAAACGGTCATTCTGATTGAAAATAGAGATGTCTGATATTATTGGCCTACCATTATTATCGGCCGATATTGGCATTAAAATGTAATATCGGAAATTATCAGTATCGGTTTTTACTTTTTTAATGACACAACTTTTACACAGCATGCACATATTATACATCACACTCTTCAGCTACTTCTCCTCTCACTCAAAATGTCAAAATGTGAGAGGTGTGGTGTATCATTTTTGAGATATCTTTGTTTGTTTGTAGTATGTGTAATGTTAGTTACCTAAAATGATTTAGTTTGTCTTTTTTTTTCTGAGGGGGGGGGACCCCACATATATAGGTTGATATTGGTATCGGAAATTAAGAGTTGGACAATATCGGTATATTGGATATCGGTAAAAAAGCCAATATCAAACATCCCTAATTGAAAATTAAATCCGATTAAAGGGGGTGGTTTTTTCCGTTTGTCATTCTGAATGAAAGAATATAGTGTGCATGTATACGCTCATTCCTCTTTAAGTTCATTCCGGTCTTTCTGCACATGCTCGTTTCCTTGCCCTTCTGGCGCGATGACGTATATAGCGCACATAGCAACAGGCTGAGATAGAGCAGTCGGACTCGTTGCACTCATTAGTTTCCATTCGCCACAACGCGGTCTTCTACCTCCCTTATTCGACCTTCTACCTCCTTTCTCCTCCTCAACAGACGAAGCATTAGCAGAACAAGGTTGTCGTCATATCCGGAGCGAGAACTACAGTGTTTTCTTCTGGTAAACATAAACACGTAACATCCAATCACAAACCTTCCCTGCCCCAAATCTTGCGCAGACCCAAATAAACCCTCATTCAGAATGAATATTTCCCATGTAAACTACTTGGAAAAACTTTAATTCCGAATGATTTCATTCAGATTTATTTCATTCTGAATGAGAAGCCATCATGTTACCGTACCCAATGACTCATCAGATACAGGTGTTACTAATATCAGTTATAAGGTTGCATCCTACATACCGGTCCCAGCATCAAGGTCCTTGTACTCTGCGTGCTGGCTCACTGACATGACTTACTGGGAAGCTTGAGTCGTCCTCCTGAGAAAAAATTGGTGATTTGCTGCTATACAACAAACTGACTTAAATGGAACAGAGCCATAGCTGATGCCATTAGTTACACCTGAGCTCTTCCGAAGATCAGTCAAAATGTCAGCTGTGAAAAATGTGTATTTGCAGTTTGGTAACAATGGTGCAGGGTAAGAAATGAGAAGGTAGACTTTTTTGAGATCAAAGGAACCTTCGTAAATATATTTTTCCTCCATCACTGAATCTCATACGAAGAGCAGAAGACTAAAAGAAGTTCTCTGCAAGAGTAAAGAGAGATGAACAGTGTGAAACTGTAACTCAGTCGACCATGTTATAGTCCTTTCTCATGCAAGACATTATGACACATCATATGGTATAATCATAATTGCATCCATGTATGTGTGCCAGATCCAGGGCCTTGGTATTCTGCATTGCTCATAGCTTAGTGGCGTACTCAGATGGATTTGAGCCATCATTAATGTCATTAGTCACACCTGTGCTTTTACTGCGACGACAAGTCAAAATGTCTGCTGCGTAAAAGGTCTATTTAGTTTGAAAAGAGATTTAATTTTGCCAGTCATAGCACATTAATTGTACTAAAGATTTTCAGTAAGTTGCCAGGGAACTTCTCAGGTGTGACGATTTGTTAGATTGAAGAGTCAAACTGGGTCCTCATAAAGATTCATTTTCTTAATGAAACAGTATATTTTTGTTTTTCCAGTACTTTTAGATTTGTTTCTTGATAAGCTGTCATGGCTGTTGTGCTCTCTCAACAAACACTTCTCCAATGCTATATTTTTCAAAGCAGCGGACACATAGCAGACTTTTCTTTTTGTTTTAATAACTTCTGTGGGATATAAGTCTGATAATGCCGAAACTGACATTCATTTATATGTAAATTGCAGGGATTACTGCTTACATGAAAGTAATTATATCTGTCTCTCATTACGTTAAACACATTTTGGATACACTTACCACAGTAGTGGTCTGAGTGCTGTTTTATTGTCCTTGAAACAATTTTCTGCCGCTGTGATCAAACAGTCATTGTCCTCCATGGAAACCTCAGTTCCTGCAACAGTACGCTCTCGTTTCTCATTACCGTCTCTCTTTCTCTATTTCTCCACATGTCACTTCAATTTAATCTCTCCTCACTGCTTTTTTAATATTCTACATAGCAAATGCACTTCCCGCTCCTTTACTCTACCCTCTACACATCCTCATTATCACACACCCATAAATATTTTGCAGGTGTCGGGTGAAAATTATGCACACTTAAAAGAAAAGAAAAACAAAAAATGCCCTTTATATCTGCAAAAATGAAAAGAAAAAGGAGCAGGAGAGCAGAGTTTTTCTGTCTTTTGTTTTCAATGTCAAGCCATTTCTCTGTCCTCACACTCCCCCTGTCTGCACCTCTTTCACACATCCCTCTCTACTCATTCTCAAATCAACCTTTGGCTTTCACTGCCCCTAATCTTTTCTCGTGCCTGCCAGTTCATACTCAACACCTTCGCTCCTGTCTCAGACGCTGTGCTCTCACTGAACAAGACCTTGGTTACCGACAGCATGAGAAAATGTCTGCTTAAAGAAAGAGTCTGGATAATGACCTTGCTCCCTTCCCCTATGGTATAACAGCCTCCTACAAAGCCAATCTGCTGTTTCTTGCCCAGGAACATTACCGGTGATTTTCTTTAGCCTACTGTCCTTGGTGCAGGAAACTTCTTTAAAGCAGATAAATTGCCCGTACAGAGTAAATTAATGAAGCCATCAGGTACTGAAAAGATTAGATATTTATTTATTTTACATCACAGCTAAGGACTGGTATGGTTAGAATAAAATTACATTCTTTGGCAGTTAGTGATAAAACTATAATGTCTTGTCATTGAATGTTTACATTCAGGTTCTTATCGACTGAGTCTATTTGCTCAGGCGAATCGAGTAAAAAGCAAGTTATTCTCAGTCATCTAACAAGCTTGTCACAGGGATCACATTTCAATCAATCAAACAATCAGCATGCAGTTTTGTTTTTTCTTCTATTAAGGAAAATTGCAAGTATTAAGTGTAGTAAATAAAATAAACCAACATTATGGAATGAGATCGCAGCTACAAGCAGTGGAAATGAGTTTCCTCCGTGGGGTGTCTGGGCTCAGCCTTAGAGATAAGGTGAGGAGCTTGGACATCTGGAGGGAGCTCGGATTAGAGTCGCTGCTCCTTTGCGTCAAAATGGGTCAGTTGAGGTGGTTCGGGCATCTGATCAGGATCCTCATGGGCGCCTCCGCTGGAGGTGTTCAGGGCACATCCCACTGGTAGGAGGCCTCGGGGCAGAGCCAGAACACGCTGGAGGGTTTACATATCTCGTCTGGCCTGGGAACACCTTGGGGTCCTCCAGGAGGAGCTGGAAAGTGTTGCTGGGGAGAGGGACGTCTGGGGTGCAGTGGACCAGCTCATTTCCCTTGTGGGGCTGCTGGAGGGGACATGGCAGTTGCCCATTAACTCTACATTGGCTTTGTGGACTTTGAGGAGGCATTTGACCATGCCCCCTGTGGGGGAGTCATGTGGGGGTTTCTGTGGGAATATGGGGTACTGGGGCCTTTCTTAAGAGCCATCAGGTCCTTGTTTAACCAAAGTGAGAGCTATGTCTGCATACCTGGCACAAAGTCAAGCATTTTTCCAGTAGATGTTGGCCTTTACCAGGGCTGTCCCTCGTCACCGATTCTATTTGTGATATTCATGGGCAGGATCTTGAGGTGAAGTCAAGGAGAGGAGAGTGTCAGTTTGGGGACTTCAGAATTGCATCTTGCTCCCTCTGGGTACGGAGAGAATCATCACCCCAAGCAAAGTAGTTCAAGGCTCTCAGGGTCTTGTTCAGGAGTGTGAGATGGAAACATGGTTTGGGCATCAGCAGTGCTGTGGGCCTCGTGCTGGTCTGCTGTGGTGAAGAAAAAGCTAAGCTGAAAAGCAAAGCTGCCAATTTACTGGTTCATCTATGTTCCAACCCCCACAGCTTTGGGTGGTGGCCTTAGAGATAGGGTGAGGAGCTCAGAAATCCGGAGGGAGCTTGGAGTAGAGCTGCTGCTACTTCACATCGAAATGGGCCAGCTGAAGTGATTCGGGCATCTGATCAGGATGCCTCTTGGGTGCCTCCCACTAGAGGTTTTCCAGGCACATCAATCTGTAGGAGGCCAAGGGGTAGACCCAGAACATGCTGAAGGGATTACACATCTCAGCTGGCCTTGGAAGGCCTCAAGATCCCTCAGGTGGAGCCAGAGATTTTGGAATGTTTGGGATGCCTTGCTTATAGCCTGCTGGCCTCGTGACTGAGACTCATATGAGTGAGCGATAATGAATGTATGAGTTTATTCCTGCTTGTGTCATCTAAATTTGCTTGCAGGAGGTTTAGAAATATGGCAATTCAAGAATATCAATAACCAATAGTTTAATATATGATGCACCAGATGAAGACTGGATGACATCTGCAGATGTTTTGCACAAACTTCAGAATTACAAGAAATCTATGTTGGTGACAAACAGGTGTGACCTGCATGGGTTTATTTTTGGATATACGCCTCAGTTATGACCAAAGATAAACTGATATTTTCTACAATATGTCAGTTTCTCTTCTGACTCATTATGTATTGCAAAGTAATACACATGCAATACATGATAGCTCAAGTTTAAAAAATAAGAGAGGTCACTTTCTGTGTGACAGGTCCCTCAGAGAACTTTGTGTCATTCGAGGTGTCAGCAGATGGTGAGTCGAAGGTCACAGATGCACTAAGTCAAGCATAGGTGCTTCCCCTCCAGGATTTTCTGCCCAACATTTTAGCAGCTAAAATTCACTTTAGTCTTTCGCCCTGTTTTCTGTTTGTGTCAAGTCAAGCAAGGATACCACCACGCCTAGAGGGTTTTAAAATGGTCCTGTCATGGTGAATGTAAGTAAAAGATGAATCCAAGTACATTCTTCAGAACTCTTGAATGATCACTTGGGCCTGTATCCTCATATGCCCTGTGTGTGTGTGTGTGTGTGTGTGTGTGTGTGTGTGTTTGTGTGTCTCTGTTTCCACCGGTCAATGAGACAATGTAGAGATTCCAGCGTTGATAAATGGGTGTCAGAGTCCATTTTCAATTTCATACTTTTGACTAGACAAAAACACCTCTTATCTAACTTCCTCTCACTCCTTGATATGATCCAGGACCTCCGACGGAGATGCCAGGGCCTGGGTATTTATTGAAAAACAAAAATCCATACAAAACTCACTGAGGGAAGATGGTGATGAAATTTGCCTTCTCATGCAAAGGCTTCATACTGCTCAAGCACCAAATACAAGGGCTAAAATAAATGGACCCCATTTAGGAGTTTTGAAACATTTCAGCTCACCATCCCTCATTGATTCCTTACAAACCTGCACATCAGGGGAGTAATTTTCCAAAATGTGTTCTGTCATACCAGCAACATTTCTCAACCCAATGGCCTCTTGTGTTCCATCTACTTTACTGGATAATATACTGTAGAGGCCCTATGAATGAAAAAGTCTAATATACTGTATTAGGATTTCAATTGCTCTCTAAAACTCTTCCAATCAGCCCAGTTTCGCATTTGAACTGTCACAGTGCCTGGAAATTAAACCCACTACTGCTCTAGAGGTTTAAAATGAAAGAACGTGAGCCTTATGAATCATGGTGCTTCCAAGTCCCTGTTACTCTCATTTTGAAAACTACTAAACTATGACTCTAATCTTGAGATGAGCAGGTGCCATCTTGCTGCCTGGCTCACTAAAGGCTGATGGGAGGTGCAGTCGTAGATTTATCATTTGAACTATAGTCCACAATGGTGCCTAATTATCGATGTTTTTTTCATGCGGCCCACTCAGGTTAGGTTTTATTACCATATGCATCAGGCAAGAAATCCTTTGAACTAAAAAGGCGCCGTCTTGCTGTCCGGTATCGAAGTTTTATTATACACCTCTGGGCATTATTGAAAGTACATGCAGCTTATAGCATACAGACCTGTAGATGCGCTGGGATGCATCGTCAGGGATGTATCCTGGGGTCATCGGGTGTTTCCGGTCTTTTCAAACATCAGACAAGGTGTGGGGTGTTTTTCTCTCCAGCCTTGACAAAGATGATGATCCTCTTTGGGAAATGGTGTTTGCTGGTGGTAATGGTTGTGGCTAGCATCTCTGCAATTGCTTTCAGCACTTGATCATACCGCCAGGCTGTCTGCAAGGGCCTTTGGGCAACTACAATGTGTTCAAGGGATCCTCTTCCAGAGCACAGAGAACAAGATGGACATGGAGCTGTCTTCCATACCTGCTCAAACTTCCTCCTGGACCAAGAAGGCGCCTTCTTTGCCCTTGGCTTTGCTGATCAGAGTCCAGGGGAAGTAACCACACATCTGTGAACAAGAAAAATAAATGAATAAATAATCTGCATTAAAACCAAGCAGCTCCCTTACATTGCGGTGCAGGGCCTCATATTTGCTGTTTATTTTGCACCACATTAGGCGAAACAGGGGTACAGCTATGAGCACCTAACTTACTGCGTTCAGGCTCAGCTCTCTGCAGCAACGTGATTTTGAGTGAGATGTTCAGTTTCGATAATTGGGGCAGAAACTCCTGCAAGATTTCACCCAGAAAAAGGCGGATTTGTGTTGTCATTCATTTGTTTAATAGGTATCTAACTGGCTTTTTACATACATGTACAAGAGAAAAACATCAGACAGGGAAAGTATCACTGTGCCCACACATCTACCAGATGAAAGCAATCATTATACATAGCTATGCATCCTCAAAATAATTGCATATAAAGTCTGACTAGAACTTAAAAAAAAAGTGGTTTCCAGAAGACTAAATAAGACTTTCTCTGCTAAAGATTTGAGTATTTGTAAAATTCAGATGTGTTGGCAGCAAGATAAAGCTGTGCCCTACTGCTACAATCAAAATAGGGAAGCAACACTTCCAGAGTCTAGTCAGGGGTTGTTGAGAAATCTTATTACTTACCTGCTGGTTATCCAGGTTACACCAGTACATGTAAACAGGTTTCATCCCCTGCATAGCCTCATATTTGTGACAAACCTGCTTTATTATGTGCATGTGTAAAAGAAACAGTGTTGTCTGGATACAAATATATGTAATAAACAACCCAATTCAGTGTTTGTTGACACATTCATGTCAGAACACAGCTGCCAAGATGCCCCTTAGACTCCATAACTGACCAGAGAAGGTATAACAATTCCTTAGAGACATTTGGTGGAAAAGGAGACTGTAACAGTCGTCCACCTGCAGGTTGAGAAAACTCCTGTAGCTTGCATGCTTAAAAGTTTGCAAGAGTCCAGAACTCCTTAATTTGTAGGACAGACGTTTTAAGTATAAATTACCCAGTGATAATAATATGAACTGCATGGCCAGTGTGAGACTCGTATCCATGGCGACTCCACTCTTGGCGGCGATAATTGTTGCTTAGTCTGTGGGCGCTTTGGGGAGCTTAGTGAGCACCTCTGACAGCTCATTTCGGTGGTTCAAACGAATGGATTTCCCAGCTTAAAGGGTGACTACGTCCTCCATCTCTGCTGGAAGCCGCCATCCCAGCATAGTCCTAAAAATGTAACAGAAAGAGAGTAGGAACGGCTGTAGGTGGCATCACTTAGTGGCTATGTAGTGTGTGTGTGTGTGTGTGTGTGTGTGTGTTCGCCCACTGAGTATGAGACTCTTGCCCAACATAACTTTGACTTAAAATTCCAGCTGACAAATATAAGCTAATGTTTGGACCTGACCTCATCGGGGGTCTCCATTTATTGGGAACTCATGGTTAAAAGTATTAAAATGGCTATCAGAAATAATTAATAATCATTAATAATGATTATTTATTATTTATGTTAAATAATGTGACTTAATTTACATTAAATCACCTCGCCAGGCACCATTCCAGGAAAGGGAAAAATGATAGCTGGTTAATGATATCAGTCTCATAAAGTACACTAAACTATTAAGTTGGCACACTGTTTAATTAATAACTATAATCAAAGTTGCCAAATTAATAGCAAAGGCTGAAGGATTTCTGAGTTCTTGACATGGCAGAGGATGACTATTAATTCACTCTTGTGCAATATTAAACAAACAGCAGCTTTATGGCAGTTGAAGGCTGAAAAGAACTGGGGTGCAGTCTTTGCTGTGTCCTTGTTCCAAAAGGTACAGATCGGAGGTGACTGGTCACTTGGCATCCTTGCAGAGTCAAATGTCTGGTAATAACTCAGTGCTCCTTGTTGCTGTGAAGCTAGTTTAAAAACTTTGTGTCTAGCACACTAACTTCTCTGGTCTCCAGGATCTGTGTCTGCTGGAAACAGGCCACATTCAGGGCAAAGCTGCAGCTCCTGCTGTGAGCATGCAGAGGTGATAAAACAGGGGAAGGGCATAGCAGGTCCTCCTGCCTACGTCCTGCCTCTTTGAGGTCAAGGAGCAAGAGAGCAATGGAGAGCAGAAGGATCTCCATCACATGTCACTGTGACAGCAGTGCCCAGTCAAGTTTGAAAACTGGGTCCACGGGCAGGACTCTCACTGACGTGCGACAGTAATCGTGTGGAGATGAGAGCCAAACGGCTGTCCTTTGTTTGATGAACAGAGAACATGCGGTCTCAGACACCAGTTGAGACGGCAGGACCCAGAGGAAAAGCCTTCACATGTCCAATTAAGATCATTACAAATGACAAATCATCCATGGTCCAATAATTCCCAACACTCAATCTGAGCAGAAAAACTGTTGCTACAGACACAGTATGAACAATGTTGGGGGAAAAATCACCTGTATGCCAACAATTATCTATATGATTATGTGTAGAGTAAATAAATGAACATCAGCCAGCCCCCCACCACCTGCCTGTTTAATCGCTTCTCTCATTCTGTCACTGACATATCTGCAATTACTGTCTATTTATCTCCACCTCTGATGTCTGCATGTGTTCGTCAAAAGTCTCAACTGTCACACACGTCGTGCTGCATCAGCTCCATCTCGTAACTCTTCACTCAAGTTACGTCAGGCTCACAACTCCAACTTTTCAAGTGTTAGCCCTCTCTGGGTTCCTCAAGGACGCATTATGAAATCTTCATGCAAGTCTAATGAATTGTTACTTAAAAGAAACAACAATTATTCTGAGAGGTAGACTCTCTCTGTTTCTTTTTTCTGACTGACACCAGAACATTTGAGGTCCCCAAATAATGTGCTAGAGAAAGAAAGAAGCAGATAGAGGGGGGGAGAATATTAACAGGAGGAGGAAAGGTAAAGAAACAGGATGGAGAAAAGGGGGAATAGAACAGACAGAGTAGAGGAAATGAAGGGAATACATGAGAAAAGGGACAGAAAAAGTAAGTGGCCAAAGAAGGATGGGTAAAAGAACAGATGGGAAAGAAAACAAAGAAAAAGAGGAGTGAAAGAGGAGGTGTACAGAGGCACTTGTTTTCCATTTGCCTTAACAACTTTACAAGGTCATACATGTCAATGTGTGTTCAGCGTGTTCTTCTCCTCAGGTGGCCAAAATTTAAAATAAGTGGATACAGCTTTAACCATTTCTCACTCACTGTGTGGTTGAACCGACCCCCGTGTCAAATTTGTGTCATATTCCCCTCTGAAGTCGCCGTATAGTGGCGCTTGGTCAGTGGTTTCCGGTGTCAGACACTGAGAAAAAAGCTGTCCTTCACATCGGCAGCGTCAGGAGGAAACACGGCAGGACAGAAATGTAAGTTAAGGGAGTGGAATTCCGAATAGGGTGGACAAGACAGGTGCTGGATGGGTCCAAGAACCTAATCCCAACCATGCGCATTTGTTGCCTAAACCCAAACATGTGCCTCGACGAAAGGCAACACCACACAGCCACAGGAAAACAGGAACCAGAGTAGCAAGGGTAGAACTCGTGGTCGGGGACAGAAAGCTGGCGAGTGGAGCTGTGACACATACGGTGTATTGGTAGCTGACTCGTCTCATGCTAATGTTAAATTAGCAGTTAATGTTACCGTTACATGAATACTAAGCTGACCAAACGTCCTCTTTTGTACAATTGAAACTTGTAAAAAGATTATTATTTTAGGCATAATAAAAGCAAGTTGAGTAACCTCTGAGAAGACTATCTAAATTTCTGTCTTTGAGAGATATTATTTTGTAATATAACTGAATTTTCTATCCTTACATATAAACTATATATATATATTAAAATTAAAAGGCATCTTTGAGTAAACTGCCAGTATCATTTAAGTAGGCTATCTCGTGGCCGGGGCGAGTGTCCTCTTTTTTGGAAATCAAAATATGGTCACCCTAATGAATACACATTGAAGAAATGTAACTAAATGTAATGCGAATAAAACTTAGGATTTCTGCCTCTGTGACGTGAGAAAGGTTTTACTTTGCGATGGCGGTTGTTGAGTCATTTCTCTGTGGTGATTTAACAATGAGGACATTGACTCCTATGATCCCGCACTTCTTTTCAACATCATCAAAGTCTGTCTTTTGTTAATGTTCTGACCTGGAGCAGCAGCAATTACATAAGAGAGGTAGATTTGATGTAGCTGAATAGACCTTATATAAGTGAATATCTTATATGAATAAAATAAGATTGGCAAGAAGCCCCAGGTTCAGACTCTGACAAATGAACTCACTGTGAAAACTTCCCTGTGGGGGTTGAAAGTTTGTTATTGTCACCCTGTGCTCTCCCACTGCGCTGAGCTTTAAGTGTTCGCTTGTGGGGGAGTGACAAGATCTGAGCCAAGATAACAAACACCGTATCAGCTGTGTATATACTGCGCTCACTAATTCAGTTCAGCTATAAATCAGTTCCACATGAGCTGGCTGAGTAAAATGTACAAATGTCAATATTTGTTTGTCTGTGTGGACTGTTGTGCCGAGCAAGAGAGGCAGAAGAAAGGAACGGGGGAGTGAAGGGTGAAAGAGAATACTGTTTTTCTACCTCGTGTCAGCACACTGCCTCGCCAAGTGCATTCATAATGTGCTCAATCAAATGTTGTTTAGCTCGGTGGAGGTGTTTAGAAACTGCAGAGAATGATTATCAGTGCGAAGAGCATCTTAAACCAATTGTTTATTCATTTACTGAGGAAGAAAAAAAAAGGAGAGAAAAACAACAACAGAGCACAGATGAGCATCTCTCCTGTGCACACAAACATCTCACCCACAAACTCTTTTGGAAACCAAAGCCAACAAAGCACAGCAGATAAAAATAATACTATTTTGTTTTGCACCATAAATTGCACTTCACTGGCAACTGATATGTGCCCCATCTCAAGTCCCATTTAAAAATGTATCGTGCTAATGAAATGACAGTGCGAACAAACTGCGAACAAAGTGTGGCCATGACACCTCTTAGAAATCAGCCTGTTCTCAGTACGAGCTCGTCAAATACTGTCGCTTCGTCGGTGAACTGGGCGTTAGATCCTGACACACAAAGGCACGTTTCATGGCGCTATAATACGCACTGGGCTGCGGCAGACGCAGCAGCCAACAACAGAAGTCGTCAAATACCGACACTATGTCAGTGGACGACCGCATAGCAAACTGATGCACAAAGGCACCTTTTGCTGCATTATGAAAAGCACCAGCCGTATATAAAAACACATTATAAGGAGCTGGAGAGAGGTGGATGGGTCCAATAAACCCTGGACTTTCACCAAGGAGCCTAATTTTTGCTTCCTGTGTGATTGTTGAGCCAAATCGTGTTTTTTTGTTGTTTTTTTTCCAAAAGTAACCACGTGGAAATAAGGACAAGGAAATAAATGTACATATGAAGTCACTGTACAGTAAGTTTATTTTAAAAAGACTGTGGGCCTAATTCACAACGAATGTACTGCGGCCGCTGATAGCACCTTGAATTGCACTTCACCTGCACCCGCAGTTTGCTCCGTCTCCGTCAAGGGGACAAGTTTGCACCAAATGTATATTACCTAATGTATAAGCTGAGAAGCAGAAAACGCTATATTATTGGCAGCAGAGTTATGGGTGCGTTTCTTGAGGGTTCTTTGAGAATTACTGTGCACAGTTGTTTTTGTTTTATTTGTGAAGGTTTAGCAGTCGTGAAAGCCTCGCAATCCTTTTCTGAATTTTAGAGTTCGCTAAAGTTCCCTGGGTAGGGAAATGGTCACAGTGAGACAATAAAGAGGCTGGACTCAGAGCAACATTTTGCTGTTATTATTATCTCCAATGACTCCTTCCATAAAAGCCAACATTGACCAAAAAGAAGTATATCTTCCTGGCAAGTTGCGACTAGTTTTCAGCATCCATCAACATGTAGTATTAAAACGTGTGATCCAGTTTCATGGTTTTATGAACATGATTAAAAAATACTTTAAAATACAACTTGAAGGAGCTGTCTGCTGCTCGCAAAGTGAGACATGGCACAGAAGATTAAATGCTTTGACCTCAGCTTATAAGGTCAGCAACATTACGTTTGTGTCTTCACTGTTTATCTGCACAGAGTCTAATGGTTTTGATTCGTCCAGCTCCATCACTTGTGGCACAATGAGGCGGTTGATGAAGAGGCTTATCGTCGTGCCGCATTAGCAGCAACAGCCATAAAAGTTAGAAAGACATCAAACTTTGTTCATACAGAAACTGCTGCTACTAGAAATGTCTTTTTTTTCCCGGGAAAATGATTCTCGAAGCCGGGGGCCAGATGTTTAAATGATGTATACACAAAGAATGCATGTGGCACTTTCTACAACAAAAAAAAAATAAAAAAAAGGAAAACAGAAATGATATTTATGACAAGAAAATGTGCTGTGACTGAGAATGTGAGGATACTTAGGATGCTTTTTATCATGCATACACAGGCTTGAAATGTGTTTCTGCAAACAAAAACACATTAAGAACAGCGATGCTAAATTGGGAGACTGGACAACTTTATTTTGAGCTTTAATATTTTCAGTTTCAACAGATGTTCAGAGAAGTTTTTTTCATATTAATTTGTTTTCAAAGCAGCTTAATTGAAAATAACCAGTGATTAGATAGTGCCTGGTGTAAAATAAGAAATAAATTGCATTCTAGCACAGATGCAAGACAACCTACTTTATTCCACTTCCACACATGTAGTTTTTGCTCCCCCTCTTTGGGTCCTGAGGTGTGTGCGTTATTTATTCTCAGGAGGACAAAATCCATGTAACAAGAGCAGCTTTAACATGCCTTAACGTCACGAGTCACACCACTGATGTGGCAGAAGTCTGATGAAAGGTGTGGACAGTTACTAAATATAGGGGTGTTTATGCTAAAGTATCCGATCTGCACGAGCCACCGACGGAGCCTGGTGTCAGCGAAACCGTCTTGAAGAGAGAAATGCCTGCAGTGTGGCTGTCAGTGTTAATCTCAGCGCCCAATGGTGGGAGTTCGTTGCCTTTGTACTGTCAAGGTGCTGAGAGGTAGAGGGCTGCAGCTGATTTGGGAGAGGTTTGAGACAAAGGAGGTGGGCATTTCTGATCTGAATGTCAAAACAAAGTCTTAATCAGCAGTCTTAAACATACAGTTGTCTCAGGTCTTAAAATAGAAAAGGAAACAATAATAGTTTATGTTTATTAAAGGTCCCATATTATAAAAATTCAGATTTCCATGTCTTTAGGTGGTATATCAAATACTGTGCAAGTATCAAAATGCTTAATCCACAAAGAAATGCACACAGCCTTTATTTAGAAACTGTGCCTTTAAATGAGCCGTCAGGACTTGTATGAGGTTGTGATGCAACAAGTAAATGATTCAGATTGTTTCAGATTCATGTGAATGACATCAGCCGAAAGGAACATGGACAGTAAACATGGAACTAAGCTCTCGCCTAGACCGTGCAGAGACAACAAGATCGCAGATGTGGAAGACCCGGAGACACTGACCACTCAAAGAAAACTGGGTTTTTTCAGAGGGGCGGCCAAACAAGACGGGTCTGAAACACATTCTCATCCCAGCTCGTAAAAAGATGACGTGCTAGGTACCCTCCTGCATCTGTTTTAGATGTTTAGGAGTACGCTTGAGATAGGAATTGAGTCTTTTCAAAATACACTTCTGTTTTCAGCTCATTAAATTCATACAGTCTTTTTCACAATAAACGTACAACATTACTGCATATTTATGTTTAGGTTAGGTTTGCATGTGTTTAGGTTAGAAAAAAACACCATGGTGTGGCTCTACAATTGTACGGGAAGAAAACACCAGGCTCCTGGGTGAAAGTTCGGTGTTGTTGGACTCATCGCCACCCCTCCCGCCGGCCCGATAGGGACTTTCCGGATCCTTAAATAATGTTGACATCCGGTTGCATTTAAAACAGGTGCTGTCTGTCAACGTATCATACAGCGGCCAAATGATGCCTGTTTTTAGCATGTGTCTGATGTGGAAGTCAATGACTAAGCAGCAGTTTGATGACTGTATCAGGAGATGGAGGGCATGGTGGATGGCGTGACATCTAGGCGAGACGTGTGCCACTGTTGGAGGTCAGCCCCAAAAAACGCTTGTGCCAAAGCAAGTCATTACTGTGTTCCCGGCGGAGTTTTAAGGCATCAAATGTGGTCGTTTTGTACCAAACTGTTGATGTTTTTCAGCGGCTATAACTGACTATCATACCAACACACATGGTGCCGTCCAGCCATGTTATGAACTAACACTGTCCGTCCACATATCGTACTGCTGCAACAGGTGCCGTCTGGCTGACCAGTGGCGTATCATGACATTGCAAAAGGTTCCATCCGGCCATGTTACCAACTGACGCTGCCTGTTGGCACATCATCAAAGGTTGCTTTAGGCATTGGTTTCTGACGCCAAAATCTCTGACAGAGCATTAACACATTTAACACATTCAAGTAGAAACCCAAAAATACAAGTATGAACCTGAAAATACATACATAAAGATAATATGGGACTTTGAAAGACATTGAGCCCTCCAGGTTTGCCACACTGTGCAAAAGTGTTGGTGTCAGTGGCACCAGTGTTTCAGAGGAACAAAATGAGCTTGATTTTTCATCCCATTTCCATCTTAAATTCATAATGCACGGCTGGGTCTGTCTGCCCTTTATTCCCTGAATAAAAAGTTGTGAAATCATACTCAAGCCATTTTATAGTTGTAACCAAAAACTCTTTAAAAAGATTTTGCAGGCATGCATTAATAAATGTGTTGATGCCTACAGTACAGGGAGGCCATGTTTTGCACCAACTGGGCATTAAACATTGCTATTTTTCTCCATATTATTACAAAGTTAGTTCCAGGGTGTTCTTTCAAGTATCTAACAAAGTGCTCTCTCTCATAAACATTTATCCTGCCAAATTATTACATCTGAGAGTGTTTTTTTAATTTTCCATCCTTGCATCATTTCTGCTGACCAAATCCCAGCAATTACCAGAAACTGCAGAGCACTTGTGCAAAAAACATAATAAGAAAAAGATGTATAAGTAGCCTTATGAGAAACACTTGCTCAAGCTTTCAATTAGCAACTGCAAATTACAGTAAATGCACAAAACAAACAGGGGAAAAGTTGTTTTGTACAAAAATAAAGAAGACAAATGCCTCGCTATTAAGCTAAAAGACTAAAATATCTTGTACAATAGAGTAAAATAAAATCAGTCAGATTTACATGAGGAGCATTTTTAGGAACCCCCAGGATAAAAACAGATAATTATCAAAGGTAATTACGTATAGGTCCGTAATCCACCGTCACATTTATTACCCACTAAAGAGTCATGCATATTGGTGCTCGGCCAGTCCTCCTTGGATTTCATCTTCAGCATCATCATAAGATTTTTTTTTTTTCTCTCTCTCTCTCTGTTATGCATTATTCATGAAATGAAGTGTGGCTGATGTAACTTCCACACCTCTGTCATGAATTAAAAACCACCCTCAATATGAGTGTGCATAAACAGGTTCTAGACTCACACAGAATATTTTTAATTAAGCATTCACGTTGTTGCTCGGTAATCAATCATGAATGAGAGACGCTGTTCAAGCGCCGCTCGTCTCTGAAGTGTCCCTGTGATCGAGGACATCAGTCAGCTTTGTTTGTGTTCTTTTACATGTTCAAATTAGTGTAAAAACAATAAATGTGGTGATTTTCACATTTATGTTAAACGATTACCTTCTGTATCTAATGTTTTATTTATTTATTTTGAAATAATACGCAGTTTTTCCTGGTCTCTTCACCACACTCATACCTCCTTTTCACCGACATGCAACCAGCTCTGCTCTGGTTCCTGCGCCTCATTTTGAACCATTCAGAGCATTTTGACAAAAAAGAAAATGGTTCAGAATCTAAAGAGTTCGCAGCCTCCGAGGCTGAAAAATGAAGCCAATGCAGAAGTGCAAAAAACTGCAGATCACTGATCATCAGCCTCTTAAGGCTGGCTTCAAATCAGAGTCCGTCTCCACAGACAGCCGTACATGTTCTCATCCTACGTGGCTTTGTCAGTGGCCTTTCACATCAACACATTATGTGCTAGGTATCCTTCTGTGTCTGCTGCTGATGTTCCCAGGATGCTGCATCCAACGCCAGGATGTTAACAAAAACATGTGCTTTGCATTGTGTTCCGTCGCGGAACGGCTGTGCTGGTTATCTGTTGCGTGCTCTGCCGTCCGTCAACACCCACCGGCTGTGTTTGCTGTGTGGAGCGGTGCAGCTCCGCTGGACAGCGGGAGTCACGCGGACCCACAAGATCTCGCAAATTCACGCATAATCGCACAATATAACAAGATGTAGTTTCTATAAACAGAACCACAAAACCAGAGGAGTAGCAGGAAGACATCTGGGTGCACCTCCATGATTAACATCTCCTCGTCCATGGTGTCAATGGGGTGAAATGACGTCTGGAAACCTCTGACCTGTTGACTTCAGGCCTGCCTCCGCCCATTATGACGTTGTCAAAGTGTGGTGCAGGAAAATATGATCCGCTGTGAACACTGTGTATTTTATTTTGAAAGTCAACCGGATGTTTTATTGTTTCTGTGCACGACTTCCTGCCCCGCACGATCTGCTCTGTGCTGAATTGCTGCGTTGGGCTCTGACATCCGGCAAACATAGAAGTCCTGCGTATCTGTTGCGGAGGGCTCCAGAGCGCCGCAGCTGAGACGGAGCTGGAGCGCAGCACAGCCGCAGCCGGTGGAAACACACACATGACGAGAATTGAAATGGATCGGCTCCGCTGCCGTTCCGGAGCACAGACGAAACCCACACGCATCTGGTTGAATTTGGGGGTTAGCGGCAGCGTTTGAACCTGATGCTGTCCAGCGGCCTATCATACACCTACAGGTGGCATCTGACTACTTAGGAACTCACGCCGCCTGTCTGTGTATCATCATGTATCATTGTGTGTCATTTCTGTGTAACTTTTTGTGCTGCCTTTTTGGCCAGGATCCTCTTGCAAAAGAGATTTTTATCTCAATGAGAATTTCCCTGGTTAAATAAAGGAAAAATGCTGCTGCATCAGGTGCCATCAAGCTGACCAGTGGCATACCATAACACCGTGAAAGGGTTGATCATGCTGCGTTACAAACTAACATCGCCTGGGCATGGATAATATTAAACAAACAAAACAACAGCACTCACTGATCCATCTTCTTTTGTATTTTAATTGTGGACAGAAAACAAACGCGTTCCAGAGTAAAGCCATCATCAGCGCTGACGATGGCTTTACTCTGGAACGCGTATGCACACTCATATTGAGGGTGGTTTTTAATTCATGACAGAGGTGTGGAAGTTACATCAGCCACACTTCATTTCATGAATAATGCATAACAGAGAGAGAGAGAGAGAGAGAGAGAGAGAGAGAGAGAGAGAGAGAGAGAGAGAGAGAGAGAAAAAAAAAATCTTATGATGATGCTGAAGATGAAATCCAAGGAGGACTGGCCGAGCACCAATATGCATGACTCTTTAGTGGGTAATAAATGTGACGGTGGATTACGGACCTATACGTAATTATCTTTGATAATTATCTGTTTTTATCCTGGGGGTTCCTAAAAATGCTCCTCATGTAAATCTGACTGATTTTATTTTACTCTATTGTATAACAATTTTCAGACTTTTAGCTTAATAGCGAGGCATTTGTCTTCTTTATTTTTGTATAAAGCAACTTTTCCCCTGTTTGTTTTGTGCATTTACTGTAATTTGCAGTTGCTAATTGAAAGCTTTCTTATTATGTTTTTCGCACAAGTGCTCTGCAGTTTCTGGTAATTGCTGGGATTTGGTCGGCAGAAATGATGCAAGGATGGAAATTTAAAAAAACACTCTCAGATGTAATAATTTGGCAGGATAAATGTTTATGAGAAAACAAATGCGTTTCCGACATTATCTTGAAATTCTGAGTTGTGCGCACTGTTTCTACGTACATGTATAATATTGCCACAGAAGGTGGCTTTTGGCGTCAGGTGTCTGGTGCTGAAATCACTGACAAAGCAGCAGTAATTGACGACCCCCATGTTTAAATGCCCAACTTTTCAGCAGAATTAAACATGTTTACGCTCTGGTACAAAGAAGCAGTTGTGGTCTCTATGGCTAATTTCAACATTTACGACAACTGCACGGGGAGTGATTTTGTTTATAACTTCCACATTTTATTAAGGAAGACATCTCTGTAATAACGGAACCAAAGTTTCCAGGTAATCCATGTAATCCACAATTTTGCTTCTACTGTTTACTTTCTTGCCCTCCGTTGATGACACATCCTTGATTGCGATGGTTCTGCGCAAAACTGGTGAAAACGTGGACTCTTTTGCAGATTTATTTCTGTGGTTTATTGTGTGTGTGATGCTTTCCTTTTAGTTTCTGTCTTAAAAAACAGGACAAACAACAAAAAAATAAACTTCTCTCTTCCTCTAATTCCCAAAGGATTCATGACCTGCATATTCTGCCAGCTTCATGAGAATCATGATGGTGGTCCCAGGCTGTTGCAACTGTGTCCCTGTACACCTTCAGTTTCTCTCATATGAAAAATATGAATCTCACTAATGCCATGAGAGTCAATATTTCAGTCCCTCGCTCCCTGCTTACATCATCTCATGGCTTTGCATTTCCAAGACTTTGCTGACATTGTGGTTCACATGAACCCGCTGCCCTGGCCTCGATGCATCATCTCCTTAAGAACATTGCTGCAGCTGTTTCTCGCACCACACTGACCGAAGCAAATTTGCCTCTGTTCTGCTTAAGAACTAATTTTTCGACGAGCACATTAACGTCCTGAAACATGTTGTAGCTTCACAACTCAGCAGGAGAACCACCATTTAAAACTTGATTGTGATGGTGGGATACTTTATCTTTTCCAGTTGAACTCCCACAAAGCAGAGCCTCACAAGCCAGGGCCTCAGTGTATACAGTGTCTTGCTCAGTCAACACTTTGATTCTTCAGGAATATCAAGAAAATTCACCCACTTTTTAGCCATAGAAACACACATTCATGTCTATCATCACTCACCTGAACTCCCACCATGCTGTATATACAAATTACATGGCTCACTTAAACAGCTGGAAATTGCATCTGCGACAGTTTTCACTAAAACAGCACGTTGTTCTTATATATCTCCCGCTAACAGCCTCTCTGCATCCAGAGCCCATTAAACACAGACTGATTTTTAAGATTCCTCTTCTTTCTCATATGGCTCTGCGTGCTCAGACGGTTACCCTGTGAGACCACCAAGGGATTCATCAAAATAATCTGATGAACTGCCTCTTGCTGTCACAATGACCAGATTAGAATAAAGAAGGGTCTGTGAATTTGTCTCATCTGGCCCCAAAAATATAGAACATGCTTTCACTCCATACTTGTCAAATACAGCAGCTTGATCAGTGGCCCTAGCTTCAAACTACTGTGCTCTAGCATCGCTTTTGCACACTCAGGGACATGTCAACTTCCACCTGTTGACCCCAATTTACAACCAACAGCTGCTTTCCTGAAAGGAGATTTCCCCCTTAAAACAGATTCACCAATACAGGAAACGTCCCCCAACAAACAGAAGGTCATGCCTCCAAGATATAGGAATTTAACCCCCAATACATCCACAGGAAATATAGGTTTGGCAACCACTTAAGGTTTTATGCAACAACTTAAGTCATGGTTTGTTTGTTATATAACTTCACTCATGTAAGTTACTTAATGAGAATGTCACATGATGCATGTCATGTATGTGTGATATTAACTACTTAATTGAAAAGACAACAACTCAGCATTGACTTCTTATTCACGCAGGACATGAACAGCAGTCTGCTAATACACGTAAATGGACTGCACTTGTATAGCGCCTTTCTAGTCGTCCGCCCACTCAAAGCGCTTTTATACTACATGTCACATTCACCCATTCAAACACTGGTGGCCAAGGTTAACATACATGGCGCCAGCTGCTGCTCAGTACGCATTCACACACACACACACACACACACACACACAACAATGGAGCAGCCATTGGGAGCAATTTGGGGTTCAGTATCTTGCCCTTGATCTTGGGATCAAATCCATCACCACCCCACCCTCCTGCCCGATATACAGACTTTCTTGCTCTGTATAATACGTCATTGCCTTGGATGTTTTTTACTTTAGAGTTGAAAGCACAGTGCGTCTCATTCAAACTCGAAAGGATATGTTCGGTTGAGGGCAAATGACCAAGCTGCAGTACTTGATGCACTGGATATGAGAACAGGTTGAGAACTGCAGGATCTTTTGGGTAAAGTGAGCTTCAACTAAATGTAAGTTTTTATAATTTGATATATAGATATATTTTTAAACATCAAGTTATTATTTACTCTATAAATTTTATTTAAGTAAATTTTATTATTTTAGAAGTTGCAAAATTTGACACTAAATATGTCATGAACCAGTTCAGGAAGAACCCAAATACAAAGCAGCAGGCAGGTTTGAGGTTTAACAAACAGTGAGCGTAAATAAAGCTGATGAAAAACCTCCAGAACAGGCAGGTGACAGAGCGTCCACATGACAGAAGAACCAAAACTAAACTGAAAACTAAACAGGATAACACGATAAAATCAGGTGAAAAAAATCAAACGACGTACTGAGAAGGAACAAAGTGAAACACACAGGTATATTGGTGCGTTTGTTTTGTACTTGGAGGTTGGAAATTCCCAGTTCCCATTTCCAACTCGGAAACCCGGAGCAACCGCATCAACCCGACTTATGAATTCAAGATGGCTGCTGGTCACATATAGTGAGTCAACACTCTGCTAAAGTAGTGTAGTAGTGTGTTACATGAGGTCAGCCACACACATAGTACTGTTCAATTTTTATCTGTGGGCATGTTGCTACGCTGTCTATGTGCAAATACCACAGAGCATTGTTATCAACTGATAGCCCAACGGTAGATCGGTAATGTCCATGTTTTTTTCCGACTTGTCCACTGTTGTCAACTAGAATGCAAAAACTGTTGTTAACTCGTCATTCCCACTTCCGACCTCCGAGTACAAAACGAACGCACGATAGATACACAAAACCAATCACAAGAACGAGACACAGCTGGAGGAGGAGGACACAGGCAAAAGGAGGGAAATGGGGATTGGCTGACAACAAGGGTATGGTGGAGAACACTAGGGTGGAGCAAACAAGACTAACACAGGACAGGTGTGAAGGGAAGACTCTGGGAACAGGGAAGGACTTACGAGACAGGTGGAGGGCAGGTGGGATAGAAAACAGGCGTGAAAACACACAAAGACAGGAAGTGAAACCAGACATGACACACGAGGAGAGAATCTGCAAAATAAAACAGGAAACAGATAAAACATTAATGAGTAACGTGAAACAAAGAGCACGAACAGAAAAGCCCAAAACAAAGTCCACAAGACACAGAACATCAAGAAAAACCCAGGATCATGACAAAATAAGGTGAATTGGATGTTTATGCAGGTTGCATGTAGATGCGTTTCTATTGCTTTCATCATTGTCTTACTGTTACGTAGACATGTCCGCATTTATACGCATTTGTACATTTACAGTTAAAACAAATGGCGATTAAAATATAAGATGTGTTGAGAGATTTGTGAGATAGAGGATGACTAACCCACTCATGGCTGTGCATTAACATCTGGTGCATCTGGTACGTGTCCTCACTGTTTCCACCTCATCCACAGTGTGATGACAGTGTGTCCTGTTTCCATAGATATCTTGCAGTCATACGTATCTCTTAAAAATAGATTAAATGCTAATTTAATCATGTTTCTCATATTTCAAACCACGTGTAAAGCAGGGATCTTTATCATTATACAGTACATCTGCTGCAGACTGTGAACCTTTATGACTTTAGACCCGACGGGGAGCCATTGCTTCCAAATTTACTAAAAAATACCAGTGTGTTTTAACAAGCCCAAGGTGAGAATAAATAGACTCGACGAGCTTCTCACAGAGAAAAGATTTAACAGCCTCTCTGAAGCCACCTGTTATTTCAACTTGTGCTTATTATTAAAGAAAAAACACCTCGATAATAAAAACAATATCTTATGTCTCGAGGATTTACATTATCTCAACACTGCTTTATAGAGAAAACAAGACCTTTGCTACTGTGTCTTCTGTGGAGGAGACAACAGCAGTCCCTGTGGGCTCAGGGAGATGGCACACACATGCAAAGACACACACAAACACACACCTCCCAGACGTGGCCTAGGTGACATCTTAAGATCTCTGGTGGATTTCTGGGGAGCAGAGTCAGATGGGTGCGATGGTGTTTGTTTGCAGTGTGCCTCCAAGGCTTTGGGAGTCTCATACTCTCCCTGTTTGAGGCTTCTGTATGTTGGTTTGCAGACATGTAGTGCTCTGCAGTATACAGTGCTGTAAGAAAGTACCGTGACAACATAGACATAGCCTGAGGAACAACATAACACACCTTTTAAGCACTTAATTTATTTAAGAAGCAAAGTAATCCAACGCTCACACCACCCAAAGCAAATTACACCACCTTTCACAGCAAAATCTGCAACCGAGCACTTGCTATAATGTGGTTAGTCTCTGCATCAATTGTAGATGAATTGCAGCCTGTTCCAGGTCTTGAATTGCAGCTCCACAGGGCCAATTCTGCCTCCAAGAGGTTACATTCGACTAATTTGTTTTGCCAAATAGGTAAAGTAAGGAAACATAATCATGTTTTCAATGATCTTTTCCAGTCAAGTGCTGCATTTTGCATCGCGTGCAAGTTATAAGGAGGGTGTCGTTGGTGCGGCATACAAAGCATTTTCACTGTTTACAATCTTTCCCTTACCTTAACGGAATGGAGTGTGTAAACATAACCTTAGCAAAAGTTAATCTGCTTTATTTGTTGATGTTGTAAAGCAAGAACAGATATTGTAGGAAAACAAATTTAATACCCTGTCAGTGCACATTACTTACAGGGTCTAAGACAGCACTGCAGATAACACCCACTGAGGCAAACTTGACTTCATTCTGTTGACACCCAATCAATTTTTCGGAGGCTGACAACTACTTAATATTCCCTGCTGTTTGAAGAGTTCTCCATTTGCAGACACTGTGGTTCCCCAGAGACCCGACATCATAGAAATGGCTGCACTGGCTTTCCAACACGTAGATTTCAATACTGATTTGTTGTTTGTATCGTCTGCTCTCAGCACAGTTGCCAAAAGAAAATGTCGTCATACATTTCTGCAGAACATACATACATTACATTTGTATGTTTCATACTTGAGCTGACTTTGTCACCAGGAGTTGGAGGGGATGGTCAACCAGTCTCATTCTGAAGTTGTCAAAAACCAGCGCTTAGGCAGTTACTTCTATGTCAGACACTGATGAAAAGAGCCGTCCTTTCTTGTATGTATATGTGGCTGATCAGCGTTGTGTAAGGCCAACTGATGGCATCAGGGGGAAACACGGCCGGGAAGCAACGTAAGGGTAAAGGGGCAAAAGTCCAGGTTGGGTGAGTGGGACTTTCACCCAGGAGACCAGTGTTTGCTTCCTGTTAGATTGTAAAGCAAAAAAAAAAAGTTCTTTTTCTAAACCCAACCTCATGTGTGATGGCTAACCATAACCATGTGCGTTTGTTGTTGGAAAAAAAAAAGTCGATTTGTGGTGTTGAACTGATGTAGTTCGTTTATTTTGAAAGAGCCTGTATGCAAACTGTGCAAAGTGTATTTTGAAAACAGACGATGCATGTAACAGGCTGAAGATGACACGGCATTGCAGAACGTCAACAACCAACACACCCAGGGTACCTTGCACATCATTTGTTGAAGTGGAAAGTCCATGACCAAATGTCGATATATAACGAGGTCAGTGTGAGGATGTGTTGGGATGGTGGAAGGTGTGACACCTGTGTAAGACGCCTGCCAAGATGCAGACCACTGTTTCAGGCAGACAAACAACAAAACTGTATTTGAGTGAGTCGTCGATGCATCTTCCAGCGACTTCTCAGCCATCAAACCTGGATGTTTTTTTAGCAACCTGACACTGTTTCCACCAGAGATAGAGAAACTTTTTTGCATGACATCCCAGCGTTTCCAGCAGGGATTGTATTTTATTTACAATTTCTTAATTTATTTTATTCTATCATTCCCGAACCATCACCAAGTGGTTTTTGTGCCTTACCCTAACCACACTGTTGTCGAAACATAGTCTTAATGTGTCTGCCATATAGTAACATACAAATGTAAAGTGTCTGTGGTTTGCACAAACGTACAATGCCATTATGTTGTTATGTTCTGGGCTGCTCTTTTGCTTTTGTGCTTGTAGCGACTGGGAAATTGGTCACTGTGATGTTGAAGAGGGTTAAATTCAGCAGGGCTTCAATAAGACCTTCTTGGGTTCAGCCTAAATCTAATCATCAAATTTGGCTAACTGAGTAACTAATGGGGTTAACAGTTTGGGGAACAGCCATAAATGCTGCCATAAATGTTCGTGCATGCTCTTGAGTGAGCAGCTGCCAGAGCAGCCCACTGCAGATAACTCTTTGAGACCAACAGACAACAAAACTGGATGTCTTTTAGTCAGTCATTGGCAGCACTTTCAGTCATTACGCCACCAAAACAAGATCTTTTTCTAACCATAACAAAGTGTTTTTTGTGCCTAAACATGTTAACCACAGCATTGTTAAAATGTAAGGAAACATGCTACATAACAAACAACATGCCCTTGCAGTGGAAGTCTCTTGTGTCCAAAATATTTTATGAATATAAAATCAGCTACAAAACTCTTCTGGCAATTACCTTGGTCTTTCTCAGCCTGTCTGCATTATTGATTATCTCCCTCTATCGCAAATCTCTCCCCAAGTTTAGCTGCCCCATAAGCTGACCCCGACCCTTTTACACTGGTCTGACCTGATGATGTTGTCACAACAGATCAGAGGAAATAAGTACACTTGCACAATTTAAACATATTTTTTTCATATATTTTCTGACGGGCACCTCATCATATACTGTTCAAAATTTAAAACCAATGTCCAGATATCCCATGAGTTTTAGTAAAATAGCCAACTATTTACAGACTATGTTGTTCCACCCCTGGTCAATCAGCTTCCACCTTCCCATGCCCTTATCCATGGACGCCCATATTTTTTAAAATTTATATCATATTGGGTATAATATAAATGCAAAAGTAAGAATTAATTCTAAGAATTAAAAAAAAAACCTGCGTCTTCTCGTAGATCCACGCAACTGGCTGTGATGTTTGATTTGCTGCTGTTAGGTCATTGGGGACATTTTATAAAACATATTAATGATCCCCTCAAGATGGATTGCACGACAGCGGAAAGCAGGCAGTCAAAATACTCAAACTACACCTCCTAGTCGTCTTCTCACAGAGTGCTTCAGCTCATTATCCATATTTGTCACTCGGCCGCACACAAACACACTCAGAGGCAAGTCTTCCCTCTGTCAGACGCTTGACACGTTCTCCACCAGCGGGACTGGCACTCTTTATTCCCATGGCGACAATGAGCCTAACAGCATGTTCTCTGTCTTTCTGTGTGTATGAACCAAACACAAGGATATACCAGACATACACACCATCACTCTAACAACACACACAGACACACATTTGTGTCCTTGCCATAAGGTTGTCTCTCTTTCCCGCTCTCACGCAGGAGCTCCGACACACACATGCACATTGAAAATAATGCACACAGATACACGGTTTTAATTGCCTCTAATAGCCAGCATGTACACGCTTCCCTTGTTAGCTGCTGCCTGCGCGGTGTGTAGGGAGCTGCTTAATGATCATTACAAACAGAGGAGGAACACTGAGGTGAACAGGGAGCCAAGCAGAGAGAGCTGAGACTTGCTCACACTGCATTATGGGATTAGATTGTGTGTGTGCGTGTGTATGTGAGTGTGTGTTGTGCGTGTGTGTTGCAGGAGGGAGCTGTAACACAAAAATGAAAAATGCACATGTTTTATTTACCTTCAAAACAGGAGTGTGTGTATACATGTGTAATGCAACAGACAGGAGAGGAGCAGGTGTGTGTGTGTGTGCTTGTATTCCTATCTTGGTGGGGACATTTTACTGTTTACACAGTCACGCCGTGGGGACCTCTGACATCGTGGGGACCAAAATCGAGGTCCCCACAAGGCAAAGCCTTTTAAATGAATGCGGGAGCCATTTTGAAGGTGCCAGTGAAATTTTAAGCTTTGGCCCATAAGTGATGTTTTTCCGTCAGGACACACACACACTGATTTCTCACTATCGCCCCCTAAAGGTCCTCATCTAGTATTGCAGTCAGTTGTCTCACACACACATCTTCCAAATATGGTAAGTACTGCCCCTTCCTGGTCCCCACAAAGAATGTTAAGAATATTCATAGTGTTATCATTATACATACACACACACATATATATATATATATATATATATATATATATATATATACACTAATTGTCATTGTGTGATATAGGGTGAAATGAAGAGAAAGGTACTATGAGTTGTATTGTATGGTATCAACAGAACTCAGAAGAGGTGAGAGGCCTGTGGTCCTGTATGTAACTGATGATTTACTGGAATGTGTAGGTGAAATGGAAAGGATGAGAAATATTGCTGTGACTTGTGTGAACAGAACACCAGGGTCAAATGTGGAATTATTTAATAATACTTTGGAAGTAATTAACTATGATACTACCTAGAGTAAAATGTAATGGGGTGTATGTAGAAGACCTAAATGCTGCACATGAAACATTTTTAAACAGCTAATTGTTATTATATGATAAACATATAAGGAATAATGTAGAGTGGGCAGGTAACTATAGAGAAATAAACCCTCTGGGGGTGATTCAGGACTCTGACATGCAGCCTTCAAAACCATGAAAAGACAACACCCAGTCCATATCACAATATAATGATATCCAAAATCTATCATCTGTCATATCACCATAACATATAATACTGATATATTGCCAAGCTCATTTTACAACAAGGCCTCTAAAATCATGAGGGGCTTACATTTTTCAGTCCTATTCTTTTATATCAGCCTGCACCAGTGTCACATGACTGTCAAGCTTCTCTCTGTGAAAACAAACAATATGGCTGACATTCCTTTCATTCTCAGTGGAAAATGCTATAAGATAGACTGTACATTAAAATGCATTTTAATGACATTTTAGTGAGAAATGTACTGTTTATTTTGTTGATTGTTGTTCTGATAATGTATATGGTATTTTGTTCATTAGTTATTATAAAGATTCTTCCAGGTTTCACCAGGAAAGTATAGGAATGCAGTTTTAGATTACCTTTTTAACCCTTTTCCCTTATTTATTTTTTCCAGTTCTAGAAGGTTTTTAGATACCAAAATCACACCAGGTCATCCCTAGTCTTGCGATACCAGATAATCAGAGATCTCGGCCTACTGATAGTATGGGAACATCTAAATGCAAAATACCTGTTAAGCCAGTGGCAAGAACGGCCAATAATAAAGCAACATCCTTACATTTTTGAAAAGGTGATGCCTTCCTGGAAATAGTGCGCTCCCCCTTTTCTCCTCCATAAGAAAACAAACTAGAGATATAGTGAATCACTTCGTTACGTGGTGAGAGCTTTAAAAAACAGCAAAAATGGATGCCCACAGCACAGAAAAGAAGCATGAAAGAGAGAGAGAGAGAGAGAGAGAGAGAGAGAGAGAGAGAGAGAGAGAGATATGAGAGACGTGAGAAAGCCCAAAGTTTTTCCACCACATGAGCGGATTTTGTTGAGCAGGTATTAGAGACTCTTGGTCTCACATGGACATCTCCTTTTGAATCAGCAGACTGCCGTTCTGTTGTCGATTTTCAGCAGTGATGCTGTGACTCTCGGACTTAACCTGTCCCTGACCCGTCAGTACAGCGACCAGGCACTCGTGCCCACTCGCACACGCACAGCAGTGTTTATGTCCAATAAACTTAAAAAAGATTTTAAAAAATCCAGATATCAAAAACTGAATTGATAGAATGGGCATGATGCCACTGATAAGTATATCAAGGGACAGTTTACTTCTCCCCATTAAATCGCCTGCAATCGTCACTTCCGCTGGTGGAGTTTTAATGTGAAATCGAAGAGGAAGTGGTCTCTACATTCAACGAGACGGGTATGACTGGCCTGGAGTCTCTCGTCTCATGGCTCTCGTCTCATGACCTCTCGTGTCATGACATGGGCATTTACAACAACAAGTCTACAGGGTCGAAAATGCAAATTCGACTCAAACTGAGAGGAGAAGAAGAAGAACATGGCAGCAGCGTTACTGGTAAATTACTAAAGAGGCCTTTTTTTGCGGTTAAACTCTTAACTTTACAATTTTAACCATCTGGATAGTTTTTAACGTTGCATTTGAAACATACTATGATATAATGTGTCCCTTGGGTTAACACATACATCTTTATTATTATGATAAAGGCAGAAAGGCCCTGCAGATTCTGAGGGACCATTACGCTGGTAAGGGGAAGCCATGAGTGATCAGCTTATACACGGAGCTGAAGTCCCTCCAGAAAGCTGTTAATGAGAGTGTCACTGACTATGTTATCCGTGCAGAGACTGCGATCACAGCACTCAGGAATGCAGGAGAAACTTTAAGTGATGGCTTGTTAACTGCAATGGTCCTGAAGGGCCTGCCGGACTCATTTAAACCATTTTCCATCCACGTAACACAAAGTGATGAGAAATTAAGTTTCACAGAGTTTAAAACAAAGTTGAGGAGCTACGAGAGCACGAAAAATTTAATGACGAAGTCCAAAGAAGTCCAGGAAGAAGGAAAGAGCTGTCAAGTTGTGGTGCTTTTGTCGTAGACCAGAGAGCAAAGATGACATGGTGGCCTGTGACAATCAAAACTGCCCCATTGTGTGGTTTCATTTAAGCTGTGTTGGTCTACAGCATGCAACAGCTAAAGAAGACTTTTGGATCTGCTCTCGTTGTTCCTCCTAGAAACATGATTGAACATGAAAACTCTGATTTAAACATTGTTGAACAGTGTGCGGACCTATTTTTTGTACTTCTGTATCTGTTCTTCTGTCCAGCACCCAGTATTCAAAGTTTTTGGATGTGCGTGCTGTTTTTTGAATCTGCAATATTTGAATGTACAAGTATCTGTGAATTGTTGACAAATTTGCACATATTTTGCACTAATGTTTTTAGCACAATTGTTATTACACAATATATTGTTTCAGTCTTGAAATTGCCATGCAAAGATGTGCAATTCTCTCACTACAGGACTTGTCATGTGAAGTGGGACAAATTTACTTGAATTTACTTGAATACTTTATGCTACAACTGTTGTTTATATTACTTGGCATGTCCCAGATGTAGGGATGGTGCCCAGTCTGGGTCAGCCTCCATCATTTCATAAGCTTGTTGACCTGCAATCACGTTAGGTTGTATTTAGAAAGCTGGTTAACATTGGATGCTTCCATGACATTTCACAATTGAACCACTTAATCAGACATGCTACCAGTTAATCATCCCATCAGATCTCTCAGATCACAAGAGGAAATCTCATGCTTTGATAAATATTTCTGTGTTATTATGCATTTTTGCTGTTTACCTTTATCTTTAAAATCATTCACTTTGTAATGTTTTGAAATAAGATGATAAAATAAAATACATACTGATTTAACACGAACAGATTAGCCCAGACTGCCCTCCCTCTTTGCCTGTAGTTTACAAGTGATGCTAGCTAGCTAGCTAAGGTTAGCCAATGTGAAAATAGCGACTTTAGAAAGCAAAAACCAGCATATTCAGTAACATTACTTAAACAAAAAAACAACTCTCTTACTTGCCTTTATGAAAATGCTAAGAGCAAACACGCACGAAGGGAGATATGGTGTCGAAAGTGATGCCCTTCTGTCTCACCGCTGCAACCCAGGCCATCCAACGCCTCTTCATTATTTCCTCAACCTGCTGTCCATAACCTCTTTTCCAAGTGGGAAACCGAAAAAATCTCACGTTGTGGTCTACTTTTCTGCCATTTCTTTCGTGTGACTTAGTATGACAGCCTTTCACACAACACGAGTGTCCCATTTATCAAAGATAATGCCACACGCAAAGACTGTTGAGTTGTTCACAACGAGTGACCCTCCAAAATGGTGATTCAACCCACAATACACTGCGGCTGTCGCAAGCGTTACGTCACCTGACAAAGATCGATTGCAGTACAGACAAAAAACATTTTAGAGTATTCATAAGAGTAGTTCTGAAATAGCTGTGAAAATTAATCTTAGAGTCACTCTTATCATATAGACATTTCCTTAGCCATTTATAATTTGTCCTTACCTGTGAAGCCTTGGGCTGATAATTGGTGCTGCTGTCAGGTCCCTGTCCTGATACCTGCCTGGTTTCTCCCTGTCCCTCTTCTATCTGTTGCAATAATATAGATAATAAATGTGCAAAGCAAAATTTAGAAATAGAATTAAGAATAGTAGTGGTGACATAGCTGTGAAAATTAATCGCGCAGTCACTTTTGTGTTCTAGATATTTTCTCTCAGCCAGTTATAATCTCTCCTGTGAAGACTCTGCATGATCATCCTTGCTGGCCTCTGGTCCACTGTCTCCTCCCTGACCCTGCTCTTTATATTGTGGCAATAAAGATTAAAATAAAATATGTGCAAAGCAATAGTGAGCACAAGTTCTTATTAAGGAGGAGTGGGTTTATTCCTAGCATGAAACTAGCTAGCAAGTGATTTAACATAGGTAACAATAACATTAACGTTAGTGTTCTTGTTAATTAGCTTAACTTGATATATTGGCATATATTAACTAGTCATCATTTAGCTAACATTATCTACATGTAACAGCATTACTCAACTTACACGGTTTGTTTGGAAGAAACTGTGCAAGGTTTTTTTCTTCTTGCTGGCTGCTTTGCTGAACATAGGTAACACTCACCAGCACTGCCCAGCAGCACACGTCTCGTCTGTGTGGAGTGACTCTGATCACAACATGACAGCGTGTGTATGCGCCTTCTCATGGCGCGTTTAAAGACGGCTCGGAAAAACACGTTACCACATGTTAAAAACGAATTGGACGGTGGTAACGGCTGTAAAAAGTGCGTCGGACGGAGGGCACAGATACGGGAAGTGCGGTGGACATGTCCACTGCGTCCCCCCCTCAAATTACGTCCGTGCCTGCACACACAGATTCTAGATTAACAAGGGGGATGCTTTTTGGTCAATTTTCTGACAAAGGGGAATGCATCCTCCCTCATCCCCACTCAATTCGACCACTGGCCGTAAAAACAACCATAAAACAAGGACTTAGCTGTAAAGTTAACTCCAACTGTGCACTCCTGCTCTCTCCTCCAGCTCACTTATACAGACACCAGCACTTGCACTCACACATTGACCCCATCCCCGTCACACTCGCACCCCGCCCCCCCTACCTATACTCATTCAATTCCAAACATGCCATCAACTCACAAAACACTGACATTACAACAGAACATTTACTACAGGGTCGCTACAATATTTTACTGATCTCATTCATAAACACTGTGATAAGGTTTAAGTGTTTTGTTGGTGTTTGTAGCTTAGGCATGGATAGACGTGTTTATTTGTTAATAGACCTGCCGCCTACAATTGTTGCGATATCAGGTCAACTGCAGCGCTGCAGTTGCATCGCGCACAGTCACTTCAAGAAACAAAATAATCAATTAAACAACCCCCAAAATGCTTCAAACACTTTTCTAAGTAATCTTAATATTGAAAGGAAACTAAATATACCCACTTATGCCATTAAAAGTGCTTAGATAAGGTCAGAGGTCTATAACTGCACATATACTGTATGGGCTGAAAAGCTCAAATGTCACTGTGACCGCAGTCTCAATCATGTGTGCAGATTCTGGCGTCCGTGCATTCTTCAGAAGGGTCAGGGTCAGCCCAGAGAAACCCTTACAGCAGAACATGGGAAACTAAATATTAATATTTCTACATGCTTTTCAGATATGTTGCTCATCTCTAAGAGCTCTACAAGAATATCTTTGCCCCATCTCGATTGAACTTCTTGGAAGCTACTTGGCTTTCCCATTGGCCCACTAAATTGATACTTGGGATTCACGATCAGGGCCCAAAGATAGGCCCAGACACCAATTTTCATGTAATTTATACAATTTTTGTGGCCGTGGCGAGCCTTAATTGGTTCAAAAATGCTAACCTTTCAAGGCCCACCCCTCGGATCTACCAGGCCGATCAGAACCTAACTGATGTCTACCGGCTCGTCTCGGGCCCCCGAACAACATGTAAAGAAATCAGACTCCTGTGACTTTTAGAAAAACATTTCCTCCAAAACCTCCTCTCTGGTCAAAGGGTGTAAGAGGGCATAAGTCTGACAGCTCCTGATTTTGAGTTTCTGAAACAGGCAAAAAAAAAATCTACAGGACTTTGGGGTTTTTTGTTCCGGATTATTGTTTAGTAGCTCCAGGGGATCATCTGTTCCGCATCTGGGGCCCCTGGGGTCAAAGGTCGCTGCGCAGTGGCCAAAGAGACACGTTTTTTTTTAAAAATCACTGTCTTGAGATGGTGACATCTTATAAGAACCTGGGTGTTCATCTTAACTATAAAGTGGACTGGACTGATCACATAACAGCACTATACAGGAAAGGCCAAAGCAGACTCTAACCCTAATCCTAACCCTGCCGAGTTGGCTCAGGTCTTTTGGAGTGCAGGGGGTGCTCCTGAAGACCTTCTTTGACACTGTGGTGGCATCAGCCATCTTTTACGGAGTGGTCTGCTGGGGCAGCAGTGTCTCGGCTGCAGATAGGAAGAGACTGGACAAGCTGATCAAGAAGGCCAGCTCTGTCCTGGGATGCTCTCTGGACTCTGTGCAGGTGATGGGAGAAAGGAGGATGACGGTCTAGCTGTCATCTCTGAGGACTAATGACTCCCATCGTCTGCAGGAGGAGATAAAAGCTCTGGAGAGCTCCTTCAGCGATAGACTGATTCACCCAAAGTGTGTGAAGGAACGCTATCGCAGGTCCTTCCTACCTGCTAATGTCAGGCTACATAACCAACACTGCTCACAGTAAACTGAACCATGGACACTTTATTGACACTATGGACACTTTATGGACACCACAGCAGTCTGTTGTTTTTGCACATACAATCACTTGCAACTTATCCACTGGCCATTTTTATTCACTGCTGCTCCTTATTATCCATTTCCCGTTATTATTTTTATTATTATTGTTATCATTATTTATCGACGTCTTTTGTATTTTTTGTACTTATTTGCATGCCTAGTTATTTAAGTTTTTAAGTTTAAATTTGAAATCTTTAATCTGACTCTTTGACTTAATCTGACTGCTGTAACACTGGAATTTCTCAATTATGGGATCAGTAAAGGTGTATCTTATCTTATCTTATCTTATCTTTTCCTTAATGATTCATCAACGCTTTGAGGTAGGGGGCTGACATTAGAGTATGTGTATCAGGAGGTCAGGGGCATCGACTGTGCCAAGTTTCAGACCAATGCAACCTTCAGAAGTGTCAAAGGTCACCATTCGGGGTGTGATCTGGCCCGTGAGGCCTGCATTTTTTAAATAATTCACAAATGCTTTTTGATGCCAAAATAACTATTGAATATTGTCCAACAGCAGACATGGTGGTAGATATTTTAACTAAATCTGTAACTAAAACCATGCTTGATATATTTGCCTGTTTCATTTTTGGTGAAAAGCGTTAAACATGAAATGAAAATGAATTGTGTAAATGTATGTGACACTGTATCTTGTTATTCAGTGTAAGAGCAAGTGGGGGTGTTGAATATTGTTTTTGTGCTCCTACACTGACTAGGTTGTCTGGAGAGGGGGCGTGGTGATTAGGTAGCAGGTGTCACAAATCAATAAATTGCCGCTTGGCCCTGGTCCAGGTGTGTGCATACCTGTCAAACAGAACCGATGGCTGTGTATGTTTGTTCCTCTGTTAATTTAACATATAACTCGGTGTTCCAGCCCTTTTTATGATGGCAGCTTCTGCTCCAACACAAAATGAAACTCAAAGTGCTTTACATAAAAAATAAAATGATTATTAGAAAGGACAACATGTAAAAGTAACACAAAGCAACAGTACATGGAGGAGGATTTAATACTATGTATCAAACAACTTTTCAACTAGGATTCCTAAAATACAATAGATGTGTCATGAGACAAGAGGTTCCAGGCTGCAGTCATATGTTAAAAAAAACCTTTTCTACCAGGATTCCTAAAATACATTACAAAATACAATATTATGTTTAAAACCACTAGTTATAGTGTCACGCGCGAGCTTCCTAAAATACCTTACAAAATACAATATTATGTGTAAAACCACTGTAGTGTCAGGCGCGAGCTTTTGTTCTGAAATGTAGAAAGTCGGGGGGCGTGGCTTCTGTGTCACCGGACGAGAGGTCATGTCAGGAGAGCCGTGAGACGGGAGACTCCAGGCCGCACCCATACAATCTTGCATCCAACCTGCATCTGATGAGGCATTGAGTGTGGCCAGCGGCGTTTTTCGGTATGTATTAATCATTTTACTGAAATATAGCGGTTTATATTTTATTTATTTATTCAAACTGTCGTTTGTTTGTTGTTTGAAGGCTATTAACGATAACGTTAGCCAAGTAACGTTAACTAGCATTAATGAGCAACCTGGCTCAAGTCAGTTAGCAGTTGTCGAAGTTTTCGGGAACCAGGGTGGATTTATTCAGTCAATACACATGTAGAAAGGTAAACGTATAATGTTAGAAGCTATAAGAGAGTGTGAAGTTGACGTTACACCGTGTCAAATGCTCTGTTTAGTCAACATCTAGCATGTAACATATGTTAGTTAACGAGAGAAAATGTCCTAGCTGTGATGCTAACGTGGGGTTCACATGTTAACGTTACATCTGAAGCATGTCTGCCTCGCTAAACTGCTGCAGTTAGCAGACCCTCTGTGTCCACACAGACAACAGTTAATATTATGTGAGGTGATGTTGCAATGTTAACAATAACAACGTGCTGTGACTTGCTGCTTGATGCTTTTGGGGGCTACAATAATCTTCTGAGACCAGCTGCAGTTTTTAGAGTCAGTTTCTCCGTAGACTGTAGGCTTCTTCAAGTTGAAGTGCGCCTTGGCTGGTGAGCGGCAGAGCGCAATATTGATTTATTAAAATGGCTATTTTTTTCACTGTGTTCTATTATTAATCTGCACAAGTAATCAGTCTGTTAATTTCTGTCAAATGATCAACTGTCATTGTGCATACATTTTCATGTAAATCAACTTAATATCAAATAACAGAATAGCCTAAGCCTTCAAAATCAGGAGAAGAATCTAGCAGAAGTAAAGTTTCTAAAAAAACCCAAAATAATTTATTCTCTTAATGATTAGTTAATTTGTCTGATTTTAAAGTGGACATGTAACTAGATAATGCCAGTGGAAATGAGATCCTGAATGTTTTTGTGTGAGAATATATCAAGAAAAAATGTAAGAAATGTTAAGTGAAGGGAACAGTGCTTGAGAAGGCTGCAGTTAGGTTCCTCATATTTAAAGTGCACAGAGTTAATTGATTATTTCTTAATGTTTGTCTTAATTTATTTCACAAATTAACAAAACTTAACATTTCATATGTTCAATTTAGACTGGACTTAACCGAAATTGAGTTGGAATAGCACAGTTTAAAATACAGTTAACACATAACTGTCCCTTTTTATTCATTTCTCTTCAGTTTGAAATGCCGCCCAGGCTCAGTCCTTTTAAAGATGCCTGTCACCATGTTGGTTTAAAGACCGACAAAACATGGAAACTGGAGGTGAAATTCATCAATACAGTGAAAGGTAAGATGATTTCTTATGTCTAGATATTAATAATACTAATTATAATAACTGGAATTTTTACAGCACCTTTCAAGAAACCCAAAGATGCTTTACACAGATATGAACAGACACAGTAGAGATGTAACAATATGAAATTTCATTTATGCCTTTAGATTATGTTATTTTGAGTGTGGATGAAGCAGCTAAAATGATAGCCCTGATCGATCTGAGCTCCATTCAGAAAACAAGCATTTTAAAAATTTTTTGCTTTTCGTCATGCTGACAGGACTGACAAAACATTAATTCAGAGTTTTAACAAAGCGGCATCATGATGTAGTTATTTCAGCATCCATTTGATCAGTTTATTGTAATTAAATCACTGTAAAATCTAAGTTTAATTTGGGTTTATTCCGTTTTAAGGTCTATAATTGTCATCTGGGAAGTGCATAAATCAACAGGTTTTGGGGGGTCACAATAGCAGGCAGGCTGAGCTTCAGTAACGTCACCATTTTGGCTCCCATTGTCCACGTCAGAACTGGTTGGTGCTACTCATGTTATTCATTGCTGTAAAAACAAATAATCACGCGGTCAAACTTGGGCAAGTAAAGCAAAGCAAAAATTCACCTCCTAAACACTGTCTGTGTGGGTGCTCATGCAGGGCTCAACAATAAGGATTGCCCGATTGCCCGGGGCAAGTAAAACTCAAGGTTGGGCGTGTAAACTAACAACTCACTTGCCCGATTGGGCAAGTTGCTAAAAATAGTGAAAGTTAATAACTAATTGATAAAATAAATGTATTTTAAAACGTGCTCTGATGCAGCGGTCTCTCTGCCTGAAGTCACAGCCACATGCTGTGTAATAATGTCCTGCCCACAGCCCTCATTGATATTATTTTGCGTGACGGACGCTTCATATAGGCTAATAACATAACAATATACTTTTTATGGTGTTATGCCATCGTGTCATTTCTGTCTCTACATGGTCACGCGTTAACAATTCTCCTCTGCTCTCTGTATCGCGCGTGGCGGAGTTCCTCCACACACATAGGTGAGCACGCTAGAGTGTGGCTCGGGCTGCATTTTCCTGACCAAACCTGACCCTGAGCCCAGTGCAGTTTGTCAGCTGACAAAGTTATTGTTATGGACAGTGTGTAGCCTAAATAACCATCGACAGACACTTAAATAGGTCATAGCACAAAACTGCAGCATTTCAAGTGACTTTTATTATGTTCAATAAAATTGTATGTTCCTAAATCTTGAGACACCTCATATGTAAGCTAGACAGACATTTCACCTGCTCATTACTGTGCACACATGTACTGTATGTACTTAGTCCTAAAGAGCCCTTCTGGTGCCAGTAGATACATAGAAACATCCCAGCAGGCTGTGCTTTGCAAGCATACAAAAAAGTTTCACGCATGTGAAAATTATTTTTCATGCATGTGCTTCACCTGTTAATACAGCAGAACTGGAGAGAGGGATGAAAAATAAATAGAGGTGGGCAAACAAGTCCAAATGTGGTCCGAACAACTCTAACTCATCATGTCATATTAGCCTGTGTCTGTATTAACATAGCTGGAAGCTCAACATGTGCAGAGACATACTCAAGCTGTTAGTAGTGTTAACTGCAGCTCTAGTCTTGTAGCAGCTCGCCCCCACTAATCAATTACAGCGGCTCTACCGGCAACGGGAGCGGCGCGACAACCACCGTGTTGCATGGCAACTTTCTATTTTACGCAGCTCTTCTATTTTTGTCGCGCTATGCTCCCCTACGCGACCCTCCGGCAGATAAAAACAACATGAAATGGTGTGCTAAACGAGCACAATGTGTTTTTAAATGAATAAACCATTATCAGAAGTAATATGTGATGATTTTTTTCATGCATTTACCCATGTTTATCAGTGACATTGTGTAAATGTCCGTGGCGGACATTTGAAAGCGAGTAGATGACAAACAGTACAGTAAACTTGTAGACATCTCAAATATATGTAATAACTTAGGTGGGAAATGCTTTAACATTTCATGCAGCCTCTTGGCTTGGCAAACGGTAAACAACCCCGGTGGCTTCTCTACGTGTTGCTTCCGTACGCAGTCAGTGCAGCCCAAATGAATACGGCGCTATGCTGATGTGACGCTTATGTTTGCAGCAGGTGGAGCCTGGCCGTAACCCCAAATAGATTCCTGTCCTGTGGGTAACATTGAATACACATCAAAAAGTTAACCCAAAATACAAATTATAATTTTACATGGATTATAACGCCTCATTTAAATTCTACCTCAGCACACTGCACTTTATATTATCCTGAAATACATCCTACTAGGGTTGTGCCAATGGGTGATCCAATCGCCCATCTGCGATGGAAGGTTTGTTTCACGATGCAATTGCGAGTTGTGGGGGGGGGACAGCGCATGTGTGGAGCATGCTGATGAGATCGAGGCTGATTTTTCGCTTAGGCGAGTCGCAAAAATGCTTAGGTTCTGTGCCTAAGCTGTATAATGGCAGGGAAAACCCTGGAGAGGAAGTCCAATGTCTCTTAATTCTTATTTCCTCGTATCCTCTCTCCTTGCATGATTTCCTCACGTTTCTCCTCGTTGAGAGGGACTAAGACGCAAGGAGAGGAGAGTAGGAAGGGAAACAATCCTGAAATTAGGGACTTTCGATGCACCCATAGACAGAGCAGAAGTTAGAGGCCATTTTTTTACTTTAAATGCATCATTGTGTTTCTCGAAATTTCAGAATAAAGTAAATTACTTGAATTAAATCACTATACCACTAGTTGGCATCTCAACTTAGTCATGCTGCCATTGAATAAAAAAAAAGGTTTTTGTCACTCTTAAGCTGCAATGTGTGTGTTTAAATACATGTTGCCACAGAAGAAATATCCATTGTAGTATATGATTTGCTTTCTTGTTTTGATCAAAATTTGCTTTTATTTTTTCTTACAGGACGTGGTTTGTTCGCACTAGGTTCATTCTGCAAAGGAGATTTTGTCGTTGAATACAGGGGTGATTTGATAGATGATGCTGAAGCCGAGAGGAGGAGAAAGGTTTACCACCCCTCATGTGCTGCATTTTTCTTTCTCTTCAAGTGGAGAGAGAAAACATGGTGGTAAGATTTAAAATTGCATCTTTATCTCTGGTACATTCCTTTATATACATTCTATAAATTGTTGAATTTGATATAAGACTGCACAATCAATGTCTGCCATTTAATAATGTGACACTGCAAGGTAAAGGAAATACATTGAATGTTGAGTTTTGGATAGGACCTGGGGAGACATTATTTTCAACTAAAATTGTTTTTATTTTCCTCTTTCTCATCTTTTTGTCCATTCGAAGTATTGATGCCTCCAGAGAAGACAATTCATTTGGCCGCCTAGTGAATGATGAACACAGACATCCAAATTGCAGGATGAAACAAATTGAGGTGGAGGGAAGCCCACACTTATGCCTTTTTGCTCTAAAAGACATAAAGGAAGGTGAAGAAATAACTTACAACTACGGAGGCGATGACTGCCCATGGCGAATGCAAGTATGTCTCATGACTGCACAGTATTTAAATGTGTAGGCTTTAAGAATGTCTCAGAATAACATTGTGTGTGAAGGTATCTTCTTTAGAAACTACTGAAATTAAATGATCCTGTATTTTTTATTAATTAGTGTTTTTACATATTTTAGAAATTTGGGACAGATCTTTAACTGTCTGGACATTTTCCTTGCCCGAATTATCACTGTAATCACAACCCCGACCCCAGAGTTAATAACTGGAGGTTATGGTGTTTCACTCTCTTCTCTCTATGACACTTGTATCTTGACCAGTAGCCTACTTTTGTTGCGTTTGATGATCCTCTACGGTACACAAATACAGTATAGCCTAGTATAATCACATATCGGAACGTCTGACTGATGGGATGTCGGACAAATGACATGGACCCGTGAAAGCAAACAGAGGTTGACTCATTATTGTGAAATATTACAGTACAGTTTGGTGTTTTCTTTTCTTTTGTAGTCTGGTGTTTTGGCATGTACTGAAGTTTACAGATCCTTAAGAACATGTATTTATCTACTTGAGTTTTACATGGTGTTTACATTAAATTGACCTAAAGGTCCTCATATTTTCATTGTTTTCCTTCTAAATCATTGCAGATGACATTGTGTGCCATGGATATTCATCCTGCAAAGAGCTCCCATCCTGCTGCCGTGTCTGAGAAACGGATGGAAGAAGCTGTGTGTCTGCAGGACACTACTCAAGAGGTACATTCACCTTCATCACTTGATGTTTACTTCAACAGCCTCTGTACGTTTGGTTTAAGCAACTAAACAAAGCAAATGAGGTCATTGTGAGGGTAATTTCTTGCCAATCAGGTCTACTAACAGTTAAATCTAATACCTCAATGAGGCAAAAGTTAAAGGGACTTTCGAGATGGATCTGAACCTGTCTGGATATTTTCCTTTGGCCTAATTATCACCTTGATCTGGCACATTTACGATGTCCCCACAGTGCACTTCTTATGATACCATTAGTGTTAAATAAAACCCAGAGATGCTTTGTCCCCGTAAAGGATGATAACATGGTGTGTAAAAATGTCCCCACTAAGCTTGTTGTACTGAAGATGTGTGAAAGCAAACAGAGGTTGACTCATTATTGTGAAATATTACAGTACAGTTTGGTGTTTTCTTTTCTTTTGTAGTCTGGTGTTTTGGCATGTACTGAAGTTTACAGATCCTTAAGAACATGTATTTATCTACTTGAGTTTTACATGGTGTTTACATTAAATTGACCTAAAGGTCCTCATATTTTTATTGTTTTCCCTCTAAATCATTCAGATGACATTGTCTGCCATGTATATTCATCCTGCAAAGAGCTCCCATCCTGCTGCCGTGTCTGAGAAACGGATGGAAGAAGCTGTGTGTCTGCAGGACAAAACTCAAGAGGTACATTCACCTTCATCACTTGATGTTTACTTCAACAGCCTCTGTACGTTTGGTTTAAGCAACTAAACAAAGCAAATGAGGTCATTGTGAGGGTAATTTCTTGTCAATCAGGTCTACTAACAGTTAAATCTAATACCTCAATGAGGCAAAAGTTAAAGGGACTTTCGAGATTGATCTGAACCTGTCTGGATATTTTCCTTTGGCCTAATTATCACCTTGATCTGGCACATTTACGATGTCCCCACAGTGCACTTCTTATGATACCATTAGTGTTAAATAAAACCCAGAGATGCTTTGTCCCCGTAAAGGATGATAACATGGTGTGTAAAATTGTCCCCACTAAGCTTGTTGTACTGAAGATGTGTGAAAGCAAACAGAGGTTGACTCATTATTGTGAAATATTACAGTACAGTTTGGTGTTTTCTTTTCTTTTGTAGTCTGGTGTTTTGGCATGTACTGAAGTTTACAGATCCTTAAGAACATGTATTTATCTACTTGAGTTTTACATGGTGTTTACATTAAATTGACCTAAAGGTCCTCATATTTTCATTGTTTTCCCTCTAAATCATTCAGATGACATTGTGTGCCATGGATATTCATCCTGCAAAGAGCTCCCATCCTGCTGCCGTGTCTGAGAAACGGATGGAAGAAGCTGTGTGTCTGCAGGACACTACTCAAGAGGTACATTCACCTTCATCACTTGATGTTTACTTCAACAGCCTCTATATGTTTGGTTTAAGCAACTAAACAAAGCAAATGAGGTCATTGTGAGGGTAATTTCTTGCCAATCAGGTCTACTAACAGTTAAATCTAATACCTCAATGAGGCAAAAGTTAAAGGGACTTTCGAGATGGATCTGAACCTGTCTGGATATTTTCCTTTGGCCTAATTATCACCTTGATCTGGCACATTTACGATGTCCCCACAGTGCATTTCCTATGATACCATTAGTGTTAAATAAAACCCAGAGATGCTTTGTCCCCGTAAAGGATGATAACATGGTGTGTAAAAATGTCCCCACTAAGCTTGTTGTACTGAAGATGTGTGAAAGCAAACAGAGGTTGACTCATTATTGTGAAATATTACAGTACAGTTTGGTGTTTTCTTTTCTTTTGTAGTCTGGTGTTTTGGCATGTACTGAAGTTTACAGATCCTTAAGAACATGTATTTATCTACTTGAGTTTTACATGGTGTTTACATTAAATTGACCTAAAGGTCCTCATATTTTCATTGTTTTCCCTCTAAATCATTGTAGATGGCATTGTCTGCCATGGATATTCATCCTGCAAAGAGCTCCCATCCTGCTGCCGTGTCTGAGAAACGGATGGAAGAAGCTGTGTGTCTGCAGGACACTACTCAAGAGGTACATTCACCTTCATCACTTGATATTTACTTCAACAGCCTCTGTACGTTTGGTTTAAGCAACTAAACAAAGCAAATGAGGTCATTGTGAGGGTAATTTCTTGCCAATCAGGTCTACTAACAGTTAAATCTAATACCTCAATGAGGCAAAAGTTAAAGGGACTTTCGAGATGGATCTGAACCTGTCTGGATATTTTCCTTTGGCCTAATTATCACCTTGATCTGGCACATTTACGATGTCCCCACAGTGCACTTCTTATGATACCATTAGTGTTAAATAAAACCCAGAGATGCTTTGTCCCCGTAAAGGATGATAACATGGTGTGTAAAAATGTCCCCACTAAGCTTGTTGTACTGAAGATGTGTGAAAGCAAACAGAGGTTGACTCATTATTGTGAAATATTACAGTACAGTTTGGTGTTTTCTTTTCTTATGAAGTCTGGTGTTTTGGCATGTACTGAAGTTTACAGATCCTTAAGAACATGCATTTATCTACTTGAGTTTTACATGGTGTTTACATTAAATTGACCTAAAGGTCCTCATATTTTCATTGTTTTCCTTCTAAATCATTGCAGATGACATTGTGTGCCATGGATATTCATCCTGCAAAGAGCTCCCATCCTGCTGCCGTGTCTGAGAAACGGATGGAAGAAGCTGTGTGTCTGCAGGACACTACTCAAGAGGTACATTCACCTTCATCACTTGATGTTTACTTCAACAGCCTCTATATGTTTGGTTTAAGCAACTAAACAAAGCAAATGAGGTCATTGTGAGGGTAATTTCTTGCCAATCAGGTCTACTAACAGTTAAATCTAATACCTCAATGAGGCAAAAGTTAAAGGGACTTTCGAGATGGATCTGAACCTGTCTGGATATTTTCCTTTGGCCTAATTATCACCTTGATCTGGCACATTTACGATGTCCCCACAGTGCACTTCTTATGATACCATTAGTGTTAAATAAAACCCAGAGATGCTTTGTCCCCGTAAAGGATGATAACATGGTGTGTAAAAATGTCCCCACTGAGCTTGTTGTACTGAAGATGTGTGAAAGCAAACAGAGGTTGACTCATTATTGTGAAATATTACAGTACAGTTTGGTGTTTTCTTTTCTTTTGTAGTCTGGTGTTTTGGCATGTACTGAAGTTTACAGATCCTTAAGAACATGTATTTATCTACTTGAGTTTTACATGGTGTTTACATTAAATTGACCTAAAGGTCCTCATATTTTCATTGTTTTCCCTCTAAATCATTCAGATGACATTGTCTGCCATGGATATTCATCCTGCAAAGAGCTCCCATCCTGCTGCCGTGTCTGAGAAACGGATGGAAGAAGCTGTGTGTCTGCAGGACAAAACTCAAGAGGTACATTCACCTTCATCACTTGATGTTTACTTCAACAGCCTCTGTACGTTTGGTTTAAGCAACTAAACAAAGCAAATGAGGTCATTGTGAGGGTAATTTCTTGTCAATCAGGTCTACTAACAGTTAAATCTAATACCTCAATGAGGCAAAAGTTAAAGGGACTTTCGAGATTGATCTGAACCTGTCTGGATATTTTCCTTTGGCCTAATTATCACCTTGATCTGGCACATTTACGATGTCCCCACAGTGCACTTCTTATGATACCATTAGTGTTAAATAAAACCCAGAGATGCTTTGTCCCCGTAAAGGATGATAACATGGTGTGTAAAATTGTCCCCACTAAGCTTGTTGTACTGAAGATGTGTGAAAGCAAACAGAGGTTGACTCATTATTGTGAAATATTACAGTACAGTTTGGTGTTTTCTTTTCTTTTGTAGTCTGGTGTTTTGGCATGTACTGAAGTTTACAGATCCTTAAGAACATGTATTTATCTACTTGAGTTTTACATGGTGTTTACATTAAATTGACCTAAAGGTCCTCATATTTTCATTGTTTTCCTTCTAAATCATTGCAGATGACATTGTGTGCCATGGATATTCATCCTGCAAAGAGCTCCCATCCTGCTGCCGTGTCTGAGAAACGGATGGAAGAAGCTGTGTGTCTGCAGGACACTACTCAAGAGGTACATTCACCTTCATCACTTGATGTTTACTTCAACAGCCTCTATATGTTTGGTTTAAGCAACTAAACAAAGCAAATGAGGTCATTGTGAGGGTAATTTCTTGCCAATCAGGTCTACTAACAGTTAAATCTAATACCACAATGAGGCAAAAGTTAAAGGGACTTTCGAGATGGATCTGAACCTGTCTGGATATTTTCCTTTGGCCTAATTATCACCTTGATCTGGCACATTTACGATGTCCCCACAGTGCACTTCTTATGATACCATTAGTGTTAAATAAAACCCAGAGATGCTTTGTCCCCGTAAAGGATGATAACATGGTGTGTAAAAATGTCCCCACTAAGCTTGTTGTACTGAAGATGTGTGAAAGCAAACAGAGGTTGACTCATTATTGTGAAATATTACAGTACAGTTTGGTGTTTTCTTTTCTTATGAAGTCTGGTGTTTTGGCATGTACTGAAGTTTACAGATCCTTAAGAACATGCATTTATCTACTTGAGTTTTACATGGTGTTTACATTAAATTGACCTAAAGGTCCTCGTATTTTCATTGTTTTCCTTCTACATCATTGTAGATGACATTGTGTGCCATGGATATTCATCCTGCAAAGAGCTCCCATCCTGCTGCCATGTCTGAGAAACGGATGGAAGAAGCTGTGTGTCTGCAGGACACTACTCAAGAGGTACATTCACCTTCATCACTTGATGTTTACTTCAACAGCCTCTGTGTGTTTGGTTTAAGCAACTAAACAATGCAAATGAGGTCATTGTGAGGATAATTTCTTGCCAATCAGGTCTACTAACAGTTAAATCTAATACCTCAATGAGGCAAAAGTTAAAGGGACTTTCGAGATGGATCTGAACCTGTCTGGATATTTTCCTTTGGCCTAATTATCACCTTGATCTGGCACATTTACGATGTCCCCACAGTGCACTTCTTATGATACCATTAGTGTTAAATAAAACCCAGAGATGCTTTGTCCCCGTAAAGGATGATAACATGGTGTGTAAAAATGTCCCCACTAAGCTTGTTGTACTGAAGATGTGTGAAAGCAAACAGAGGTTGACTCATTATTGTGAAATATTACAGTACAGTTTGGTGTCTTCTTTTCTTTTCTTTTGTAGTCTGGTGTTTTGGCATGTACTGAAGTTTACAGATCCTTAAGAACATGTATTTATCTACTTGAGTTTTACATGGTGTTTACATTAAATTGACCTAAAGGTCCTCATATTTTCATTGTTTTCCCTCTAAATCATTCAGATGACATTGTGTGCCATGGATATTCATCCTGCAAAGAGCTCCCATCCTGCTGCCGTGTCTGAGAAACGGATGGAAGAAGCTGTGTGTCTGCAGGACACTACTCAAGAGGTACATTCACCTTCATCACTTGATGTTTACTTCAACAGCCTCTGTGTGTTTGGTTTAAGCAACTAAACAATGCAAGTGAGGTCATTGTGAGGGTAATTTCTTGTCAATCAGTTCTACTAACAGTTAAATCTAATACCTCAATGAGGCAAAAGTTAAAGGGACTTTCGAGATGGATCTGAACCTGTCTGGATATTTTCCTTTGGCCTAATTATCACCTTGATCTGGCACATTTACGATGTCCCCACAGTGCACTTCTTATGATACCATTAGTGTTAAGTAAAACCCAGAGATGCTTTGTCCCCGTAAAGGATGATAACATGGTGTGTAAAAATGTCCCCACTAAGCTTGTTGTACTGAAGATGTGTGAAAGCAAACAGAGGTTGACTCATTATTGTGAAATATTACAGTACAGTTTGGTGTTTTCTTTTCTTTTGTAGTCTGGTGTTTTGGCATGTACTGAAGTTTACAGATCCTTAAGAACATGTATTTATCTACTTGAGTTTTACATGGTGTTTACATTAAATTGACCTAAAGGTCCTCATATTTTCATTGTTTTCCCTCTAAATCATTCAGATGACATTGTCTGCCATGGATATTCATCCTGCAAAGAGCTCCCATCCTGCTGCCGTGTCTGAGAAACGGATGGAAGAAGCTGTGTGTCTGCAGGACACTACTCAAGAGGTACATTCACCTTCATCACTTGATGTTTACTTCAACAGCCTCTGTGTGTTTGGTTTAAGCAACTAAACAAAGCAAATTAGGTCATTGTGAGGGTAATTTCTTGCCAATCAGGTCTACTAACAGTTAAATCTAATACCTCAATGAGGCAAAAGTTAAAGGGACTTTCGAGATGGATCTGAACCTGTCTGGATATTTTCCTTTGGCCTAATTATCACCTTGATCTGGCACATTTACGATGTCCCCACAGTGCACTTCTTATGATACCATTAGTGTTAAGTAAAACCCAGAGATGCTTTGTCCCCGTAAAGGATGATAACATGGTGTGTAAAAATGTCCCCACTAAGCTTGTTGTACTGAAGATGTGTGAAAGCAAACAGAGGTTGACTCATTATTGTGAAATATTACAGTACAGTTTGGTGTTTTCTTTTCTTTTGTAGTCTGGTGTTTTGGCATGTACTGAAGTTTACGGATCCTTAAGAACATGTATTTATCTACTTGAGTTTTACATGGTGTTTACATTAAATTGACCTAAAGGTCCTCATATTTTCATTGTTTTCCCTCTAAATCATTCAGATGACATTGTCTGCCATGGATATTCATCCTGCAAAGAGCTCCCATCCTGCTGCCATGTCTGAGAAATGGATGGAAGAAGCTGTGTGTCTGCAGGACACTACTCAAGAGGTACATTCACCTTCATCACTTGATGTTTACTTCAACAGCCTCTGTATGTTTGGTTTAAGCAACTAAACAAAGCAAATGAGGTCATTGTGAGGGTAATTTCTTGTCAATCAGGTCTACTAACAGTTAAATCTAATACCTCAATGAGGCAAAAGTTAAAGGGACTTTCGAGATGGATCTGAACCTGTCTGGATATTTTCCTTTGGCCTAATTATCACCTTGATCTGGCACATTTACGATGTCCCCACAGTGCACTTCCTATGATACCATTAGTGTTAAATAAAACCCAGAGATGCTTTGTCCCCGTAAAGGATGATAACATGGTGTGTAAAAATGTCCCCACTAAGCTTGTTGTACTGAAGATGTGTGACAGCAAACAGAGGTTGACTCATTATTGTGAAATATTACAGTACAGTTTGGTGTTTTCTTTTCTTTTGAAGTCTGGTGTTTTGGCATGTACTGAAGTTTACAGATCCTAAAGAACATGTATTTATCTACTTGAGTTTTACATGGTGTTTACATTAAATTGACCTAAAGGTCATGTCATTATTGTGAAATATTACAGTACAGTTTGGTGTTTTCTTTTCTTTTGTAGTCTGGTGTTTTGGCATGTACTGAAGTTTACAGATCCTTAAGAACATGTATTTATCTACTTGAGTTTTACATGGTGTTTACATTAAATTGACCTAAAGGTCCTCATATTTTCATTGTTTCCCTCTAAATCATTCAGATGACATTGTGTGCCATGGATATTCATCCTGCAAAGAGCTCCCATCCTGCTGCCATGTCTGAGAAACGGATTGAAGAAGCTGTGTGTCTGCAGGACACTACTCAAGAGGTACATTCACCTTCATCACTTGATGTTTACTTCAACAGCCTCTGTGTGTTTGGTTTAAGCAACTAAACAAAGCAAATGAGGTCATTGTGAGGGTAATTTCTTGTCAATCAGGTCTACTAACAGTTAAATCTAATACCTCAATGAGGCAAAAGTTAAAGGGACTTTCGAGATGGATCTGAACCTGTCTGGATATTTTCCTTTGGCCTAATTATCACCTTGATCTGGCACATTTACGATGTCCCCACAGTGCACTTCCTATGATACCATTAGTGTTAAATAAAACCCAGAGATGCTTTGTCCCCGTAAAGGATGATAACATGGTGTGTAAAAATGTCCCCACTAAGCTTGTTGTACTGAAGATGTGTGAAAGCAAACAGAGGTTGACTCATTATTGTGAAATATTACAGTACAGTTTGGTGTTTTCTTTTCTTTTGTAGTCTGGTGTTTTGGCATGTACTGAAGTTTACAGATCCTTAAGAACATGTATTTATCTACTTGAGTTTTACATGGTGTTTACATTAAATTGACCTAAAGGTCCTCATATTTTCATTGTTTTCCCTCTAAATCATTCAGATGACATTGTCTGCCATGGATATTCATCCTGCAAAGAGCTCCCATCCTGCTGCCATGTCTGAGAAACGGATGGAAGAAGCTGTGTGTCTGCAGGACACTACTCAAGAGGTACATTCACCTTCATCACTTGATGTTTACTTCAACAGCCTCTGTATGTTTGGTTTAAGCAACTAAACAAAGCAAATGAGGTCATTGTGAGGGTAATTTCTTGTCAATCAGGTCTACTAACAGTTAAATCTAATACCTCAATGAGGCAAAAGTTAAAGGGACTTTCGAGATGGATCTGAACCTGTCTGGATATTTTCCTTTGGCCTAATTATCACCTTGATCTGGCACATTTACGATGTCCCCACAGTGCACTTCTTATGATACCATTAGTGTTAAGTAAAACCCAGAGATGCTTTGTCCCCGTAAAGGATGATAACATGGTGTGTAAAAATGTCCCCACTAAGCTTGTTGTACTGAAGATGTGTGAAAGCAAACAGAGGTTGACTCATTATTGTGAAATATTACAGTACAGTTTGGTGTTTTCTTTTCTTTTGTAGTCTGGTGTTTTGGCATGTACTGAAGTTTACAGATCCTTAAGAACATGTATTTATCTACTTGAGTTTTACATGGTGTTTACATTAAATTGACCTAAAGGTCCTCATATTTTCATTGTTTTCCCTCTAAATCATTCAGATGACATTGTCTGCCATGGATATTCATCCTGCAAAGAGCTCCCATCCTGCTGCCATGTCTGAGAAATGGATGGAAGAAGCTGTGTGTCTGCAGGACACTACTCAAGAGGTACATTCACCTTCATCACTTGATGTTTACTTCAACAGCCTCTGTACGTTTGGTTTAAGCAACTAAACAAAGCAAATGAGGTCATTGTGAGGGTAATTTCCTGTCAATCAGGTCTACTAACAGTTAAATCTAATACCTCAATGAGGCAAAAGTTAAAGGGACTTTCGAGATGGATCTGAACCTGTCTGGATATTTTCCTTTGGCCTAATTATCACCTTGATCTGGCACATTTACGATGTCCCCACAGTGCACTTCCTATGATACCATTAGTGTTAAATAAAACCCAGAGATGCTTTGTCCCCGTAAAGGATGATAACATGGTGTGTAAAAATGTCCCCACTAAGCTTGTTGTACTGAAGATGTGTGACAGCAAACAGAGGTTGACTCATTATTGTGAAATATTACAGTACAGTTTGGTGTTTTCTTTTCTTTTGAAGTCTGGTGTTTTGGCATGTACTGAAGTTTACAGATCCTAAAGAACATGTATTTATCTACTTGAGTTTTACATGGTGTTTACATTAAATTGACCTAAAGGTCCTCATATTTTCATTGTTTTCCCTCTAAATCATTCAGATGACATTGTGTGCCATGGATATTCATCCTGCAAAGAGCTCCCATCCTGCTGCCATGTCTGAGAAACGGATGGAAGAAGCTGTGTGTCTGCAGGACACTACTCAAGAGGTACATTCACCTTCATCACTTGATGTTTACTTCAACAGCCTCTGTACGTTTGGTTTAAGCAACTAAACAAAGCAAATGAGGTCATTGTGAGGGTAATTTCTTGTCAATCAGGTCTACTAACAGTTAAATCTAATACCTCAATGAGGCAAAAGTTAAAGGGACTTTCGAGATGGATCTGAACCTGTCTGGATATTTTCCTTTGGCCTAATTATCACCTTGATCTGGCACATTTACGATGTCCCCACAGTGCACTTCTTATGATACCATTAGTGTTAAGTAAAACCCAGAGATGCTTTGTCCCCGTAAAGGATGATAACATGGTGTGTAAAAATGTCCCCACTAAGCTTGTTGTACTGAAGATGTGTGAAAGCAAACAGAGGTTGTTGTGTGGACAAAACTCCACAGGACAGCTTTAATTGTTAACATAAAAATCTTTTTTTTTTTTAATTTCCTAAAAATACATGCAACATATAGCTCATGGACTTAGAATGTCCCGAAATTATATAATGACCCACCTGTACTTTTGTCCACCAATTTCAATCTTTGATTTGAGATCGAAAATCAGAACTGCGGTAGCCTCTCTGACCTTCACTACTTCACCAAATGTCTTTGTTTTACCTTGTTTTATAGAAATTATAAATGTAGTAAATTCTACACAAAACTTATTTTATTGTGCTATTTTTTCAAATAACCTTTGACATCGAAGTCCCAAATTTAAATGTTTATTTATTTATTTATTTTATTTTCATTTCTCTAACCTAGTGATGTACTTTAAATAAAAATTGCCCCGATTATAGCATGACCATGGCAGTGAGCAGCTCTGCCACAGCTCCACCAAGGAGGACTCTCTTTAATTTACTTTTACGTCACTAGGTTAGAGAAATGAATTGGAAGGACGATAGGACGCAATTTGGAAAAAAAATCAATATCCCGTAACTAGTGACTTAAAAACTAGTGTCAATACATTTTACTTTGTAAAACAAAAATCATCACTCTCTAAAGAATGTCCCGGTCACATTTTGCTTCATACACTAATTTTTTTGTACTTGTTTGTTTAATTTCATACTGTATAATGACTTAAGATGTTGCTTGTGTTTCCAGACTCGGAAGGACTTCCATAATGAAAATGAAAATATTGTACCGAGACTAAGACGGACAAAAAGCATTATAGTAAGTTCACAATTAAGTGCCTGGATTAACATTGTAGAAATGTTCCACAATCTTTCATAAAGTACACGCTTTAATGTTAGTTTAAAGAAAATATGTCTAAGTGACTTTTTAATTTTTATCTTTCCAAATAAAAATCTCTTAGATGAAGGACATATGCCTTGAAGACACAGAACTGTATGATAGCATGACATCAGTCAGTGGAGATGAAGAGGAGTATGTTCCAGATTCTAACCCAGACACTGACAGTGATTCTAGCACTGACCTCAGTCCAAGAAAACACCAATTTCTTGATTCTCTGCTAAACCCTGGCTCAGATATGCCCAATGAATGTGACACCACAACACCTGGCTTGGACACCCACTCCGTTACATCTGAATTCTCTGTAGAGGAAGAACCCTGCCCTGAACTTACTGTAGAGGAAGAACCCTGCTCAAGTCAGGACACCAATGACAGTCTACTAGTTAGTTCTCACCAAAATAAAAATGGCAAGAGAAGCTACGATAAGAGAAACTATTGTTTTTATTGCAGAAAGCCATATGCCAAAATGGCAAGACATCTGGAACATGTACACGAAAATAAGGTGGAGGTGGCAAGAGCTTTTTCCTTTCCAAAACAGTCCAAAGAGAGAAAACGTCTGCTAGAATATATTCGGAACAAAGGCAACTATGCCCATAATGCCACTGTAATGGAGTCAGGAAAGGGACAACTTGTCCCATATAAACGGCCACCAAAAGAAGCACAGGGAACTGATTTCATGCACTGTGCGTACTGCCAGGGACTTTTCACACGAAATGTTCTATGGAGACATATGCGAGTTTGTAGACTCAAGCCTGGATCAGTCAACCCAAAACCTGGCAAGAACCGTGTTCAGGCTCTATGTGCATACACTGCGCCTGTGCCTTCACATATCAGCAGGCAGCTGTGGAAAGTTGTCAGTGCCATGAATCACGATCCTGTCACAGAAATAATCAAGAATGACCATGTCATTATTGAATATGGGCAGCACTTGCTCAATAAATGTGGAATGACATTAAAAAGTAATCAGTGCATCCGTGAAAAAATGCGTGAATTGGGACGACTGCTGGACAATGCCAGGAAACATACCAGATTAAAAAAGATGGAGGATTTCATTAATCCTGCGAATTATGTGGAGATGGTCAAAGCTGTCAAAAGTACTTGCGGCTATGAGAGCAGTACCAACACATTTGCCATTCCATCACTGGCAACAAAACTTGGAAATGCTTTGGTAAAAGTCGGCAAGCTCTTGAAAGCTCAAGGACTCATTTCCAACAACCAAGAGCTTGTGAAGCGTGCGTCTGAGTTCCAAGAAGTGCACAATGAGAAGTGGAACGCATTGGTTTCTGCAACAGCACTAAGGAACATCGTTGAGGCCAAGTGGAATGCACCCACTCTAATGCCCTTTACTGAGGATGTGCAAAGAATGCACCAGTTTCTCAGTGAAAGACTAGATGAATGCAGCATCACATTGTCTGAAAGTCCCTCTACAAAGGCCTGGATCGACCTTGCAAAAGTTTCTTTAACACAGATCATCCTGTTTAACAGACGCAGAGAAGGAGAGGTGGCAAGCATGCCTCTGTCGGTTTTTTTGTCAAGGGACACATCGGATCCCCATGAGGACTTGGACTGGGCACTGTCTGAAGTAGAAAAAAAGCTCTGCAGACATTTCTCCAGAATTGTCACCAGAGGAAAGCGAGGCAGAGCAGTTCCAATTCTCCTGACTCCAAAAATGCTCCATGCTTTGGAACTCCTCGTTCAGCAAAGAGACGCCTGCGGGGTTCTTCAAGACAATACTTACTTGTTTGCAAGACCTGCAGCTATGTCACATCTCCGTGGCTCAGACTGTATACGTGACTTTGCAAAGTCGTGTGGTGCAAAGTGTCCCAAGGCATTGTCATCAACCAAACTGCGAAAACATGCTGCAACTCTGTCAACAGTGCTCAACATGACTGACACAGAGATGGACCAACTAGCGAACTTTCTTGGTCACGACATCAGGATCCACCGAGAGTTTTATCGACTCCCTGACAAGACCCTGCAACTTGCAAAGATCAGTAAAGTTCTTCTGGCACTTGAGAAAGGAAGACTGGCTGAGTTCCATGGAAAGAACTTGGACGAAATCACAATTGATCCAAATGGTATATTTGATTTTCACTGTACTTGATGTATCATCTATTCTTTTTGTCTGACTGAATTATAAGCGTGTCATGTCTCCTGCAGAAAACGTTATGGGTAGTGATGAGGAAGATGCATGCAGACAGGATGGAAATCGTTCATTTGCTGGTGATGGTATGTTTCAGTCATTTCATGTAAAAAAAAAAAAAAAAAAAGTAAGATGGTTGTTTTTAAAGTACATTTTCTAGATGGGTACTGTAGTTTCATACTCATGTAGTATTCAAGGTACAGTATCCTCAGTGTATATTTGCAATGTAGTAGCTCTTTCTATCTGTTTAAAGCCTTCAGCAGCCTTACTTCCCATGCGTTGCACCATGATTAAGGCTACCAGTATATGCAACATACATACATACATACATAGTGAATGTAGAGTCTGTAGGCTAACCCCGGAGAACTTGCCTCCAGAAAAAGAGCGGAAGAGCCCTGGTTTCCGGTTGTAGGCCGCTTGTAGTCCACGTGATATTGACCAATCACGTTTGAGCCGGGTGCTACTTGTGATAGGCTACGGTTGTTGATATCCTCTTTCAACTCCAACTCCATTGTCGCATTAGCATAGGCACTAAAATTACCACGTTCCACTAATTTATTTTATTTTTTTGTTTTTTTTCCCCTCAACTATGTTATGTATTTCATAGAACCATCAGCAGACGAAACTGTTGCAGGTACTGTGGGAAATGAAATCTCTTCAACAAGCAGGCAACACAAACGGCCATCAGCAGAGCATGGAGCATCTTCTGGAGTCAGTACTGTGGGACATTCCTTCAAAGGTGATTGTTTTTTTTTACTCTTTTATTATTATTGCAGTAATATCAGTAGATGAAATTAATGTGAAAGATTCCTACCATCTTTGCACCCCTCTGTCTGGTGGCCCCCAAGCACTGGTGATTGTAACTGAGTACAGTGCAGGACTTTTCCTTGTGCCAGTCTTTTTGGGGTGAAATTAGTAATTTTGCTTCAAGGATAGGCAAACTGAAGTATCTGAATATTAATTCAAACACTGTGCCCTCAGCAACCATAGATATAGAATGGGATATATCATTAGCCACTTGGCCATCATTCAACTGACTTGCTAAAAAAAAGAGATGAAAAGAGACGAGTTAATACTGGATGCAACAATGTGACGTGAAGTAGATATAACCTCAACTTGATCACTTATTAGTTATAGAATATTTAGATTTAGTTACAAATGAAGAAAACACAGATTTTTAAAACTTGTTTAATGCACTGATTTTTCTTTTTGTAATTTAAAGCATTCTTGCAACAATAAATGACATACCTTTGTTTTCTATGGCCGGAATGTTTGTAGTACATTTGAAGTATGTCTTTTCAAATATATGTATATATATTTCATAGAACCATCAGCAGACGAAACTGTTGCAGGTACTGTGGGGAATGAAATCTCTTCAACAAGCAAGCAACACAAACGGCCATCAGCAGAGCATGGAGCATCTTCTGGAGTCAGTACTGTGGGACATTCCTCCAAAGGTGATTGTTTTTTTTACTCTTTTATTATTATTGCAGTAATATCAGTAGATGAAATTAATGTGAAAGATTCCTACCATCTTTGCACCCCTCCGTCTGGTGGCCCCCAAGCACTGGTGATTGTAACTGAGTACAGTGCAGGACTTTTCCTTGTGCCAGTCTTTTTGGGGTGAAATTAGTAATTTTGCTTCAAGGATAGGCAAACTGAAGTATCTGAATATTAATTCAAACACTGTGCCCTAAGCAACCATAGATATAGAATGGGATATATCATTAGCCACTTGGCCATCATTCAACTGACTTGCTAAAAAAAGAGATGAAAAGAGACAAGTTAATACTGGATGCAACAATGTGACGTGAAGTAGATATAACCTCAACTTGATCACTTATTAGTTATAGAATATTTAGATTTAGTTACAAATGAAGAAAACACAGATTTTTAAAACTTGTTTAATGCACTGATTTTTCTTTTTGTAATTTAAAGCATTCTTGCAACAATAAATGACATACCTTTGTTTTCTATGGCCGGAATGTTTGTAGTACATTTGAAGTATGTCTTTTCAAATATATGTATATATATTTCATAGAACCGTCAACAGAGGGAACTGTTTCAGGTACTGTGGGGAATGAAATCTCAACAGGCAAGCAACACAAACGGCCATCAGCAGAGCATGGAGCATCTTCTGGAGTCAGTACTGTGGGACATTCCTCCAAAGGTGATTTTTTTTTTTTACTCATTTTTATTATTATAGCAGTAATATCAGTAGATTTGGAGACGGGAGATTAATGAAAACCATCTTACCCAATTACCCACCAAGCACTGGTGGGTAATTGGAGGTACTTTAAATTGTCATTTTCCTAACAAGAATCCATTTCATGTGGGAGACCTTAGAGAAGATGGAAAACATTGTCGTTCTTTGTTCCACCTCCATAAGGGAATCTCAAAAACTAAAGCTCTTTTGAGGGTCTTCCCTCTGGCCTAGAATGGGATCTGATCACAAGTGGTGGCTTGGATGTAGGTTAATGTCAGCTGTAAACTGATGGACTGAGAGCTGTGATCAAATCATATAGGACAGATGCTTATTTCAGCTCTGATCAGCCTCATAATTTCACTTGTACTGTATACTGACGCAGGGCTTGGAACTGTACCGTTTCCCTTAAACTGTTACTAAAACCTTTGTTTTTGTCTCCTCTCTTACAGGTAAAGCTCCACAGAAAAGAACACCCTGGCAGCCAGCAGAGGTTCGGGCAGTAGAGAGGCAAATGAATCAGTTCATCCGATCTTGTACTGTACCATCGAAGAGAGATTGTGAGAAATGTTTACGGGCTGAACCTGAAGCTCTCAGGAAGAGAGACTGGAAGAACTTGAAATTTTATATCTACAACAGGATTACGGCCTTAAAAAGGAAAATGTCTAAATAGTCTAATCTAAATGTCTAGATTTAAATGGTATGGCGAATACAAAGAAAAGGGTTGTGGAGAAGTCTTGTTTTTTCTGTGTGATTTCTCAGCCAAACTGCGCGTTTCCTGCAGTTGAATGTAACATTTCTTACATTTAAAATGTAGTTTCATGAAGCCAATTGTTCAGTTTGACAGGTATTTCTTTAAAAGCTTGAGTCTTCATGACATCACAGAAGTTGTGGAACTTGTGCATGTGTATGTTTTGTTATACACATACTGTTATATTCATGACAGAATTGTAATTTTGCAATGTGAACACTTTCACATTCACGTGTTTCAATAAAAAGCATGTTGTGCACTTCAAATTAGTTTGATTTCTGGGTGGGTGAGTTGACCGAGTAGTAGGCTAACAAGACCAGACATGATATATTTTGTTTTACATGCTTGAGAATCAGTCTCTCCATATATTTAACGGGTAATCTAATCATCAGGCAAGTGACAGCTGACTAATGCAAATGTATTTACCCTCTTAGCACCTTTTTTTAAATAGCTATGAAAGTTTTGGAACAGGTTAAATATGTAATATGATGACATGGGTAGTATTTATGTTGCTTGGTTTGCCACTTAAAAATTTGAAATTTGTAACAATATCCACTCTTTTAAGAATCATCTTTCGTACCCCGTATCACTGGCACAGTGTTTTCTAATCACTCATAATGTTAGGCATTCTGCATGATTCTAGATGCTGCTACAGTAGATGTTAAACTGAACATTTTCTATGTGGTTTAACTCCATATTTGTAATAAGGTTTCATCTCATCCCAAATGCAGTATGTTGGAGAATTTACTACATTGTTTGCCATGTAAATATAAAAATAGGTCCCCACGAGTAAAATATAAATCTGTGTAAATTATGCAAATTTATGCAAACGATGTCCCCTGTAAACATGCAAACTCGTTTTTCCGGAAGTCCCCACCAAGCATGGGGAAACCAGTACATCGTCTTTTCAAAGGTTTGAAGGTGTGTTTAGGCTCACTGACCAATGGCTGCTTTACCTAATTTTTTTCAAACTTGTAGAACCTCTAGAAAGCATGGTCCCCACCAGTGATGATTACAAACTTCGTCCCCATGAAACATGGAAACCAGTATGTGTGTGTGTGTGCGCGTGCGTGCGTGCGTGTGTGTGTGTGTGTGTGTGTGTGTGTGTGTGTGTGAAAAAAAAGTGTGACCTTACGCTGTAAGTTTTGTTAGCCTTTCAACATTGCAATCCTACAATAAGCCAGCTAATGATGTGCAATTGTGCAACAATTTGTTTTGAATAAATCTTCCTGAATAAACATGGAATGATAATGATTTACCTCGACTGGAGCTTCACAGGCGGACATGCACCACCCAGTGTGTTGCTTCCTATCTGTGACTCACAAAGGCCTGTTGCTTCTGGGGATGGTGGAGTGAGCAGACAAAATGAGCCAAAACATTCTTGTTTTTAAGTAGGATAACAGAAAATGAAAGTTACACTGTAAGTTAAATTTATATCAGCACGGCTGCGGTTTATTTATTACTCAAGAGTTGATTTTGAGGGCAGTTGGTACGTTGTCCTTAAGCCTCTCCAAACCCCTGTATCCATCCAGGGAGAAGAAGCTTAGGTGGGTGCACCTGGACGACAGGATGGGCTGGAAGCACATACGCCCTCTATATGAAGAGCCAAAGCCATTTCACTCCTACAGAGGCATCAACAGGAAGCTGCAGATGTTCTACCTGTCTTTGCAGTGCGATCTTTAAATCTTCTATGCTGCCGTGTGCCGGGGACAGAGTGTGAAAGTGAGAGACACTAACAAGCAAGCCAGAAAGGCTGGCTCATTGATTGAAGAAGGAGTTGGGCTGGACTCTCTGGAGGCAATGATGGAGAAGAAGATTCTGTCCAAGTTGGTGAGTATCCTGAATGTCTCCCACCTCCTCCCCCCGAAACATGCTGGTTGAGATGAGTGTCTTCAGCCAAAGATTTGTACCTCCAAAGCCCAGTTCAGACCAAAGATTCATGACGAGACGAGTTGAAACAGACAACTACTTGCAATGTGCTGATCTGCAATGTTCTAAAAACCTGTTGGTTCACACCAAAGCAACTAGGTGAGATGATGTATCATCTCTATGCAACAACTCTCTGTACTTCAGTTCTGATTTGCAGCTTTTCAGACTTATTTTGCACACCGTACAGGACAAAAACAGAGGGACAGAGGACGGAGCACCTGCAGCACCAAGCGAACACACCGCCTGCAGTCATTTTGACTTGACCGGCGGACTTCACTACAAGTCAATTCAAATAAACACAAGAAGTTTGTGCTCTAGAGAAAGGATCAGCACTCAGTGAATAACCTCCTAAACCCTATGATAAGCTATTAATGCAAGGCTTAACTATACAGACCAGTGAGCAGTGATAACTAACATGTCTTTGGGGTCATCAGGTGGGAACCTCCTTTCACCAGTGTTTCTTCTAGTTGGTCCCACGACACCTCCAGGAGGCTAGACAGTGATCTCTGGCGTCCCAGAGACACTCCCCTAATGCCAGGTCTCACTGCTCCCCGCACCAACCCAATAACCTCCTTTACCTTACTTACACATGGCTTTCTCAGCCCAAACAGCACTGCCACCTTCAACAAACCCAGGCTCCGTACATGCGAGCTCCAGGTAGAGGCAGTGCTGATACTACCTTTCCTAGCACATTCACCATACTCTATTTCACACGCTACATAGCATAACTACAATATAAGCTAAGGTTAAATGAGATAGATAAACTCACAGGATCAACAAACACACTCACCTTGCAGCATGGTCTCAAACAAAATGGATTCAAATAGCCCCCCCACACACTTAAATAACCTTCCTCTTCCTGGATTTTCTCCTGAGAGGACTGATTGGTGGATCTCTCCACCTGATCTCAAGGAGTTATGTACCCTGCTTAGTAGTTCCCCCTGCTGGCCCCCAACTGACATTATTTCTCCTCATCCAAATCCACTGACTAGCTCTGGCTGCTTCATCTGACATTTCCTTCACTGTCTTCCTCAAACTATTGAAACTTTCTAAATCCAGCTGCCGGCGATTTGACCAGCTGAGTTGCAGGTGACACCATCAGTCGGCTTGAGTCGAGTTCAGACCAGCCAGTCCATACTGCTGCAACTTTTCTCTTCAGTGTTCTAAAACGGTTTTGTCTTGGTGTGTGTCTTTGATCTGAAGTGGGTTTGAGGTGTTGCACCGAGTAATACAGGAGGTAATTCCTGCCACACTAAGTCTAGCTGGACTCACAATTGTATTCTCTGTTACTTTGGCCAATGCAAAACATCATCTGAACTTATAACACAGAATTACATACATTAAAAGGCTCTCATGTTAGTATTTGTGTTTTGATATTTGTTCCTGTGCATTGCTCCTCTTTAGTTTGATTTTACTTATGTTCTGCTTTTCAGACATTACACCTCACAGCCCAGTTGCCAGAATAAAATGTTGGTCAATGCTGGCCAAGTTGAACAAACAACAAAACTGGTTGGTTTTTGTGTGAATCATTGCTGTGTTTTCAGCAGCTTGTTAGTCACCAGCAGACCCCAGTTTTCAAGACAAGCCATGTTTTTACCAGCGGTGTATATGGCAGAAACAACCACATATTTCAAGCCAAAACATGATCTTATCTTAAGCATAACTAAGTGAATTTTGTGCCTAAACATCATCACATTATCATTGTGTTGTCACAACACAAGATTGAAACGCAAAGAAACAAAAACTTTTGACATATATGCACATGTAAAACAAATCCGTGTTTTCCAGAAACATACAATGCCAACATTTATTCTAGTGACTGGGCTGCTGCAGACAGTGAGCAACAGTCATCACTAGAAAGATCAGAGTAAATGGCTGCTCCTCTGTAAAAAATATAAAAGTGATGCACACCAGAGGTTACAGCGAGGTGCTGATCACTGGCAGTAGACTTGATTATAGAAAAAAGGTGTTGCACTCTGGCTCCATCTGCATTTCTGTTATTTTGATGATGACGTTTGGGCCCTCGGGCCTTCTTCAAAATCAACAATCACACTCAGACTGACACGCAGGCACACTGATCTGTATCAGCCACTCTTTTATACACACTCAGTGATTTGCTACTGCTGCCTGAGTCACCCCTGGTTGAACTTTCTTATCGTCTGGCTTTGCAGACAGGCATGAACAAATTACCTCGAGTGAAATTACTATCGCTTGATTTACCAATTCAAGCTGATTGTCCTGGTTGAGTTAACAGTGCTGAAAGAATCGACGAGTTACACTCTACACTCTCTTTAGTTGTTTATTCCACAGATGTGCCTCTAGTGTTGTGGTGGAAAACATCCAGCGTAATGATTGATGGATGACTGAAGCTACAGCTTTTGCCGCATGGTCTGTGTAGATAGGGTGAAACTTTCTGCACTACCAGGCCAACTAAGAGAAAGAACAGTTCGTGATTCATTTATGTGCATTCAGACAAGCCACGCTGCAGTAAAAAGATCTCAACACGTGTCCCAGAAGGACATCAGAGGCACGTTTACATTTGAGAGACAAAGCTGACTAGTGAGCACAGGAATTATGACTCTTATACATAAAAGAAAAAGCAAAAAGAAGTTCAAGTCAATCAAAATCAACCAAACATCAGACTTTCCTTGTCTCCAGCTGACATCCAATGTTTCCCCTGACCCTAACTAAGCAGTTATCATTGTTACCATGGTGACTAAGGTCCCCTAAATGTAATCAAGTGTTTAATTCAATCCAAACCACAATGTTTTCCAAAACTTAACAACAGTGCTATGCATAGACATTTTGCAAGGCGGGTGGCATCCATTCCACAATTTACTTTTTTTTTCTTTTTTTTTTACTGCATGTGCAAAGTGCTGGTGCAAAAAAAAAAGAAATCAAATCAAATCAAATCAAATCAAATCAAATAATAAACCAACCATCTACTCTCCACACTACAAAGAAGGCCTGTGTTTAGTTACAAGATCTGCTCCGCTCTGCTGTCCTCACTTTATTCTCCAATCCTTCCGTTTGCTCTCCTCTCCTCACTCTCTTCTCCTCCTTTCATTGTCAGATTGTTACATACTAATACTTTTAATTATTTTCTAAATAAGCTTTAAATACAGTCAAAGAATCAAAGAGAACAGACGCGTGCAGCTGCGCGCTCTACCTCTTCTCCTCTGCGCTCTTATGCACTTTAGCCAAGTCATTGTTTGTTTAAATTAATTATCAGAGACGCAACATGGGAGACATAAACATTATTACAAATTAAGTATTGGTTTAAAAATCATGTGAAAGTGGGAAAGCAATTCAGCATGTATCTCTGCTTGCACCGGGCAGTTGTTGAACCTGAATCTGCCACAGCGTTGGTGGGAGACAGTGTGGTTTTACGCCAGACCAGCTTGTTAATGGTGTGTTTTTGCCTAAATTAGACTGGCTGTATTGAGATGTTTTAACAGTGGTTTATTTTCACAACAGTGACAATCAATGCTGAGGCTTAGGGCAAACATTATCATTACCTGTCTGCCCGTAAAGGCACGTCAGGGAGACGTGGCTGCTGCTCCATAGAGTGATTGATTTGTGTGTGTTGACTAGTTAACTGTGGTGGCTGTGACAAGTGAAGGTAAAGTGGGAGGAGCAGGGGCTCAATTCAAATGCAGATGTCGAGCAAATAACACATACCTAATTGAGAAATGATGCCATAAAAAAGTAAAATATAAAAAACAATTAAAAGAGATAGAAAACACGCATGAGATATGAGCAAAAGGGTAGATGCTTGAGCATCACTTGAGGTCTATCTGTGCACGTGCCTGCTTAACAAAACGCTTTTTTGGACCCAAACCATCATCTTTCCCAAAACCTAACAAAGTTATGCCCTTACTTGACCAAATGTTAATGCAAGTGTTGTCACATCATTAAGAAATATATAATTTTTAAATAGGTTTTGGAAGGCACAGACAAACTGGTTGGAATTGCACTGAATGTTCCGGTAAAGGTGGATGTTCCCTCTGCACTTTTGTGGGTTCCCTCCAGGTGCAAAAATTGTTTCTACAATCCAAACCAACACGGTCCCACTCTGTAGCCGTCGAAGTCTGGTGCTTGGTCACTGACTTCTGGCAACAGACACCAATGAAAAAATACGTCCCTTCAAGTCGGCATGAAATGCTGTTGGTTGCCACTATTAGTTAACGGCACCTGGAAGCATCAGCGGGAAACCAGTGGGACAACAATGAAAGTTAAGGCAGCGGAAATCTGAGTAGGGCGGCCAGGAAGGGTGATGGATGGGTCCAAGAACCACCAACTTTCACCCTGGACGCTGATGTTTGTTTCTCGTAAGATTGTAAAGCCAAATCCTTTTGTTTTTTTTGGCTAAACGTAACCACGTGCATGTGTTGGCTAAACGTAACCACGTGCATGTGTTGGCTAAACGTAACCACGTGCATGTGGTGGCTAAACGTAACCACGTGCATGTGGTGGCTAAACGTAACCATGTGCATGTGTTGGCTAAACGTAACCAAGTGCATGTGTTGGCTAAATGTAACCATGTGCATGTGGTGGCTAAACGTAACCATGTGCACATGTTGGCTAAACGTAACCACGTGCATGTGTTGGCTAAACGTAACCACGTGCATGTGTTGGCTAAACGTAACCACGTGCACGTGTTGGCTAAACGTAACCAAGTGCATGTTTTGGCTAAACGTAACCATGTGCACGTGTTGGCTAAACGTAACCAAGTGCATGTCAACACATGCACGTGGTTACGTTTAGCCAACACATGCACGTGGTTACGTTTAGCCAACATGTGCACATGGTTACGTTTAGCCACCACATGCACATGGTTACATTTAGCTAAACGTAACCAAGTGCATGTTTTGGCTAAACGTAACCAAGTGCATGTGTTGGCTAAACGTAACCATGCGCATGTGTTGGCTAAACGTAACCATGCGCATGTTTTGGCTAAATGTAACTGCGTGCACGTGTTGGCTAAACGTAACCGCGTGCACTTGTTGGCTAAACGTAACCAAGTGCATGTGTTGGCTAAACGTAACCACGTGCACGTGTTGGCTAAACGTAACCATGTGCATGTGTTGGCTAAACGTAACCAAGTGCATGTGTTGGCTAAACGTAACCATGCACATGTGTTGGCTAAACGTAACCATGTGCATGTTTTGGCTAAATGTAACTGCGTGCACGTGTTGGCTAAACGTAACCGCGTGCACGTGTTGGCTTAACGTAACCAAGTGCACGTGTTGGCTAAACGTAACCACGTGCACGTGTTGGCTAAACGTAACTAAGTGCACGTGTTGGCTAAACGTAACCGCGTGCACGTGTTGGCTAAACGTAACCATGTGCATGTGTTGGCTAAACGTAACCACGTGCATGTGTTGGCTAAATGTAACCAAGTGCGATTTGATTCATGGTGTTGTACCGACGGAGTGTGTTTATTTCCAAAGAGACTGTATGCAAACTGTACATTTCCTGTGAAAACAGAAATGTATTTTCAAAGAAGACAATGCATGTAACAGGCTGAAGTTGACATGGCGTCCCAGAACGTCAACAACCAACACACCCCGGGTACCTTGGACATTCCGGACGTAGAAAGTCCATGATCAAACGTTGGCATGTGACAAGGTCAGAGTAAGAGTTTTTTTTGAATGTGCTAGCCCCGGCCATGAAGTCCATGTTTGAGGACAAACCAAATGAAGGTAAAATGTTTGATCAAAACAAGTAACATTCCCCTGAATTAAGAAAGGCTCCCCTGAATTTTTGTCACAAGACAGAAGCTGTATCCTCAAAACAGTTCAACTAAAAAAAAGAAGTTGATACACAAGATAATCCCTCTGAACGTATGCAGTGCGGAGCTCCTCTGCCTTTTGCCTTATGTATTCTGGGACAGACTCCAGCTCGGGTCCAGCCCAGTGACCCCGGCTCAATCACGATGTCCACCCTTCGTCCTAAGCACTGAACTCTCACAAATAATAATTGACAACACCTGCGAGCTTGATTTTAATGCATGAGGGAGTTCATTAGGGTGAAATGACTCAAAATGCTGCATGAGGGATGGGACAGCGGGTTACATCACATTAGATGTTGGCACTGAGGCATTTCTTTAGCCAGTAGAGTAATGAGGCTTGGATTGTATACGTAATTAAGTGGAGTGTTTGTTATTCACTCTGAGTTTATAGGATGGACAGCGATTTTGCTGGGTCAAATCAGATTAAAACATCTATGGATACACAGCTGTGATGCTGCTCACTGAGCGTTGCACTTGTAAACTTGTACTTACAAACTTCCTGTGTCATCCTGATTTCTAACATAATATTCTGGTGCAGTTTTGTGCCTCATTTAAAGGCTACACGTTTGCAACATTTCCAAAAGGAAAGGCTTTCAAAGGTCCACAGGAGAGCCCTCAAACTCTTGCAGATTTTTACAGTGTACATGTTGGAATTGCTATGCGTCATTTGTTCTACCTCTTTAAATTAAAATTATATGTTTTTCTGCAATCATTGCACTGCCATGTGTAACAACTGGTGAACCAGAGTGGACTCAAATGCACGACTCTGGAGACAGCTCAGCTAAAATAACACAGCCTGTCCTGGTCTAAAGGTAGGTTGGGTACACAGACTGTCTATCAGTGGAGGCAAACAAAAAAACCTAAAGGCTAAATCCAAAAGAACAAGAAAAGGACACAAGAAAAAAAAAGCCTGGAACACGAGGAGCTAAGACGAACTGGCACTGAGAGAGAACAAGACGCACACTAAATACTGTGGTGAGGGGAAGGATAACGAGACACAGGTGAGGCTAATCAGGATGGGACAGACAATCAGACACAGATGAAGTCACACAGGGGCAGGAAGTGAAGTGATCTGATGCAAGAGGAGACATGCGTTTCAAAGTAAAACAGGAAACGACACGAATGAATGACAAAAAACACATAACCCTAGAAACTTGAGCTGTGACAGCCACGTTTTTATCTGGTTAAACCCTGTGTCATGAACTGTGTCACGGCTCAGACACAAAAGGAAGGAGAACGCAAACACTGGAGGTAAAAAATAGGGTAAGAAGATGTTAAAATATGAGACAAGCACCGAAACCAGGGCTGCGTTCAGCCATGACAAAATGTAGCTAAACATTTATTCAAACAGAAATGGTTTTATTGTGGCAGGTTTAATTTAATTCAGTTTAAATGGGCTTTACCGGCATAGCAAACATGCATGTATATTGCCAAAGCAAGTGTGAAATAAGAACAGAAATTGTCCAAGGTAAGTTTATGATCTGCTAGGATATGGTTTATATACCCAGTCTTGCTGATTGGTTACACCTGTGGTACAACAACAGAACAAGAGCAAACATACATTAAGGCCTGTTGCACAGCGTTTCAAGAAAACATGTCACTCAGCTCTGAAACTGTAGCAAAACGCTGCACACTGTTTCCAGACTGAACGTACCCCAGGAGACCACAGTGGAGCTGAGAGAAAGAGCAAGGCTGACTGACCTGGCCGGCTTTATAGGCTCGCCAGCTCGTCAGCCCAGGTGAGCCGGCTCACTAACAACCTGCACGCTGTCAGCTAAGAAAGGAAGGAGACAACACAAGCAGAGCAGGCAGAGCACAGACACAGGAGGAGTCATTGAGATATTGTGCATTTAAATAAAATATTCTTTTGATAGATGCTGTTTTCCAATAACCACAATTACATGTAATGTGTCCACAACCATGTTCTTTGGGATTGTGGTTGAGCAGAAACCTCTCAAGAGTCAAAAAAAATCTCAAGCTTGATTGAACTTTAACTAGTGTTTTCACAAATTGTGCACAATTTGTGTTTTCAGCAGCCACTTTAAATCGATTCTTTTATTCCTACCCTTCGAAGAAGCAAATAAATTAAAAAATAAAAGATAGAAAATGCAGTCTTGATGTGCACAGCGACGGGTTACACAACTCATGCAACATCATGGTTTGCAGCAGGGTTAGCTCTGATGTTAAGTACATGTGATGTGTAGTAAATGGCTTCATACATTTGAATTCAAAACCACACGTATGGTCCTTAATAAGGTTTCCATCACAGGTGAAAAAAAATTCCGTCAACTAAATCTAAAGTTAAGGCACGATCATCACCAAATTTAAAGTTATCAGGTGTTTTCAGAGGACGTTAGGTGCTATATATGTCTGCCTTAGACAGCTTTAAAAAATTACAAGATTCCCTGTGACTGCATTCGGAATGAAAATCTAAACACAAATCTCAGGTAATCAATTTTTAAGGCCTTTCCAGGTGATAGATGCACACGTTCAGCTCAGTTAGGTGTATTAGAGGATGAAGAGTCTAAGAACTAAAGGCATCACACTGTTTTTCTTTCTAGATTAGCCTCCGCAGCCCCTTCATGCCAAAGTGATGTATAACAGAAGCTTTGAGCACTTGGAAAAGCAAGAATACAATCCATTACCGTCACTGCTGACATCTCATTATCAGCTGTTCAGCCTATTGGATGTAGCATAACGCTAACACCTTCAGCTGCCACACTACTCAATCCCATTTCCGCCAGGCTAACCCCAGCTCCAAATCTATTGCTTTCTCTCTGCAGTGATTCACTCCGGTTAATAGCATGTGCCAGATAGCGTTAGGTTAATGCCAGTAAACAGCTTTAAATAAGAGAACAAAAACAAGTTTATTGTTTCTCTAAATGACCAAGACGCTCACCTCTCTCAGAACATAAAAGGAAGTAACGCCGAGGCAATCGAGCGTCGGACATTGATTTAATAATTGTTTCTGACTGTAGAGAGCGAGACGAGGAGTCAGACAGAAATGTACTCCTGGCATAAACGCTTGAATCTCTGTCCGGGAACGCATCTGCCCGCTCTGAAATCCCATAAACACTGCAAAACCCAGAAGAGGCTCCCTTGGCTCACACAAGGCCAGACAAGAAACTCGAGTGTGTGTGTGTGTGTGTGTGTGTGTGTGTGTGTGTGTGTTATGTGCATGCATAGGAACCTCTACGATAACACTTTCTTTTGTGTAGACGCCCAAAAGGTCTGAAGAGGATAAATGGAACCAATTACTGGTACTTCAGCACTCATCGTAGCGCCCGCTGTAGCCACATGGCACTTTGACAACAGTTCCACACTGACACTTCACACTTACACAGATCTGGAATTAGCTCCCTGAAAACCATCTTACAGTGAGGATCATCTTCATCCACTAGCTAACAGAGATGCCTCGAGCTATTCTCTGCTGTGCAACTAATTGAAAAGTCATGTTTTTACTCTACATGTAGAGAGGAATAACGTTATCAGATTCCACATGGGAAACACTTTTGGACAGATTATGAGACAACGGGGCCCTGTTGGGCTCAGCTATGTAATAATGGGCAAAAATGAACAAACAGATCTTTTTGACTGACTCGTTATAGCGTCTGGTATGTGCAGGGTCAGCCTGTCGACTGCCGGAGCGCTCATGGGTCCCAGGCTTTTCCCACTCGCTCTCTAGCTGTTAATAATGTACTGAATGGAGAACCAGTTAAATCAGACAGTCAAGACCAATGGTACATTCATGTGCTCTGTTGATGGTCGTTCTTCCAACTTTGGTGTGTTCATGAGCTTTACGTTGTAATGTGGAAACAACATGGACGCCCCAGAAGAAGATGTGTTTTACTTAATTGCTCGGAGTGTTCAAACAACACATTGATAATGAAGAGACAAAACAATTCAAAGAACTACAGATTCTTGATCAGTGTTATTTCTGTAACATCATATTGAGCTTACATGGTCTACTTGCATACACATTGAAGAGAAATGTTGTTGTGGGGCCACATGCGGCTGCCTAGGACAGCATCTTCCTCAGAGTGCTCTGGACAGAAAAGCTCATTTGTGGAAGCAGACTGGCAGAACACTGGATGCTGCTGGTGAGTGTTGTGCTTTTACCGTGCACCTTGTAAACTTGTTTTCTCAGTTTCATCAGTCACCTAGTCAAGATGCCAAGATATTATCCTCATAGAAGGCCTAAATTAAGAACAAAAAAAAAAAACAATGGGAGCAATTTTCTTTATGAAGCACTGTAAAGATGTGCTCCTCAGCACCCTGCCACCGCTTTTCTGCCAAAGACAAACACTATATGGACGCACGACTGAGAAACTGACACCGTATTTTACAAAAGGGTATAAAACTAAAAAGGTTTGATACATTTACATCAGTATAAATAATGGACATAGCTATGGTGACGTCACCCACTGGACTGTTTTGAAGCCTCAAGGCTGCAGCCATCTTGGCTTTTTGGAGCCAGAAGTGACCATATATGGATGAGAGGATGGAGCTGTAGAGGAGCGAGGGGTGGCTCAAACTCAGACTACAGCGGCGCCTCACAGACAGCCTATCACTTAAGCAGCCTCGCCCTTACATATGCATAACTGTGAGCCTTGATAAAATGTAAACATGTAAATTGTTAAGAATGTTAAAACTAGCTATAAAGATCAAAACCTTTTTTGAACCAGGCTGTAAACATGTTTACTTTTGCTGTAAAGTTGGACATTTTAACATGAGGATCTATGGCGTTTTACTTGGTTGGAGCCAGCATCAAGTGGCCGTTTGAAGAACTGCAGTTTTTGGCACTTCCTTTTTCAGCCCCAGAAGTTGCTTCTTGATTCACGTGAATCACCTTGAAGGGATTGACACTGTAAAAACAATCTCATCAGCTATATGAAAGCCCCCCACCCCTCCCACACAGGAGCAAGACAGCCAGACTGAAAGAGACATGAAACAAAGAGACATGAAACAAAGAGACATGTCTCAGTAACTGTCTGTCTTGTTGTAGTCATTTCCTGTCTCTCCGTGGTTATTTTGTGTCTTTTGGGTCATTCTGCATCTGCTTATAGTCATTTTGTCTCTCTTAGTGGTTGTTTTATGCATCTTTTAGTGAAATTCTGCAGGCGAAGCAGAACTAGGTGCTGTTGTTAGCTGAAAAAGAGTAAACTTCAGTATTTAGTTCACTCTGGAGATGGAAATATGCCTTGTGACTCCAAAGCTTCCTGCAACAGCTCCGCTTTGTCTTTCTTACCCTGCGTACCATGTCTCTATTCAGCATAAAATAAAGCCCCAAAGAAAAATCCTTTAAAAAAAAAAAAAGTTTTTAAAAAGTAAAAAAAAAGAATAACTAAAGTGAAAGAATTACTAAGCCATATAATAAGGGTCCAATGAGCGGTAGTGGTGCAAATGTGCCTGACGAGATATGAGTTGTGTTACGATCAGATCTGCTGTGAATAAATCTGAATATCTGCAGCATTGGAGGATTTGCAGCGGCTATAAAACGATTCACAAGGAATCTTATTGGATTTGTGAATGGCTTTTTTGGGACTAAGAATGAGTGAAAAACTTTTCTCCTCTCAATGAGCAGACAGAAAGGAGTAAGGGAGTGAGATAGAGGGAATATAAAAGAGAGATAAAGAGAGATTGCCACAGTCAATTACAGCCCTGTCCTGCCCCGCAGCCTGTCCTGATTATCAGCTGCCCATCTCGGCTCTATCTAAATGATTTCACAAGCTGAGTAAATAAAGACATCTCTCACCAGGAGGGAGTCCTGGGTCTGCAGTGCTGGCTGTGACCACCGGGGGTTGCTGTGTCAGTGAGAGATAAAAAGGCTCCTCAGACCTGGTAGCACAGTCATCTCTCTGTGTGATCTGCTTGTGTCCATGGTTTCCCTCTTTGGGCGTGGCATTTACAGCATCTCAGCTTTCACTTTAACATGAACATTTAAATAAATATTATAATGTCGATATTTGACCATGTCATTAAGAAAAAAGATCGGCTTCTCTGTCACACAAACCTGGATCACATTGCTGTTAAAAGTATAATCGCAGAATGAAAAAATAATGGATGTAGTTACCATGACATCACCCACTGGATTGTGGACTCCTGGTTTAAGGCTAAGAGTTCTGCATTTTGGTCGTTGCCATCTTTGGTTTTTGGAGTTAGAAGTGACCATATTTGGGTGAGAGGCTGGCACTGTGGAGGAGTGAGAGGAGGATCCAACTGGGAAGCTGAGGACACTATCAGCAGACTTCAAGCCTTGAAAAAATCTAAATAGGTGAGTTATATAAAAATTCAACCCCGTACAGTTGGCATGAAGGGAGGGAGTTAGCTAAAGAGACCAAACTGTTTTTGTACCAGGCTGTAAACATGTTTATTTCTGCTGTGAATGTAAACATGGGGTCTATGGGGATTGACTGGCTTCTGGAGCCAGCCTCCAGTGGCCATTAGAGGAACTGCAGTTTTTGGAACTTCCACGTTGGCTGCATTTTTCAGCCTCAGAGTTTGCCGCATGTATACAACGCAGTAATTGTTAGTTAATCTTCGAAATCATAATTGTAAATGAGACGGAGAGTGAAAGCCAGTCCTAGCTATGGTCACTTGATGTTCCGCTTCGCTGTGTTTGCATTCTTTCTGTGTTATGTCCGTGATTTTGTAGCGTCCTCTTGGATGCTTTGCGCTCATGGGGGTATGTGTTTTTGGACGTTTGAATCTGGGGCGCCGTCAGCCTCCATTAGGTAGAGTTGTGTTACTACCTCCTCTCCCCTTGGATCTCCGCAAGTGATGTGAGGACTCTAAAACTTCACCTGAGCCTCCCTCGGCATATGGGTGAGTAGATCATGGCTGCATTTTCATTTTTGGGTGCACTATCATAGACATAACCAAGCATGAAAGCTCATTTTGCTTGTGCATTACATTTTTTGGCATTCCCTCGTATAGACGGAGCCCTTGGCAGCAGCATTTCAAAAAATTGCAAAACTCCTAAAGTGACAAAGACCTGCACCCTAGGAATTGTGACTGCTGTTCACTGAAGACCAAAAAGGAAGTTGCGGCCATCAGAGCGACAGATTTTGGACAGGACAACAAAGCTTTAGACTGTGACAAAATTACAGATGATTTTTTTGTTGTTATTGTCTCATTTGCTGCACCTGTTGGCTTAATGCAGTCTCAATGAAAGGGTAACCACTATACCTGAGTATGAATGCAACTTGAACTTATAATAATGCATTTTTCCGTTGTGGTATTGCTTTTGTTAATTACAAAGATGATTCTTACACCACTGAAAATATGCATTTCAAATGAGTAAAGCTGAATGGCTGCATGTGTGTCTGAATGAATATGATGCTATTGGGAAACATTTCTTCGGTGTCTGCTGTGGCTGAGCTATAATGTACCTCAGAAACAAAACACATTGTCATGTGCGGGAGAGTGAATTACAATAATAAAGAGTGACAGGGAGAGAAGGGAGGGAGGCAAATGGGGATGAAAAAAAAAAGGTAATGGAACAGAGAATAGAGGAGAAAGCAAGTCTGACAACAGAGCTTTGGTGAGCTGGAGGAAATTGAAATGCAGATGGCTAGGTATTCTGTTAAGCTGTCGTACCTCTCTCCCTATTCTCAAAGCCCCGTCTCTAATTTTGCTCTCTTCACACTTCTCTTTAACATTTCTTTTTAATTTCCTCTCCCCCCATTCCTCTCTTTTATCTTCCTCTTCAGCTCCCTTTTATGGTCTATCTTGAGCTCCATTCTGTGCGCCCCCATGTTTATCAGCCTCACTCTGTCCTCCCTGTTCTTGTCTATCTCTCCGATCCAAACTACATGTGGCAATGGTTTCTGTCCCTGGCAATGAGCTGTGTACCCTCAGGTGCAGCAGCAATCCTTGGCCAGAGGAAGGCAGATCTCTTTTCTTAGATCTTATTACACCTCCTGCCTCTGGTTATGACACTCTGGAGCAAGATTCTCACTACTGTACAGCTGTGGGAAAAAATCATAACGCAACACGGATGCCATGTCGTGCACACACACACACACACACACACACTGCCATAAATAAAACCAGCCATCACATGACGCGAGCATATTCCACCTCAGGCGTTTTTGAACATAAGCGTGCATGTCTCTCTTGTGTGCATCCCTGCCACATAATCAATAGTAAATGCTGCAATTGTAAGACTCCTGTTGTGCTGCCGTAAACCTCTCAATGGTGCTTCAGAATATACAAGTTAAGACAGGATTTATTTAGAGCTTCTCCCAGCAGGTCTGGAGCTCGGAGAGGTGACAGACTGGAGCACTCTGCACTTCAGTTCGGACTTAAAACAAAGCAGATGGTGTGTGTCAGCCATTGTGTGCAAACAGCCACCAGACTAAAATGTTGGCATTATAACTTTCTGAATACCATGAATATATTACATTTGAATGTTTCTTATATCGTATCAATGTTTCTATAGTGACGGAGATATGATCTGACTTTGTGACTGGGACTTGGATGGGATGGTGGATGGCGTGTCATCTAGGCAATATGTCTGCTTGAAACCAACAAAACTGGTTGTGATTTAGCATTGCCATGTTTCCAGGGGATTTTAAGGCACCAAACGTGGGTGTTTTGTGGTGACCTGTCACTGTTTTTTTCAGCTGGGATTTTGCCAAAAAAAAAAAACGTCCTGCTGGGATAGTGTCATGAAAAGCAGATGTGTTTCAGACATTTAATCAAATGGAGGCTTTTTGGAGCCATCAACTGGATGCTTTAAAGTATCCTGGTCTCAATGAGGATATAGACTTAATGTGTTTTGTGTGATTTGTCAGTGTTCTCTACAAGTTTCATAATTTTTCTCACTGCCTATGTGTGTATATGTATTTATTAATTTATTTTTTCTAGGGATCTTATCTCGTGTCACTCTGTGTTTTTTTATTAACTTTTAGTTTTTTCACTGTTGTCTATTTGTTTCACCTGTCATGCCATTATATGGGTCATGTGATGGCCTCTGATTGGTTCCTGCCACTTTATAGGTCATACCTGTGTTGCATGTTTTGAAAGCCCTGATGAAGACCTGCAGTGGTCGAAACACGTTGGCTCTTTTAATGATTTGGCCACTACAATAAAGGCTTTTTAATATTTCCTTCCTCTTTTTCTATATTTTTCGGTTTGCTGGGATTGCCTTCCTGTTAATAACCAAAACATTTTTGATTCGCAAAGTTTCAACACGCAAATGTAACATATCTGTAGTTTGCAACCACTTTTTCTGGATTTTGGTGGGTTTGGGTTTCATTTTCTTTTCATGTTGCTGTTGGGTCTTACAGCATGATATACTAATTTACTCTTTGATAACACAACAGCTAATTTCTGTCAAAGTTTCTGCTTTAAAACATTTAACTATGTATATTTAATTATTATAGGTAAATTAAGACATTTTTAAATGATTTTTCGCAAAATATGCTAACACTAATACTGAAGAAAACAATGAAAAAGAAAGAGAATATGTCTAGTGAAAAATAAAAAGAATAATGAGAAAAAAGGAATATGTCTAGCCTTAAATTAAATTAAATTAAATTAAATTATAAAAAAATAAAATAAAATATATTAAAAATTATTATTATTATTATTATTATTATTATTATACTGTACTGAGCAGGGCCAGCAGAGAAAGTAAAATAAAATAAAAAATAAAATAAAATAAAAACTGATTTATTTTTGTGCTATTGATGAACACTATTGTCCCATAAAGCATTTTACAGTGTAGATTTATGAACCACATATGGCTGGATGGACGTGGTGCAAGGGCTCTGGTGATGGAACAGGTTTACATGTAAGATTGCCTGTTTGGTATAAAGTAATATAATTAAAACATATTTGTGGTTTTCTTTTAAACTGTTTCCTCCTTGTTAGACTTCAGATCAATTGATTTCTTCTGGTTACTGAAATAATAATTTAATGACCCAACATCTGAGGTTTGCTCTCAGTATTTGACGCGTGTGATGTCGGCACTGGATGCAGGAAGCTTTCTGTTCTGTTGCACTCATTGCACGCCCACTTTTAATTACACCCAACAATGACGATTATAATAGCAGCCCCCAAACAATGACTCTGCTGCAGTGCGGTCACAGCGACCTGTTGTTGCGAATGTCTCCTCTATGTTTCAATGGAATACAACTCGCATCATTGTCCCCCATTATTTAATGGACAACGCCGCCATTATCCTGGAGGTGCAGAGACCATCTGATTAGCTAGTCCTTAGAGGACTTGACCGAGCCCGGCGCAAGGTGATGTTGATAATTCTGAACAAAAGAAAGCTGTGTTTCTCCCTGCGAAAGGGCCCAGTGCTCGTAATACAACACAATGTATCCCTCTCAGTTGGGTAATTAGGTTCACAATGGAAGCAGAAAAAAATTTGACTTCTAAGAAATTTAAATTTCAGGAGGAATGACAACTATTCTGATTCATGTCAGCTCATTTATCCGAATCATGGGAGGCACTAATCAGCTGGAGACTATGCTCAGAAGACAAAGTTGCATTAAGCTCTGAGTATTTATGAGTATTAATGACACTGCCAATGGGCCTTGTGATATTTCCAAAGAGAGCTTTTTTTGGCATCTTCATTGAGTTTCAGGGTATCACCGTCTTGCAGTTTTACTACTTGTCATAATCCTATCTATGATTCTGTGTGGCTGTATTTCTACTGATTATTCCTCCACTTGTGTACTCTCTGTTTGCTTCTTTGTCTTCACAGAGATAGACAGAGGGATCCCTTATTCCCTCCTCATGCATGAAGGCCAGCTCTTTATCAGTCGCCCCTGTGGAGAGAGAAAGAGAAAGACAGAGAGGAGGACGGAAAGTTTTAGTCTGTAAACAGGCAAAAGAAAGTGAAAACACGAGGCTAAAATCTGTAAGCAATACATGATTAGGAAATCTGAGACGATAATGAGAGGGAAGACATGCGTGGCAGCATGTTGAAGGGAACATTTTGTCTTTCGTCAGGCTCAAAACAAACTTCCTGGGGACACTTTTATGTTATTACATTTCACTGAAGTCTGGATATAATCGTCTGGACAGTAGATTCAGGCTAAACAAAGACTTCAGATCCCCTGAGAACATGCAACATAACTCACCGACTCTAGCAGGGTGAATTCCCAAATCACCTGAGGCCCCCAGGTAATTGTCGTCCCTTGAGAGCGAGGCTTTAGAAGATGCTTAAGATAAGTAAGCAGTACACTCCAAGTAATCACAAGTACTCACAAATTGCAACACTCTAGCTTTTCCAAATCCGTCACTTCCCTCCCACACTCCTGCCGGTCTGTCTGTCCGCTGCAGCTCAGTATGAATTTATTAATCCTGGTACTGGTGTGAAGTGTTGCTGAGGGAGCCGTGACCTCATACCTCCAGGTCACGATTCAGCTCTACAGCCGGTGATCCGCATTCTGACAGCAGTGGGGGTTTTAGCTCTCTTTGCCTTGCAATGACTTGGTCACAATACTTGCAGCTCCCAAATGTTGGAATGAACTTAAGTCTCTCATATCTTGTGTAAAAAAGACGAGAGCCTGCCCCTGGATGTGAAATGTCCTGTAGAAGTAGAGCATGCATCACTGTTCTTTCAACAAATCCAGGGACATAAGTGGGATTAAAGAAATGGTGAGGTCATTGGTCCAAATAGCCCACGAGGAACCTGATTCCATGAGGCAAAAAGTTTAGCATTTTTTTAATTTGAGGATTTTTCTATTTTGTCAACACATTGTCACTCCGACCTCGTCACCTATCGACGTTTGGTCATGGACTATCCACATCCAGATATGACATGCACAGGTACCTTGGGTGTGTTGGTTGTTGACGCTGTCAAGTTCTGCCTGTTACATGCATTGTCTTCTTTCAAAATACACTTCTGTTTTCCTTCAACAACAAACACACGTGTTTGGGTTTAGAAAAAAACAACTTGGCTTTTGGCTAAGTTTGGCTTTATAGTCTTACAGGATGTGGACACCGCTCTCCCAGATGAAAGCCCATAATTGTTGAACCCATCCACCACCCCTCCCCACCTTTACTTTTGTTCTTGTTGCATCATGTTACCCCCATGCTGCCACTGGGCACTGTAACGGCAACGAGCCGTGTATCATGCCAAAGTTAAAGGACAGCTTTTTATATCAGTGTCTGATGCTGTAAGTCACTGCCCAAGTGCCAGATTTCACGACATTGGAGTAAGACCAGGTTGATTTTGTCTAAAATCAGTAAATTCAAAGATACCAAGTCTGAAACTATCTAATCTCTGTAAACAGATATCTGCATAAGTATGCAGGGGGGAAACGGAAGTGTATCTTGAAAGAAGAAGAATTGACTTGACACAGCGTCCCAGAACTTTAACAACCAACACACCCAGGGTACCTTTCACGTCATATCTGGACGTGGAAAGTCCACAACCAAATGACAATATGTGATAAGGTTGAAGTGAGAATGTGTTGGTTTTACTAAAGTAAGTTTTGAATAAGACTGTATGCATCTAATGAGCACAAAGTGTACATTCCCTGTGAAAATGGAATAGCATTTTGAAAAGACAGCTCATGTGTCAGATGTAAATTTCGTCAGACGTCGAAAGCCCACCGAACAAGTGCCAATTTGTGACAAGTTGGGAGTGACACTATGTTGGTAGGCAATGGGACAAGATCCTGGAACTGACAGTTTTCCAGTTTCTGTTTGTAGTCTGAGTAGTATTAACCAATTACACCTGAACAGCGGCTTAAGAGTCCGTGTGGAGAGGCGGAACATATTGCCTGAAATACTATCTTGGGACTCATTAGCTACTGTCTCATAATGATTTAGCTTTATGTTAGCTTCTCAAAAATGTATCTACATTCATATGTAGGTCTAGTTATTACTTTCGCACATAAGAGGAAGTCTTGGCCCAGATATCCGCTGGCTACACTGGCTGTCCCAAAATATTGGAGGCTTTATTGTCATCAACCTGATAAATACCTTACAAAATCTGTCTTTAATTTCAAAACGTGAATTTCTCATTAAATTCTCCAAATTCTCAGGTCATGACCATGGTGCCCTGAATGGTAGCCACGGCCCTGAGCAAAGTCACTCTTCCTCACTGAATCATGTACACTCTTACCCTCCACTTACTGTCATACTTTCTGCATCACTGCTTTGGTCTCTTATGGCTTTCCCTCGCGCTGCTCTCTTACATAATCTTTCTGGGCTCATCGGGACACGGTCGCGACGCTCCGGCTGTGACCCTTGAAATCTCTCTATCACTGGTCATTCATAAGGCTGGTGCTGGATGAGTTGAAGCTCATTCTAACACTGTGTCCATCTTATCCAGACAAGAACATCTGTCAGATATATTTGAAACTTGATTTGATTGTGGAAATTCAATGTTTTCTGTTTGTTTGTTTGTTTGTTTGTTAGCTCTTGATTGGAAACTAAATTCATTTTTGGCCTTTTCTCTTCATCTTTTCCTCTTCCTTGTCCAAACCTGGCACCTACATTACAATACAACTCTACTGCTGACAGCTTGATCAGAGAGTCCAGTGTTATGCTAGTAGCGGCTAATGTAGCCTGGAGCTTCCACACACTGTAACAAGTAATGGATGTAGCTGTGGTGATCCCCCACCAGCATCACCCATTGGTTTGTGGACTCTCGTTTGAATGGTAAATGGTAAATGGACCTGCATTTCTAGTCATCCGGCCACTCAAAGCGCTTTTTACACTACTAGTCACATTCACCCATTCACACACACACATTCATACACTGGTGACTGAGGCTACCATACAAGGTGCCACTTGCTCCTCAGGTTTAACACACTCACACAATGACGGAACAGCCATCGGGAGCAATTTGGGGTTCAGTATCTTGCTCAAGGATACTTTGACATGCAGACTGGAGGAGCCTGGGATGGAACTGCTGATCTTTGGATTGGTGGACGACCCGCTCTGCCCGTTTGAAGACACGAATCTGGCATTTCAGCTGTTGCAATCTTATTTTCTTGGAGCCAGGAGTGACCATATTTGGATGAGAGGCTGGATCGGTGGAGGAGCGAGGGGTGGATCTGACTGAGAAGCAAGGGACACTATCGGCAGAAAGCCTGTCACTCTAAGCAGCCTGCTCTTACATATAACTTTAAGCCATAATAAAATGTAAATGAATGGGAAGATTGTCTATGGAGACCAAAACATGTTGTGTACGAGGCTTTGAACACATTTATTTCTGCTTATAGTTGGACATTATCATGGGGGTCCACAGGGATTGAATGGCTGGTTTCAAGTGGCCATTCAAAGAACTGCAGCTTCTGGCTTGGGAGCCTCTACCCTGCAGCAGAGATGAGCAGCAGGCTACAGAGCTCCTGTAAGATCACTTGTTTCTACCTCCGCACCTCCAGACAGTTTTTATTTTCAAACTTGTTTCCTCGCTGACTCAAGTGACATCACATAAAGTTTATCACGTCATGCAGCTCCCACTGGAGCCAAGACAGGGTTTATACATCTTAACATAATACTAGGCAGTAGTTCTCCTCAAAATAGATACACTGACCCTGATTTAGTTTTATGTTTGGTTTATGTTTATGTTATGTTCTCCATGTCCCCATGGAGTCCGGACACTGGTGGAGGAGGTGGTGGCCGATGACTTTGTGGTTGATGACTGATGTGGCTGATGAGGTGAATGAGGCTGAATCTGAGAAGGAGAAAAGTTTCAGAGGACCCGGAGAATGGTTTAGGATAATAATAACATTATATAAGATAATCATATTGCAAAGATAATATATATAAGATAGTAACATTAAAGTCAAAATTAAATTGCAGTACTTTTTCAAAACTTGATGATTTTACCTTTCTGTACATTTTGTATACAAATTCATTACATCATTTTGGTTGTAAATGTCTATTTGCATCACGCTTATTACGGAAAACACATTATTTGATCAGTTTACATTGTGCCCCTAAAGTTCTTTGTGCGCTCCTTACTTTTTCAACTTAGGAGCACATGTGCTCCTTGGGAAAAAACTTAGCATCAAGCCCTGTATTGGTTGATTGTGGATCAGCTGATGACTCAATTGACAGCCCCGCACATTGACAGCTAGAAATAGTGAGTGACCATGCGTGCAAGGAGTGATTGGCAGGGTGAGAAAGAAAATTACAGTCTGAGCCTGAAAAAGTATTGTCCTCCTGACTGAACCTTAGCTTGAGCTCCATTAGGCTATAAGGAGCTTTTCAAAGAGTATGAATAAATGCAGATTATAATTACATGTCGAAATCATGTCATTAAAACACTGCTGAAACTATGGTTATATGAAACTGTCCCAAAAAATCCCTTAATTCAAATCCAGCCCAGTTTTAACCTTCCCCTCTTTGACAAATTGCTAACAAGGTCTCGCTGGGAGGGACAGCTAAACCATATCACCAGATCCAAAGAAGAAAGGAATGAGTAAAGTTATTGACAGATAAGAAGTGACGGACATGGCTGACTGGCTCGCGCTGGTGCCTGTGTGGGAGGCGGCGCGTGTTCCCAGCCAAGACTGCATGGGGACAGAATTATTAAAATAATCCTCTTGTGTTCATAGAAGAATCTTAATCAAATTTTTCTGATCAAGTAAGAGCAATAATTTGATCATTTTGCACATTCATTGTCTGCGAAGACTGAGCCATTTGGACACGCTACTCTGTTTTTAAATGATGCAGCTTTGTTCACGATCCAAAATGAATTAGCTGCTTTTTATCAACTGGAAGCAGTCTGTCCTTCACACATTTCCCCCTCTCTTTGTCTCACAGGAGCTTTTAGTGCGCTTTTGGAGTTTGTGAATAGTCAAAACACAGCTCCTGGTTGGCTGGCTAAGTGTGTGTGATTTTTGTTGAAGAGCATGTATTGGGAACACTTGAGAGAAACACAGACAGACTGTGAGAGTGAGGGAGTGAAAGGAAAAAAAGAGGTTGATGGAGGGAAAGAGAATGGATGGGGCGAGCTGGCGTTTGGCTGAGCAGTGAAGAGATACTCTCTGCAGTGTGTTTCCTTTCCATCCGTGGAGGCCAGGCCTTTATCTGCTGCCTCTGTGGGCAGGCAGAGACAGAAAGAGAGATGGTGGTATGAGGGAGAAGGAAGCAGGCGGAGTCGCCTGGAACGACCTGGGAATGAGGGCGAAAGAAGAAGTGAAGCAGAGAAAGAGTGGGAGAATAAAATCACAACTTATAAAGAAGAAATGTTTTCCATCCCCGGGATCTGAATCTGACAACACAGACGTACGGTATAGGTTTATTGATATGTGTACAGTGTATTGCAAGGAAAACTATTGACTACCTCAAAGCAAGACTGTGTAACCTTTGAAATGAGAAATACCGCAACCCTCTCATGGTACAGAAGAAAGAGCCGAATTCATGAGTAATAAAACTTGCTTGATTGAATCCACCCTGGAGTTTTGCTGCAAGTTAAAATGTGAATGTGTGTTTGCTTCGCCTGTTTTTTAGGATCTCATGGAGCAAACTCAAGTGAACTTGAGTTAAACTAGTGATGGATCATGGGAAGATAACAGACAAGTATTCATGCTACAAATTGTATTGTCTTACCCAAAGTAATATTTGGGCCCAAAAATGGCCCTTGCCCACTACTCCTTGGTCCTCAGAATGAAGCAACGAGGGGTAGGGGTAGAAATCTTGCTTGTTAGCTATCTAGCTAACAAGCAACCTGACGACGGTAACGTTAGCTATGTATGAACTTTTTTCCCCATCTCTTGCTCGGTGGTAGCCATGGCGACGTCTCATCTCTCCCTCAAATCCCTCGCTCCAAAGGGCTAGTTTCATACCCACTACCCCTACACGCAAAAAGGAATTGGGACACCCCTACCCCTCGCGGGAAAGTGTAAATGTAGGGGTAGGGCTAAGGGGGGGTATTGGGACGGGCCCTTTGTGCTGTGGTACGTTAAGTGTTTAGATTTTAAATATGAGGTTGACTTCAAGAGTTTGGATTCCAGAGTTCAAACTCTCCGAGATTAAACTCCTGAGAGCACCGGTTAAAACATGACACATGAGAAAGGCCCACAGACAGTACAAATAATGGACATAGCTACCCTGACGTCACCCGAGGGTTTGTGGACTCCCATTTTGAAGCCACGAGTTCAGTTCATTTTGACCGTAGCCATCTTGTTTTTGGAGCCAGAAGTGACCACATTTGGGTGAAAGAGGGGTGGATCTGACTGAGAGCGAGGACAGCTGTCTCTCAAAGGAGCCACACCCTTAATTTTGCATTAATGTAAGCCTCAATACAATGTATACAGCTGAGTAATTTACAAATTCAGCCCCTGTGCAGTTGTCATGAAGAGAGAAATTAGCTACAGAGACCAAAGCCTTTCTGTGTACCAGGCTGTGAACATGTTTCTCTCTGTTGTAACATTGGCCATTTTAACATGGGGGTTAATGGGGATTGACTGGCTTCCAGAGCCAGCCCCAAGTGGCCGTTCAAAGAACTGCAGCTTTTGGCACATATGTGTTGGCTTCATTTTCAGCCCTGGAGGTTGCCACTTGGAAAGGCCCTATATTGTTCTTGTCCATTTCATTTTTGTTGTCTTTTTTTCTGTTTGGCACTTCTTTTCATTTTGTTTTCTCAGTGCTTCAGCTGTGTGTGTGTGATTCTGGTGTTTTCTTTTCATACTTTGCATGCTGAGAGTTCAAAATAAAGATGTAAGGGAGAAATATTGAAAGGGGAGAGACCGTAGAAGGATGTGATCTCCAAGTGAGAATTAGAATATATGCAGTTCACCTGATCCGTTTCGAAATGAATATATGTTTTTAAGCACTGGATGATGATTTTATGGATAAATATGAGTTACTGAGTGACCATCAATATGGGTTTAGGAGCAGCTGATCAACATGTTTAGCAGTGATGGAATTTGTAGAAAATATTGCAACAGCTATGGATAAGAAACAATATGCTGTAGGTGTTTTTGGTTGATTTATGTAAAGCTTTTGACACAATTAATCATTCCTTACTTCTGCAGAAATTGGAGCGTTATGGCATAAGAGGTGTTAAACTAAATTAGATAAGAAGTTATTTAAATAATAGGTTTAAATTAATAATACTGCGTCACATTTTAGAAAAGTAACTTGTGGTGTTCCACAAGGTTCGGTATTGGGACCTAAGTTATTTATACTTTATTTGAATGATATTTGTACTGTATTTAATAAGTTGAAATTTATTACATTTGCGGATGATACAAATTTATTTTGTTCAGGACCACACATTAAAGAATTGTTGACAACTGTAGAAAACGAGTTGATCATGTCAAAAGAATGGTTTGATATCAATAAGTTATCATTAAATGAAAAGAAAACAAAATGTATGGTGAAATGAAATTAATCCTAAATGGAGTTGAAATTGAAAGAGTTTATGAAACTAAATTCTTGTGAGTAATTTTAGATCATAAATTCAGTTGGAAGCCACATATAGAATATATTAAACAGAAATTATCTAAATCTATTGGTATTATTTAGAAAACTAGGGATTTGTTGAACAAGAAATGTCTGCATATATTATATTTTTCACTTATAATGATATATATGTCATATTGTGTTGAGGCTTGGGGAAAAACATACAGAATATATATAGACCCTATAATTACACTCCAGAAAAGAGTTATCAGAAAAATAAATAAAGTTTCTTGAAACCACTAACAAATTATTTATAGAGTCTCCATCTTAAAATTCTTAGATATTGTATACTTGAAAACATTAGAAATACCTAACCTGTATTAAACAATTTTTGTGTGTGTTTTTTTTCTTTGTATTACAGATATTCTGGGTTATCTTATGGATTGTACAGGATAGGCAAAAATAAGCCTTGACTTCAGCCTATTCCTTTTCGGTTACAGAGTTTGTTAAATTTTGTTGTGAGAAAATGTGTAGTGCAAACAGGTATGTAAATGTTTTGTCAGTTGATTGCACACAATTTAAGTATTGTATATTCTAACTGAAATAAACTATTCATTCATTCATTCTTCACACACATAAAGTGTAAATAAAAACAAATCAGTTGAGTCTTTCCCCTTCGGATGAAATGGTCAGTTAGGCTACATGCTACGGAGAGCGTTTAAGAGGTCCTGATCGCCTTCGGTACGACGAGAAAGTGAAGATGATCGGGGGTGTGTGCCCTTTTCAGCTGCCAGCCTCTGTGTGGACGAATGACCCTGTCAATTCATTCATTCAATTCATGTCCTGTCGATTCATCCATTTTGAACTCCTAGCCGCGACTAGCGTCTCTCCCGGGTCGAGTTCAAAACTTTTACCCAAAAGGGGGCGTGGCCGTTGTTATGGCAGTGAGTGACCTTGCGTTGAAGTCATGTATGAAAGCATCTTCATCAAATGAAGGGAAATCTAATTCAGTACTCGTCTACCATGTAACTGGCACTAGTGGCCACGTAGCACTGTTCAAAGACAGCTGCGCACAAGTTTGGTTTTTATTTTGTTCTTTGAACTTCAACAGGAGATAAAGGTAAGGTAGTCAGTGACATGGGAAATGCATTAGTCATATTTTGCTGTTCACATGATGCTCGGATTTCACAGCATGTGATAGAAGCTGGCAAGGAAAGTATGTAGGCTGTGATGAATGTATTATTAATGAAAACACGTTATCAAACCAGTGTTTGAAAGGATTCATGAAAATGTTTCCAGGCTTGAAGATCAGAAGACGCACACACACACACACGCACACACACACACACACACACACACACACACACACACACACACACACACACACACACACACCATCCTCAGTCTATATCAGCTTTTTCATCATCCCATCGCTCACTCATCCTCACACACACACTGTCTCTCTGACTGTCTGCAGGAAAATGTTGTACTTGGGACTGTGTTTGGGAGCTAATTACCTAGGCATCTGTAGTCTGCTCTCTGAGCCCGTCTAAAGAGGATATAGTCACACACACACACAAACACACACGTATGAGTGTCTGAGCACTTGCGCACACACACACTGCCAGTGTCCTCGCGTCTTGTAGACTGTGACAGAATCTATTCGCCCACCTGCTCCTCTTCATTATCCAAAATGCAGAGCTGTAGATGTAGGCCAGAATATGTGGCTGGTTAGGTTCCTCTCCTGTCTCCCTCTCTGTCTCTTCTTTTTCTTGTGCTTCTCTTTGTTCCCTCTCTCCCTTTTGTCACGTCTCCATCTGTTTCCCCTCCTGTTCCTCTTTCCCATTCGCAGCCACCTTTTTTTCACTCTCCTTTGTATTGTTTGTTTTCATCTCCTCATTTCCTCGTCTCTCCTTCACTCGTCTCATTTCCTCTCCTCTTTCTATTCACTTATGTCCTAAAATCTTCTCCTGTTCTCTCACATTGTTTCCTGCCTCCTCTCCTTTTCTTCCCTACAGTCTCCTTTGCTTGTTTCCTCCCTCATGCTTTTCCTCTTATGTTCTTGTGTCCTCTCCCAGCTCTCTTTCACGTATCTCCTCCCCTTGCTTCCTTTCCTCTCTTCCCTTCTGTCTCTTCTTTCTTTCAGTCTCCTCTGCTTGTTTCCCCATCTCTCCTCTCCTCTCTTTATCTTATTTCCTCTCCTTTTCTCATCTACTTGTCTCCTCTCCTCTGCTTCATACCTCAGCATGCTCGCCACGTATTCAATTACTCCGGACTTGATTACATGCTTAAAATGCGACACTGAAGGGCGAGCGGCTACTTACTCTTATAAGGAAACCTGTCTACGTCCTGCTTATGATGCTGCAAGGTTTCTCCTATGGTTTTGTTTGTGTGACTTCAGAAGTCGCTGTCCTACTTCGGCGCTCGCAGGTGTGTGTTGTGAGGAACCAGAGGGGCAGGAGGGGGGTTTCTCCGGTGCTGTAGTCTCTGTGACTTTCCCTCTGGCTCACACACACGTACAGGTCTCTTAATACCTGCTCATTACAGATAACACCTCGGTCCTCAGTTGGTTAAACTGTCTTATTGAAGCTGAATAATACAAATCACTGAACATGTTATCAGCTGATTGATGCAGAACTTCCCAAGTGACCTCTCCTCATGTTGTCACATGTCCTCACAGAGCCACACAGCGTTATGCCTGATACTTCTGCAGCTGTGCGCCCATGCTTTCCATGCAGGCACCTCTCACACGCACCCCCGACATATAGTGCAGCTGTGGATTGCTCGTAGCATGTAATCTCACACATGCTTGTTGTCTGGAAATCCCACCTCCTAGCTCTGATGTCCATTCAAACTTCTGCATCACCTACAGTGCATGGAGCACAGTCACATTCATCAGGGTGTGTGTGACGCACAAGCTTTTCCACAGGAGAATAAATCAGGCATTACAAACAGGCAAATTCACCCAAAGAAAACAATAATGCTCTCTTTATATATCTGGATTACATTTGTTTTATTGTTGACAAATAAAGATGAATTAGAGTGTGCAGAGTGCATACTTTTAAACCATTTATCAGCCGTGGTTAGCGACCTTAAATGAAAGTGAGAAAGCAGAATAAGAGCTGAATTTCTGCACAGAAAACAAACTCCACAAGTTGGTTATGTTCCTAAAAAGGTGCAACAGTTGAGTCAGGAGGCGTCAATCAAGCACATGCCCACACAGTCCTGAGCAGATGTCTCATCAGCCAGTTAAGTGAAAACACCTGGGTGGGTTTTGGTACTTAAAACCTTTAATCTTCAATATAAAAGCACATCAGTAAAATTTAGAGTCCTGCTTTGACAAAATCATTTTATGCGATTCTTAAAAGACCAAATATTTATTTTGTAATGTTGAAAGAGTTTAAAGGGGACAGTTTTCCTAAACTACAGATTCCATGTGTCCCTTGTGGTAACGACACACAGTGGGTCTCAAAATTGCATAATTCTGTGATGAACACTTAATATTTTGAGTGCACTAAGTGCATTCACACTGCATAATATGGGTAAATGCAGTGTACTACTGGGGCACTCAACATGGTCCAAAAGTTGTGTGTGGAATGATGGACACTTCCCACCCTCAGTGGTTGCCAAACTTAATTTGTGACACGGCGGTTTGGGAATACAAGGACCCTGAGCTGGCTACAGTGAACACTGCTGTCGAATAGAAGCTGTCAGTAATGTCTGTCGGGGCCGTAATGATTTGGTGCCATGAACAATAATATGATTGCTATTTGCTAGCTATCTACCTTGCTCCTAGCTATGGCGGCGTAATCAGCATTGACATTGTAAGTAAGTAAGTAAGTAAGCTTTATTTGTACAGCGCCTTTCACAGACCAGGGTCACAAAGTGCTTTATGGCATCCATCCATCCATTCATCCATTTTCATCCGCTTATCCGGGGCCGGGTCGCAGGGCAGCAGGCCAAGCAAAGCACCCCAGACGTCCCTCTCCCCAGCAACACTTTCCAGCTCCTCCTGGAGGACCCCAAGGTGTTCCCAGGCCAGAAGAGATATGTAATCCCTCCAGCGTGTTCTGGGTTTGCCCCGGGGCCTCCTACCAGTGGGACGTGCCAGGAGGATCCTGATCAGATGCCCAAGCCACCTCAACTGACCCCTTTCGACGCGAAGAAGCAGCGACTCTACTCTGAGCTCCCTCCGGATGTCCGAGCTCCTCACCCTATCTCTAAGGCTGAGCCCAGACACCCCACAAAAAAAACTTATTTCCACCGCTTGTATCGGCGATCTCATTCTTTTAGTCGCTACCCAGAGCTCATGACCATAGGTGAGGGTTGGGACGTAGATGGACCAGTAAATTGAAAGCTTTGCTTTCTGGCTCAGCTCCCTCTTCACCACGATGAACCGGCGCAGCGCCTGCAACACTGCAGAAGCCACACCGACCCGCCGATCCATCTCACGCTCCATTCTACCCTCACTCGTGAACAAGACCCCAAGATACTTGAACTCCCTCATTAGAAGCAAATCAATATTATGGTGATAGGCATTGTATATTTGTTCCGAATTCTGGCATCCTCTTGTTGATTTTTAGTATTGGTTGTAATTTTTGGTGTTAGCCATAATTCTCCACCATCCGTTTTAGCAATTCATTGTTTAAGACGAGAAGAAGAAGAAGAAGCACCACTCTGTTGAAATTAGTGCACCACAGACACCGTACGTAGTGTACATGGTGTACTACACTGACGTGTACTAACAGAAGTATAAGATTTTTGACACAGTCACATTATTGGTTTTATTTGCCGCTTGGTCGCCGGTACATTTTTTGTTCAGCTGACTAAACTGCTGTGTGTCTGATATGTTGGGAGTAGTGAATAAGTGAATCAGGGAGTGATTTTGAACGCAGCCTAAGACACAGTAGTTGAGTTTTGGAATTTGAGCAAACTTACCCTTTAAGTGAATTTGTAAAAAATTACCTCCCAAAGTAAAACTCCAAAACTCCAAAGGACACATCGTCAAAGGTTACTGTTACTGAAAAACATTCATATAGTGTATATGTGTTGAGTCAGAATTTTGGGAGCAGGTCAGACAGTATAAGAAGTTCCAATGTGTCATGTGTTGGGGATGATGGATACAGTGGTACTGAGGCAGAGAGGGAGAGATGGGAGAGAGAGAGAGACTCTATAACTCTGTTAAAGTTATTAGTTATTAGCTTAAAACAGGATCAGGCTCAGGGTGACACCTTCTGCGGCTCCCGGAGTTTGAGGACTCGTCCTTGGCTGTAGGTGAGTTAGGCTCAGTGTGCTGGTTTATTCATCCCTCCCACTGGTGTGATGAAGAGCCTTGGCATGAATTATTCTCATTTTCATTTCTTGACATTGAGACCATCCCTTGTGGACCTTCAGCTGGGACTTTTAGGGAAACTGCTGTAGCGACGGGAATGACACTGTATCATCAATAATGTTGGGAATTATTCAAAGTCAAAGTCAAGAACATCCTGAATGAAACTTACAAATCTTTCTGAACAATATCCAGGCGCTTTTTGGGATTTGGGGGAACTTGTCATGAATGGATGCTGTGACGATGTGTGGAGGTGCAGGTGCTGCTGAAAATAAACACTCATGATAATGAGTTTGTTATAAAATGTGTGTGTTGCCTTTTTCTCTTAATTACTTGTTGTCAACGAGCCACAGTTATTTTTAGCCGGCCCAACTAATTATCCATCTTGTTTACAAAGTAAATCTCCCATTTGAATGCTAATTGAAAACTGCTTGTTAGTGTCACTGAATGCTTTTTCAACATGATGAAATAATAGCTTTTGGGAATATCTCAGCATATATGCTACTATATGAACTATTAATAAGCCCACTGTACCAATTATGAAACTGATGCACTGTCAACACGCCAGTAATGATACTCACAAGAGTGTGTATGTGTGTGTGTGTGGGTGACAATTATTTCAGTGTTTAATATAAAGCTGAAATGTGTTTTTCTAATATCATAAGGACAGGCTTTGCTACTGCTAATGGACGGCTGATTGTAAGAAGAAATGTGAGCATTGTAGAGAGTATTCTTGCTGAAAACACAAGATTCAGAGGGAAGTCAAAAAGTCTTGCTGTGGAATAAAGTTCATTATCATTGTTTTTAGGTCTACTTCCTTAAAAAAAGGATGCTAAACATACTAGCACACTGCGTCGTTATTTAAACAACAGTTTTACAAAGGACAGGAACAGCGGGCTCCTGGGTAAAAGTCCACAGTCAACCAGGTCTCACTCCAAAGTAATTGAAAACCTCAGCCAGCAGCTTCGTCAGTAATTTCCAGCGTCAGACTAAAACTACAAAGCCGTCCTTTTATGTCAGCATGATATACAGCCAGTTGCTGTAATTGTGTAACAGCAGCCAGTGCATCAGGGAAAAATGCGGCTGGACAACAACGTAAGTTAAAGGGTGAAAGTCCAACTAGGGCAGGTAGGAGATGTGGTGGATGCTTCCAACAACCACCTGGGAGGTCATTGTTCACTTCGCATAAGATTGTAAAGCCAAACCCTGTTTGTTTTTGTTAAGCCAACCATGTGCGTGTGTTGTTGAAGCAAAAACAATAAGTTGCAGTGTTGTACTGACACACACTTCTGTAACAGGCAGAAGTTGACATGACATCCCAGAAGATCAACGACCAATGCACTCGGGACGCCAGGACACTGAGCAAGTCTCTGTATCCGACAAGTCAGGAGTGAGAGCGTGTTGAAAACAAATCCCCCGACAGCATCCCTAACGCTCACTAATGAGCAACAAGTTGTGATTTTAAGTATGTTTGTGGATGATTTGCCTGGCAGCCTCTCAGTGACAGCAAGACTCCAGGAAGTCTCTGCACCAGCCAAGAAATAGTACACATAACCCCCAGTAAATCCAAAATGTTTTTACATTTGAATCGATTTAACTAACAGGGTGATAATTATTGTTGTGTAGATGTAATGCCAGATTTCCAGGATGCTGCTTATACAGTGTCAAACAATGTTTAAAAAGTAGCCTTCATGTCTACAACCAAATTCAAAGCGTGTAACACAGGACACATTTAGAATAAATACTAATCAAAGAGTCCATCTAGCCTTCTTTTGAAACGAGTTATCAAACACAAACAGTCCAGTATGTGATTATTTGTTCATCAGAATATTTGAGGGTTTTGCAACAGCTCGGAAAATACATGAGCTTGAAAAGAAAGCAAGACGAGCACAGGCAGGTGAGATTAAAATTTGAGTTGACTAGATGAACAAATCAAACAAGAGGCAAGGCAGAGAATCAGCAAGGCAGAGGCTACTACACAATCTGGCAAACACTTAGTGGAGATGGACCAATATGATCAGGGAAACGGGGAGCAGGTGAGTAAGTGGATAGAGACGGTTGGGTGAGGGAAATGGTTGACAGAGGTTACTGCAGGGCAGGAGGAAGTGGCTGGGTCTGTGATGACAGAGTGTTCGGGCTCATTTAAACTCTTTTTGTGTAGGAAAATAAGTCAGTTTCAAACATTTTAAAATGTCACTGTCTTCATACTTCCATGCGTCCTTTATGTTGACAGAGATTGTGCTAATAGGTGGCACTACAGGGCGGAGTCAAATGGAGGAGGTTGTAATATTATACCTTTAACTGGAGGCAGCGTTGCAGACGGCGGTTGTCTGTGCCGCCATGATATATATTCCAATATGTGGTTGGAGGATTGGTTTCACTATTTTTGAACTGTTCCGCCATTTAAAATGTACTCGTCAGCTCCTACAGTCATATCTCGCTTGAACTCTAGATGTTGTGCTTTTTAGCTTTTATATTGCTTTTATATTGAAAATGTAATGTTTTAAGTAGCACACCCACACAGGTGTTTTTTCATAAATGGCTGCTTAGTTATCTGCTCAGGACAGTGTGGACATGCAAGGACTCATTCATGCTTTTGATACTGAGATAGACAAAGTCTTCTGACCATACTATGTGTCATTTCGTCCGTATTTATGCATGTTTTCTGAAAGGTTACCGATACCGTCAAAACGGAGCAGTGCCGACAGAGATCGTGAAGGCAGTGTATAGAAGATCAAGAGAGAGACGACCACGGGAGACAATGAGGACATTTAAATAATGTTGGAACAGAAACAATCACCCCACAAACTGCTGGCGTCTACAACACTACCTTTGTTAAAAGGTACAATATTACAATATAATATTGTATTACCCTCCCGTCCTGTCGCCTTGTTTTGACTCTGTCCTCTTTTGCAGTGGTTCCAACTGGTGAGTCACACTCCAAAAGTGGGTCCCGAATATATTCTGAATGGACCGCAAGTGACTCGCGAACGTGTCAAGGTTGTAAAAAACACACTTTATATTAAGTACAGTGAATTTTAAGGCACAGGGCTTTTTTATTTTATTTTTTTAAGTGTCGTTTCCTGCTGTAGATTGAGTGACTAATGGACAACCACCTGACAGAGACAGCAAACTAGCTCGACAACTTGGCCAAACACAAGTATGACGCTGAATGTATTTAACTGTGCGGACTTTGAACTAACAACACAGGAGAAATCTGGACCCTGTGGCTGGACCAGTTGGGAACCATTGCTCTGGTGCCATGTATTGGCTGTATCTGTGGTAACATAAAGGATACATAGAAGTGTGAAGGCAGTGATGTTTGCAATGTCTGAAACTGATCTATCTATTTTAGTATCTAAAGGGTATAAGAGAGTCTTAAGCTTTCAGAAAATGAGCATAAATACGAAGAAAATGAACACTGTTTACAGACAGAGCTTTCTGCCTGTAAACAGTTGTGACATCATCATAATATGGACAATATAAAAGAAAATGGGACTCAATTTCCATTTCTCCCATATCATAAAGCTCACACATTTTGTTTACTTCACCACCAGATTTTAATCTAAGACATCTAAAACGACTTCAACCAAATTTGGCCCAGTTGTAATCAAGTTGTCTCGACAGGTGAAAATCGACAAATCAGAGCTTAATGAAACACCTGTGTGTATTCAAAGAGAAACAGTTCCGTATTTGAAGTATTAGTATGTTACCGCAGGCACTTGTGATTTTTTTCATCATTTTATCAACCACTGTTCAGCCCGCGTGACATGTATGCATGATTTCTGGGCTCGTACCAAAAATCTGAGTTGCCAAATTTCCCACTTAGTAGTACATTTTCCATTGTCTAATTACACACAGAATAAAGTCCCCCAACACAGCGTCATATCTAAACTGCATCTAAGTTCAAATTAATTTCACAAGATTGTTTTTATATTTCAGCAGAGAGAGGACGGGCATGACTAAGTAAAACACCAGGATGAATTGTCCTTTAATTAGCCATGGTGGAGGCAGAGGGATGTGATGGAGGCTCACACACACACACACACACACACACACACACACACACACACACACACACACACACACACACACACACACACACACATGTGCATACCGTCACACTGTACATGTAGCTTTAGCGAGTTATTTGCTCGCACAGCTGGCCTACACACTGCTCAGCTGCCGGCAGGCTCACATGTCTGAGAGGCACGCTGCTAACAGGACTCAGAGCTTGAGTCACACTGTGCAATGAGCCCCAGGCCCACTCAAACATGCAACTCATCATCACACCTCAGCACACACACATACACACACAGACACACACACACACACAAACACAAAAACAGCAAATGTCTCTCAGGAGTGTTATGGCGGCTCAGCAGGCTAAAGCAGATAGTAGGTACTCACAATGTCAGGGGATGATGGGATGAATCCGGCTCACGGCCCTTCTTGCGTGTCATCCCCGCACTCTCTCTCATGCGCTCCCTGTCACTCCTCACTGTGTGCTATCCAACAAATCAGAGCTGGCGTTAAAAAATGAATAAATAAATAAATAAAATAAAAAACTCTCAAAAATCCGTCATTCTCACGCATGAGGAGACCTAGATTAGAAAATATTCACTGCTCTGAGCTGAGCATCTTCACTCAGAAGATTTTATTTTTCTCTTTGTGGAGAAATATGACACACAAAAAAACTAATTGAGTTGCTGGTGTCTCTTAGTATTTCGCATTAGAGTTACTTTTGTGCATTTTGGACCCATAACAACCATTTCAGTGCACAAAAGAGCAGAGTCATGTTTAGTTTTGCTTCAGGGAACGCATCCTCGAATAGAGAGTCTTAAGGTTTATTTATATTCACTTTAAGAACAGAAATAGATAAATTCAATTCAAACATTGTGAATGTCACTGCCCTCATATTTCAATGCATCATTTTTGTTGGCATAGATGCATCCTATAGATGGCACCAAGGCGACGGTAGAGGAGGTCATGATAATGTACCCTTTTATGGAGGCACCATTGTAGACAGCAGTGGTCTGTGAGGCCATTACATACATTGCAACATGTGGACAGATACCTGTTCTTATTACTTATTTCAGTCAGGACTGCTTTAGTCAACAAAAACTACTATATTTGACAGTATGGCTCTGTTCTGGGGCCCCTATGCTTTTCCTCTGGCCTAAGACAAAGACAGCACACCTCTCTGCCCTTCCATGCGCCTACATAGAAAGCCTAAGGCGAAGAGAGCAAACCTCCCTGCCCCTCCATGTGCAAATGAAGAAAGCCTAAGGCAGGGAGCACAGCAGTGTCTTGCCTGAACTAACGCTATGCTCAGTTTGTTCCATTTCGCCTTTTTCTTAATGTCTTTGTCGTGCCCTACGGTTGTATCTTACTTGAACTACGCTCCTCTGCCCCCATGATCTTAGACAGTACCTTTCCGTTTTGGCCGTATTGTTAAGCTTTCAGAAAGTGTGCACAAATATGAACAAAACACTTTCCATCTGTGTCATAACGGTCAGCATTGATGAGCCTTAGTACAAGACAGCACCACTGTTCTCTTAACTTTACACTTATTTTTCAAGAGCCATTGTTCTTCTAACCACATTGCATATTGTGTTTATGTTGTGCGTGTATGTTTATGTTGCAATGTGTGTGTGTGTGTGTGTGTGTGTGTGTGTGTGTGTACTTAATGGGGCAATAACTGTCTGCTGACTGCTTTAACCAAGGTTTCCTCACAATATGGTGAACATCTGCAGACCCTCAGACACTCACACTTCCAGCAGAGTGATTGATGAAGTGTCAAGTGTGTGAGTGAATTCACATCTTCAAACTCTGTACAATGTGTGTGTGTGTGTTTGTGTGTGTGTGTGTGTGTGTGTGTGTGTGTGTGTGTGTGTGTGTGTGTGTGTGTGTGTGTGTGAGTGAGAGACTCGTAACGGTTTATGGTCATTCATGACTTTTTTTTCTCCTCATATCCTCTTCACTCAGATGCCAGTTTTTTGAAAAATAAATATAAGGCTGAGATCAAAACGGTTTCATGCTGTACACTAAAGCCCTTTGGTGTGTGTCACCTTTTGTGAGCGTGTGAAAATAATGTAAGAAGCCAGACATCCCGGTGAAAATCAATTCAGAACTGTCTTTTATGAAATATGGATATTTCCCGGAGAAAATCAGTGAGAGAAGCTAAATGTTTTATGGGCATATAAAAACATTTATAAGCATTGTGTAAAATTTACACTCTTGACTTCTCGCCTGCCAAGAAGTGGTACCAGGTATGTGCTGCCAACCTGCCATCACACACAAAGAGGGCCGCCTGACAAAGAACACTTGAGATGAGAAACAAACCAAAAAAAAAGGTTATTTCAGTTCAGATGCTTGACAGAGACAACAAACTAGCTTGACGACATGGCCAAACGACGGCATGATGCTGAATATATTAACTCTTGTACTCCACCCCCGTTTTGTAGCCAAAATGGCTAAAATGACTGTAGCTTCTAAACCGCTCTGACTACATGCATGCATGAGGTCTTGACAGAAAGAAAACTCCCTGGAATTTCTTGTGAAAGTGTCAGAAACACTCTAGGTGATACAGAGACAGAGTAATGGGCCTCTGAAGTCAGTAAAAAATTGAAGATTTTGCCTAAAATAAAATAAAAATGTGTTTCAGGATGAATAACTGTCTGTGGCTTCATCTGAGCAGGTAAATGACACTGTGGGGCTGTAGGCACACTATCAATGAACACTTGTTTCAAATTTGAAGAAGACTGCTCAGTGTTTTTTCCATGAAAAGATCCAGGCGGAGCTCCAAATGACAAGTCGGTCACTCGGCTTCAAAACAGTCCTATCAGTGATCAAACAACACTCAGCCAGCTTCAAACATCGTATCTTATTGAAATCAGGTGTGATTATGATAGCTGATGTTGTTTATGACAGAAACACCATAAAATATCACCAAATAAAGCCATATGAAACGTGAGAGTTATGATCCCACTTTCTAGACGGTATATCTCAGCCAAAAATAGTGGTAGGAGTGAGACTTACTTTTTATAAAACAGCTAAGTCCCCACGAACAGCTCCACATGAGATTGTGAGTAATCCTTTAACTTTTCTTGTCGAAAAACGGCATGACTTGATTTTGGACTTCGTGTGTTTAGGCTGCTCTGGTGCGAAATACATAATAAATACAAGAAAAACTATGTTATTTTTGAAAAGCCGAGAGCTTCCTGAATCCGGCAATACCAAACATCACATGGTTTGATGATGTCGTGCGCCTGGGAAATACCATTTAACAGAGGAGAAGGGGAGCGAGGAGGTCGGCGTCCTGCTGGAGTTAGAGAGGTTAAACTGTGTGGACCTCAAACAAATGACTCGGGGAAAATCTGGTCCTGTGAATGGACTTGTTGGGCTTCTAACTCCGGTGGCCAGTGGGAAACCGCAAACTGCCCAATCCAGAGCCACTGTTTGCTACTGTCGAAACATGGCGATGAACAAGGCAAACTGTATAAACGAGGACCTGCTCCCTTTGTATGAACAGCTCATTCTATGGTCAGGAAAACACAATGATTCTTATTTTCCGAAGATATACTATCATATTCCATTTCTGCCAGTACATCCCTCTTAATCCTGCACTCTGGAGCTTTAAATAAGTCAAGTTGCTCTGTGTTGTGGTTGTACCTCACGGCTCTGCACTTACATGCTCTGTTAAGTTGCGTTGCTGATGCTGTGTCAATGTGTCATTACAGCTTCAGTGCCAGCTACGAGGCCTTCTACTGACACAGCTCTCTGTTCCCTTCAGTCATAAATACTGTATGTGAAATTACACACACAAGCACATCCACGGAAAGAAAACACATTTTACACAAAATGTAAAACATGAAAGGTAAGTGGAAGCAAACCGAAGCTCCTGGAGGAAACCCACAGGGGAAACATGCAACCACCACACTGAAATAACTTTACTAATTTAAATACTATACAGCCTGTGAGGAAACACAATGAGGAATCAGCATGCTGCGTACCGTATGATGAAACCACCACTCCTGGAGATAATCCAGAGGGAATACATGCAACCACAATACAGAAATAATTTATTCAAACACTATATGCTCCGTAAGAAAACATAATGAGAAACCAGCATGCTGCGGTGTGCTGCTGTTTCATTGGACATATAGGGCATCAAAAGGAAATATACATATACAGCTTTGGCTTTAGTGTGTAAACCGCTCAGTTCCTGTTAAACAGAAACGTTTGGAATAAATTTCAAACAGCTACTGTTTTTTTTTTTGTAATCTATATGCAACTCAGGAAACATTTTTATTTACAGTTACAGACATCCACAATCTGCCTTTAACAGCTGCCTTGTGCTGCCAGTGTTGTACTTTTGTTAACTAAGCAGCCCTTTTTAACTTGACGTAGCTTTCCAGGTGGTCGGGTGTCGAGACCAGGCAGCTTGCATTTCATGAAGCTACTTTATAATATTGCTGTCATCCATAAACGGGCACTTTGACAACAAACGTAAGCACAAAATCTTGCTTCTCGCACTTGTGTTGGACCAGAAACAGCCGTTTTCAATTGAAGCGGTGAGCTGCGGATTTGTTCCTGATCTCTGAGTTTGTGAAGGGTCAAAGTGGTGACATGACAGAGACACTGAGAGGTGTAAGTGTGTGTGAATGTGTGTGAGCCAGCATGTGAGTGTATCCATCAGAAGGTGACTGTGATGGTGTTGGAGGACAACTCAGAACAGAGAGTCGTGTTCCGTCACTTACAGTATATGACTGTGACAGTAAAACCACAGGGCTGCTGTCATTTTTCCCACAAATGTTATGTCTGTGTGAGAGTGAGTGAGACAGAATGTGAGCGTGTGTCAGTCAGCAGGATGGCCACAGCAGCACAACATGTTGTTTCTCATAGACTGTGTGAAATAATGGACCTAGCTACCATGACTTCATTGGTTTGTGGCCTCCTGTTTTGAAGCCTCAAGTATGGCATTTCGGCGATCACCATCACCGAGTGACTCAAGTGGCCACTGAAAGAACTGCAGTTCAGCAGGACCACTTCAGTCAAAGACAACTTTATTTCCATTTCCAGTAGCTCAGTTCATAGGGACTTGGGTTGGGAACCGGAGGGTTGCCGGTTCAAGTCCCCATCCTGACCAAATGCGGAGTGTGGACTGGTGGCTGGAGAGGTGTCAGTTCACCTCCTGGGCACTGCTCAGGGCGCCAGCCTTCTCATTCTGACATCTCTCCACTTTGTGCATGTATAGGTCTTGTTTGTGCATGCGTGTGTGTTAATGACAATGGAGTGAAAAAAATTAATTTCCCCTCAGAGGGATTAATAAAATATAAAATTAAATAAAAGAAAATTCTCTGATGCAGGAGGCCTAAGATGGAGAGAGCACACCTCTCTGCCCTTCAACATGCAAACAAGGAGAGCCTGAGGCAAAGAGAGCACACCTCTCTGCCCTTCCATGTGGAGAGCAGAGCAGCATCAATGAGAAATAGAAGTGACATTGGTAAGTCAGACGCAACATGAAAAGTAATTTTTTGGCACTTCCATGTAGACTTCATTTTTCAACCATTTCATTTGTTTTTTTTCTATTAATTTGCCTAAAATGTCCCTGAAATTTTGTTGTAAACCTTGAATTTTTTGTCTGAAGGAAACAAATCTACCTACCAGCACCTCCAAAGCTCACCTTCTTTGATTCATCCCCACAAAAACCCAAGTGTAAAAGAAAGCTGTAGTTTTACAGAAGGTTGTTAGAGTGGTATTTTCTTATCTAACTGTCTGACTCTGCAAGTTGTCAAAACATTCACTCTGTACTTATTAATGCTTACTTATCTCTGGCAGTAGTACATCTTTCAGATAAATAATCTTCTAAATGCCATGCAGGGACCAAAGCACAGTAAAGGCTGATTGGAATTTTATTTGCAAGTATTTAGACAAAAGGAAATTTTCAGTGGAGGGTGGCAACAGAAGAAGCAACGCATTGTCAAACACTTCTTTGACTTTTGGTTTTACAAAAAAAAAAATGATGAGCTCTCTGGTGAAAGCCTGGAGTTTGTTTGACCCATCCATGATTAGGTTAAGGCAGCAAAACTATCTGATTATGGTTGTTGAGGATAAAAAGACTCAAAACACATAGGATGGTTACACGGGAGAAAGACAAAGAACTGGTGCATCAAGACACTTTATGGTGTCTGACAAAAAAGCAGTATCAATTGACACACCTGCAAGCTTTCTCATACACAAATTACAAGTTGTTTCCGTAACTTAAGCTGCTGTTTCCTGTTATTTCCAGTTCCTACCCATAATTGATCAGAGTCATATCAGGTCTTCTGGCTGGAGTCATGCCAGGTCATCTACACACGTGATAGAAAAAGATGTGGCAAAAAAACAAAACAAAAAAACAATGGTCTTAGACACCGGTGGAAGTCTGAGTCAAAATCCTGCGCTGACCCATCCACTTCACCTTCTGTCCACCCTCAGCAGTCTTCTGCACTCTTTAAACTCCGGTGTTATTAAAGTTGTGCTAGCAACACTGCCCAAGCGGCATATTTTGATGCTTTGGGAGTGAGACTGGGCTGGAATGAGTCAGAAGATAGCCAATGTCATAACTCATCCTGTGGCGAACATAAATGTCTGAACCAAATGTCAATCCATCAAATGTGCTGTGGGAGAATGAGGATTGTGGTTGCAGAGACCATTTTATTCTAAATCAAAAATGTCAACTGTCTGGTCCAATAAATAAATATTCAGGAAAGGACCAATGTCGACAGGATTCATCCTGTGAAGACCATGAATTTCTAAACAATATTTCATGGTATTCCAGCCAGTAGTTAGAGAGATACGCAGTGGTGATCCAGTCTGAAAAAGTATGAATTTGCTCTTTCATTTAATAATTAGAGGACGAGGAGGAGATAGACTCATCACACTGATTAACATGCTTTAATAAAAATATCAATGTGTGTATCTTTTGTTGGTCCGCTCAGCCAGTTCCTTCCAGCAAAGCCTCTGCTAATATCTGATTCATATTTCCAATATTTTCCCTGTTTTATTTCATTCTTTTTAGATTCATCTTACAAAAAGATATGAGATCAAGGGTGGTCATGAATCAGATGTTTTCTTTTATGCTCTCAAATCTCTCTCCGTCCTTCATGGTTTCTATCTGTTTCAGACAATCTTATCATCATTGTTCCATTATTATACCCTCGCCCCTTCCTCCGCACACTGGCCCCATGTCGCGTCTTCTGTAACCTTGAGCAACCTTTTTGCTGCAGCCTTCGAACGTCTTTGTACATCACTCGAATTTGGCTCTCCAACTGCTTAATTATTCTACTTTCATTTGAAAACATTCATACATTTTGTTTCCCCTTTGACACCATCTATAAAGTTGAGTTTTTAACCTCAAGACTTCGCCAAGTGGCGTTGATTTCTGCTCTGAGATGAGGGGACATTTATCCTGTCTTTTAGGTGTGAACAGTGTCACAGTGGTTTGGAAGGAAAGACTCTTAAAACATTCAAAGTAATTGAAGGGTTGCCAAAGGTCCCTTTTCAATGAAATCTTTATAGATGGCAATCATTTGCAGAGGATGAACAGCGACAGTAAATATACTTTTAGCACACTGGTTATCAGGCTTGGAGACAGAAAGTTCCCTTTCTTTATGGCTTTTGCCAAAAGAGATCTCTCTGGCCAAATGAGATATATCATTCTGTACCGTATGCAATATATAATATCTTGTATTTCCTTATTCAAGAGAATCTAAGAGCTTAACAAGAGCTAATTGCTGCCAGAAATGACTCCTTTGAAAGCAGACCTCCCGTGGACGGCCACAGGAGTTGTTTGCATCATCTTGGTTAAACAGATATAAAATAAAAACTGTAATAGCTTGAGCGTTCATTGCTTTGCAACAGAGAGCCAAGGCCTCTGTCTTCCCTGTCATCATGTCATTACCTCATGTAACCTTACCTTACTTGTAATGCAATCATGGTATTTTGCCATAATAATCTCTGTGTATTACATCGTTGTTTACACAATCCTGTTATATCGATCTAAAATAAAAACAGAAATAGCTAGAGCATTCTTTTGTACTTGCAGCAGAAGGCTAAGGCTTCCATGTCATCACGCTGTGTGTTGTAATGATGACACTGTGCAACGTTACCTGTGGTGCAAAGCAATGCACATATCGCACAGTGGTGCCAGAAGAATGGATGATGAATCTATCGCAATGCCTTTGCACCCCGCTCGTAAAAGTAAGCATATCTCAAAAACTAAACAATGTACATTGAGCAAATAACTCATGTGAGTGTTAAGAAATATGAACTTAATGTTTCTAACTTTAAAAATCTTTTGGATTAATATGTTTTGTGTTTTTATTTTGTAAACTTTAATGACAAAACATCATATTTTTCTATGACACAATGTCAGTACTCAATTGTCATGATTTGTTGACATACATAACCTTTTAGCTTAGGTTGTACAGATTTTAGGGGTATAAAGCATTTGAAGGTACACCAATAAATTGCATCACAATAACCAAAAATACCAGCCCCAGTGGACCATTTCTTAGAGTTTAAGGGTTAAACTGCTTGGGGATATTTCAGTTATACTGCAATCACTAGACAGTGGTTTCACACACTACTTATACTGCTATTTTCACCCACCTGTATCAGAAAGTTTTTGGATAATTGTAATTTGTAATTTGGTGATAAGGAGCCAGACAGCACTGATGTCAAAGCAAATTTGTATTCCAGTACCAAAACTCAGGCATTGTATTGGAAAATGTTTCAAAATGGATTAAAGTGAAATATGGAGCAGAATCTGACAGAAAGTTCAACCCTGACTTGTTTGTTCACATCTCTGTCTCCCTCAGGGTTCCAGATACAACATGACTACATGTGTAAAAATGTCACACTGATCAGTGGTGTGTGCAGAAAGGCCACATGTAACACATGTAACAAGTTCACTGGTGGAGAACGATGGCAAACAAGGGAGCAGTTCAGGTCCATACTGAAAAAGCTAGTTCACAACAGAGGTGAAAGTGGAGAACAACCTGTGAAGTCTAAGCTGATGTTACAGCCCGTTCTCACTGCGAGGTTGTCAAATACAGACACCTCGTCGTGCCACTCAGGGTGTTACATCAACACCAAAGGCACACTTTAGCATCTTTATGAGAAACGATGGACTTTCAACTTTCAACATACTTTCCAATGTAAACCAGTCCGTGCCAAAATTTGAAACAATACAATTAACAAGGTCATTACATTATGGTGCCAGGCAGCGTCAGTTAGAAACGCCACTAATAACAAAGTCGGTATGATTTGCGACTGTTTATAACACTGCTGATGGCATCAGTTGGAAATGTCACTGGCAACAGCGTAATATAAAGAGCTGGTAAATAGGTGGAGGTGAATGGGTCCAACAAACCTCAGGCTGTTATCTGGGAGACCACTGTTCGGCTCCACTGAATTTTTTAACCAAAACAACAACAAGATATTCTTTTTGCTTCTAAATCAAACCACATGCTTTCGTTGATGTACGGGCGTTGGTGCCAGCTCCCGGGAATGCAGGAGGCTACCTAGCGTGTAACAGGCGATTGCTCTGAGACAACTAGGGAGGCTGAACTTCCCCTAAAATTTCATAGAAGAAATGGTCAAATATGCACTACTGAATTTACATTAAAATAAGAATCTACATTGCATTAAACGTGCGCTAGGATGCGTTTAACATCACGACTATGATGTTCAAACGTCAGCTGTTTATCACCAGTTTTCAAACGCGCCCTCCCTGTCATACTTTCTCATGTCAGCGCTGTGGACGCGGAGCCTCCAAGTATTCTGATTAGACAGCGCTGAGCAGCGTTTTTCATGCAGCAAAGCGAGACGGCCAATGGATAAATGCGACAAAATCGTCACTTCCAGGGAGGCTCAGCTTCCCTGGGACCTAATGGAGCGGTAGGCGGGAGAGGACGCTCGGTGTCTGCATGATGATTGGAGGAATCGTCTAAAAGGCTGAACCTCTTTGTGATTGACAGCACTTTAGAAATTCACACCGGCATCGTTGTTTCGAGCTCAGTCCCATGCAGATATTTGCGAGTGGAGTCTTCTGACAGAGTGCTGCCCAGGTTTCCTTATTTCCATAAGCCATATAGCTCATTTTCACCGTTAAACCCATCTGAAAATCTTTGAGGTGTGTGTTGCTGTGGCTCTGTGGCATGAGTGTGGTTGAAAAACGGCTTCAATTAAATGCTCCTTTTATAAGTTACTGCCTCACTGACACATTTTATGATGTAAACTTAAAGTGAGCTTCCCCTGTTTGAAAGACCAGCAGCCGCCACTGACGTGTAATATGTTGACCTGAGAGTCCACTGACACAATGGTGATATTTGACAACTTGGGAATGAGAATGCATTAAATAAAACTGGATTTTTACCAAGGAGATCACAGTTTATGTCCCTTCTGAAACCAAAAGTCAGTGTTAATTTGACATAACTTTGCAGAATCTACACACAAACGTTGCGCATTGACGTCGCTTACATAACAAACTACTTCTTTTAACAGAGAATGTGATGTGTTTTCCAAACCTAACCAAGTAGTTTAGTTGCCTAACCCAAACTGCGACAACATTAACTACCTGTTTCAATATGTTTCAGTTGTGCATCATAAAGATAAACTAAAGGGCTAAAGCCGTGTGCATAGCTAATGCACGCCAAGGGGAATAACAAAACGTTAGCATTGGATGACCTGGGAATGACAACAGGGTGGATATTGCACTGAGAATCCAAACTAGCCTCAGAAAGATGAACCTACTTGCTATCTGTAAATTATGTTTAATAAGTATGTTTATTAGAAGTTTAGTCCCTGTTGTCTTAATACACTTCACAAATATGAAATAGCCAGAGCAAACTGAAAATATAACAATTCAGCAATACAAACAAAGTGGGCAATCCAGTGTTGTCTTTATTGTTCATTTTCAGCAATAACGTAGCAGTGAGTAGGAAATTTAAAAGCTATATAGTTTGATTCTCTTGTAAATTAGCAATTAGCCACCGCTGCACTTGTGTAACAGCTACACAGTGTGTATCAGGACGAAGCCTGCGAACTGACAGGATCAGTGTTTAAGCATAAAGCAATGAGAGGTGAAAGGAGAAGATGAAGAACAATGCCTGAAACTACAGCCGTAACAATAACACAAACCACCAATAAACAGAAAATAAAAAGGGAGCAATGCACATCTCTATTGTTCACTGAGCAGCAGAATCTGCTTTATGCCTGTTCATCTTGTTTATAGTTTCAACATTAGCCCAAGTAGTGACAGAAACATAAGGTATTCTCTCTTTTTCTCTCCAGCACTGCAGCCTTGTGAGGTTCACTGGTCCACTCCATCAAGGTAATGTGATTAGTTTACTAGGCCGGGGACCTGGACAGGTTTCCTCTTGCTGCAAGCAGTGTGTGTGTGCGTATGTGCATGTGTGTTTGTAAGTGTGTGTTTGGACCCTGCGTGGACACCGTGATGGATGATGAAGATGAACAAATCAATACAAAGGGCCTGTCACTGCGGCTACATCCCAATTTACCTCGGCATGTCTGCACTGTCAGTCAGCGGGCGGAGACGGAGGAAGGGAGAGAAAGAGAGGAAATAATGGTAATGGGGGAGGTTGAGGGGAGTGGATGGGGAATGGGGAAGTGAGGAAACAAATGAAGAGAAGAAGAGGAGCGGAGAGACTGATGGGCAGGAGGAGATCGATAGGGAGAAGATATGCAGGGTGGGATTAGGGAAAAAGTAAAATGGATGATAAAGATACAGAGAGTGACTTGGGTATTTTTTCAGCTGTGATATCAATCAGATTTGGTCCTTTGCCTGAAAAGGTCACACACTACAGTTGGATACCTTGAGTAATTCAGTCATACATAAGCACGCGGGAACAAGACATGTAAAAATGTGGGCACACACTGCAGCACAGGGACACTCATACATCCATCCAATCCCAGAGGAGTTGCTCTTGTCTCTCGCAGGAGATAAAAATGCTAACCCTTGACGGTTCAAAATGGATTAGGAGCGTCTTGATTGTGAGTCAATTTTCTCTGAGCTGTAAGCCTTAATGTCTGTTTTCAGCACCAGTGCTTTGCTTTTAATGGTTCCTGCCTGCTTTTTGAATTTAAGGATGGAATTAAGTTATCTAAAGGGAAATAACTCGACGGAAACATTATGGCGGGGTTGGCTGTTGCAGAACTGTCTCTGTGTGTATACATGTGCATATACGCGTGTCTGCGTGTCCACTAAGCCTCGGCAAGCAGTGAACAAAACACTGCAGTTGCATTAAAGCAGCAGTAATGTAGGTATTTTCCACAATCCTGGCACTTCACAGCTCTCAGTTCTGTCTATTCAACTGTCACGGCTGACAAGCCGACAAATGGCTTTTTGTATTTCTCAGTTCTAACTTTACGTAAATGTCTCAAGGCTGCGGTTATGAAAGATTATGACTCTGTGGCAGCAATGCTTTGTCAGATTTGATCAGTGGAGGCTCGTATTAAGTCGGTTTCTTCTCTAACAATGCCCTCACTTCAGACTTTTTTACATGGTACGGCGGGACTCAGATGTAGCGACAGGTCAGAGGTGCAGTGGAAGTTGCATTGCACTCAACTGTGTCATACGTAAGGCTCTGCTCACTGTTTGTACTGGTGCCCTGTCCACATGGGCTGAAAACACCAAAAATACCAGTGACAAAATAATTTAAAATATGTGTCCTTTTAGTTTGTACTGAAGCTTTTAATAATACTACATGATGCTGCTTCTTTCTGGAGCTGCTTGGTTGTCAAGGAGTTGCAGATGTTTTTCCGGGCACTATAATGAATTGTCGTCCATTTTAACTTTTGAGAGTGAGAGTTGAGTTGTTTATGATGAAATAGAGTAGTTAAGACCGAAATAGTGATGACTGCTCATTTTTGGAGAATTTGGCTTTCCCCTGCCTTAACACTGCTGCCTATGGCCATGTGTGAATCTGACCTACAACCACCCTAAACGTTGCTTTTCAAAGCCATGAAACTCACCAAGTGGTCAGTGGTGTTTGTTGATGTTGTGACATGTAAATCGTAGCAAACTGTGGTTTCCATGATGATTCATTTGACATTCTGTCTAATCCATTGGTTTTCTATAGAAGCTGCATTGTCCTTTGGTAGTAATCCGCCACCGGAAACGGAAAGAGGGTTGTCTTCTAGCACAGTGAAAGTGCTGGCTTGACAGTGCTATGTGCTCCTGGAGGAAGAACGAGAACAAACGAAAACGTTTTGTAATAAGTTTAAACAACTGCACAATGGGTTAGTCGCTGTAAACAACTTTCGCAGTACAATGCCTTTGAACACAACGCCAACCTTCTTCTTCCTCTGATTCTTCTCTGTGTCCCATTACATTGCAATGGTTTCCTGCCGGTTGGTGACACCCATGTAAAGAAGCATCAAGTGGGCTGGAGTGTATAACGCTTCAGGGTCAAACGAACGATCAAGTGGAAGTTTACACACGGGTGTGAGGCAGCTGAAGAAATGGTTCCACAATCAAGATGATTAGTGCAAACGTGGATGGAAACCACAGTTTGCTGTGATTTTTATGTCAAAACATCAACGAACACCACTGACCACTCGGTGAGTTTCGTGGCTTTGAAAACCAACATTTAGGGTGGTTTTAGGACAGCTTCACACATGGCCACGTGTTAAGCCAGGCAGGGGAAAGACAAATTCTCCGAAAAATGAACAACCGTCACTATTTTAGTCTCAGCCACTCTCTTTCATCATAAACAACAAAATACCGGACTTCTCCTTTAAGGCAAGTTATTGCACTTGGTTAGGAATGGTAGAGGTAGTGTTGGTTAAACTTGGAACAACAGCCTCTTTAGGTCAAGTTGGAGCAACAGAAACAGTTTGATGTGAAGACGAATCCGTGAAAATAGCAGAGCTAAGCATGTTGTCATTACTGCACTGGCATCTCCTTACAACACACACATTTGAATGCCAGCTGTGCTATAAAGTACACAATGTTCGTCTTTCTATTTAACATTTTGACACCCTCAGAAAGAACCTGTGCAGTTCACGGTGGCAAACTATAACTTTGGACGTAATTAACGTTACTGTCGGTGTGCTGCAGTGGTCCAACAGAACAAGTGAACTTAATCAACTAATTGTTGGGTTAATGCGACATATAACAACAGTTGCTCTGAGCAGGGCAGTGACCACAAAGATAACATCATTGACGAGGCATCAAAAACAGAACAGTGTGACATATACTGTAGATTAGCTGATGACAAATGTGTCATGGTTGCCAGTAGTGACGGCAGCTGTTGAAAACACTCACTTTTGCTTTAATCAGTTTTAAACACACAGCCATCTCCGATCCACATTCTTTCCTGTCTGAATTACAAAGCTGTCTCGAATCCTCCGTCCATTCATTTCGAGTAACTGGGCCACAGCATTTGTGCTGTAACAAGAGCTGGATAACCCCGGTGTCAGGACAAATGCAGGACTGATCAAATTTACCCGGCCAACCTCAGAAAGGCAAAAAGCTTATACGAGGAGAAGAGAGGGTAAATACATTGTAAAGTTCTCTGTGCTGCCATGCTGGTGTGGCATGGTCAGCTGGAGCTGGTCACATATTCATCAGCTTATTAGGAGCTTATTATCTACACTAACCTTCTAACTCACTACAGGCAACTATGGACACATTTGACTGAGAGTCAACCGTACATGGTTGTTAAACTGACCAGCAGCTACATGTTTCAGAGTGATTCTCATTGGTAACTGAGATGATTTAGAAAGTGAACCTTTGAGGCTGTCAGTCAGTGGCAGACTGCGACTTGCCATCGCAATAATGACTGAGCACACAACGCAGTCGTCATTTACATCTATAAATCACGTTTTGTGGTACAAACATTGACAGTAAATGTAATCCAGGCAGAGGTTTCCTTGAAATTGTATTTGGCAGAACAATTAAGTTGCATCTAACCACAATTTCTGAGCATTTTGTGGACATGGAGAGGTGCTGCCAGTGACATTGTGTTGTCACCAAATGTTTTCGGCAGTAGCACATAAAAAGTAGTCATTTTGAGGTGACAGGGATTTTCCAAAATCACAGTCTGACTCTTACATAATCACCAAACTGCTTCAGTAATAATCAACATATTTCTTTGTATTGTCTTTGTTATTCTCTTTATTGCCTTTTTAAAACAATAGCACATAGGGGGGCCTTAACACTGCAACCTGCTGTGCACTTACGATGTCTAAGTTAAAATAATTTACAGCTTAAAAAAACATTTTTTTCTTTAAAGCAGCAGAAAGTGTGAATCTGGAGCCTCAGTTATGCAGTGTAGTCTTCCAGGGAGGCTTTACCTTTGTGATCAGCCACCAGAGGAGTCTGCAGGAGCCAGAGGCCGCAGTGGAATTATATACACTCACTGCTATTGTGTTATTTCCTACAATAAATATTATAGAACCTTTAAAAAGCTCATCCGCTGTTATTTTGTTCATACACCACACACTTCCTTAGCCGTCATCAATTTAGCAGCTGGCACTCTATGTCATTCCACCTACAAGTATAATGAACATCATTATTGCCTTATTTTCCACATGAAGCATGGTTCAAACTGCAGTCAGACAAGCTGTTCACAGCCTGCTATGATTGCAAATTACCCATGTAAAAGTCCCTTTAATGAGGGATTACACACTACCTATATATAACAGCAACATCGCTCATTCTCGACACATTCCACCTGGCAGGTTGTGTGTCGATTTTGTGTGTAATGGCACATTAAAGCACATATTAGTCATACAAGTTGCGGTAGCATATTGCTTAGAGGACATGCAAAAGCTATGTCTAACAACGGGTGTGCATTTACCTTGTTTTGTTTCATACGCCATCTGTTGGACCTAATTAAGAGGCTATTTCAAACCTGTTACAAACCTTATTCAAACTCAACTTATTGAGCAACAAATCTCAAACAACGTGCACGTCCTTGTCTGTCCTGTGATGCGTCACAACTCTCGGTCTCTCGTTTTTGTTTGAGGACAAACTCTTTTTTTTATTGTTGCTCTACCTCTTTTTTTCTTGGTCCAATCCAGTCTCAGCCCCTAATTGCATGAAATTCACCTTTAATTGGTGTTAGGACTTTCCCTGTATGTTGCCACAGTAATGAGACAATTTTTCACTCGCCCATCAGCATATGATGTCACTTTCCCACGCACAGACCAGAAGAGAGGCAGGCAAAAAATTCTAGGCAAACTAGGACAAAATCTGTCAAAGCAGAGAGAGCCAAGAGACGTATAGCCTACACAGATGGACCACACGTGGGCATGTATACCTTCTCTTGCTTCTTCCTCTTGTGTGTGTGCCCATTTATGTAAATGTGTAGATGAGTGTGTGTGACACTGGTTTCTTCTCCTCCTGCGTGTGTGACTGTGAGAAGGAGACTCTGGGGATCCAGCTAGCTCGCCGGTGTGAGGGAATTATAGCTCCTGTATTTCTCAAAGACAGCACTAATAATTCTGCCAAGTGCCCCAGCTGAGGGTATTTTAAGACATTCAACTTCACATCCATTATTGACGAGACAGATCAGGATGTCACAGATATCTGCATCTCACTGTACCAGTCCTTTGCCTGCCACACACACCTGCAGCCAACAGGCAGACCTAGCACACAAGAAGGCGCTCTTGCTATGAGCAGAGGAGGTGGCAGCTATTGTGATCCCTCCTGCCAAAAACAAAGTCATGATGATGCAGGCGTCAGACACAACACACCAAGACACTCTTCATGGTGGTATGGTATGTACTGGGCCGTGGCTATTTCTGACACTGCCGGCACTGCTGTGGTATAAAAAGCAGGAAAGTCCATAAAAGGCGGGTGGGAGTGGTGATGGATGGGTCAAACAATCACTGGACTTTCACCCAGAAGCCAAGTCTTCGTTTCCAGTGTGAAACCAAAAGTCAGTGGCGTTACTTCAATAATAAAGTAGTTTGCTAGTATTTGTAGCATGCTACATTAGTAATGTATGTCATGTGATATATAATTATGATAGTAAGAAATGTGCTTATTTTGTAAACCTAACCCCAAACCTTTGATACCTAAACCTGAGGAAATAAAGGTAAAAAACTAAGTGTTTAAGTTATGTGGTGAGATAATTTTGGTTGTATACATGTCAAGCGCAAAAGCTGAAGATTTTCTGTGAAAATGGAAACGTATTTTGAAAAGACATAATGCATGTAACAAGCAGCGCTTGAGACGCCATCTGTGAATGTCCAAATCTGATGCAGGAGGATACCTAGCGCATCATATTTTGACGTTTAGGTCCACTGACAAGGTGACACATTTGTTGAGTTGGGATGAGTGAGTGTTGGAATGGAATGTTACGTCCTTAATTAACGTAAACTTACGGAGGTACAGTGTGTCTCAAATTGCATACTTCTGTGGTTGACACTTGATATTTTGAGTGCACAAGGGTGCCAAGTGCAGTCAAAAAGTCAAGAGTGAAATGACGGACACTTCTTACCTTAAATGGTCGCCATCTCTGGGATGTAGCGAGAGATGTTATAAATGTTTTTGCACTAATGGTGCGTTCCAGACAACCCGTAACCCGTGTTTTTACAACCTTCTACCCATGAAAGTGCACTGGAACGACAGACACACCCGTCACTTACCATCCGTGAACTCGTACCAGATTGATGTACTCCCAGTAACGCTCTCTGACGTCACACAGCCCTCTAAACCAATTATCTTACTCCTCTAAACAACAATGACAGCCCCCAGGGATGTGGTGCTGATGCAGGTGATACATGGTGAGAAATAGACAAAAAAAATAATAATATTAACGCCTTATTGGCAGCAGCTGGTTTCCAGTGCAAGAATAAATCAATACAAAATACGTTTCAAAACAGATAATGTACAATAAAAAGTATAATAGCATCTGTGACCTTATCCGCTGTTTTTCCTCCTCCGTTTCGCTCAAATGAGCAAGGAGTAATTATAAACAAATATGAACCCTGCACAGTCCGCCATGTTGCTTTGACAGTTTGGCGTGACTTGCCTGGAACGTTATGAAGTCGTGAGTCGCGAGTCGTGACTACGTCACTTACGGGCTCAGAAACTTGCCTGGAACGCAGCATAAGTGCCAACAGGGTTCCAACACATTTGGAATTTCAAAATTCCATACTTTTCCATACCCTAATTTCCAGACTGCATGCGTTTTGTTTTGTTTTCCCCAGAGAATATGCGACATCTGAGTAAATATATGAGTGTATCATATCTCACATCATATTTAATTATTCTTATTAGGCGGTTGTAGCCAAGTACCATAATGACATGCAAAAAACCCCTCTAAGTTCAGTGTCTGGGCTGAGGCAAAAAGGTTGGGACTCTGGGTGCAAGACAAGACGTCTGTGTTTTTTCCTTTCATGTGGCTCAGAATCACCTTCTCCCCCATCAATTTCACACAAAGCTTGCACCTAGCTCTGTGTGTGAACTGGGAATCCTTGGCCAACCAGTATTTATACATACCACTTGTCAATCAGGTAAAAGGGGCGGTATGTTTTCTGAGACGTTTGCTCTCACACAAACTGAGCTTGGCCCGGCATAAAACACTACCCGGATTGATGAAATTATTTTTTGGAAATACCTAATTTTCTATTTTAGAAAACAATATTTTAGAACAGTGGTAATAGTCTGGAAACATAAATATTTTTCCATACTTTATTTTTCATTTTCCATACTTTTTAATACCTGGAAATTGATCAAATTTATTTCCATACTTTCCATACTTGTGTAGGAACCCTGGACCAATATTGCTGTCGAACAGAAGTCATCAGTAATGTTTTTTGGGTCTGTAATAATTCAGTAATGTCAACAATGATGCGAGTTCTAGTATTAGCTTGCTAGCTAAATGACTCCAAGTGAATTCAAAGCTCACATGGTTTCAAACACTGGTCTCATCGGGGAAAGTCCTGACGAGTGAAACCCGTCCACATATCCTTCCTAACTGGACCACTACTGTCATGATTACGTACACATTACCTTTTATAGTAGATGTTATGATGAGTGCATGAGAGAGACGTGCACGCACAGAGACCTGCAGATGCACACGACACACACTCACAGCCTTGTTTTTCAACTGAATGCAAAGTGTGTGCACTTTTCTTTCCACATAATTATAATTGTATATGTACAGTGCTCAGGTTTTGATTACATTAACACTCAACAGATACGGAAATGTACACAGGTAAAAGGTTAATGCTGTTATCCTTATCAAGAGCTGACATTCACAGCTGCTTGTAGAATATATTTAACTTACCCAAAGCCTTGTATTCATCTGCCGGCGGGAGGACGGGGCATGAATTGTATACAGTGCAGCATGAGCTCTCCCTTTGCAGCATTTAATTTATTGTATGTAGAAGGTTTTCAAAGTGCAATTATGTGCACCTCATACAAAGTGGGAACCTTGATTAATTTTTGCAAAAGCAGCACCAAGCACTTGCTAAATTAGTGCATAAACCGGTGTGCTTTATGAAGACAGCACGCAGGGTGATTGTATCTCAGCTTTGCACAATTTATCAGAAGTACAAGAGCTCAGAGTGACAGGACTGAACACAGTAGTTCTCACAGCTCCTCATCAGGTCAGGGACTCTGAGTGAATCCTGAGCTTCAAAAAGTTGCCCCTAAAGCTTTGCATCTTGTCACTGTGAAGAGATATATCTGTAGCTCTGGTGAAATCATCACATGAGTTGACAGAATCACACCTGTAACTACTGTCAGGGAAGCATCGTCTGTCCTGGCCTGTCCTGTCTGCTCTACGACACAACCTTAATAACTTTTGCCCAATTTCTAAACTTCCCACTCAGCCCAAGGAAAATTGGTAGCAGACAAGATAATTGCTTTCATAAATGGAAGTGGTTTCTGTGATAAATTCCGGTCTGGTTTTAGAGCAGGTCATAGTACAGAGACTGCACTTCTCCAAGTTGTTGACTTTGTTGTAGCAGCAGACAGCGGCCAGCCATGTGTTTTATGTCTTTAAGGTCTTACAGCAGCTTCTGATATAGTTGATCACTTGCTTTGAAATGAAGGTTGTAAATATACTGTGGGCAGATCTGCTTTGTTTAAAAATTGGTTTTATTGCTTTTCATCCATTTTCCCCATTAATGTTTTTTTCATACAGCATAATACAGAATACACACTGATGGACTGTCACTCAGTAACTCAGTAACTGGTTATGTTAACCTTGCATTTCATTTTCCACCATCTGCATTCTTTTTAATATATTTTCCAACATTCTTTATTTAATACAGCCTTTACTTTTTACACCTTATAATGAGCACTGAGGCACATTGGGGTCTGCCTGTTGGTCTGACAGCCCATTGTTCCGACCATATTGCACCCATTGTTACAAAGTGCCATTGTTCCGAAGTCATCATGATGTCCTGTGGTTAAGGTCTGGTTAGGTTTAGGCACAAAAACCACTTGGTTAGGGTCAGGAAAAGATCATGGTGTGGGTTAAAATGAAAAAGAAAGTGGCAAACACATAAGCTGTGAGCCTGCTTTGCCTCAAGCCTTTCCCAGCTGACCCAGAGCCGGTCGCGGCGCACCATCAAGGCAGAAATACGTCCGCCGGGAGCCGTTCAGCACCGCGGAGAACTCCCCACACAAGCCCAACGCCAGAGTTAATAACAGGAGGTTATGGTGTTTCACTCTCTCCTCTCTATGATGCTTGTATCTCGACCAGTAGCCTACTTTTGTTGCGTTTGCTGATCCTCTATGGTACACAAATACAGTATAGCAACAATGGGACGTTGGACTAATGGGCTGTCGGACCACTGACATGGACCCGGCACATTGCACACAGCCTGCAGCTGCTGTGAAACTTAAAATTATTTTCAAAGTCTGATGGCAAAAACAGCAACACTTGTTCACAGACATATCAGTGCTAGCGTTACGTCACATTTCATTTCTCTGATTGGTTAGGTCTATTCAGTTGTGTCCAGCAGCCCTTGGAAGATTCCACACCAGCTCACATTTGAGATTTGATGCGGTGATGGTAGGCTAATGGTCACTATTCTAACCTACCAATCATTTCCATCGTAGCTTAAAGACACAAGAACTGTGACAAGATCACAAGAGTGTGAACCCTAATTTGAGTATTCTATTTATTATTTCTCCATTTCAGAGGGGACTATAAGATATTCACTACCTCTTGGCTACCTTATTGACTTACTGACACTGTATCATCATATCACTCAGGAGAGACTCTTTCTGACAGAAAAGCATATTTTACGTGTGAGCATTTTTTTGGCAATTAGATCTGATTAAGATGTCATCTATTCCAGGCAGGGCTGTTTCAAGACACTCTGGGGGCCCTAGGCAAGAGGCACCTTGGAGGCCCCCCCCCCCTCCAGATACCAGTGAAAGTATCCCGGTTCTGAGTAGTATCACGATACCGCAGCAAAAATGAGGCAGATGTGCCTTTTGTCATTTATAAAAAGATAATATATCACTGATATTTCAATGGAATAAATTACTTATTGACTTATACAAACTTCAAAAAGAGCACCAATAAGTGATTAACATAGGGGGGATCAAAATAAAATAAATAAATAAAATAAAAATCAACCAGCCACCCTCCTCCCCTGACAAGTAAAGAACAGTCCCTAAAGTGCAGTGAGGTTTATGGGCCGTTACCTGACACAAAGAGAGAAATGTGAATGGCTCATTTCTCCTCTGACACATCACACCTGTGTGCCGCCACGGCTCGGCTGTTCAGGTATTTCTGGGCAGTCATGAAATCAACAAAGAGGAAATTAGTGGACCTGGAGCCGGACCTCCCCGTCGCCGGTAAGCCTTATCTTGCGGCGTATTTGACAGGAATACGGCGTCTGTGACCCCCGTTCAACCCACAACTGGCAGGATTCGCCTTTCGTTTCTGCTGCTGGTTGAAATCTGTACTTGCATGGCGTGTTGAATGATTTGTTTTGCTTGCGCAAGTGCGGGACGTCTGGTCACCCTACTTAAAGCCACTCGCAAGCAGCAGCTAGTAGGGGGCCCCATTAGGGGGGATTCCAATGTGTTGTCGTTGTTGCAGTGTCTATAGGGGTTCCATCACATTGTCATTGATATGGACCAATGCCAGCCGTCTCTGGGGGCCCCCTTCCAGCTCGGGGCCCTTGGCAATTGCCTAGTTTGCCTGTCCGGTTGCGACGGCCCTGATTCCAGGAGGCTGATAAAGACAGAAGATTGGGGAGTCTAGATGCTGGTAGTGGTGGTGGTGGTAGTGGGATAAGATAAAGAAGAAGCTGAAGATCTGGATGTGAAGAAGAATGAGCTTGTGATTTGCTTGTCCTGGGCTCTGGAAAAGGTGACCTGAGGTGAGTGGGGTGGAGGAGGGTGCAGCCATTCCACCTAAAATGACAGATAAACAGATTCAGTCTTTCTGATTGAACATACGCTGAGCTTCATAAGTACTTTAAGAAATATAACTGAAAGACTTTTTCCCTTTATTTTTCTCCACAGCTCTTTGAGGACAACTTAATAGGTAGTGTGCCTGCATCCTTCAAACATTATTATTAAGCGGACTTGCCAAGCTATGCAATCATGTGAGTGCTTTAATCAGACTGTTAACTTAATCACAGTTTTGGTGACTCCTGCATTATCGTCCTCCTGAGTCGGAGGCTACGCTGACAGACTAAACATAATCAAAAGTCAGGAAAGAAATTTCATCATACAAAGCAGCAACACCCACTGACTCATACACACTGAGATGAACATGACCACCTGTGTGGACTCTCTCACACACACACACACACACACACACATACAAACAGTCTCCATAGCTGGAATAAATCTGTTGTTTGATAGAATGATCACAATCACAGCTGCAGGGAGAAGGTAACAGATGAACTGAGAACTAATTAATTTCTCTGTTTTCCTCCCTCTCTGTCTCCCGTCTCTCTTCAGGTAGCCCTCCTCATTCCTTTCATTACTTTCAGCTGGTCATATTCTCTCATTCTGCCACCTCACTTGCCCAAAGGCCTTTCCTGCACTACTCAACTCGAAGCTCATAATTGCCTTAATTGAAACCGTCATTGCCTTAATTGCTTTAATTAATCACCTTTCCTGTGGTAAAGCCTTTGTGGGGATTTGTAATAGGTGCTGACATTGGCTGTGCGTTGAGGGCGGCAGGAGAGAGTGAACAAATATCTTTACTTTAGCGAGAAAATGAAGGGATGGAAGGGCGGGTTAAAGGACATGGAGCAACATTGAGTGTGATGGGGAATATCTATGCACACAGATCTGTTTGACTCCAATCATTTACAGAGTCCTGAAACACAGCTGGGACTCCGGCGAGCAGTGTATGAATTGTTAACACATTTCTTTGCACAAATCAATCCCTGTGTTTGAAGAATTGAATGCTGTTATTTCATTGTGCAATGACAGGTTTGCAGTTCCTCCAGCGTCTGGGTGTTGGTTAGTTTAACACTGACAACAGCACCAATCCCGGCAATGACTGGATTTAATCTTAACAAAAGTATCTGGTGGGATACAGGAGGAGGTAACAATTAATCAAGTATGCGTGCACGCCATGGTTAAATACTGGAATATAAAACGGCAACACCATCACCTGAGCTTGAGCTACTCAGTATGATGATTACATTATCAGTGATCACAAATAATGCATTTACAAGTGAACAGAATCACAGCAGACACACTCAAAACAGCTTTGATGTGTTCAGATATCAATACTTTATTATTCTTTAATGCATTTGCACAGCAGTGATCGCTGAAGTTGAAGTGGAGTGTTGGTTAAAGTGAAAGTGCCAAAAGGAGTTTAATGATTTCAGTACTTTTCATTTCAGCTCACACTTAATCTGCATTAAGTACCTAAACATTAGCTGAAATTTAAAGTATCAGTTAAAGTGTGAGAGGAAGGAAAACACTGAAGTGTCGGCTGAAGTGCTGAAAGATGTGTCTGTTTAAGTGCCAGTGATGTTTTAAACACTGATTGGTATTCAACAAATTATAGTTTGAGATAGTAGGAATCTGTATTTTGACGTTTCCAAGGCAAAGTGACAACGTCCAGAGCTCCATAGAGGCGCAGTGTTGGAAAAAGGCAAGAGGCAGAGCCAACACAAAGACAAACTCTTCACTAGTTTGAATTCGATATGACTCAACAGGCTATGACAGGCACAGCATGTATGTTAGGAGGTCTTCTTGTTAGGAGCAGCTCTTTCCAGCTCCTCCTGGGGAATCCCCTCAGCATGTTCTGGGTCTGCTCCCTTTCTTTCGACCAGTTGGAAGCACCAGGAACACCTCTATGGGGTGGCATCCAGGAGACATCCTAATCAGATGTCCAAACCACTGCAACCCCTTTTGCCATGAAGGAGCGGCGGCTCTACTCTGAGCTCCGTCTGGATGTCCGAGCTCCTCACCCTATCTCCAAGGCTGAGGCCAGAAACCCTACAGAGGAAACTCATCTCAGCCATTCGTATCCACGATCTCATTCTTTTAGTCACTACCCAGAGCTCATGACCATAGGTGAGGGTTGGGTTTTATATCACCTGGTAAATATGAAGCTTTTCCTTGTGGCTCAGCTCCTTCTTCACCTCGACAATCCAGCACAGCCACAAATCACTGCTGATGCTTTGCCAAACCGCCGATCCATCTCATGCTCCATTCTACCCTCACTCGTGAACATGGCCCAGATACCTGAACTCCCTCGCTTAGGGAAGTGACTCTCTCCTTACTCAGCGGACTTGGATACTCAGCTGCAACCAGCCCAGTGTGTGCTGTAGCTCATGGAGTGACGAGGCAAACAAAACTGCATCATCTGCAAAGAGAAGAAATGCAATTCTGAGGTCACCAAACTGGATCTCTTCCTCCCCCAGCTGAGCTTATTTCCAAATTCCAGTGTCAATGTTATTTTCTTCTTTAATTGTCTTTTGCTTTGTCTCTTCTCTGTAGGTGACATACCTCATCTTATCTTCCTATACAATGATGAAAACTCTGTGTGTCTGCTCCTTTTTTTTCTCCTCAATCTATGTGAAATTTGGCACAGTGGTAGAGGGTCATGGGAGGATGCCAATGAAGCAATATTACATCAATTGGCCAAAGGGGGGCGCTATAGCAACCCATTGAAATGTCAAACTTTGAATGGGCATATCTCATGCCCCGTATGTGGTAGAGACATGAAACGTTGCACAGAGATGCCTCTCCTCATGAGGAACACATTTGCCTCAAGAACCCATAACTTCCGCTTATATAGATTTTCCACCATTTTGAATTTTTTGAAAAACACTTCAAATGGATCTCTTCCTAGGAAGTTTGAGCGATCTGCATGAAACTGGGTGAACATAATCTAGGGACCAATATCTAAAGTTCCCTCTTGGCAAAAGTTGGAAAACTTACTAAAACTGAGCTTCTATAAGGCAATGAATATTGCGGAGGGCGTGGCTCATCACATAAAGGTGTATAACATCTCAAGGGTTTCACCCATCACCACGCAACTTTGTAGGCATATGACCACACATAATCTGAGGGGACCCCTCCATTATTGACCCCATCAAACAAAATGGGGGCGCTAGAGAGCTCATCTCTTATCTAGGCCTAACCGCCATATGGATTTTTACTAAACTTGGTAGATATGTAGAACAGGACGCCTCAAGGTGACTGGAGAAATTTACCTCTAATTGGCAACTGGGTGGCGCTATAACAACAGAAAAATGCTTAAAAATGGCTGAAATGCGACCGATCGCTGTGGCTCCCCCTGTGGACCAGTGTTGGTGTTTTTTTTCTAATCTTTGGTATGACTAAGTCATGGTATTATATGCTGTACATAATTACGGAAACTGTCAGTCAGTCATTCTGTCTGTCCCACATTTTTCTACTCACTGACGTGGTCAATCTATGTGAAACTGCACATAGGCATCGAGGACTGGCATAGGTAGAAGGTGACACAGCTACCAATAGGTATGGACTAGTAGTAGTAAACTGTCCTTGGTAAGAATGTCAGAGTTTGTCCATTCTTGATTAAAAGCTCTGTTTTAACAGTCTACTTTTCTGTTTTTCAAAAAATCATGTAAAATTACTTTTCTCTGACTCACTAATTTCACCACCTGTTGTCTCTCGTCTCCTCTTTCCTGTGTGTTTATCTCATTAACTTGACTCACAATGCTCATCGGAATGCACAGATTTAATTGCCTGAGTAATGTCAAGTGAAATGACTTATAATGCATGCAACATGTCATTTAAAGGAGCTGTCAGTGTTATGGCTCAGTCAGCGGGTAGAGCACTGAGATCTGTACTGTCTTGTGTCTGACTATGCTTCTGCTGTTTGCGGTTTTCAACACAGAACTTGTAACACAGTGCGTTATAGAGCGATTCAATCCTTCCTGGTTGTCCATAAATTAACTTGGGATGAGAACCTCCAAATTTAAGGCATAAATGTCAAATGCTTCAGCTTTGGAATAGACTTGTCAAGATATTGGATTAGAGACTCACTGAAAAGATATTTACTTGGGACATCTCCCACTGTCATCAGTGGGCTAATGAGCTGAAATCATTATTTTATTTAAATAACTTTTCATTTATTGTCCAAAACAGGTTAACGTGATATTCAGGAGATTAGGACGGAAATGTTTCACATGTTTAAAGAAAAGTGTTTGGTAAAAACCAAAACTATGAACTTATCGTCTCGTATAAAGTAGCTACAGTATAGGACCTTACATGTAGTTGAATTTAAACAAAAGACATAGATTCCTGTGTGCAGTTACGCTCAGGAACATTACCATTAGCCTTGGAGATTGGAGGGTTTAACACCACCCCAGAGGAGGACACAATTTGTTGTTGAGAGTGAGGTTAACTTCTTGTTTTACTGTCCTGTTTAAGGAGACAAAGGAAATGTACTTTTCAGTACAATTACCTTGATTTATGTTGATTTCTTTTGGCTGGGTTTGACTGGAAAATTTTGTTTTAGAAGGTAAACGTTTTTGTAGCTTATCATTCTCTGCAGCATCATTGTAATGGTGTCTTGTAAACACATGACAGTTGGGCACAGGTTTGTGTGCATGACGCAAAATAAAATAAAAATCACCATCATATGATACTGCATGGACTATTACAACATACTGTGTGTGTAGGTGAGTAGAGCTATTCATAATGCATTATAAGCTCATCAGTCAACCTCAAGTCAAGAGCATCCACAAGACACGTCGCACTTATAATTCATTATAAATCACATCTATAATGTGTCATGACTGTTGTCGTTTATCAGTAAGCATTATGTGTGTTTATGAGTGCAGTCACTGAGCATTATAAATGCATTACAATACACTTTGACTGCCCTCATATTATGTATGAGGTCTTCACAGAAAGTGTCACTGAAATTCCTAATACAACTGTAGACAGTAAGGTCTGTGGATTATCCTGAATAACTATTTTGTTGTCTCTGGAACATAAACTGCAGTGTTTTATAGTCCAGTACTCTGCAGAAGCAGGTATGCAGGATTGTTATAGAAGAATACAATTAGAGCTACATTCACCTTGACATCCCAGGTAGCCTTGCAGTAGATTGCATTACTCCCTTTTCACATTTGTAGCGACACCTTTGAGAACTTTGGATCGATTCTCTGTTTTTATGTCTCCTACCATTTTGTTTGCTGCTGTCCTTCCATATCTAGGAGGCTTTTAGATCTCCACGAGGCTGAAAAATCCTCACTGTAGGGTGAAGCTCAAGGTTTTAAAAGAGGATATAGCTCAGCTGAGGACGGCTGGAAGACATAACAAACATGGTTAATGGCTTTAAATTACACTCCATCACATCCCGTTTATGCTGGATGTGCTGCAGCGATGTGATCTGGCAAAAGTTCAGCTTGTTTAAACTTTTTCTTTGCCACCTGGCACCTCTAGATATAATCTTTATTACATATTTTCCTAAAATGGACTTTGTTTTTCATGACTCACTTGCGATCATAATGTTGATTCATTTACAGTGTGCTGTCTCGTGTATTGCTCCTTCAAAATGAGCTTTTGGTGTGAATACAGGGGAGATTAATGGTCATTAAGGGATCAGCGAACGGGTTTCCAAATAAAGAAATGAGAACAGAAATAGCAGTGAGTGGGCTGCAAATACATAACGGAGGAAAGGCATGGCCGACCATGACTAGAACTCTCAACATAACACAGGTGTGTGTGTGTGATAATGTGTGTGCTGTTCTAATTAACATGTTGGTTGTAACTAAGACAAGTTAAATATGCTAATTTGACATTAATTAAAAAGCCAGCAGCATCATCTAAACGCTGCCAGACAGAACGACAGACACCACAACAGGCCAGTGGCAAATATTAGCCCTGATATTAGAAAAGGCAGCTTATATGTACGGCCTCGGGCAGAAAGGTCGGCACTACAGGGCTGAAGTCGCTCCCGCAGGAGCCAAAACTAATATGGCGGGGGCGGAGTATATTTACTGTGATGCAGGAGGGAGTGAGCGGTCTGCATCAACATCGTGGGATAAGTGCAGGATGAAATTTCATGTATGAAAATATGAGCGGCTATTATTATCAGTGGGCCTAACCAAGCATGTGAAAGCATTGTCTTCAAGTTAACTCACTTTCTCTCTCCTCCTCTTCTGTCCTGCAGTTGTCAGGTTGTCCATGAAATTATTTTCACTTTCAACGTTAAACATGTGAAACAACTCAATCAACACACTGTTCTGCTCGCCGTGTAGGCTGCAGTTGTAGTAGCCCTAAAAAACAAACACACTTAACACTGCTGAACTGCAGAAACAAGATGTTATTGTCTACTTGTTCTTGAAGAAAATGACTGTCAGTCATTGTGACAGTCATTATCTTGGAGATTATGACTGTCTTCTCTGATCTGCTCATTTACAAGAACACTGGGAAGATGAAACAGGAGGAGGGATCTTTTCACTATGTGTGGGTAACTTCTGAATTCTTTCCTCAAAGCACATCTGTTGCATACACATATAGTATCAGAATTAGTTCAAACTTTTAGGCTCCGTCAGTATCTTAATTACATTTTGGGAAAGAAAAAGTATTGCGTAACAGTGGCAGGTTACCTTGAAACTGAATTCAGATAGACACACTGCAGCAAAATGAAGTTAGCCTTGTAATGAGGAAGCAAAGAAAACTGTAATTCACAAATATTGGACACATACTAATCACTAGAAAGTAAGTTTTTCACTGAAATGAAAGTAGATAGCATAATGGGAATGAATGTGTCTATAATTCCAAAGCAGGAAAGCAGTTTAGCAGCTGAGGTGATTGTAAATGAAGCAGGTAAAAGCTGCAGAGTCGGTGAATTGACTTTTGAAGTAATTAACCTGGCTAACAAAAGCTTATTTAAACAAAAATGGGGATTTTCAAACAAGTTTGCTCAAGATTAAGACAAACTGTGTAAATCATGTGCAATGCAGATCTGTCTTCTGAAGGCTGAGAGAATCACAGGCTTGAACCTAGAGGTGTGATAGAGCCCAGTTCAGACCAAAGATTCTGGGACAAAACCGTAAAAGTGAGACCTGGCATTAGGGGAGTGTCGCTGGGACGCCAGAGATCACTGTCTAGCCTCCTGGAGGTGTCGTGGGACTAGACAAAACACTGGTGAAAGGAGGTTCCCACCCGATGACCCCAAAGACATGCTAGTTATCACTGCTCACTGGTCTGTATAGTTAAGCCTTGCCATAACAGCTTATCATAGGGCTTAGGAGGTTATTCACTGAGTACTGATCCGTTCTCTGGAGCACAGACTTCTTGTGTTTATTTGAATTAAATTGTGAATCTTTGGTCTGAACTGGGCTTTAAAGACGGAACGGTTTGGTAAAGGATCACATTTAGTCATAGTCAAAAACAGACCAAACCGCTTCTCCAAACTGGGGACGTGCCAATCACTATCTGATGAGGGTAATACAATGACTATATATGCCACTTAAAAAAAAATTGCTTCGCCACCAGAAGCTGTTTTATTTGCCCATTCATCCACACTGAATGGCAGTTAACAGGAGTTGAATATTCACCACTGTTAATTTCACTCATGTGTGACCATCCCCAAGTGTTGATTTTTTCATGGACTGCCAATCACCTGAATCCAGACCCTCATTTTATACATATAACTACAGTTAATGCTTAGGTTATCTAACCAGTGTCTCTTTGACACACAACATCTTCACCTTTGCTCAGCTGAGCTGATGGGGGGAGTTTCCTCAGGCATAAAGGGCAGGACAGGCCACAGCAGCAAGGTGAGATAAACGGCGTGTGTATTTCACCGTTTTCAACCGCCACGTCAAGATGGGTGCCATCTATCACTCCACCACAATGACACTTTAAATTGGTTACGTCAAATTAACCTGATGTATCATGGCACCATGCTGGGGGTTTCAAATTGGTTTTGTGACCCGCTATGAGCAATAGGCAGGCATCCATCAGGAGTGGCTTTTACTTGTCCCCTGGCAGGTTCTGGTGCACTGTCCTCTTCCCCCCCTGACCAGTAAGCTACAGCTACACCATCATGACGACTACTCATGCTAAGCCCCATAAATTAAGATACTTACCAGATGCACACAGGTTAGAGTCACAAGAATGTGATCTTGGGAAAATTTATGGACTGTTGTGTTCAGTCAAACATTTCACAACATGTGAAAGCTTCTAAATTGCTTGTCAGCCTATTGGCAACCGCGTGTGTTGAGATTCATAGTGTTGGCCTGCTTGTGTGGTGCTCACCACATGCCTTGTGAGTACCAAGTCTATGGTCCTCCTTTCTACAATACTTCCTTACAATTTTCATCTTAGCCACACCTTAAAGCCTGCCCTCTACCTTCCTCTAAATTAAAACCATTAACCGGAAGAAAACTACACATACATAATCGTTTTTACCTCTACCCAGCTACATGGAGCCTTCATAGGAACATAAATGTGTAAAAAAAGGGAGATAAGCTGATTGATACACCCCCTGTAGTATCACCAAAGCTTTTACCCAGTATGAGGTGGCCCTTCTAATTGAACAACCCCCAAAGGTGTGGGTCACTTTTCGCCATGTCAGCATTCATGTTCCCCTCCAACTCATTCTCACTCCGACTTCATCACATATCGACATTTGGTCACGGACTTTCCACTTCAAGTTACCACATGCAAGGTGCCATGGGTGCATTGTTGATGTTCTGGGACGCCTTCTTACTTTTACATGTATCGTCTATTGTCACCATACACTTCTGTCTCCACAGGAAATGTACAGCTTGCATACAGTCTCTTTTTTTTTCTACAAGAAACGCCCTAGTTGGACTTCTGCCCCCTTAACTTTCATTGTTGTCCTGCTGCATATTGCAGCGTCCTGTAGCGTATCATACCGACGTGAAAGAATGGCTTTTTTCATCAGTGTCTGATGCCTGAAGTCACTGACCAAGTGTCGGTATTTGACGGCTTCAGAGTGAGACCAGGTCGTCCCCTCGATCCTTAACTTAGCATTTAGCACTATGATCAGGTCAGTAGTTAGAATAAGGAAGTGAAGGGGCGCCTGGTGGCTCAGTGGGTAGAGCAGGCACGCCATGTACAAAGGCTGCGTCTTTGCAGCAGCAGCCTCAGGTTACATTTGGTCTCTTGCTGCGTGTCGCTCCCTCTCTCTCCCTCTTTCAAGCTCAATATCTGTTCTATCAATTAAAGGCAAAAAGCACCAAAAAAGAGAATAAGAAAGTGAAGATTTAATCTTCAAAAGAACACAACTGCTGGGCCATTAGCTATTTAATTTGTACAAACTTCTCTTATTTTCTCTTTGATTTCTTGCCACCCACTTTTGCACCTTCAAGTTGGCTTTGTGGCAAATTACTACAGCCATTGTTTCCCCTCAAGTGTATCTGGATGCAGGTGTTCACACAGACACAACTGCCGAACCGAACACCAACTAAAGGGATGTATAATAGAATTATTTCAACAGGCTGCCCCCTGAAAGTCGGAGACTCGAATCATCAGTTGAAGACCCCTCAGTCAACTAAGTTTGCTTCAAATCGAGCAGTTTTGTTTTGTAGTCAGTGCGCTGGGGACCAAAATGGCCTCCAGATTTTGCTGTGGAGGGAGTACTCTTGACTTAAGTCTTACTCTTTGATGCAGACAGCTGCAGACACAATGCAGCGGCTCAGAGGTGAACAAACTTTTCACCATAAGGCTCCGAAATACTTCTTTCTTCTGCTTAGAAGTGGTGATGTTACAGCTCACAGATACGTAATACAACACAGTCTCTGGCTTTTGTTGGATATCTACTGTCTGCAAAAATTTCCAATCTGTCGCAGTTAGCTTCTTTATAGTATTATGTGAATGCCGCTGTCACACTGAACCCCCGTCAAACTTTAAAATCTTATGTTGCAAAAAGGAATAAATCATCAAACATTTGTGTTGAACAGCCAAATCTGATTCCAGTGGCATTATTCTGAGTCAGACACAGCTCTACATGATACACAAATCCATCCTAAGAGACACATACACAGAGACGCTGAGTTCACATAGCATCAATGCATCCATGTCTCTTGGTGCATGTAGTCATTAAGCAGCAGCAAACAGAGGGCTGACTTTTCCCACATCCAAAACACACTGTCAGACTGAGACAACACCTGGAGACGGAGCACACATACCGTACTGCTAAACGGTGTAACACAAGAAGCATGCGTGCTCGGGCTGTATGAATGCTGATCAGAAGTGACACAGCTCAATGATCCCCATCCACACCTCCACTCATGTGGAAACTGCAGCCACAAGCTGTATGGCATTTTAACACATTTAAACATTTCCTGGCACTTGGTGCAGATGGTTTCTTCTGCGACAGTCCCATAAAATTCAGAAATAGCAGGACACATCGTGACAGGACTGCTCAGCTGTAAGTTGTCAGAGTGTATTAAACAGCAGTCCAGTCATTCAGACCAATCAACACCACGTCAGCAACTCATTTTTCCTCAATGTTTATTTATTTCACAGAGGGAAGTGGTGTTTCTAATGCATGAAGATCAGTTCAGAATAAATAGAGGCACCAAGGTTTAAAAATATTTATTTCATTGAAAAATTCCAAAAAGGAGAGCACACAAAAGGATATAGGTCAAAAAAGAAACAATTAATAAATATATTTATATAACTACTCAGTGGGATGAGATCGGGAACATCAGTGACTATATTCAAATGCAAAAAATATTCCAATTTTTACCTCTAATTCAAACAAAGACATAATTCCTACCAAGCTGTTTGCATTCCTTTAATATGCCTGTTTACATGCAGCAGTGTATCGTGCCCTCTCTTGTGTTTCACGTCAAAATGTGGAAAATGAGATGAACTCGAATTGCTTGTGTCATTGTGTTTCTTTGCATCGTTTTTGTTTTCCCTCATATGCTCCTGAAACCTGAATAATAATGGCATGTCTTAGGCCTAAATAGCGATATCCAAACTTACTGCTTACAAGACCTGTATCAAATTCAAGTCTTTGATTACTGCCATTTCGTCAGTGATTTTGGTATCAGACATCTGACGCCAAAAGCCACCTTTTGCAGTGCTATCATACACTGCCGGGTGGCATCAGTTTGCAGCCAGCCTTAACCGTCTGGAACACCACTGGTCAGCTGGACAGCACCTGTGGAGGCAGTATGATAGGTGATGGACAGCATTGGCACATAATGTGGCCGAACGGCACCTGTTGCAGTGGTATGATATGCTGCTGACCGGCATCTGGTTAAAAAGGTGCTGGTAACAGTGTAATATAAGGAGCTGGAAAGTCCCGAGAGGATGGAAGGGTCCAACAAACCCCAGACTTTTACCTGGGAGCCTGCTGCTGCAGAACCAAACCATTTTTTTAAAACCCAAACACATGCTTTTGTTGACATCCCGGCATTGGTTGCCATGTGCTTTAGTTGCCCAAACCTAACCATGTGCTTTTGTTGATATTGGTAGCATTGGCAGCGGAATCCCAGAACATCAACAGCAGACACAGACACAAGAGGATACCTAGCATGTCATATGTAGGTGTGAATGACAAGGCCGCGATATGTGACGACTTGTGAGAACGTGTTACAAATTCAGAATATTGTTGTATTTTTATTACTACATAATGACGAAACCTTTGTCTGTGTGTGTGTGTGTGTGTGTGTGTGTGTGTGTGTGTCTGTTCCCCGTTTTTCTCCTCACTGACCTGGTCAATCCATGTGAAATGTGGCACAGTGGTAGAGGGTCATGGGAGGATGCCAATGAAGCAATATTACATCAATTGGCCAAAGGGGGGCGCTATAGCAACCCATTGAAATGTCAAACTTTGAATGGGCATATCTCATGCCCCGTATGTCGTAGAGACATGAAACTTTGCACAGAGATGCCTCTCCTCATGAGGAACACATTTGCCTCAAGAACCCATAACTTACGGTTATATAGATTTTCCACCATTTTGAATTTTTTGAAAAACACTTCAAATGGATCTCTTCCTAGGAAGTTTGAGCGATCTGCATGAAACTGGGTGAACATAATCTAGGGACCAATATCTAAAGTTCCCTCCTGGCAAAAGTTGGAAAACTTACTAAAACTGAGCTTCAATAAGGCAGTGAATATAAGTATGCACGTAACCATAGTCATGTGAGTGCCTGGTTGGGCGGAAAATGCTAAAAGAAAAGATACAACAAAGCCAGCAAACCAGGAGAACACTGGGGAGCTGAGAGAGGAAGAGCAAGACGGACTGAACCGGCCAGCTTTATAAGCTGCCAGCTCATCAGCCCAGGTGTGCCGGCTCACTAACGATCTGCACTCTGTCAGCTAAGTTCCTGCAAAGGAGAGAGGAAACACAAGCAGGGCAGGCAGAGCAGAGACACAGGAGGATTTGTCAGATTAGAATAATTTGAATAAGAGGGTACTGAGGTAAACAAGACTTAGATTTAGCCTCGGCTTAGGGCGTGTATTGTGTAACACATTGTTTTCTAACTACAACAGCACGAGCTGCATATGTTCTGTGCAATTACAGGCTGCACTGTTGCATGTGTTTCTGATTAACAGGATGTCACAGCCTCTTCTGTGGAGTGTGATTTTTCTCCCTTCATTCTTTCAGACTGAGCCCCAAACAGTGAATATCCAATGGATACCATGTGATGCCCCTCTGGGTGAGAGCCTGTTGACAGCAAGGTGACTCCAGCCATTCAGTCCCAGCGAGTCGATAACGACATGATAATGTCTGCAAATGTTACTATTGCAAATTAATTCATGCTCACAGCTATTTTTGGGGACACACATCCAAAGTCTGCAAGTCCTGGTGACAAACAGGCCCAGTGGTGGGAAAAACACATAAAGCTGTCAACTTTCATCGATGTTTAAGAGCTGGGAAAACACCATAACCATCAGTGTGTCAACATTTGCGTCAGTTGTCTTGCCCACATTTTTTTAACTCTCTAAAAGTCTAAACATGCATGTCAGAAAGTTTAGTTTCTCCATCGGTCAATATGACAGCCCACAAATAATGTAGGAAAGAAAGAGCTGTTTGCTACTAATAATGGTGTCAGACATCGTGTTCTTTCTTCCACGGTACAGTGCAATTAAGTTAACCAAAAAAGCAAGTGACGGCACATCACTCACTTATATGGATACGTTAAGGTTAAATGATTGTTCATTTGTATTCTTTTTACTGCCAGACTCCTACTGTAAAAACTGATACCTTGTAAGAACCACTTTGCTGAATTCTGCCACAGTGTCCTTCATTTTCAAGATGCTTCCTTAGTCAGTGATTATTACTCTCAGCCTGCTCATTATATTAATGGTCTGAATGTCACAAGTGAGCGAATCTCCTTCTAGAGGCAAAAACACAAGGGCCTGTTAGTTGATTTTTTTCAGGATCCCCTCAAACAGAGAGCGCTCTGCCCCAGGAGAAATTAACTCAAGTTCAAGAGAAAAGGTATTTGTATCTCAGCTGTCATGTCTCGCTTCACTAAATAAAATAAATAAATGAATAAATTGAAAAAGGTGCTTGTAGCAAACTCCATGTTTATGGAATAACTGGTTTTATGCTGAGCCATTTTGGAATCTGAAAAATGTTTTACTAATATTATATCCACAAAGCTGTGTTGGGCAGTAACACGTTAGAGTAATAATATTACATCCATACATCCATCTTTAACAGCTTATCCAACGCTGGGTCGCAGGGGCACTTTAAACCACATCTCAAGCGAGAAAAGTGTCTCCTTTGGATAAAGTTGTGTGGTAACGTTAGACCACAACATCAACTCAGCGTGAATAAGATTAACAATGATGTCCACATCTGTTCTAAGGTAAGTTAACATGTGACTGTAAGTTGACTGTGACCTGTAAATGTTGGCTTGTGATTTAAGCTTTTCATCGACCTTCTCAACAATAAAATGATGAATATATCCCTCCAATGTGTAGTTTAGGCCCTTTTGGTTACTTCTCAATGACATCTGATCGTTATGTCCCCAAAACTCATCAGTTGCCTCCTGTGAAATGCCGTGTACTGTGACACCTGCCATAGCGCCGTCACTGAATGTTGATAGTTTGTCCGAGTGAGTGGAGGGGGCGGGGCTTAGCTATAGGTCAGTTCTCAATGTCCCTTTCCCCAGCAACGCTTTCCAGCTCCCAAGATCCCAAAGTGTTCCCAGGCCAGATAAGATATATCCTCGAGCATGTTCTGGGTCTGCCCCAGGGCCTCCTACCAGTGGGACATACCCGGAACATCTCCAATGGAAGGCGCCCAGGAGGATCCTGATCAGGTGTTGAACCACCTCAACTGACCCCTTTTAATGCAAAGGAGCAGCGGCTCTACTCCGAGCTCCCTCCAGATGTCTGAGCTCCTCACCCTATCTCTAAGGCTGAGCCCAGACACCCTTCTGAGGAAACTCATTTCAGCCGCTTGTATTCGCGATCTCATCACATTAGCGGATACATTTCGTGCAGGCATGTCACAAAGCAGCAGGCTCATTATAAGGATGGAAACGCTAACCTAAGCATCTGGAAATATTCCCATTCCTTTGATGTCGTCAGGAGGAAAGATGAGAAGAACACTGTTGCTGCAGGTAGTCGTACTAAAACTCTTTCCACTTTGAAAAACACATCATCAAACCTCCAGTCTGAAGCATCTACAGCACCACAATGTGAAGCTCCAGAATATACACCTCACTGAAAACTCAACACTCACATTGCAGTCTTCACTGCAACTGCAAGTCTAACAGTTGGAATTGTTTTATTTTTCAGTCCCCAGAACTATGGCCGCACCTGCTCAGGGTCTACCTTGCTGTTGGCCCAGTGCATGGTGGGATAGGCTCCAGCCCCCTGATTGTGAACAACATGGCCTATAAAGTGTGAATGAACATACATCTAAAGAACCAACTGTTCTGGAACCTTGCAAATCTTAAAATACCCCCAAAATAATCCTCCATGTTAATGTGTGAGTACCCTGGACCCTGGACAGAGTCAGCTTGTAACACCAACATAGGTACTGTTGCTATAGTTACCTGCAAGTTAATATACCTTGCACTAATGTAGAACAGCGGTTTAACTGTTGACCAGGAAGGTGTCACGATATTCAATTTTAATAAGCACTTGCCAACCATTCATAAAGGGTTATTGCATTTGGCCATTTCTCTAAATGTGTCTACATGTAGAGAACACTGTCGATGAAACGCTACAGATCCCTGACACTTGTAACCATTACCATGATTTATTGTGTCAAAACCTTCAAGATATTGGTCAACATGTGATGCACTGTTTTCTCTTCCAGAGCTACGATCGCACCAGGAGTATTCAATCCACTCGGTAACACTGGTGTCCAGGATGCAGCGCTCTGCAGCCAAGGGATTCTCTTCACGGTCCAGATCAGGCATGACAGGCTTTGACAAGGTGCAGTTTAGAAAAGGAAAATAAATACTAAAAGATTTCATGCCAGAAATATCAAGTTTCAAAGGATATCAGTGGTGATTCAGGAACAAAAGGTCACAAGTTAAAAGCTGTTTGTGAGGAGCATAAGTAAACCATTGGATCCTGTGAGAACCTGGGACCAGCTGTACACGTTTTCTCCTTAAGTATGACACTTAAGCCTTATTTTCTCCTTAGCTGAGGGATGTACACAGTTGCACAGAATCACTGAGAAGGTTTCCTTATTTGTTTGCTTGGACTCATGCTAGTGAGTCACAAGTTGTCTTGTGGTTGGATAGTGAAAAAATCGTGGAAGAAAAGAAGACACGAAAACCATATTAGTCCGAGGAGGAAAAGATTATACTTCTGGAGGAACACAATCACAGACAGCACAAACTACAAAGCAGATCCCCAAATACCAGAAAACAGAAAATGATTGTGGGAAGAAGCAACGAAAATTAATTCAGTCACAATCTAAAGTGTAAAATCAAAAGTGCATCTGTTGGATTCTCCTGGTTGTAAAATACTCCTCTTGGGGTGTGTTAGGTTTTTTTTTTTTCATCTATCACCACAAACTCAGCAGGGTTAAATTCATACTGAATGAGTCTTAAATGTTTCACATCACCGATATCATTTTTGGTGTTGGTGCTTTACGAAACATAATTTTAACAGGAGGAAAGAATATTCTGCTGCGTACCAGACCTCGAAACACCTATGGAAAAATGGGAAAAGTCAAGTGAAAGGACAAATACCTCAAAAGAATAACACAATTACTTGTGGCGTGTATGTCGAAGGCGTGGCACAGCGGGGATCAGGGCGGTGGTATCGCACATGCAGAGCCGTGAGCATAGAGTGTCGTCAGGGTCATTTGAACTGTTCATTTTGAACTGATATCAAAGTGTGTACTTGGAAAGAGTGAATTTTCATTTATGGTGTGCATTTCCATCAAGTTTTGTCTAAATTTAATTTAAAGTCGTCTTAAGGTCTTATAAAGTCTTAAATTTAACTTGTCTATACTTATAGACACCCTGCTTGGTCATGTTGCATTAAAGATCGAGTCAGAGGTACCTTAAGTTTTGTTTTTTCTTACCTTGCTTTGGTAGCTAATGTCTATTGTGCAACAGTCTAGGGTTCCTTAAGTATGAGAAACAAACAAGAAGAAAACAATAAATATTTAAGTGAACATTTTAAGGAAACCTAAAAGAAAAGACTTAGTTATTTTGTGCAATTGATTTTATTTTGAGGAAACCATAACTAGGACTTTAAGGAAAATCTTGACCTGATGTTTTTTGTGCAACCTGCCCCTGTTTTTGTAAATGGTAAAAAAGTTTTATTTCAACCCAATCACCAGAATAAATGTTGGCATTGTGCGTTTCTGCAAACCACAGATTAGTTACATTTGTACTTTTTTCTGTAACAAATACATTGAAACTTAAAGTTTCAACAACACCTTTCACACAAACAGTGAAGCCATGTTCTCCAAATGTCAGCAGCATTCGCCATAACACTGTGGTTAACATGTGATTAGGTCTTGCACAGTGGTTTACAGCTGGGCAGGTGTCTCACCTAGGTGACATGCCATCCACCATACTGATGTAACATTCCCTTGGTTTGCAGAAACAATATCAGCATTTCTTCTGGTGATTTGGCTGTAATTTCATCTGTATGTCTGTATTTACTTTTAATGAATAATATAACAAAGAAACACCCCTATTTCAGTCTCATGACTTCAGTCTCGCTCTTCCTCATTAACAATATGTCTAGAATTCTTATTAACCTCGACATCCTGACCTACAGTAAGTTATGTGCTCACTAGAGGGAAGAGAAAAGAGCATAATGCAGACAATGAAGAGGGATACAGAGATCTGATTGAGTATGTGGCCGCTGTGTGTTAGTGTGAGACTGTTTGCATTTTCTCACATCATGTTTGTTCACCTGTGAATCAGAAAAGATGTGTTATCTTATCTAGAATACTGCATGTACCAGCGCTCACACACGCAGTGCCATAACTGTAAGAACTGCTCATTAGGAGCATTTTGAGGTTTAGTGTCCTGCTCATGGTCATGCTAACATGTGAAAAGGAGAAGGCAGGTTGTTTTTTAAGTTACGCATGGTAATTTAAATGCTGTGGGCTGGTAGTCAGACCAAACCACCAATCAAAAATGTCAGTATTTGATGATCTGAGAATGAGACCCAACAAACAATCAGCTATCCTTCTCCAGAGCTGCCTACAGTACTTTTAAAGGGGACCCATTTCTGTTTTTGTTGTGTCATAATGTTACAAAGTTGGATGTTCATATGTCCATAAACATGGGCAAATTAATCCGTGTGAGCAAAAACCTCGACCCTCAGACCGTTCTGAATACCAGAATTCCAACATGTTTTTCTTGTTTTGAGACAAACTGACGTCAGCCCGTGAAAGATTTTTTTCATATGGTCATCTGCTCCAGGCATGCTATTGTAATGTTTACATTATGTAGCATACACTGCTACATGTAGCATGATGTTAATTTGGCCCGATTTAGGCCGTTTTCCTAAAACATGTCTGGTTGTTTGTGGAAGCTTTTCTTGGTCCATGGTCAAAAGTGCTGCTATTCTCCATTACAGTCATTCCCGAACTGTACACTGCTACATGTAGCTACATGTTAACATCAGGGAAGCATAATATAAGTTACAATGTTGTCCATTTCTCCCAACTTTTGGATCATATTCCTGTTGGTACATGTTCAGTTGTGAAGATTTGGGTTGGGCAGCTTTTATTAATGATTTTTTACTGTGCTACTATTCTCCTTTGCAGTCATTCCCCAGCTGCTGGGTACACTGCTACATGTAGCTACATGCTAACATTGGGAAAACATGTAATTTTGGTTGCCAGTGTGTTTTATTTCTCCCAATTTTGGATCATATTTCTTGTAGAACATGTCCAATTGTTAACGTTATGGTTTAGAAGCTGTCATTGATGATTTTTATTGGTAGAAAGTGTAGTTATTCTTTTTATAGTCATTCCCCGGTTGTACGCTGCGACATGTAGCTAGCATCAGGGAAACATGTAAGCTCATCTTGGTTGCAGAAGTTTTTAATTCCCCTGATTTTGGTCATATTCCTGCTAGAACTTGTCTGGTTGTGTTTAGAAGCTTTAATTGGTGATTTTTCATGGTCAAAAGTGCGACTTTCTCTGTTACGGTCATTCCCCAGCTGTACGCTGCTACATGTAGCTACATGCTAATGACAGGGAAATGTAATATTAAATGCAATGTTGTCCATTGCTCCTGTTTTGAATCACATTTCTGCTGAAACAAGTTCAGTTGTGAAGATTGGCTTGGGCAGTTTTTATTAATGATTGTTCATGGTACACAGTGCTACTTTTCACTGTTACAGTCATTCCCCAGCTCCAGGTACACTGCTACATGTAGCTACATGCTAACGTCAGAGAGACATGCAATCCTGGTCATCAGTGTCTTTTTTCCCTCTAATTTTGGATCATATTTCTGCTGGTACATGTTCTGTTGTCAAGATCATTGTTTAGAAGCTTTCATTGTTGATTTCGATTTTGGGTTGGGAACCATAAGTGCCTGTCCAGACCAAATACAGAGTGTGGACTGGTGGCTGGAGAGATGCCAGGCACTGCCTAGGTACCCATGAGCGAGGCACTGACCCCACAAATGCTTGGGGAGCCTGTCCAACGCAAGCCTCTCACTCTGACATCCCTCCATTTAAACATGCATGAGTCCTGTGTGTGTATATTTCTGGCGTATGTGTATGATAGCAGAGTGAAACAAACTGAATTTCCCTTTTGGATTAATAAAGTATATCTTCTTCTAGAAAGTGTTGCTATGCTGTGTTACACTCATTTCCCAGCTGTGCACTGCTGCATGTAGCTACATGTGAACAGCAGGGAAACATGAAGGCTAATCTTGGTTGTTGATGTTGTTATTTTTCCCCGTTTTTGGTCATATTCCTGCTGGAACATGTCTGGTTTTATTAAGAAGCTTTTATTGGTGATTTTTCATAGTCAAAAGTGCTCCTATTCTCCGTTACAGTCATTCCCCAGCTGTACATCATACATCATCATTCTCTGAAATAACATTAGTTGTTAGTTTCTCCTGATTTGGATCATATTTCTGTTGAAACATGTTAAGTAAAGATTTTGATTGGGCTTTTCTTAATGATATTTTACTGTGCTACTATTCTCTACTACAGCCATTCCCTGGCTACAAGTACACTGCTACATGTAGCTACATGCTAATGTCAGGAAAACATGTAACCCTGCTGTATTTCTCCCAGTTTTGTATCACATTTCTGCTGGAGCATGTCCAGTTATTAAGATTGTACAGTCATTCCCCAGCTGTACACTGCTACACGTAGCTGCCTGCTCACATCAGGGAAGCCTTTTACTGTGGTTGCTGATGATGTTAATCTTCCCAATTCTGGATAATATCTATGATGACACACCTGGCTGTGGAGATTCTGATTAAGTGCCGCTATTATTTGTCACAGTGATTCCCCTGCATCAATGACAGTGCACAGTGAGACATTGAGATATGGAAGACGCGGAAACTCTGATCAATAACCAATGCTTTCTGTGGAATGCATAAAAAGATGTGATCTTTAAATTATATGACCTTTTTTTCTGTTGCATTGTGGTTTAAACTCTTTTTTTTTGGTGAGCTTGACCCAGTTTGCTACCGGTTAATTTTGTCTGGCAGGCCGCAGCTGGCAGGGGAGCTCTACAATTATGTGTCCACAGAACAATATCAGCACCAGTGAGTCTGCCTCACATTAGCATACCAGCCTTTAAAAAAAAATAAAAAATTCTAACACTAAATATCTTTAAGAAATTAAAGTCTGGTTGCAGGCTTCAGGAAGCGTGAAGCAGCTTAGAATTCCAACATGAACTCTTAGTAAAAAAAAAAAAACTTTTCCAGACAGAGTGTCTCATTAACGGAGGCTTAAAGAAGAAAGATAAACTTTGTCTGCTTCAAGTGTCAATCTGTGGTTTGCATGTAGAGGAGGAAGCAAGAGGGACAAAGAGACAGAACGACAGAGACAGAATGAGGTTAACCACACAACACACCAACCCCCTATCCATCACATACACACACAAGGGAGCTAGGTGGCACAGGGGGACTAGCCTTGAGTTATCAAAATGCTAATGCAATATAATGGACAACACTGGCTATGTGTTTTTTTAATATACACACCGCCTCAGTTAGGGTGCATCTGTCCAAGGCTGGAGACACGGAGGTTGAGAGGAAGGAGAGGATGAGGGAATTGAGTGATAATGCACTCCGTGTTAGCTGACCTTTCTCTTTCTCTCTGGCTGACGAGCAGCAGCAGCAGTCTGTCAGGAGGAATCTTAGCCCGTTGGAGTCAAAAGGCTTGGCGTCATGAAGACATTACTCTGTAGAAAAGTCTTAGCAGAGAAGAAGAGAGTGTGTGTTGAGGACTGTGTGCGTCAACCGATTGGGAAATTGTGATTGAACGTGCTGATTTGTCAGTTTGACGCAGTCGCCCGTGTGAGTGCACACGTTATCATCCGCCTCCAGCTCAGACCAGTCCTCCTCCATCATGTGAAGTACCGGCTTGAGCCCTTTAAGGTGGCACACAGCGTCTGTCATTCTTTGTATCTCGGTCACAGGAGAGAAGCCCCTAGCTGATGCTGCCCTCGTGTCTGTTTGTCAAGGTGTTCGTCAGTATTTAGATGCAGCCTCTTCAGTTTTTCTGACACCAAACAAAATTGCCAGGAAAATGCACCAAACCATTTTCTCTCCTCTCAAACTGACAGTTTTTGAAAAAAATTATGTTTTTTCCTTTTGTTGTGATTACAATACACAAACAGTTTTCTCACCTACTGTGCAAAATTAGTAATGTAGGAAACACTGGATGTGTAATTATTTGATTAGATTTGCAGCGGTTGTCCCCAACATCGTTTAAAATTTCACACCTGCATTTACTTTTATTTTCTGTTTCCTTTGTCTGCTTTGTCTGGCACCACAAACTCACAGGTGTGTTTGCCTCTGTTGGTAAATGGTCTTTTTTTTTTCTTCCAAAGAATCACACTCGTGTCTTTAAATCAAAGAATATCCTTTCTCAGCCTATGAGAAGTTGCCATGGCAGCCATGTATGAATTTTTTCGATCAGAGCATAAGGTGATGACAAGTTAGATAAATCCCTTGCTCCAAAAATAGTAACACACAAACACACACACACACACACACACGCACACAACATCCACCTACACGTACATACAGGCATGTACAGGCACGGTGTGATTGTATCGTGCTCAGTTCACTCTGCAAACAAATTGGTTGTTAGAAATCCAACTGTGGTTGAAATGATAAAGAGAGAGAGAGCAATTTATATTTTTCTGATGGCTCTCTGCCTAATTTGGTCGTGCCTTGTTTTCTCTTCACTAGAACTGAGACCACCTGAGTCTTCTAAGTCTTTGGGTTTGTCATCCTTTGCCCCAGCAGCACCTGAACACCACATTTCCCACACATCATTACACAACTGAATATATGTTGCAGTCCTCACACACAGGCTGTTCTCAGAAATTCTTCATATGTGTTCCTACGAAAAGCAACAACATATCCCGCATGTTTTTATAAAGCTGCGATAACAGGACCAATGTGCTGACGGCAGTAAACAAGGAAGTATTCCAGAGCACGTGTGAGGAGGCAGGTTTAAATATGTGAAATTGACATGCATGCAAATGTTTTACGTTGTGCAGGGCACGGAATGTTGTGTGTTGCCAGCACATCATTTCAACACATCTTGTGCCCACCATCATGTAATGCGATGCTGAAGGCCCTGACACACCAAGCCAGCGGTTGGCCGCCGGTCAAAGTCGGTGGTGCGTCTGTCGCCCTAGTTTTTGCGGTGTGTCCTGCACCATCGGCGTCAGCAGCTTTTCAGCCGATTGAGCATGTTGAATCGTCAGCTGAGCTTGTCGGTGAGAGAGATCACTCTGATTGGCTGTTCAGGTTTTATTTCCTCGCCCCTGTAGCAAGTGAATCTGCCTGTAGTGAAACTGGGGCTAACTGGTGCTTCGTCCTCAGGCTCCACTTCACTCAGCTGCCCCACAGACCCGCTGCTTCTTCACACTTTAACCTGAATAACAAACCGGAGCTAGCTGGGAGGCTAGCGGAGCGTTAGCCGCAGCATGACCGGAGGGAAGCACAGCCAGTTAGCCTCCGCTAGCCTCCGCTAGCCTACCAGCTAGCCTCGGCTCTCCGTTTGGATCCAACCGGAGCACCGAGCACCGGTTTGTTATTCAGGTTAAAGTGGGAAGAAGCAGCAGGCGCAGAACATACGTGCTACTTGGCCGTCGGGTGTAGTCTTTGTAGTGTGTTCAAATGCACCTGACACAGGGCGACAGCTTTAAAAGTGGAATATATCATTTGTATTATATTGCACAGACTGTTGGTGTCTGTAGCGCTGATTAAAAGTAGTTGAAAGATGCCTCAGAGGTTCTGGATGTTTGGTAGGGGTCTGTGCAGCTTAGCAGCGCAGTATCAAAGGAATACTGGATGATTCTGCTCCTCACGATTTCTATCTACCCCCAACATTCTTTTCCAATGAAAGATGTGTCCTCTATGAGATGGCAAGTACGTTGGTGGTCAGAGTGGTACATGCAAGAGTTGTGTCTCATGCAGGAGTTTGGGAGATTGCTTTAACCATAACCGTAGTTTATTTTCCTTAACTAAACTATAGTTGCCGTTCACAGTAACTCTAGAAGTGAGAGTTTTAAAAAGGTTGGTAATGGCTGCAAAAAAACATTTTTCTTTATCTGATGCTTTTTGGAAGTTGACAAACAGCCTCTGTGTGCATTACCAAAAGGGCTCAGTAATGTTAAATTGCGATACCGGCACCGGCCCTTAAAATGATACCGATTCCAATAATGTACCTCATACTACATTCAAAAGTCATTACATGTATGGAAGCATTCAGTTGGGTAAAACGCCACCAGATGCTGTAGCACAAACTCTTACTGTGTGAATATTTGGTGTACGTGACCTGACATAAACTTTTTATCCCAATGTGACTTCAGCTAAAGAATCTGGCATGATTCTGAACAAATTTGGTTGTGAGGAGAAGCAATTGTTCTTGGAGCTGATTGTCTGAACAGTAGGTTAAGTTACAGGCAATTTGGAAATCCATCGGTAAAAAAAATAAAAAAATAAATAAAAAATAATAATTAGAATGAGCTAGACAGATGCAATAACATTTGTAATCTGGCAAACCAAGACACATGCAACTAAGTGTGAATCTATAGTCGAGATGTCTGCTTCTTCTCTACACAGATTTTAAAAAAAATTTTCTCCTTTAATCAGCATTCATGCTCCAGCGGATCAGATTTCCCAGGTGAGTACCGCTAACATGTAACAAGGTATGCAACACACACACACATGTTCCTTAACACACACATAAATATGCAAAGATGCTTTGTACAGGCATTAATGTAGCTGCTGAACATGAATAGCAAGGACACTTAATTCACAGCCCACAAGCCACATTTGACCCTTCATTGACAGTTGAGCCGCCTGCAGCCATTCAACTAATTCTTCAGTTCACTCGTCTTATTAACATAGGAGTGCATTAAGCGTTATCTCTCCACTGGTGCAGAAACAGAAAATTAAAAAGGGCTACATGCAAAATGTCCAACGATTTCACCCACAGTTCAAGTCATTTAGGAATAGAATAACTCCCTGATAATGGTGCTCCTATTTTAACTGAAACTGTGCAAGTCGATCATTACAGAATGATTTTTTTACTTTATTGTATAGAAAAATCCATTGCGCTCTGAAACCTTGAAGGAGAAGCATGATGTATACAAAGCATTCAATCAATAGCATTGTGCTTCTGTAGTGAAGCGCTGGCTCTGCTCACTGGCAGCCGCCCACCACTAGCACTGAACTGTAGCCAGAGAATATTTAGAATAAAACGTTACGTGGTTAATGTATTAAATGTGCATATTGGCCTGCTGTTAGCTTACAGATTGTCTCCTTATTAGCAGCTTCACTCAGACATGTAATAGCTGCCCATGACCTGAGCATTTCTACATTATGTTCTGTCTACAGTTTCAGCGTAGATTAAAAGAGGATTACTGCACTGATGTCTCTGTCTCTGCATCAACATACATTCAAACTAAAGTTAAAACTGTAACTGATACACTGATATTAGATAAAGGAACATGCTTAAAACATACTGACACATTTAACTAGTTTATCTTCTATATTTTATAAGTGTTATTGATCTTGATCATGCTAAGGTGCAAATGGAAACTTTAGACTCCTTCGTTCAACATCTTAGAATTTTTAAATCAGTCTTTGTGACTTTTAAAGGTCCAGTGTGGAGGATTTAGGGCGATAGATATTGGCAGAAATTTCAACAAAAAATTATCTTTAATGCAGCTAATACAAAACTTCCAGATCAAGCGGGTAACTGAAAGTCCAAATGAAAGCAGAACCGAAACTAAACTAAAAACCAACCAGGGTTATACAATGAACTCAGGTAAATAAAGTCCAAACTGAACACCAGGCAGGAAGCAGAGCAGGGAATGAACACCAAGAACAACCAAGAACACAGGGATGCACACAGGACAAACTGACAAGGAACAAAGTGAAACACAGAAAACTAATCACAAGAGCAAGACACAGCTGGAGGAGGAGGACACGGGCAAAGGAGGGAAATGGGGATTGGCTGACAACAAGGGTGTGGAGGGGAACACCAGGGTGGAGCAAACAAGCCTGATACAGAACACGTGTGAAGGGAAGACTCTGTGAACAGGGAAGGACTAACGAGGCTGATGGAAGACAGGTGTGATAGAAAACAGGCGGGAAAACACACAAAGACAGGAAGTAAAACCAGACGTGACACATGAGGAGAGAATTTACAAAATAAAACAGGAAGCAGATTAAACATGAATGAATAACATCACATGACACAAGGAACACAAACAGAAACCCCAGGATCATGACAAATATATAATCACCTGAAAATACAAATTATTGTGTTTTAGCATGAGCATGAGCTCTTTATATTTACATAGCGGGTAGGTCCCATCTGAAATCGCAGTGTTGCACCACCATGTTTCTACAAAAGCCCAGAACATTTGCCACCATACTTAAAAGCCCATCTGCAATAAGCAGCGTCTGAAAAACACTTTATTCAGTGTTTTCACTGGTTTTAATCACTGGACCATTTGTTTCATTTGTTTTGGAGAGAAAGAGACCTCTGCAGAATATTCAGCTCATGATAAAAACCTCTTGAATGACTTAATCAGGAAAAAAAAAGGTAAGTACACAATAGCATGCAGTGGTCAAACTTCCCATCGCCAACATGCCAAACAGCTTTAAAGAAACGTGAATTTGTAACTTGAAACTGCTTTATTCTGTGTTTTTACTGCAGAATATTCGGCTCCTGGTGAAAACCTCCTGAATGTCTGGAATGAAAAAAGACGAGCACACATTAGCATGTGGTGGGCAAGCTGGACATCTCTTACTGTAGATGCCAAACAACACTAAAGAAACGCTGATTGGTAACATGAAACTTTGAAGCTTTTTTCGGTGATTTACCATTACAAATCACCATGTACATTTGTTTTGGAGAGAGAGAGAGAGACCTCTGCAGACAGTTGGGCTCCCAGTTAAAACATCCTGAACAATGAACACTGAGTGAATTTTAACCAGGAGAAATTTTGGTTGGTTGCAATCTGTCGTCCTCACCACTAGATGCCTTTAAATCCCCCTAAATCTATGCGCTTTCTCATCTTATTTCTTATCAAATTAGTTACGTGAAGAAGCTGAAGATGCTATAACACCCAGACGTGACTGTAAGATTCACATTATTAATGAGGTCATGCTTTTGGTTGGAGGGATAACTCATTTAAACTTCAATCAATTATTTTTTGACAGCAGGTAGCCATTCAGTAGCTGCGGTGTATCCTGTGTATCTACGAATGTCTCTATTTTTTCTGCCCTTGCTATAAATCAATGAAAGCAGCTTTCAGGCCTTTCAAACAAGTGTAAATGTCATTAGAAAATAAATGTTCTGAAACTGTAGCTTCCTCTCTGCTTTTAAGGGACCTGTGATGCATTTATGGCACCAGCTGCTAATGCAAATAGACACTGCCAGTTTTGATGTATTGGGCACCCTCATGCTTGTGGCATCATCATGCGCCTGCTGTTTTGAATAAATACAGCTACTTAATGCCACTAGTGGCTAAATATAGAAACTGCATTACAAAGGTTTGTACACACTGTAGGTGGATGTATAAACACCCCCCATCCAGATGTGCCACAACCGTGGACAGATGTAGACTCTTGGGAAGGATTTAGTGGATGTGTTGATGTATGAGACAAACTGTAATAGCTTTTTATGATTCTATATCAGTGATTTCTTACAAAAAATACAGTTTGAGAGAGACAGAAATATAAACAAAACAAAAGAAGCTGCATGTGCGTGATTAAAGTAAAACACAGTGACAGTAAATGTTGCTCAAGCCGTAAAAGTGTGCGTGGTTTCATTTTCACCTAAACCCACAGACTGTATATCTGTGTGTATGCATGAGCATTAAATATCAGAAGCGCACTCAAACCAGCAGACCCATGGAAAGATACCACAGAGGTATGTCCCCTCTGTTCACGCCCACACATACTCGAGATTGTGCGGAGGTGTGAAATTTTAACACACTGAAGACGCACACTTCTATACTGTAAATGAGCAGAGATCACATGAGTCCCTGAGAGGCTTCTTGTTGATTGAACCAATTTCCTGAAAGGATAGCCAATCAGTCAGAGTTAACTTGCTCACAACCACTTGCGTTGTCCTAGAAACAGAACATAAAGTGCCTCCAGAAAGTATTCAATGCCATGTGCTATAATAACCTACAGAGGACTCAGACTGGATCCTGTCACCGCTGCTCTCACCTTGAAAATCAGATTTCTTTCTTTTGTTGTTGTTTGGTGAATACATAAAGGTAATGTGATGAGTTATACCATATCCACTATTTAATTCTGAATGTCTTTGATAAGTCGCATGTGACTTTTTCTACTTTTGGCCGATGCAATTATCATGATTTATAACTGCATAGTGTGAACGCCATGCAAAGGATTTTTCATGTCAGAGCAGAAACTGCACTAAGAACTTCATTAAACTGCCACAAGGACAGAAATTAGGTAAAGTCGCAGCAGTTTGAGTACTTCGGCATTTTAGGATCACATCAGTTTCCATCAGGATCAACGAGAGGCTGCCTGACATCACACCGTTTTGTGTTCTCAGCAGGAGGAAATGGAAAATTTGTAAAAGGTAAAAGAAAAGTTATTTGCATTTAGGAGAACCTACCTCAGTGTGCCACAAGATCTAGTCGAGTGATTTAAGTTGGACAGTAGCCCGAAGCATTGAGCCAAATCAACAGATGGCTTCAGCAGAAATCTGAAAGTCAACTGTCCAGACTTGAAACCTGTTACAAATCTGTGGAATAGCTGCTGAGACACTCTCAGACCAATCACAGCAAGACTGAGAAAAGTAAGTGATCCGAAGTGTAGTGTGCCGACTATTCCACCAGCATATGGACATGAATATGGTGCATTTACATAAATGCATTTTTACCAAGCGGCAGCTAGAAGAAAGAAGTGCTACAAACTGCAGGTCCTGGAACGGCCACTTGAGGCTGGCTCTAAAACGACCCGATCCCCACAGACTAACATGTTAAATTCCCAACTTTAAAAACAGAAAAAAACATGTTTAACATGTACATGTACAAAAATGATTTTGGTCTCAATTGCTAATTTCAACATCCATGTCAACTGAACGAGGTTTGAGCTTCATTTGAAACAGACTACATTATAAACGAGCCCTGATTTATTATTCCATCTGTGTTTTTATACTTTTGATCCGCTCCCGTTTGCCTTGATAAAGTTGTTTAAAACTCAACACTTCCTGTATATGTTTCAAATTAAAAGCCCCATATAACTTGGGTTGAGAGAATCCCTTCATTGTCTAAAAAGGCTTTTATTGTGAAACATTTGCAGGAACTTGTTGTGGAGGATTCAGGGACTTGCATGTTTGCGTACGATACTTCAAATGTAGCTCCTGCCATCTGCTGGCACTTCTACATTTCTAGACAGTGACTGAAATAATAGTAAAAGTAATAAGAAAAAGGACAAGAATAACCTGATGACATCACACACATTGTGAAAGACGACCAGGGATGATTGGTGTGGACTATTGTGTAGTGTGTCATGTCTGTCGGACAAGTCACAGCACAATTTTATGACTCCACAGTCATGTAATGTGACATAGTGACTGTCAGAACGCGCAGAAAAGTCGAGGCATTTGTCTAAATCTATATCTTGCTTGAGAATATATTAGTATATTACACAGTCATAACATTGCCCAGCTCTGCTGTGAAGTATTAGGTTAAAAGAGACATAGGTTAAGGTTAGGGTGGAGGTAATGGGAAGGGTAACATCTTGTTGTCTTCATGTATAATGGATTATAAAGACGGTTATTGCTGCATTTGTCCTCGCATTTGTTCACTGTAGTGTCGAGTTGTAGCACAGTTCAGATAGCTGTTGTGATGGTGGGTTTGTCTTGTTCTCGTGGTGTCGGGGTGTATTATGGACACTACAAATGGAACATGCCTGCAGCTATACATGTCTTAAAATGCCAAACACAAGGCTTTCAAATGGGAGTCCATGGACTAATGGGTGAAGTCATGGTAGCTACGTCCATCCATTTTACAAATTCTACTTTTTTTACACAATAGAACATCCACTCTGTTTCATTATTACACTTTGATGAAAAAATATTGTGACAGATGTTATTAAACGTGTGCTGTCGACGTTAGGCTACACCGGTTCCCTTTCTAACCAGAGGCACAGGGTAAGACAACTTCATCGATTAGTACACATTTTCCAGGGAGCAGAAACTAATCAGTGAAATTGCTGGTAAAGTGATTAGTTGGAATGACAAACTCTGCAGTCTGGAACCTTAGACGCTATTTCTCCATCTCTATTTTTATTTATTTTTTTCAATTTTGAAAGTGAATAATATTGAACCATTCCTGTAATTCCATATTCCCATAGAGTCTGCATTACTAGATCTGATGGCAGCCAGCGCATGTACCATGTGGCTCTTCATGACTGATAGGCTGATCCACATGGCCAGATCACAAAAGCAATTATGATGGCTGCAACTAAATATCAGTGAATCTCAGGTGAATCTGTTCATTTTTACTTTAATTTTGTATCGTCTAGTCAATAAAATTTGAAAAATACCACGTTTTTAGAGGTCTAGTGGCCTCTTCAAATTGATTTTTTCTCCCTTTATTTCGAACAAAACACTGAAAAATTAATTTTACAGTGATTGCAAAAGAGGGACAAGCATATTTCACAGGCTGCAACCAACAAATGTCGTATTGTATGCTGTGTTTTGAGCACAAAACATAATTAAAGGAAATATTTTTTCATTAAACTTGTGTCCACTAATCAATTCATCAACTTATAACTGAAATAGTATTCTAAAAAAGCTAAAAAAAACAAAAACAAAACATCATTTATGAGCAGTGTGGTGCAGAGACTCCGACAGTAAGAGATGGCCTTGCTGAGATAACACACTGCAGTGAAGCAGAATAGACAGCTGGAATAGGAAGGCCGTGTTTCATGCAGAGTTTGAATAGAACACCCAACAGGAAAATGTTGAATCAAGGGAATCACCTTGTTTCTGAATAGCAGGGGGAATCTTATTAAGGAGGGTTACATGAAGGTGAGGCAACTGTAGGGAGGAAAGCAGAGAGGAGAGAGGACAAAAGAACAGGTTAGGAGAGATGGATGGGGAGAGAGTCAGAGCCTAATACCCTATCGCTCTTTTAACATCTGTCTGCTTGCTCCTAAAACCAGGGAAGCAGCTGCGGCTCATCTGCTGATTAGAGCTGTAATCAATCACTCATCACATTGTGTGTATGTGTGTGTGTGTGTAAGCAGTGGATGCATGTGTGCAGTTGGAGCAGTAAAAGCGTTTTTCCATAGTGGAGAGGTTAGTGGCCCTGCAGTGGTACGGTGCGAGTGTTTTTCCACTGCACAGCACAGCGAGGTAAGTTGTTCACCTCAGTGACGTGACATGGCTGTCCAGTCACCAGAGGGAAATGTTGGAATTGTATGTTTTTGCAAACCACAGACATGTTACATTTGTAAATCTCATTAGTGTGATATCAGCATTTCTAAGGTGATGGGGGGGAGAGAGGAAAAACTTTGCAAACTCATATGGGCACACCACCATTTATATGACAGTTCTTGTGCCCTGCACTCTAATAAAACAGTAGTACTAGCTAGCCGGACTGTACCTGTCACTCTGTGACCCCCTATTGCACGAGCGATGTATTGCATTTCAAGTGTGGCTCGCGTCATGTTGACTGTGAAAGCAAGTGCGCTGCTCTCGTTGCTTGCGTCCACTATGAAACGGCCCTTTATTTACGCTTGTTACATGCACTGTGTCTTTTTAAAATGCACTTCCATTGTCACAGGAAATGTGCAATTTCTGCTCTTTAGGTGCACACAGTCTTTTTCAAAATAAACTTACATTAGTTAAACACTGCAAATTTAGGTTTCTTTTGTTCTGCAACAAACGCACATGGTTAAGTTTAACAAAATATTCATTCATTTATAGAGTAAAGGAACACTGGCCTCCTCTGTCGTGCACATTTCTTGTCATATGATCAGACACTTGACATTACTGAGCAATCATCATTGCATATCTGTAGATCACAAAAAATATGAAATAAAATGAGACATTAATTTAATTTCACAATTCTAATAGTATACCATGTGGCCCATCATCCCATGGGCCCCAGTACAACTACATTTCTGCAATGTCTATATTTACACCCCTGCTGGACCCATCCACCACCCCTCATACCTGCCCGATACAGGCTTGGTAGGTCCTTAAATTACATTGTTATCTGGTAGCGTTTCAAACTGACCATGTCTGGAGGCATTATTAACCAATGCTGCCTGAGGCCGTACGATACGGCTGCAATACGACGCCTGTTCCTTCCTGGAATATTTAAAACTGATCTGCAGACCAAATACCACAAAATATGCCCACATTTGATTGATTACACCTGTTACATAAAAGAATAGCTCCAATAGCTAATAAAGCTCTGCTAACCATTTAATTGGCCTAAAAGGTTCTGCACTAAGCTGTTTAAATCGTATTTATCTGATCATTTTCAGTTTGTTCATGATGAATCATCCTTACGTACTTAAGTTTGTTTTGGAGTTCCACAAGGTTCTGTGCTTGGACCAATCCTGTTTACTCTATACATGCTTCCCTTAGGTAACATCATTAGAAATCACTCTGTAAATTTCCATTGTTATGCAGATGATACACAGTTGTATTTATCAATTAAGCCAGAAGAAACTAATCAATTAACTAAACTTCATAATTGCCTTAAAGATCTCTCTCTCTCTCTCTCTCTCTCTCTCTCTCTCTCTCTCTCTCTCTCTCTCTCTCTCTCTCTCTCTCTCTCTCTCTCTCTCTCTCTCTCTCTCTCTCTCTCTCTCTCTCTCTCTCTCTCTCTCTCTCTCTCTCTCTCTCTCTCTCTCTGATGTCGTATGCTGTAAACCATGTGCAGGTAGCTCCCCAAACATACATTTTCAGACAGCAGAATTCTTCCACTCTCTCTGTCAGTCTCAGTGTCACTTTTCTCACTAAAGTATGAAGATAAAAATAAATGAACACAGCACGCATGTTCACAGCTCCTCACGTATCTGCTCTCATGGCACTGCATGCATCTCATTATGAGCACAAAGCCCGGCTATTGAACATGAGTGACAGTTTATTTGCCTTACATGGCAAAGCTCTGGCTTCAGTTGATCAAAACTGCATTTATCGTGTTTTTTTTTTTTGTTTCCCACAAAAGCACACCTTTTCTCTCATTTCGTCGGGGACTTCACGCCTGCTTGAAGTCTAATCTGACGTTTGCGCTGCACTGTTTTTTCTCATCACATTCTCATCACAGTAATCTGCAGACGCTTTCCTGCCGTGGTTAGAAAAGTATCAAAAAAGCAAATTACAACCATTGGTACCATTTCAAGAGGCACTTCTTGCATTTGAATATGTGTATTTTAAGATTAAGTCTTGCAGTCACATCCCTGCTCATGACATTGCATTATCTCCTTTCAAATAAACTGAAATGGAAATAAAGTCTGTTCTGCTCTGCATGCATGAGTAGTTTCTATATTGATATACTGTTGGTGGAGTATACTGACTCAAAACATGCATAGTTTAATGTATTTCCAATGTCATGCTGGTAATACTGATGCAGGCATGGTAGGTTTATACATTTATTTGTTCACATTTATTTTTATTTTATTTACTTTGACACTGATGTTTGATTCGTGTTGTACTGGCCTTAGGAAAATGTAAGGTAACATATGTGCTGTGATTCTGCATGTGCTTAGTTTTATTTCACCGAATACCGAGTGAAGTAAACCCCTCCGAAGTTTCTTTGAGTGTGAACTACAACAGGGGTTTGAAGAGAGGTCAGATGTGTGGAAAGTAAAAATGCTCCTTTAAAAATCACCTTGTGGATCTCTCCACAAACTCGCTCTTACACGGTGACACATTTCATCTTCAGTGTATTTGTGTTTCGGCACAAGAATTTACATAACACAACCCAGACACAAAATTTTATACATAAGATTAGCAACATAACCTTGCTATTGTGTCACCAAAACAACAACTCACCTTGGGTTGCTCTTGTTTCCGAGACGTTTCTGAATACCTCAGATTGCTTTTGAAATGTTTCATAAGACAGAGATCAGAACATCTTCTCAAGCAACAGCTGACAGGTATGGAATAACAAATTCAAGTTTTAATATTTTAGTGCCATTTTAAAATATATGCTCTGCATTTTGGATCCTTTCAATATAAAGTGTTTGCAAACATTCAGTCGTAACATGTTGTACATGTCTAGTCTAATCACTGCCTGAAATGACATGGTCTCATATACATCAAATGGACACAAACTCTTACACATTATATGGTGGTGGGCACAAAATGTGTTAAAATTAGGTGCTCACAAAGTCAATGAGGAACTATTGTTGTGGTGGACTCACAAATTGAGTATAAAGAGCAAGCAAGTCCGCCTAGGTCGGGTGGGTCGAACAAAAATGCATGCTAAGCTCTGTAATTAAATCCTCATACCATTTGCCATTCACTCTTTGAATGCGTCCTCAATCTTAATTTCTTGCTGTTATTGGCAGGGACTGTCAATTGAGACATCAGCTGTTCTGTCAGCTGATCATAGTTAACCAATAGCTCAGCAACACACCCTCTAAGTTAGCCTCATCTTACTGCTTCTTACAGTTCTTTTTCTGCCTTCAGTTTTTTCATGCTGCACTCTCCACCTCCGCATCAGCACCTGGTCTGATTCATCAGCCATCGGTCTCATAATCATCAGCCGCCGCCACCATCAATTCTCAATCATCACATCATCTGTTTATCTGTTTTCTTTACTTCGTTGACTTGTTTCTCCCGATTAAAATGGACTTGAACTTGACTGCCGCTCATGCCTTGAATGAAATCAAAAGTCGAAGCTAAAGGCCAAAAGTTTTATTAGTTTTGTAACTTTACATGTAACCATCCACCACATAACCAAACTTCACCAAGTTTTTTTTTTTTGTTTTTGTTCTCTAAACCCAACCAAACTGTGACTGTTCGTCAACTTTGCATTGCAATCGTTTTAAGTTGCCAGCAGTAATTTCAACACATTTCTTGCCCACCACCTTTTAGTGCATATTTATGTGTGACTGTGTTGGAAATGACTTATTGCACATGATATTTATTGAAAGGAGCAGTAGCACAAATACAATATGGAGAAACAGATTCATACTATTGTCTCCTTTGTATATTTGACTACTGTTGCATGTCTGCCAATCTAAGAGGAGGTTTTTTTGGGGGTGGAGTCTTTCCCACTGTAAATCTAGGATATAAGGAAGAAGGTGAACAATGTTGTGCAGCTTGTAAAGTAGCCTATATGCATATGCATATATCTATGCATGAATGTATGGCACCAGGGCATAACCCTGATGTTTGAGTGTAAACAAGTTCTCTTTCACAGATGTTCACAGATAGCCTAATGGCTGGTGTGATGGGTGTTGCACTGTCAGCTTAAATGCCCCATTTAACTGCTCTGGAGTCAGGCATTAAGTATGTTTCATGGGGGAGTTGTTAGTATTCAGTTGGTATGCATTGTGTAAATGCTGAGCTCCATATCACAATATAAAGCATGGTATGCTTCTCAGCAGAAAATAAACATGATGAACAAGTTAACATGTCGTGTTTTGATACAGAGACTGTATATCACACAGAGTTAGTGAAATGTTGATGTGCAGCCCTGCCACATAAGAAAATGTTGGCATTGTACATTTCTGCACACCAGGGATGCATTACATTTGTATTTTTCATACCTATCATATCAACGTTTCTAAAGTGACACAGTATATGAGCTGATATGTCATCAAGAGGTGGAGGGGATGGTGGACGGCGGGACAGATAAGGGAGATGCCTGCCAAGCTGTAGACTCACTGGTTAAGACCAATAAACAACAAAACTAGTTGTTTTTTAGCAAGTCATCACTGCATTTTTAGCAGCTTTTTAGCCACAGAATGTGTTTTTTAGTGACCTGTGGCTGTGTCTCCATTGAGGTGTTTTTTACCAAGACATTGCTGTGTTTCCACCAAGGATACTCAAGAAAGGGCAGCAGAGGAAATACACGCACACCAATACGACTGGGCTGGACAGCTACATAAAAGGTTCACAGGCTGAGATCAATGCAAAAAAGTCAATGTATTTAGAGCATCCATGCACAGAAAGAGAGGTTCTCAAAGCTAAAAAAAAATAAAATAAAAAGTGAATAAAAACAGCAGCAAACATTAAAGTTCTTTACGATCACCAGTGCTACTGACATGAGTGCTTCACAGAACAGACACAGACAGATCACTACCAGGTGTGATGAATCAGTCAGCTGGTGCCACTAATTACATGAGATCATCTCTGATGTCCACTTTCCAGCATGTAAAGTACCAGCCCACTGTTTATGTGCCTAAACCTGTTGAAACATCAAGTTTTATTGTTTCACTGTAATAAATTCATGGTTTGTAGAAACCAAGCAACATCCCGGGCTGAAAAATGAAGCTGACAAGATCCATGCCAACTGAATGGGGTTGAATTTATTCATAACTCAACCATTGAATCAAGGATTGAAATTACACATATTTAACGACTGGCCACTTTGAGTGACAGGCTGTCTGCCGATAGTTTCCTCAGCTTGTCAGCAGATGCACTCCTCGCTCCTCCACAGTGTCGGCCCAAATATGGTCACTTCTCGCCCCAAAAAACAAGAAGACAGCCGAGCTGCAGGACTTGAGGCCTCAGAACAGGAGTCCACAAACCCACAGGTGACGTCATGATAGCAGCAACATGCAGTGCCAACATTTATTCTGACAATGGGACTGTCATTAGCTGTGCACACGACAGCAATATGGAAATCTTTTTTTCATTTGCACGTCAGATGCGTAATGTTACCTGGATATCTACTGAAGTGTGTGCTTATGACAGAGAGCTGACATGCGTGTGTGTGTGTGAGTGAATGTGTGTGAATGCACATGATGTGGAAGGCTGCCAGCAATTTTCTCTCCTACTTCTCACTTTCTATTCTGCTCCAAACCTGAGATTTTCATATCAATCTTCCCTCAGAAGCTCTAGGCATCTTTAACACAAACACACTTTCATCAGTGCATGTGTGTGTGTGTGTGTGTGTGTGTGTGTGTGTGTGTGTGTGTGAGAGCACACCTCAATGTGTGTCTGCAAGAGTACATGAAAAATTGTATTTGTAGATGCGTGTGTGCGTGCTGCTTTTGCAAGCACTTGCCGAAGGAGACAAACACATCTCACACTGTGCCCACATGGTAACCAGGGAACAGAATAAAAAAAGATAGAGGGAGAGACAGGAAGCTTGGGAGAGGGGATGCAAACAGATGCTCAGGGATGAAGAGAGGAAGGGAGTGAGGAAACAAGGCCACATACGCTTGTCTAGTTGGATTTCAACACATCCAGTGAATGGCTCGGAGCTCTCTTGTTCAACCCCATAATATCCTCTCTCACACATCTACAACAGAAACCACAGCCATGTGATTTGGCTTTAGCTTTTACTTAGTATGAGAAATGTGGAAAATCCTGCTGAATTATACAGATAGCTAAACTCTACATTTCCATCAAATAAGAAATGAAATAATAAAATAGCAAAAACTTTATACTGACCTTAATGAGAAGACAGAGGCTCCATATACAGCTGAATGCCACGCAGTGCATTTTTATTTTGCACTTTAACCATATCCTGCATGTCCATTCATCCATCCATTAATTTTCAACTGCTTATCCGAAGCCAGGTTGCAGGGGCAGCAGGCCGAGCAAAGCATCCCAGACATGGGACAACCCTGGCTGAGTCAAACCCCGTGTTTGACTTTGAGCCAAGTATGCAGTCACAGCTCTCACTTTGGTTACACAAGGACTGGATGGCTCGTAGCAGAGACCCCAGTACCCCGTATTCGTGCAGTACCCCCCACAAGCTCCATGTCCACAAAGCACATGCAGTCTACATGCATGGGCAAACTCCCCTGACCCCTTTAGCAGCACTGCGAGGTTAAAGAACTGGCCCAATGTTCCACGACCAGGACAGAATCCGCATCGCTCCTCCTGAATTCAAGGTTTGACAATCGGTTGGCGCTTCCTCTCCAGCATCCTGGAATAAACTTTCCCGGGTTAGTCAAAAATACAATCTTACAAGTTCCTTTAGAAAGCAACTTTTTGGCAGTTTCCAGTCCCTTGTTTTTTTGGGCCTGAGAATTGACTGTATGTTGCAGTCTAGCTCTCCTCATCATCCTGAGCGAACATTTGTTAGCAGCAAACGAGCTCTGATAAACCCACTGGTACACCACACCAAATGGTTGACACACAGGGGTACCAGCTGGTGAAGAAAGTGGAACATCAAGCAGCTAAAATAATTGATATTTTTCTCAAGAGTTTGGTGGAGACTGCATGTTGCTCTGTGTCTGTGAGGTGGGTGCATCTGTCAGCTTGTTTTAGTCTTCTGCTGCTTCCCAGTGAACAAAAAAACAAATGTCATTCATGCTCAACATTATTTCACTAAGAGATTAACTTTCACAGGTTCAGTGTCCGCAAGTCATAACCAAGTGTACTAATTTGGCAAAATACAGTCGTTCAGCCTGAGGAATGGGTTCAGTCTCCCTGGGATGAATTAATATTACATCATTGATTTTGGGGGTGTGTGCATCCCTGTCAGCCATCTGTCCTCTGAAAGGAAACCAGTCTGTTTCTCCGAATCTGTACTGCAGCTGTGCGATTCATTCCTGAGGCTCTGCGTGTACTTCTGTGTGTGCGTGTGTGTGTGTGTGTGTTGGTGCATACACATGAAAAGTTGTGTTCAAACATTCACGCATGATGTTTAATTTGTTGTCACAAAAGGCCTTTAATCCCTTTTATACAATAATCCTTTTGATTCTGGAGCCTAAGTGGCGCCATTTAGAGGAGAAATCGGCTTTGTCTCCCACAAACACTCTTAAATTAACCATTGGTTCATGTCCACTTCTCTTTGAAAGCTACCATTACAAATTCTCTCTCTCTAACACACACACACACACACACACAAACACACACCAGTGTATTTCTCTCGCTGTGAGGACTGTCCATTGAGTTAATACAACGCACTAACCAAGAGCCTCAAGGACATGTCTAGACCAACTTCAGCATTGCATGAAAAAATAATCATTTCGCGTCCCCCGCAGTCATTTCACCATCACTGTGTTGGACAACAGGGATGCTGATGCACAGGGATATAATGCACAGAGCTGTCCATCATAAAAAAAGGCAAAAATCTGATTCAGCTTTTGCTGCAACACAGTGACATCATCCAGCAGCTCGCTGTGGTGCACATGGTTATATTACACTGTAACATGAACAACATGCTTCCTGTGTTTACATTATAATTGCAAAGACAGATAAATAACTGCCACTGACCTTGCTTACAATATGAGGAACTATATTTGTATCTGATGAACCGATAAACTTATTATTTAAGGAAATAAGCCCAGGAGGATCGTATTCCATCGTCACATCAGTATGTGAAACCACATCAGTGCAGCTCCTTGTGTTGATACACTGCCTGGTGGTCCACCAAATGCAGACACTTACTTAATGCAGAGGTTAGCCTTGTCACAGCAAGTGGGTTCCTGGTTTCAAACTGAGGGTGGAATTTACATGTTCTCTCTGTGTCAGCATGGGTTTCCTCCAGGTGCTCCAGCTTCCTCCCACAGTCCAAAGACATGCAGGTTAACTGGTGACTCTAAATTGTCCGTAGGTGTGAATGTGAGTGTGAACGGTTGTCTGTCTCTATGTGTCAGCCCTGTGATAGTCTGGTGACCTGTCCAAGGTGAACCTTGCCTCTCACCCAGTGTCAGCTGGGATAGGCTCCAGCTCCCCCGCGACCCCTAACAGGATAAGCAGTTACAGAAAATGAATGGGTGCACTAAAAATGGAAGTAAAAGCATCAACTCTTGAGGACAGATTTGGGCAAATTTGAGGACTTGAGACTTGCTTGACTAACACTGATGAAAAACTTCACTTGACTTTGACTAGGTATTTATGACTTGAAAAGACTTGACTTTTTGAATTTAATATTTGTATTTTTCTAGATCTTGAAAAGATGGTTTTGTTTTTAAAATATATTTCGAATCAATTTCTCGTGATACCTGAGTAAATGTGTTCAGTTACATTCCACCACAGGGTGCAGTTTATGTTATAATGTCTGCATGAGTTTGTGAGTATGACTTGACTTGTGACTTGTTTGACATGTCCAATGACTTGACTCGACTTATAGCAGGGACTCGATGTGATGTGCTTGATTTTCACCACAGTACCTTTGGACTTGAGACTTGCATAAGGCTTGCACATGTGTGACTTCCACCTCCAGTGTTTTGCGTGATGCAGAGTCTCATAATTATGAGCATAAAGCTCATATCAAAATGTATGAGCAGTGAAAAGGTTTGGTGTCAGCTGATGTAAGCAACTTGCAGGAGTTCAGTGCATTTCTGGGGAAGTATTGTCTTTTTATTATCACCATTTATAACTTAATGTTGCAGGTCAGTTCCCTGAAGAAAATGTTGGTATTGTACATTTCTGCAAACCAGGGATAGAGAAAGTTTATAGGTTTATTATGTATGTATCATCATTTATTCTAAAGCACCCACAAGGCCATGGTCCTCAGCCAGAAAAGGGTGGACTGCCCACTCCAGGTTGGGGGGGAGGCCCTGCCTCAGGTGGAGGAGTTTAAGTATCTCGGGATCTTGTTCACGAGTGAGGGTAGGATGGAGCGGGAGATAGACAGGTGGATTGGGGCGGCATCAGCAGTGATGCAGGCGCTTACCGGTCCATTGTGGTGAAAAGGGAGCTTAGCCAGAAAGTGAAGCTCTCGATTTACCGGTCAATCTACGTTCCAACCTTCACCTATGGTCACGAGTGACCAAAAGAACGAGATCGCAAGTACAAGCGGCCGAAATGAGTTTCCTCCGCAGGGTGTCTGGGCTCAGCCTTAGAGATAGGGTGAGGAGCTCGGACATCCAGGAGGGACTCGGAGTAGAGCCGCTGCTCCTTCACATCGAGAGGAGCCAGTTGAGGTGGTTCAGGCATCTGGTAAGGATGCCTACCAGACGCCTCCCCTGGGAGGTGTTTTGGGCATGCTTAACTGGGAGGAGACCTCGGGGCCGCCCCAGGACACACTGGAGGGGCTACATCGGTCGGCTGGCCTGGGAACGCCTCGGGGTGCCCTCGGAAGAGCTGATGGAAGTGGCTGGGGAGAGGACTGTCTGGGCTTCTTTGCTGAGGCTGCTGCCCCCGCGACCCGGACCCGGATAAGCAGAGGACGATGAGACGAGACGAGACGAGGTTCTAAAGTGACACAGGACGAGGTGACTGTGATTAGTGTGACATTGAGCCAAGACACCTGCTGAGCTGCAGACCACTGCTCAAGACCCACAAGCAGCAAAACCAGCAAAACATCACTGTGTTTCCTGCCGAGATAGAGCCAGTAAAAGAAGGTATTTTAAGATAAACATAACCACATTTTCATGACCCGGCTCATAAGCCATGACAAAAACAGGAGAGACACAGTGTTAAACTGAGATGTGCACAAGTTTATTATTTAACAAAAGATAATTGCAAAACATAGTAAAGTCCCAACCCAACCCAACTAAACAAGAACATGGTGCCAGGTGAAGGGAAAAAGCAAACTCATTGAACAGCCAGGTCTTAAATAAGCTGCACATGGGAGATTGGCCAGGTGCTTCCAGTTGAACTCTGGTTTAGATCCACCCACCAGCACCTGCAAGACAACAGAAAAGAGACAGGCTGGGGAAAACACGCGCAGCAGGCCCTGCTGGAGCAGGAGGGTGCACAACATGTTGACCGCATCACTGCTGAAATGGACAGTTTCCACACACCTGCTACATGATGCTGTGTAAACATATATGTGGTTTGCAGAAATGTACAATGTCAATGTGTTTTCTGCCGACTGGATTGAATGTATAAACATTATTAGAATCAATAGTATGATGCTTCCCTAAGAAAAAAAAACAGCTCATGCATAATGCATGAAACCAAACTCCAGATATCAATCATGTGCACAAGTAGACTCACTGGCCCTCATCAGCTGGTTTAAATCCAAAAAACTGTCCCCAAATGTGGCGAAGTGTAGACACACACGTTCTCTCGCACACACACTCTCTTGCACACATATAACCACACAGACAATCAGCAGGGACATGGTCACTGGCAGCCCTATCAACAACCGTGGCACTACTCAGGTTAGCACAGAGGTGGCTGCTTTAGAATGCCAATAAAGAAGAAAAGAATAGGTCCAGGGTGACTCAGACTTTGGTATACCCCTATAGACACACACACACACACACACACACACACACACACACACACACACACACACGCCCAATCCAGGCTCCAGCTCACGTCTGCTGCTGACAAAATGTCCCACTCAATCATGTTCTCTTTTTCTCCCCTTCATTGTCACTCTGCTCTGCTACACCGTTGCTGCAGACACAAAACACACACTCTAACACACACACACACACATGCACGCACACACATACCTTTCACTCTCTCGTCCCCCTCCTTTCTAATTCCCCTCGTATAAAAATGCAAACAATCCATAAATCCAAATATGACCATTTTGTTCCATACACCCATCTCATAACTCATACGTCTGCGACTGAGCCGGAAGTTTGTGAATAGGAACTGCAGGAAATGCTTTTATACGTGTGTGTGTGTGTGTGTGTGTGTGTGTGTGTGTGTGTGTGTGTGTGTGTGTGTGTGTGTGTGTGCCTTTAGGGAAAGCTCAGGAATCGTAATTGTTTGCCTCTTATCACCATTGTAGGAGTTGTGCAAAGTGTCAACAGTGTTTAGAAATGGAGGTGAAACGCACGTCGGCAATCAGTCGCTAAAGCACAAAAAGCTTTTTTTTTTTTTCCTTTTGATGTTATTTGACGATAAGAGTGATAAGAACAGGGCTGTTGTTTTCCTCCTTTATTTAGGTGAAAAATGTCTTCCATTTAATGAAATTCTCCTCTCATTACCTCCCGCTATCTCGCTTTTATCAAGTCACTTGCAAATTTGTATGTGTGCTCTTTTGGCAGCTGTGGCCCACACTTGCACTCACACACAGAATCTGATCTGGAGCGGCGGGGAGGAGGAAGGGGGGGGGGGGGGGGGGGTTATATGCGTATTAAATAGTCAGCATATAAAAAGACCATTTATTACTGCTGTCATTGGACTGCTCGGGAACACAGTCAGGAGCCCTCCATAGCAGACTGTTTAAAAAATAGATTATAGAAGCTGACAGGAAATTTTAGAATCTTTTCGGTTCATTCTGGGCCAGACGCCGCTGTTGCTTTTATTCGTAATGGGATTCAATTGTATAAGGGCAAAGCTTGAAAGTGTCTTGCAGATGTTCTCAGGGTTGTTTGTTGTGTGGGATGGAGGGCACCATGCTGCCTCACGCTGCGCTAAGCCTCAGATTGGAAGTTATGTGCATTTACTTTAATCGTGTAGAAAGTCGCTTCGGCTTTGATCGTGCACGCTCAAACTTAATCATTGCTTAAATACCTGGTGTGTGAGCAAGACAGTGTTTTATGTAAAAGAGCAAACAATGAGGCATCATAACAGCATGCAGAGTTGTCTCACAGCTTGTGTCATGTTAGCATCAAGCTATCAGCGCAGCTATAATGGGAAAGTTCATTGGTTTGACTCACTTCTCTACACTGAGTAGCCATTACTCAGTCGTTATAGGAATACCTCACCCACAAACCATCAGTTGTTTGGCAATTACTCACCCCGTGTTACATCGAACTGGTGAAGAGAACTCTTGAGAATTTTCTTTGCATGCCTCCACAACAAATCTATGTCAAAACATCAATTTACACAACTTATGCAGCATAACACAAGTCTCCTTGTCCAGCTGTATGCTTTGTACTTCCCAAACCATACTATTTAAAACACAAACACAGGCATATGCATGAATGAGTAGCATGCCTGGGCAACTCTGCTTGTGCTTGGGCAGTGACTTAGGGCAGGTGGGAGGGGTGGTGGATGGGTCAAACAACCATCGACTTTCACCCAGGAAGCCAGTGTTCGCCACCTGTAAGACTGTAAAGCCAAATCCTGTTCTTTTTTCCTAAACCAACCATGTGCTTTTGTTGCCTAACTCCAATCATGTATGTGTGTTAGCAGAACCTAACCACATGCGTTTGTTGTCAAAGGAAAAAACAACTAAAATTAGTGTTGTACCAACGTAGTGCTTTTATTTTGAAAGAGACTGTATGCAAACTGTACATTTCCGTGAAAACAGAAGTGTATTTTGAAAAAAGGATGCATGTAACAGGCAGAAGTTGACACGGCGTCCCAGAACATCAACAACCGACACACCCAGGGTACCTTGCATGTCATATCTGGACGTGGAAAGTCCATGACCAAACGTCGATATGTGACGAGGTCGGAGTGAGAATTTGTTTATTCATAAGCGGAGCAGTGTTGCCAACACTTTTCCAAAAGTTGTCAGATGTCATCATATGTTCGTTCATTGACGGAAGCATTAAAGCTTCACTGAATGAGATTCAATAGAAGCATCCTCAGTACAACATTTGAAAGGCATGAGCTGTAGCAGTTACACTATAGTGCACCACTTTTTTGTTTGTCCAAACCGGACTAACTATAGAAACTCGATACAAGAGGAAGAGGCGGTGAGACCCCGCTCAGTTGGCAGATGAGCTGTGGACTGCAATGACCCTGAGCAGCCTGCATGGGGATTAATTGTAATATAATGTTTGTCTCTCTTTTTCCCTGCTGGTCTGAATGAGTGGCTAAATTTGTCGCACATTGCATTTTGGAAGTAGAGTCGCAAAAAGGGTCTGAGAAGTTGCTAAATCGAGTGACAACACTGGAGCAGAGTGCAAACAGGCACTTGCCTCGACATGCTAATCATATACGGATGTGTTTAATTGACAGTGCATGTGTTTGGGAGGTATTGAGCGTATGACTGGATGGATGAGACTTGGACTAAAATGTGCAAGTTGTGTGAGAGTTTGCAAACTTATGATTTGATATAGTTTTGCTGCTGTTAAACGCAGTCTGTTTCAATGCGTTGAGAATGTTTTGACATTTTTTGAATGGTTTGTTCATCGTTGAGACATAAAAAAAAATTATTAATTAATTAATTAATTAATTTTTACTGTCTTTACTTTTAAGCTCATATCACAGTCATTATAAAGGCTACATACACATGCTATATCTTGTTATTTTCAGGACAATCTGGGCTATCCAGATCATCTCATTGAGAGTCTCAAATGATTGCCAGTAGTTTTTTCATTATAGCAAGAAATTCCATTGACTCATTCACAAGTCAAAAATGTGTTTTATCTGAAAGAAACATGCAATATTTACATCTAAGATCATAGAAAAATAGTCAACCAAGTGCAATGATGTCCTCCAAGCTAATATTTGCCACTTTATTTGCAGTAAACAAAGTTTGTTGTTGTTTTTCAGTTTCAGTTATATATTGGGGGGGCATTTTGGGCATTGGGGGGGGACACGTCCCCCTCAATGTATAAGGTGACTACGGCCCTGTCATGCATGCATAATTAGGCTTCAGTTGTCTGGGTGCGCAAAGGTGAAGTGGCTACAAATGTGGATAGACAGGGAGAAACACACGCAAGCCTAAGACGTGGTAAGATACGATATTCCTCACTATATGAAGTGACTGATAACAAGATCTGTATAATGGATTGTAAAGAAATTTGTCAGGTTTTTATTTTGTAGACAATTGATCTGTGTTTATAGCGTGATGTGATGACAGCACAATGATGTGTGGTATCACTGGAAAGCTCTGCTCCTGTGCTTTCATGTGATATGCGTGGCATTTCTGTGCGACCCTGCATTTGCGAGTAATTCATCCAAGAGTAATGTGTGTGCAGAGCTGTATGAAAGCTCTGTTATACATCATTTTATTGTAACTTTACATTTTTTTTTCGCTGTGAAAACATTGGACTACCGATTTATCTTGTCGGAAAGCTACAATTCCGCTATGACGCACGGTCACAGAGAAAAACTATAGTGAAGAACAGGTGTGAATTTGGACGCACTATGCGTCGTCCGGGCCCATAGGGTTAAGTGTTAGAAGTGATGGACACTTGGAATTTGCAATCCAATTGAAGAAAAAATGTTAACATAGTAGTTAGACTGAAACTTCACTTTTTTCCAACAACATTGTGGTTAAATCGTGGGTTAAGGCGCAGGAACGTCTTGGTTACAGGAAGGAAAAGATATTTTGACTTAAATATCCAGATTTGGTGACACCATCCGAGCAGGAAACACAGTGATGTCTTAGTAGAAAACACTTTTCATGGTACTATCCCCAGGAGAGAGACAGCGACAGGTCACTAAAAAACACCCACTTTTGGAAATGCAGCAATGAGTCACTGAAAATCAACCAGATTTGTTGTTTGTTAGTCTTGAACGCAACATCTTGGCAGCCATCTTGCCAAGGTGTCACAGCATCCACCATCCCTCCATCTCCTGACGACAAAGTCAGCTCATATACTACATCACTTTCGAGATGCTGATAGGTGTGAAATGTACAAATGTTTTGTGTCTGGGGTTCACAGAATCATGCAACATCAACTTTTCTTCTGGAAACTGCGCTGGAAATTTGTACCTGTTAGAGACAGAGCTGTCTTCACTATTTTAGACCTATTTTAGTCTTATTATTTAATTATATTCTATTAGTTTTATTATCACCTGCAAAAGTTTTCAGACGGCTGACATTATGGACTATATCAGAAGGAACCTAGAGGCTGAATACAGGAGTGTGGTGCACAGCTTAAAGTCACAAAGACAAAGGAGTTGGTGGTGGTTGGTCTGTTCAGGAGGCAGAGGACATGTCTGAACCATTTTAGATCATTCTTTGTAACTTTTGTACTTGTCTTACTGCTGTTGTTACTTTAGTCGGCACTGGTTTGCTTTTGCTTATCTTGTGTATTTGTATATTTTGCCAGATATTTAATACCATATTTATTCTGGGCCCAGTGAGGGACCCTTACCCGGGGAACCCACTAGTTGTTACCAATTGTGGTTACTTTACCACTTGTCACTGTAATTTCAAGCATTCTCTGGAACAAGAATGTCCTTTGGGATAAATTAAGTTCTATCAAATTGTGTTGAATTATTATTATATTTCTACAAAAGAAAAGTTACTGTTAGATCTATCTGCCATGTTCCCAGATACAAAACCCCAGTTTAGCACACAGAGAGAAAACAGTCTTTGAATATTGTCTCCTGAGGGTTTTTTCCCCATTTCATCTTGAGCACTAAGGTTTTTGCCGGGAGTTTACCTTGTTTTCTCAGAGATTGGCCTGAGTTGGAAACCACTGCTGCTGTGGGCCACTGAGACATTGTATGTGATCCTGAGCTGTTTCAAACTGATTTGACTAGTAATGTTTGAGGTCAAGGATCAACACTTCTCATGCTCAAAAGTAAGAATCCGGAGGGATTTTCTGTCTCTGCCCGTGGCTACTGTGGGACCATAAAAATATGATTTCTCACTGTTCTGATTTCAGGGAGTTCTCAGCCCTCCCTCAGAGGCAAGACCACAAAGATTATGGAAATACGGGCCGTGGTTAATGCCAGATCTCTGCTGCTTGTGAAATGATGCGTTTAATGTCATCTGGTGGATGTCAAAAAAGGGAACAAGCTCTTGAATCATAGAACTGTGTGAATCGGTTGCATTTTCTTAACCTCCCTATTGGCATGGCAACGCAACTCCCTTTGAAAACCGACAAAATCGCCCGTGAATACATCTTGCAACATACTTTGAGCAATTTCCATGCATTTTGAGGCCAAAGGTTTTATTGGAAGTGGGTATGTTTCTGTGTCAGGTTGGTTCAGTTGTAGAAAAATTCACATCATGCAGTGGTGTGATAAATGTTTCAGTGTCGACACTTTGTGGGCTCAGCTGTAAATAAAACAACAGGAATAAGGGGTGTGGCTGTCTGTTATTGTTGTAACTCTAATTCTTTAATATGTCTTCTTTTGTCCTCTCAGGGAGACTGAATGCTTTGTTCCTGGACTTGAATAGCCCCATTCTTCACTTTGATTAGTTTCCAATGCTTCAATAAGTGCACTCCTAAAGCTGATTAGTTAGTTTCCAATCCACAAACACATTAAGTCTCATCTTCTTAGCCGCCTCTCGCAGTTCTGTTTTGGTTGCATGGCGGCTAACATGATGTGTCAGACACACATGCCTACTGAGATGTGCAGCACATATCCAAACATACACTGACTGAGGGGTTACAGAAACGAGCGCCCTGGCACAAAACTGCAAGCGTGTGCACTGCAGGTGAGGCTACAGGGCAGTCTGGGGGCTTATCAGTCCAATTAACAGCATATCCGGACACCATGACAGCTATGAGGGAGGCCCCTGATCCTGATCGTGGTCTGGACTGATGGCCTGGGCAGATTATCTGGTGATGTGAAGTGTTTCTAAATGCAATCTAACCACAGTGATGAACTCGCTGAGAGATAAAAGCCACTCCGATCATATCAAGCGTTTGGTGTTTACGGCTCGATGCCGGGCTGCTTCCTGGGGTGTGTGAGGATCACACAGCGATGACCATCAACAGGCAGCGAGGGCCGAGTTTACAGCGAAGTGAAGCAGAATTTAACAGGAATGTTATCTTATTTCTCCTAATTAATGATAACAGGAGGGTGGAATGAGTTGGGAACTCTTGACATACAAGTAAGATCTTGTCAGCTTCAGTTTTACTTAAGATTCTGTTTTTGTGTTGTTTCTTTTGCCCTTTTGCACTGCATAACAATTCTTATAGTATTAATGTGGATCTCATGGTAGATCAAGCAAGCTCCCTCCAGAATACAGAGCTTGGCATCTGTAACATTTCATGGGTCAGCAGATTTACCATTACGACCAATTTCCCATCTGCACCTTAAACATTTACAGTAGCTGCTAAATATTAAAAACTATATACAATATTCAGGAGCCAGGCTACAGCTCCAAACACAGCTGCATTTTAAGGTTACTCTGATCAGCTGTTTACCTTTACAGCCCACTCCCCCAAACCTGCTGTTGGCATTGTATGTTGCTGTAAACCACGGATACATTACGTTTCATACATACAATATGAACATTTCTGAAGTAACTTAGTTAGGGTGGTCACATGTTGCATTTTTCCAAGCGACTACCTCGGAAAATTGTGGGGGTTTTTTCTTCATGTCGGCATGTTAAGCTTGTATTTTCGGTCTCTGGAGACACTCCAATAAATTCGCCTCGACAGTATTGTACCAAATTGGCCTTTGTTTTACTGTGTTTCATACACCGGACGCCTTGGTTATCTTCTAGAATTGAGCTTGTAATGAATTTATTTTCTTTACTTTCTGTGAAGTTAAACACATGACTAATGATAACTAAACGTCCGCTCGCTGTCTGTGGTGCTGAAAGATGCGCCGAAATAGGTCTGATGTTTTCACTGCTCTCACCAAGTCGTGCATTACATGCAGACATGATGTGTTATGAATGTGAGAAACAGCTTCATGTCCTTTGAAACAGTTTTCAATAGCATAATATGTACTTCTGACAGGTCAAAGACCAAAGTGAAGTTTTATATATGTGAATATTTTTGAAACTCCATCATCAGTAGCTCTTTGACGTCATGTCATATTGCCATTGTATGTGTTGGCAAATCGTAACCATGTGTGTTTATTATTGAAAGAAATAAAAGTCAATTTGCTGTGTTGTGCTAATGTAGTGCATTTATTTTGAAAGACACTGTATGCAAACTGTACATTTCCTGTGAAAACTGTAAAGTGTATTTTAAAAAACAGACAATGTATGTAACAGGTGGAAGCTGACAGTCCCATAGCATCAACACAACACACCCATGGTACCTTGGACGTCATATCTCGATGTGGAAAGTCCACGACCAGTCGTCATGATGTGCGATGAGATCAGAGTGCGATTGTGTTGCCAAAATTGGGCGTTGTAAACCACACGTTCACCACAGTGTTGCTGTAATGCAAAGAAACACATATCCACCACATGATATTTTTTAAATGTTACATATTCATGGTTTGCAGAAGCATACAACATTATTCTGTCAGTTGGTTTGACCTTTACTACAGTATGTTTGCTTATGTTGGCCACAAATGACATAAGCAAATAAAAAGCGAACAATACCATGTCTAGAATATGCCGAACATATGTACAGCAAACAAGTGGATTATGCCGTTCGGGAGTTATTCTGCTGGACAGTTTGATACCTTTGTGTTTTCGTTTGTTCTAGGTGGACACTGGGCTGTCAAAGCTGCCTCTGTTGCAACTGATGTGAATCCAAGCTGACTACTTTGTGCTCGCTCCTGAACAAAAATCAAGCTTTAAAAAGCCACCTTTAAAGCCCGCGTGAGGTGATCGTTTCACACTCATCAAACAGGCTTTTGGTTTAAAGGCTTTCAGCGTGTTCCCCAGCATGCACTGTATGCATGTGTGCAAAAATGAAAGCAAACACTGATGCTCTCCTGAGATCACTGTTGGTCCCAGAAAAAGTCATCAGAGAATTAAAATAAATGTGCACAGTGAGTTTAAATTCCTAAATGTGCTCCTGCATGACCGTCACATAATATCCCCTTCACTTCTCAGCTACATGATCACACAAAACAGGCATTAATATGCATTTACACACACTGCCACATGCATCTATGCATGCACACACACACACACACACAACTTTACAAACAACTTTAAAGCTTGTGTCCTATAATCCACCAAATCTATTTTATGTTCCCCTTTATCTTTCAGCGCACTTTTGATGACCAGTCATCTGTCCATTTTATGTGATTCTGTCTTATCAATAACTCACCCTCATTACATCCCAAACGCTCCAGGCTCGCCTCTCCCCCTGTGAGATTGTAAGTCATTGGTAGGTACGTATGAAAGACTCGTAGAATGATTCAACAACATCATAGGCCCTTCAATGTTAAAGGGGGAGGGGGGGCCATCTCTGAAAAAGAACAAGCCTTATTCAGATGAAAAAATGTCTCTGGGAAATAGTGGCAGGAGCGGGCAGGATCCTTGATTCTGGACACATCTCGGTTTTATAGGCGGTGTGAAGATGAGGGAGAGGGACTCTGAGCGCAGAGATAGGGTCATTACTAGCTAGTTCACCTTGAGGTTATGCGCATTCCACTATAAATCCAGAGCCTGCTCTCACCTTGGCCAGGTGCTACAAACTTCTCCTCTAAAGCGGTGCAAGGGAATCGTTCATCTAATGAAATGTTTGGGGGAGCCGAGTTCGAAGGGCTGGACAGGCCGTTCAGTGGCTTGCCTTGAGTTATTCTGTAACACAACAGCTGTATTTGTCAGTTGTATTTGTTCAGGTGTTACTTATGTATCTAGTGTCTCAGTGGTTGTTTAGAGAAGACAAACAGGATTACACAGAGGGACCAGAAAAAATAGAAAACTCTGTACAAAGGAGGGCAGTCGTCTAAATACTGCCTTTTGTTAAATTTAGGATTCTTAATTCTTGTTGACAGTGACTTAAAGAGGTGCTCGTTCCACTCGATTTTCAGTTTTAGGCGGTAGATAAAGTTTGTTTCCAGATTGCATTTGATTGCATGCAATGAAATAGTTGCTCTCATATTAATTTAACATACCCTGCATTTCATACACAAACATGAAGATGTGTATGCACACACGTGCACGTTACTGCTGAGGGTTTTACACTATTCCACTGAAAGACCATCTGTGACAGTTACATGCCAAGAAACACAGCAACTCACCTGCAAAAGCAACCTGGTGTCATTCTGAAGTTGTCAAAGACCACTTCAGAATGAGGCACCGTCAGTTTAAAAACAACACCAGGCACCAACATAATTTAAGGACTGGGAAAGTCCCTATAGGGTGGGCAGGAGCGTCAATGGATGAGTCCAACAACACCGGACTTTCACCCAGGTAGCAGGTGTTTGCTTACTGTATGAATATAAGGGTTTTTTTTCTAAACCTAACCACATGCTTTTGTTGCACAATGGAATTCGGCTTCAGTTTTGGGGAGCTGTCATGTCAGCCATCTTTGTAGACAGTTGCTGGATGCCAGTAGGTATAGCTGCGGCTTGAGCAGCTGTGTGACCTGCCCATCAGCTACATGAATCACCCACCATACCTGCATGATCGGCCCCATTTGCTCCTTGGTTCGGAAACAGAAGCCTCATTACAATGTTGCTGTGTAGTGTGGGCTTTAAATAGAATGTGGCTGCAGCTATAAATGCTGCATTAGATATGATAAAGTGTTATTTTAACTATATTTCATGCTTTCTTATTGTATGACATTATCAAAAATGCACTGGCTGCATTTGTAGTTCTGACCTTTTACTGTTGTTCCAAGATCGCACTTTGCAATTTACATCCTTATTAAAGTCAAAATGGCACAGCTCTTGTTTGTAATATAATCATTTCACAAAGTTCTCATAACTAAATGATAAAGTTGGTCATTTGTCAGTGCAGCTTGACACCCTTAGAATTAAATTATGGCTGGATTTAGACAACTTTAACTGCTGTAAAATCAAGTTAGAGAAGAGTAGTCTTCAGAATCAACATTGACTCGAAGCGAGGAGGAGATGTGACATGAATCCTACAGTATCTGATGTTCTCTGTGCATCTATCCATCCACCCTAAGCTCCTCCACTCTGTGTCAGCAGCAGTGCAGTAACACAAGGAAGGGTCACTCTCTAAAAAGCCTTCTTTGTCAGTGTAATTTATGGTTTGTTTTACAAGCAATGAATATTTCAGTTGTGTCAGAAGTCTTCAAGGTGCACCAAGGTGTTGACGTGCACTGGACTCCTGTACAGAAGTGTGTACAGATAGAAGTATACACATATGGGAAACTCTCCTATCTACAGACAGGAGGCTGCAATGAGGAGAGCCACCAGCTCTCAGGTTTTTGGCAGCGCTCTGCAGCTTGGTGATTATCCTGCTGCCAGGTATTGATTTTTGAACAGTGGGCCAAGCACTGCTACTCTGGACTGAGAGGTCCTGTCAATACAAATCTTATCGCTACATTGACAAAGTGAAATAATTTCATCAGTTCCTCTGCAAAAAGTAGAGGAAGGGAAAAATTATGTGGTCTGGCCCCACTTTGTACAATCATAAAGGGATCTGTATATACTCAGCACACTGTGTGTCTTACACAGGAGGAAGAGAGATGAACACACACAGTGAGGCTGGAGACATTATCACACTTGAAATATTATTAGTAGTTTAATTAGCAAGTATTTTCACAGTCTTGTTTGTCTTATTTTTCACAGGGTATATTTTCAAAATAGATCAAAATAACAGCAAATTAGTGGTATTATTATTATTCACTTGGTACTTGAGGTAATAAGTGTGGGAAAATAATACGTTCTCAGAGTGAAGCATTATCAAGTCATTACTAATGATTTACAGTAACAGTGAAGTTTCTTCCTGTGTGGATTTATATATAGCTCCGTTCTAGCTGGAACACATCAAAGTTTTCAGCTTTATATTAAAGACAACTGTTGAGTGTTCCAAGTCCCCTGGCTTCGCATTTTAATGGGATGCTCCAACTGGCATCAATAAATATGGTCCATCGCTGCTCTAAATTTTTGGCATCCCCCTGGGTGGACTAACGATCTGTTTGGCCGGGATAAACTGCTCTAAGTGCTCTCTGCATTCTGAGTCCCTATTACAGTCATTTCAGGATGGGATGGACGCTGATAGGCTATACGTTCTGGCTCTAGTTCTTCCTATACAGTCGGTGTTGGATAGGGCGGAGGTCAGGACTCTGAGGAGGAGTCATTATCATCACTGCCCACACCCTGCTGTGCTGAGCTTGGTGTTTCTTTGTAAGGAGTGATGAGGTCAATGCCTTGACGTCAAACATCAATGCTGTACAGAGTCCGTATTTACTTACTAATCCATGACTTGGCTGACTAAGCTCTGATTTTCCTGCACTGTTTTATGCAGTGATATTTCCTTTAAATTGAGGAGTTGCACCATTACATTTTAGAAGAATCAGACATTTATATAATTTTCTGGAGCACACAGTGTCTCTTCCATCATTTCTTCTCAGGTACAGCATGAAGCGTATTGTCTGATGCTGACCCCACATTAGAGGACAATTGGGCAGACTCGGGGTTCGCTAAACCCCTCCTGACAATCATGGTGGTGTTCCTGATTCGAGGCTGGACTGAACAGATAATCTGTCCAGATGACCTTTCAGTGTTGTCATAAATCAGCTCAGGGAGGACAGTGATGCGGAGTAACAGGCAGGTTGAAGTTTTAACAAATAGCCAGCTTTAATGCAGCTGATAAACATCCAGGACAGACACATATCTAAAAGTCTAAATGAAAGAAGAACCAAAACTAAACTGACAACCAGGATGCTGGATGCTGAGTCTGTCCTCTCAGCCATGACTTTATCCACAGTTATTCCACAGTCTTGTTCCTTTTTGTTTTTCTGTAAAACATATCACAACAAGTGCAACCTACAACTGTCCGCCTCCGTGTCAAGTTTGATCACCAAATTTCCAAGTTCCCAGGTCCCCAGAATGGTAAATGGTAGATGGACTGCACTTTTCTAGTCTTTGTACCACTCAATGTGCTTTTACACTCTATGTGACATTCACCCATTCACACACTGGTGGCCAAGGCTACTATACATGTCATCAATATCCTGCCAACGGATACTTCTACATGCAGACTGGAGGAGCCAGGGATCAAACCACCATTCTCGCAATTCGTGAACGACCCACTCTACCTCTGAGTCGCAGCCGCCCCCAATCACCACTCAACAAACATTAAGTATAAACGCAAATGTTGCTATGCTTCGTCTTACTTTCTCCTCTTCATCCCTTATGGCACATAAGGCTTCAATGAGCTCTTGTCGTTGCCTTTCCAGTTTCCAGCTCCAGGTAACCTTCTGGTAATACGTTTTGCTGGGGGACTTCAGATTGCTCAGCATCGTCTTTTTCAATGTGAGGCTTTAGATTTAGGGTTATATCGCCACCTGTTGGTTTGGCATGCTGTTGACACTGCATCCATTGTGTTTGGAGTTTCTATTCGGAGGGATATGTTTTTATAACAGTGCTTGTTTTTTTAAGAACAGAGCAGGGGAAAGCCCTGTTTTCAAAAACATCCATGTCCTTGCAGACTAAGCCTGAATCGTGTGCATTCTTACTGTCAAATGCTAAATCTGTCGTTACATCTGTGGCCTCCTGTGATTTTTAAATCAGTTAAGGTTTGAAAATCCTCCAGTGTGCACCAGACATAAGCTGTAAGGCCATGAGTATGATACAGCTAAGTCGGCATCACAGTGTGTAAAGGGTGTGAGCTCACTGTCTGCAACTCAATATCTATCTCCGGCATAACAATGGTGTTAAGGATGGAAAGTATTGGCTTGTAAAGTGTAGGGAAGGCTGTTATCAGTGACCAAGGCCTCTGCATCTCAACAATCACCTGACGATTATCTTTCCAAGCAGCTGCTGTTGGTTGAATCATGAACACAGCAGAGAGCTTTCAGTGCTTCTGCCACCCTACCAACACCTGTTTAAGTGTTTTTTTTGTTTTTTTATACAGGAACATACATTTCTTTTCTTCTCTTGATTTCCAGCAGGGACTCACAATCCTCCTTGTATCTCTTAACAAATCGAGCAATTTGGAAAAATGTCCATACTGAATGTATCAAATGATTATTTTATAGTTTTTCACCTGAAGATCTGAGCTTGAGACACAATATCTGCTTGTAGTGACTACAGAATATTTTCAGGCACTCACAGCTCTTGGCTAAGGTCAGCAGAAACATGGGGTCTGATATAAAGCAGAAACTGTCTACAGTGACTTGAGACCTAAACGATCTCATTCCAAGGGTGTCAAACATTCCAGCCTGGTCAGTGGCCCTTAGCTTCTGTTACTGACACACAAAGCACCTTACAGCATCTGTACAAGATGCACCAGGCTTTCATCTAACACCAAAGTGATCCTGTCTTCAACGAAAATGGAGTAGAAAGAGCAAGAAAGTCCAAATAAGGTGGGAGGGAGAGGTGGTGGATGGGTCGCACTCATACCAGACTTTCAGCAAAACAGACCAGTGTTTGTTCCACGTGTGAAACCAAAATCAACCAGTTTTGTCAACCAGGTTATGAAGTTCCTGGCCTACGTCACATGGCATTCGATCATATGGCAGAGACAGCACATCTCTCTGCCCTTCCATGCGCCGTCGTGCCTGAACTAACGCTATGCTCTATTGTGGATCCCTGATTGGCCCTGATTGGATTTTAATTTCTGGATGTGAAGCGGGGCGGCACCAAGTCCAAACTGACACAGAGAGCAAAACCGAAGAGCAACATAATGTTGCACTTCATTCTCTCTTTACCCAAGTAGCAATTATGTTTGTCACCATGGCATAATGGGTAAAACAATCTAGTAATATATAAAAGTAATGTTTAGAAGACAGGATTGCATGTAAACGTCAAAAAAATATCTTGTGGTGTGAACACTCCAGCAGTTCTGAGATTCTGCAGCAGCTTTAATTCTCAGTGTTTCTGCTAATAACTGTGGCACTTCTTTTGAAACACCCCACCACTCATAACACTTCCTCTTCCCCTGTCAATCTCCACACTGTGAGCAAAGTCTGGCTGAAAGAGGGGAATGAATTGTTGGGAGAAAATAAATATGAACAAAGAGTAAGTGAATAAATATATTCAGCAAGTTCAGGACTCCAATTGTGGATGGAAGAATGCATGAGACAGATCCTCCTCTTAACTGAATATAACAAGGCCAATGATGTGCTTTGAGTACCCTTCTACAGGAATAATTCTTATTTTTTCCCATTTCCATCTGCCTGCCCGCTGAGCTGCCAGCAGCCATCATCATGACATGTTGACTGTTTATTTACCTCGGGACTTTGTTAAAAAAGGCATTTATAGACAGAGGCTTAACTCTATGGCAGAATCTGTACTGCGTTAACATACAGCCGTTGTAAAGGAGGCACGGAGAAGAGCATTTTGCACATTAATTAGTGAAGATGGCTTGAATGCATAATTTATGAATGCTAAATTTGTCAGCACACTACAACCACACTGACAGAAAAAAAATACACATTGCACACACCCCTGGTTCACACATGAGCAAGCACTCTGACACCACATGGGAAATATGGAGGTAGCAAACCTTTTCAAAGACTTTAATATGTCTCAGCAAGGCAAAATGGATATTTAAATAATGCTACAGCTTTAGATTCTCGCTCCTCATTAATCCAAATATGAAAATGAATATTGCTGGTTTAAATAAGTCCTTTTTCCTGCTCCTTTCATCATTTCACTCTATAGAAGATAGAAAATGTAAAAAGTAAATTAAAACACTTCAGTAATTACATTTGTCTGTAGGTATTAGAAACAGAAAAAAAGAGTCTATTTCTAAATTTATATATTGGCTAAAAAAAAGTAGTGAGCTTCCTAGAACTGTTATTTTTTTGTTTCATGTTATATTAATATATACACTGGCATGACCCTTCATACCTACACAATGTATCCTCATACAACGGTTCTCATGATAACTGTACACACAATAGTTCATAGTATATCAAGTCCCACACATTACATTATGTACTTAACTACTCCATACCCATTGGTAGCTTTGTCACCTTCTACCTATGCCAGTCCTCAATGCCTATGTGCAGTTTCACATAGATTGACCACGTCAGTGAGTAGAAAAACGTGGGACAGACAGAATGACTGACTGACAGAATGAGGTTTAGTAAAAATCCATAGGTGGTAAGGCCTAGATAAGAAATGAGCTCTCTAGCGCCCCCATTTTGTTTGATGGGGTCAATAATGGAGGGGTCCCCTCAGATTATGTGTGGTCATATGCCTACAAAGTTGCGTGCTGATGGGTGAAACCCTTGAGATGTTATACACCTTTATGTGATGAGCCACGCCCTCCGCAATATTCATTGCCTCATAGAAGCTCAGTTTTAGTAAGTTTTCCAACTTTTGCCAAGAGGGAACTTTAGATATTGGTCCCTAGATTATGTTCACCCAGTTTCATGCAGATCGCTCAAACTTCCTAGGAAGAGATCCATTTGAAGTGTTTTTCAAAACATTCAAAATGGCGGAAAATCTATATAAGCGGAAGTTATGGGTTCTTGAGGCAAATGTGTTCCTCATGAGGAGAGGCATCTCTGTGCAAAGTTTCATGTCTCTACCACATACGGGGCATGAGATATGCCCATTCAAAGTTTGCGATGTCAATCGGTTGCTATAGCGCCCCCCTTTGGCCAACTGATGTAATATTGCTTCATTGGCATCCTCCCATGACCCTCTACCACTGTGCCACATTTCACATGGATTGACCAAGTCAGTGAGGAGAAAAACGTGGAACACACACACACACACACACACACACACACACACACACACACACACACACACACACACACACACACACAGAGTTTTCGTCATTATAAAATAAGATGCAAAGTGACTGTACATGGTCAGGTTCAGGCAAGTAACTTCACACAGGTTAGGTTAAGTCACACAGTTTTCGAACACTGGTCTCCTGGGAATGGGAAGTCCATTATCTTGGGCCCCATACACAACCCCAACTTGCCTCCTTAAGAGACCACTACCTTCCCATCATTGGTCATGTGATTGCACTCCTCCCAAATATGTGGGTTATACTCAAATTACTGACTCATGATTACATTGGATATGTACGTATGGTGCATGAGAATAGCCTGACATACAGCTGCTGACACTCAACTGAGCCTCAATACTTTGCATTACCAAGAACAAAGATTCCCAGACCCAAGTAAGTGAAGTGAAAACATAGGATGTATCAGTGTCACTAATAAATCCCCCTATGAATTATGTTCATGTTTGTTTAGTCTGCAGCACATGATTTAAATCTACTGCCTACAGTCAGTGCTGTTTATCAAAGTAAGTGTACACTTTCATAAGTTGTAGTAAAGTTGACCTTTGACACCAAAATCTAAACAGTTCATCATATGTGAAGAAGTTTCCTCAGATATCGCATTTACGAGGTTTTGGCAGACAGAGGACGACCCAGCAACACAATGCCTCTCGCCTCAGCTATGCTGATGAGGCATAAAAATACTGACTTTCGAAGTTTGAAATCAGGTGTTGGGCTCCAGAGTTGAGGTGCTCTCACAGCAAAAGCTTGATCCCCTTATTCAAGTAGTTCACATGCCTAACCTATCCATACCATAATGTAGAGATATTGTGAAAATAATTTATTTGAATTAAGAGATTCTGCAGCCTTGCTAATGCCGCTGTGGGGCTGTACTTTGACACACTCTGTGCTAATGCTAAAATCAGCTAGCTGATGTTTAGCAGTCATAATCTTTGTCATGTTCGTTAGTGTTTTAGTGTGCTAGCCCTTGACATAAAGAACAGCCAAGGCCGATGGGATGTCATGGATTTCAGAATTCATCGTACATATCTGCACCAAATTTCATTTAATCAATCCAGTTGTTATTGAGGTCAGAATGGAACATCAACACTGTGTCTAACTTGAGACCTGAATGTCTGTATAATTGAATTGATGTGACAGTCGTTCCTATCATCTCCTTCCTGTTATATTTTTCAAAGGGAGGCGCAGATGGACGGGGTACGGGGACATTGTCGCCCTTTCATGTTAATTTCAATATCTTTGAGCCTGACATTGTTCAACTAAATTACCTTTAGGGGAACTTCATTGAAAGTAATTTCACTGCAGGAGGAGTGTGGTGATGGTGATCCATGTCACACATCTCCCGAATTCACAATCTCCCATCAGGAAAGTCACTGGCTGTTGAAATGAATCTGAATGACGGGAGCATCGGAGGTGGGTCAGGGTCCTCTGAGGGCACAATGGCGTGCACACACACCCACATGCACACAAACAACTCATACATGAACGCAGCTGTGCAGACAGGCAGGGGGACAGCATTTGAATTGTAATTAGCACAAGGCATCTAAACAGTCCAACGGGCCTCAGAGGCATTAAAGCGGAAGCGGAACGTCAGAATCCTCTGAATGTTGGACTTTGGGCTACAAAACAAAGCTCGAGACAAACAAACACTGGGCATCATGAGCAACTTCTACACATGTGTTACCGAGGATGGAAATGGAGCTGTAGCCAGCTAGCCCGCAGCTTAGACCTGTCAAAACGTGATGTGGAGTATTATCACTTTCCAAGTGAATATTTCTTGTTGTGTTTGCCCTCCCTGACTGCAAGAGCTCCACAAAGCAGGCTGGAATCAAATAAGTATAGTAGCAGACTGGATCAGAGACAAAAAATACAGTAAATAAAATGTTTGATTGCAATAAAAAAAATAATCAGAAAATATTCAAAGTCCACTGACATGTTGAAAGCTTCAAAAAGTTTCTCATCAGTGGACCTTGCAGCAAGACTTTTTTCAAATCGGTATGCCCAAGGTCCATAATGAACCTTCGCTTTTCATTAGCAAGCAGTGTTGAATGTTAGATGTAAAGATTTGGCTCCCCAAGAAACAGTTTTGCTCTTGCAGTTCCCGTTTTTCAGATTTTATGTACAATATTTTAAGCAGAAATGTCCAACCTAAACTGCTAAAAGAGAAGCCCTCAGTGTCTGCAAGAAAACCCAACCACATATTGCAATAAACTCGATCACCTATTGCAATCAGAACTAATCACCCTTAATTAGTAATCATTAATTAAATCCATGTGGGAAAGCCACCTACTGCTGAAGGTAAGACTCAGAGAGTTGACTTGAATTAAATTCTGAGTGAGGATTAATGGTTTCTGTCAAAGCAAAATCCTCCTGGGTGCTGGAAATTTTTTCCTAGAGGTCACTGGTGATCAGAGAGAAAGAGGAGAGGGGGATGAGTGAGCGGAGAGCAAATGAGAGTGAGGTTACTAGATAAGTGCTGAGTTGAGTAAAATTAATCTCTGACGTTACTCCTCTGTTTGTCAAAGGAGATGGACTTCCCTCCATGTGTTGGTATCTTCTGCACAAAGGACGATGGCCGCAGGACTCGCCGCGCTCTCCTCTTCTCCACACCACCCTTTTTTTCTCCTCTATTTCGTCCTCTATTCCCACCATCACTACCTTCTACCCACAGCATGTTGGCAGGCCTGTGCTCTGTGCCCGGTGCTCTGCAGGTATGTCCATTAAAGCTGTGGCGGGAAGGACCATTAGCGCCGTGCTTCATTTACTACGGCCCAGCCTCTAAATCAGCTGTCAGACACATCCAGCCGTTTATATAGAGTCACAGTTGCAGCCATTAGACAGATGCTCAGCCTGTGCAGTGCAAGTCACTTCGCAATTGCCCAAACCTGTGCATCTTCCTTAAACTCTCAGTGTTCCTTCCTATTGTCTTTTCATACCTTGTTTTATCCACTTGACGATCCTCCCAGTCCCACGTACTCGGTTGAAGGTAACTTGATTTTTTATTTTGTCGTTTGCCATTTGTCTCCCCCTTACAAATTATTTTGCCATTTTTCAATTAGATGAAATAAAGATTTTAAGAATTTATATGCAATAAAGCTCATGAGGCATTTAATGTTCGTCTCAAAATATTCTCCTGCGTCAGGAGGTCGTATCTTGCTGCCAAATATTGCTCCTAATACGCAGTTTCTACAGTTAATGATCCTTTATTACTTTATTTTCTTACTAAGAAATTCACATTAAGTGGTTATTTATGAGATGAAAATCTGTGCTGCTGCCAGTTGCATTTTAAAGATTTCAAAGTCGCATTGATTACTTTACAGACTTTACTTACAAAGGACACGGCACCGGCCTATTTTTGGAACCTCAGACATCAAAACTATCTTTAGATCATCACACAAATAAGTGAAGACAAAAGACACAATTTAAGCTTTTGCAATCAGAGCTCTTAAACTCTGAACAGCGTGCCTGAGGAAATATATGCAGCTTTTTAAGTCTTTTATTTCAAAACAAAACAACCCCAAAACAATAATTATTTTTTAAACCCACCATTAAATGCTTCAACTCTCTTTTGCGCTCATTAGTAACAGTGACACAACATCTTATTTCATTAGAAGGGATTGTTTTACTAAAGAAAGCATGCTGCAAGTATACTCAACATAATCTATAAATAAGTAGCAACATTAAGTGTGTGAATCAGTTTAATTCAAGCTAATCTCTGCTGTATATGTGCTGCTCCTGAACTTTGTAAGGTGACAGTGCAAACACCCCTCAGCGCCACGGACAGCTATCATCTGTCAGAGCACTGCAACATGAACACAGATCACATGACACGACACGGAGCCGTCTACACCTGACCCCAGCTCGGCCTCGGAGGAGCGCTGCAGCTGCGACCACTATGGGAGCGAAGAAGAACATTCGGCATCTCAGGCTTTTGTTGTGACTTTTATATGTGACATTTGATCTTCCTTATGTTGTGCAGGCTGCGACATGAAGGGTCACTGTAAGGAGGATGATTGCTCAGCTGTGACCGTTTCTGTGTACTGTCGAGGGCATACATGTCTCAGCAACTGCTCTGGATTGTGACATAAACATTTCAGCAAGTCAGTACTGCAGACACTGATGCACAGACAGGGTCATGTAAGGATATCGAATAGGAGCCGCTGGTTCCAGGAGTCTTTTTACTCACTGTGATTTAGAATTTTTCACATCTTCAATTTTCTTTGGTGGAATGGTGATGCAGTGGTTTGCATTTGTGCAGAGTTTGCATGTTCTCCACATGTGGGGTTTTCTCTGCGTACTTCAGCTTCCTCCCACAATTCACATGCACATCCGGTTAATTGGTGACTCTAAGCTGGCCGTAGGTGTGAACATGCTTCCGTGTGTCTGCAGTCTTGAAAATCATAGATGGAGCACTCGCAATTTACTGATTAGAGGGGATAATCATGTGATTATATTCATCTGGGACGACTGTAGCTCAGGAGGTAGCTTTGGTCATCCACTAATCACAGGGTTGGCTCCCATTGGGCAGGACAGCACCCTGCATGGCAGCTCCGTCGCCACCCCAATCAGGATAAGAGCAACCCCAAACATAAGCGGTTATGGAAATTTAATGAATAAAAGAACACGTTCAATTTTACTCAGCAAAGAAACACAGGAATGTCCGGGTCAAAAGAAGGGTTCAGTGAGTGTGAACGACCAAATATAGGATCCTTAAGATGAACTGAATATCTTGAATCATCAGTGTCAATTAAGATGGACAGTTTCTAATAGTCTTTAATAAAACCACTTGTCAAACACGGATGTGCTTGGTGTGGCACACTGAAGCAGAGAACAGGTGAGTCAGTGGCGTCTGCTGGGTGCACGCACACAGTTCAAATGTGTACAACAGTATCATGAGGGAGTAGGTGGAAGGCAATATCGAGCACGTCGTCCAGAACCAGGAGTGCACAAGGGAGGAGCAAACACACCTATCGGAGGCCAACTGTCGCCAGTGAGGGGCTTGGTAACGACAATGATGGGTAGATCCTGCGACGCACACACAAAGGAGATGTGTGGACAGGTGACAGGCTGGCAGGTACATGTGGTGGAGAGGTGGTCATTGGTAAGATGTCATATAAACTGCATCTCTTTCATAGAAAACTGTTGAATGAGAAGACATCAGTGACCTCAAATGAAAGATACGACCTCTACTGGGAAACTGATATCAGTCTTACTCATTATACAAACTTTAACAGTGCTACAGTTTTCACCCATGGTTATTGGTTTTACATATTCTAACTTCTTCCTGAGACTTTTTACCTGTGTGTCTTAGCTCTAAATACTAAAATACCCATCATCCTCAGGGGCCATTTATATACAGAAGTGAAGATCCCAGCCAGAGGCGTGACGGCACAACTGGGAGCAGCGCACTGCACCAGAGTTGCTGCAGTCATGTCAGAGAGTGAAAACTGATTTAAAGTGCTGAATGTTGTAGAAGGTTTATTGAAATCTTTAGCTTTATCTTCCCATTAGGTGAGGTCATAACAGAGGTCTAACCTCAGTGATTGGATATTCCGTCCTTAGAATCTGAGACTGAACGGGCTTATGGTTTTTATATGAGCAGGCAAATACCTTTGAATCATTTATCAAAGAAGCAGGAATTTTCAAATGTAGTTTCTCATATAGACTTTCTTCCCAAACTCTGGATTGCATAAATAACCTTGCTACTCCATTAAACTTATTCTTTAACTCCTAATGTAGAACACAGCACGGAGTATGTCCATTTTATCTGTATTGGTTACTTCCAAGCTTATGTGCGTCTGTACGGCTTGGGTGTGTCTGCAGTCTGGAAAATCATAGATGGAGCACTCGCAATTTACTGATTAAGAGATAATCATTTGATTATATTCATCTGGGACGACTGTAGCTCAGGAGGTAGCGTTGGTCATCCACTAATCACAGGGTTGGCTCCCGATGGGCAGGACAGCACCCTGCATGGCAGCTCCATCACCATTAGTGTGTTAGTGTGTGTTTGAATGGAAGAGTAAGAGGCTGATTGTAAAGCGCTTTGTTCGTAAAAGTAGAACGGCACTATATAAGTGCAGTCCATTTACCATTTAAGGTCCACTTAAATGTCACTAGCCTGAGTCACATCACTATCAAATGACAGGTGACTCAGCCGCTTATGAGATATGAGGCCAACATAAAATTGCTAAACTGTTTAGCTGCAAATGTTGAAAATATAGTGAGTAAACCACGGCTGCTTCAGAAATGCACTTATCTTCCTTTGTATTTATCTTCATTGTCCACAAGTCTACTAAACTCCTACTTATTATGACAACCTCTAAAGGTCTTTCATCCATCCATCCATCCTCCATCTAGGGCCAGGTTGTGAGGGCAGCAGGCTGAGCAAGGTACTCCAGACGTCCCTCTCCCCAGCAACGCTTTCCAGCTCCTCCTGGGGGATCCCAAGACATTCCCAGGCCAGATGAGATATATATATAATCCCTCCAGTGTGTTCTGGGTCTACCTCAGGAGCCTCCTACCAGTTGGATGCATCCTGAACACCTCTGACAGGAGGTACCTTAATCAAATGCTTGAACCACCTCCACTGGTCCCTTTCGACACCAACGAGCAGGGGCTCTACTCCAAAATCCCTCTGGATGTCTGAGCTCCTCACCTGCTCTCTAAGAGTGAGTCCAGACACCCTGCGGAGGAATCTCCTTTGGCCTCTTGTATCCACAATCTCATGACCATAGCTGACAGTTGGGATGTAGATGGACTGATCAATTAAGAGCTTTGCCTTCTGGCTCAGCTCCATTTTCACCACAACGAACTAGCGCAATGCCCATATCACTGCTGATGCCGTGCCTAATCGCCTGTCCACCTCACACTCCATTTTGCCCTCACTTGGGAAGAAGAACCCAAGATACGTGAACTCTTTCACTTGCAGCGGTACCTCTCGTCCAACCTAGATGAGGCAATTCACGGTTTCAAGCGGAGAACCATGGCCTCAGACTTGAAGGTGCTAAAATTCATTCCAACTGCTTCACACTCTGCTGCAAAACAGCCCCTGTGCAGTGCAGTAAATGCAATCAGGTAGATGTCCCTGGAAAAGCTTGATGGTTTACATGTGTCTGGCTCGACTGTGAGAATTTTCTGTGTGGAAAATAAATAAGAATCTATTTGGTATTACGAGACATAATGATAGGTATTTGGTTGTCATGGTTGCCTTTCAGTATGCTAGTGTGTTTGTCAGTTTGTCATCTGGCTGAGTCATTTGACCTTGGAAAATTCAAACATATTATTGTGAGACACAAGCAGGTGAGTGGGCTACATTACAGTAGCACTGTCTGTTCCTTGATAAGCCTTTATTAAAAATTATTAGCTGAATATCTGGTGAGAGGCAAAGAAGAAGAAGTGAGGCAATGAAAGAACTGTGGAGGAGGCCGGTGCAGATGAAAATGCACCAGGCGTGTGTGCGCATGTGTTTGTGTGGCATTCAAGGTGGCAATTTTCCTGTCAGCAGCCAGTAGAATGATTTGATTTCTTGGTAACAATAAGGGATTCATGTATACAGATTGAGTCAGTGTTCTTGAGCGTCTGAAGGTTACAGCTGGAGTGTTTGGACAGATTTACTGAGAAAAGGTGGGGGTGCTGGGGGTTGTAAGAGACAGAGAGAGAGTGAATGAGTGTAAGAGTGAGAGTGTATATAGGGGAGAGCGAGGGGACTCTTAGCCTGTCTTCATTATCATTTCACTCAGCAGCCGATGCGGCTCTTCACCCAGGCAGGCTGGTGAATAGGTGAGTGACACAGAGATGCAGAGGAAGGCAGGGAAAGGAGGGGGCAGCTACTATAAGTGTATCAGAGGCTGGGTTGTCACGACGACGGACAGTTCTGACCTCACAGCTTTTGAAGAGCATGCCAAGACAGATGTCTCTGCGATGCATCATGTTCATTACTCCAGTGATGAGACCAAATAACCCAGTTATACCACCCAGAAGGCTGCTTGGTGCAACAGTGTGAAGCCAGTAGGGCTTATTTATTTTGCCTGATTATTTTACTTCAGAAGATTTGTCTGTCCGGGAATAATCACACTGCTTTGTCAAAGCCAGCAGTTGTAGTTTGTTAAATTATGCATGCCCCCATTCAGAGGTTGACCTCTGCCATTTTGCACACATGAATATTAACAGATGTTGTAGCTGCGGCTGACACATAATTGTTTGCAATTGCACATTTGGTTGCCGTGCGCATCAGCATACTTTCATCCGTACATTAGGTGTTCACTATATGGCACAAGTCAGTAGCAAATTGCTATACCTCTTTTTGCCTCCAGACCAGTTTGATTTCTTCAAAGCAGTGAGTAGTCTGACTGGTGCCATGAGCCTGCCATTGGCCAGCTATTTAGGCAGGCTCCTCCCTTCTGCTATCTGCATGTTACCATTGTCAACATCCCCTTTGCTCTGGGAAACAACAGCAACAGCCTCCGAGCTAAAAACCTACATGCTGAAAATGGCAACTTTTGAAGAAGATTTGGCTTGTGCAATACGGCATGCCTGCTTTGCTATTCTGTGAATTGTTTTAAAGATCTACAAGGAATAAAACAGACTCCATCTTGCAGGACTCTTATGCCCAATATTCCTCCATTTGCTGACATGGCCGGTCAGAGAGTTTTTACCCTGGCATCAGCCAACACATCCACACCCCAACCTTATCACATATCGCGCTTGGTCCTAGAGTTTCCGTGTCTACATATGATGTGCAAGAGAGCCTGGGTGCATCTGTTGTTGATGTTCTGGGATGCCGTGTCAACGTCTGCCTGTTACATGGACTGTGTCTTTTCAAAATACACTTTCATTTTCACAGGAAATTTACAGTTTGCATACAAAAAAAGTGCTGCGTCAGTATAACACCACCAATTGACATTTCTTTTCTTCAACAACAACAGCAGGTGGTTAGGTTAAGTAAAAATCAACAGGGTTTGGTTTAACATTCATACAGGGAGTAAACACTGGCCTCCCAGGTGAAAGTTGGTGATTGCTGGACCCATCCGACACCCCTACCACCCACCCTACTCGGACTTTTTGCCTCATTAACTTATATTGTTGTCCCACCGCATTCCCCCCCCCCAATGCCGTCAGATGCCGTTACACACTGATGGTGCCTGACTGCATATCATGGTGATGTGAAAGGATGGCTTTTTTCGTTGGTATCTGATGTAGAAGTCACTGCCCAAGCACCAGTATTAAAGACTGGGTTGCATCACTCCACCAATGCACTGATCTGTTTCAATCCACATAAGTTTCTGTAATAATCATTAAAATGTTCTGTAAGAGTCACATACAGCTAGCAAGATCGTCTGTTGTCTTAATGGGACCAGTGAGCTCCTCCAAAGCTAAAGTATGGCGTATCCAGGGTGGCGATTACTTAATTATGTTTGTCCTTTTCTATCAGTAAAAAATGAATCACAAAGTTGACACAAGTCTGTTACTGTTTTTTGTGGTGCTTCCTTTTGCAGAGGATTCGTCATTTCAGTGACAGTGCTCCCCTTTCCGCGTGCAAATGTTCCTCATGACACTATTTTGCAAGCTACATCTGTTAATATTCCTCCTGGGGGCTTAGCCCCACCTAAGACAACTGTGATTGGTTTTACAATATATAAGCAACCCAGAGTGTTCTTACCACTGAAAGCGAGATAATAATGTGGACTTGCAGACTGTTTTATCCAGCACTAGATACAGGTCTGTCTACGTGAGACTGGCAACAAGTAAACTCAATGCTGGGGTTGTTCCTTAAGCCTGATTTATGGTCGTGCGTTGAGTCGACGACGTCGCTACGTGGTTGCCGTGACGCCGTCGTGAACCCTTCGAACTTCTCCGTCACTCCGTTTCGTCGCGGTGCAATTCACTGCCAGAGCAGTAGGAGGCTTCGTTCCTTTGCTGAGTGGTTATCGTCGTCTCTAGTTGATTCTTCGTTTAGCTTCCGGCTTTTTCGGTCACAGAGAAATGAACACGGAGCACGGACAGACGGCTCCGGCCGTATCCGTATTGAACGTTGTGCATAATGGCATATATATAATGAGCCTTAACAACATCTACATCGCAATAGAAGATGTTTAAAGACGGCGGGGATGGCGGTGGAAATACGGAACCGGAAATGCTTTGCGACCAAGCAAACCAATCACAGCCGTGCCGGTCTGCGCTGGGTCTGCGTCGCCTCGACGCGTAGTTACATTTTTGGGGAGGTGCACGTCAGGCTACGCCGGGGGCTACGGCGAGCCCTCTGCGTAGCCCCGTAGCCTACAACGTAGCGACGTCGTCGATTCAACGCACGACCATAAATCAGGCTTTAGGAGTGTCTCATCAGATTCAGATTCTTCAGGGACTTGAGGATGCTGTGAACATCCCAGAAAGAAAAAGCAGATTTTGTGGTGGAGTTTTGAAAGATTACAGTTCCCTAATGTTTAAAAGTGTGAGTGCTGGGCTTGTATGCCAAGTCAAGATAGCTCAAATGTGAAGTGGGAGTGTGGTGTGCTGGTTGTCATGTTGGATGTTAACTTTTGTCCCCACAACTCTGCGTTTGTCAGATTCCTTCTCATGCCTTGACTCCTAATGACTTTGGATTGCAAGTAATTCACATTTTTTTCAATGGGAACAAGGCATTGTACAATTTTGTTATCAGTCAACTGCATGCTAACGAGTTAAACCACTTGAATAGACAGAAGCGTAAGTACTTGACTGTTTGGAGCTCAGCTCAGACAGCACTGATATGTAAACGTTGAGCAACAATGCATCATTATAGTTTCTAGTTATCTCACATTGTTCTACATGTGAATAGGCTTTTAGCGCCTGATCCACTGAACTACCCGGGGTCCCTTTATTAGCCCATCAGAACAACATTTTACACACTACAGTCCAGGGTGATGAATGTCTGGTCAAAGTAAAGCCAGCAAACTATGAAGAATGGCCATTCAGTGATGGTAGAGTTATAGGAGTTTGAAAAGGTTTTCCTGTCTCCTCTGCCTCAAGTACAGGTCTTTGTAGGTCCTCTTTTGTGGACTGCATAGGTCACCTTTATTATAAATTTGAATATCAATGGTCTCCATTGTTAACACCTCTTATAGTATTCCTTTAGCCTCTCAGAGCTGGCAACCGCTTGTGCATTCCCCCCGTTTGTGGCTGGGGATGATAATTGACTGTGAACACCACACACATGAGTGGAATGTTTTAAACCAACCACTGCACCCCACACTTATCAAATGACAACAATTTTAACAATGTTTTAGCACGCGTTACAGTTGTTCTGTTTTGTTTTCTGTATAATTACTCGCCATTTACGTCCTACAACAATAGTTTGAAGCAAAATGCTCCGAGGTCGACAGCAGCTGCAGCGGCGAGGAGTTTGAGGGCAACCACTGCTCTCATAAACACGCACAGCAATTTGCCAGTTTATGATGGTTCAACTTTTTCAACCACAGACACCAAAGTGAGAGTAAGATACAGGACCAGCTTGTGCTGATATCTGAGTTAAATAAATGACCCATCTTTCCACCAGCAGAGAACCAAAGACAACCCTGGGGAAGGGCACAAGCTGAAACAATCGTTAGAATAACAGGATTAGCTATCATAATGTCACCCATTGGTTTGTGGACTGCCCTTTTGAAGCCTTGATTTGACATTTCGGCTATCTTGGTTTTTTGAGGCCAGAAGTGGACAAAAGGTGGGAGTAGTAAGGAGAGGATCTGACCCCGAGACATTAGCGGATCCCTGCAGGCAGCCTGTTACTCCAAGTGGCCCTACCCTCTGTACAGTTGTCATGAATGTTGAAATTACAAAAACTGTTTTTGCACCTGCCTGTAAACATGTTTTTTTCTGCTGTAAAGCTGTACAGTTTAACATGGGGGTCGATGAAGATTGACTTACTTTTGCAGCCAGCCTCAAGTGGCCATTCAAGGAACTGCAGTTCTTGGCACTTCAACGATGGCTTCATTTTCAGCCCCAGAGGTTGCCACTTGGCTGAAATGCATTGCTTTTACAATAAAGTTGTTCTATTTACGACAAAAGTTTTGACCCTCGAGGCTCCTTAGTGACCCAATCAACAGAAAAAATGTGGGCAATCTGTTGTCAGGTTTAAAATACTCTAGTTTCAGGGGCACAATCCTGCCTGGCAATGCAGTGATGTCTTGGTTAAAAAACAACTGCATTTCGTGAAACTATTCCGACAGGAAATGCAGCAATGTCTCGGGGCCACTGTGGTGTTGTGTCGTCCCATTATTACCCTGAATGTATCTGCTCATTTCACAGCTTTACTGTGCAGATGCACTTGATTAAAGTTTACTACAAGATAAGTTGAAGCGTCTGAGTGGTACCAACCCAGTCTCTCCAAAGTTGTTGAATAGTGGTGCTTGGTCAGTGACACCAACAATAAAAGCTGTCCTTTCACGTCAGCATGATACAATATTGTTTAATGCCGCCCAGCTGCGTCAGGGGGAAATGCAGCAGGACAACACCAAAAGTTAAGGGAGGTAAGTCTGAGTATGGTGGGAGGAGGGGTGGGGAATCCACTGACTTTCACCCAGGAGGTGAATGCTTGTTTCTCATAAGATTGTAAAGCCAAACCCTGTTTATTTTTTCCTAAACGCAACCACATGCGTGTGTTGCCTGAACATAACCATGTGCATTTGCTGATTTGAACACTGCTTTCACACTTTTTGTTTTCAGCTCCTTTATCCATCTAAATTGTATTTTCATTCCACCTCCACTCTTTCAGTCTCTTTCTATTTAATTCATTTCTCGCTTAAGCACGTGAAGGGGTGAGGGAGGTGATGACAGCTGCCTCACAGCACAGGCAGGTTTTTGACAGTTTTGGTATGATGGAACTGCTGATCAGATGGGCTGCTCAAACATCACGTGGGCCGCAGCCGGCAGGTCTTTCGTCTTGTTTTTTTATCCACCTACAACTTTGTTTTTCAACATTACTGTGGCGACCTTGTGGCCCACAAGGTTGGCAGGCCCATCTGGCATTTGCCAGAACTACCTGATTGCAAGTCAGTGCATGGTGGCATGTGTGCCATTTGGTGCTGGGCAGGTAGTTTGCAGTGTGTTTATCAGATTTTTTCTTTGCCAGAAACACCAGTGAAGAGGAGTAAAAGTGAATCATACAAGGAGAGATGGGTTATAACTCTCAACCCAAAACATCTGATTCATTGTTAATACTAAAATATTGATTAGTGGAGCATTAACCTTCAATAAACACACACATAAAGTCTGCTGATAGGAAGTCGAGCGGGCTGAAAGAGAGTGATATATTGCCGCAGGACATTAGGCTATACCCATCATTTCCATGTAACCAGAGTCATAGCGAGGACAGGAACCACTCTGAACACTTCCTGTTTCTGCATCCACCGGACATGGAGGCTGACTAATTATCTTTGGGAGCCGGATACAAAGACAAATGCTGTGAGCAAGAGAAAGAGCAAATCACAGCGTGTGTCACAACAAATCTATGTGTATCTTTGTTCATTAGCATGTACAGGCGTATGTAGTGATGCAGCCAGGTGGGATAAATAAGAGGTGTGCGTTTACTGCTAATTAACAAATGATACACTGGAATGGCCCGCACGTACAAACCTGCGCCTACGCTCTTCACACCACGCATGGAGCTACACATATCACATTTACATGCCACCATATTTACTGGATAGCCACTGTTCTCGCCCTCTGGCTGTCAGCACTCATCTCTGCGCTTCTGTTTGAAGTTTAAACAGCCAACCGGGATGTATCCTTCTTCTTCTTCTTCTTTCTCATAAGCTGGCTTTTATCCAGCTGGCCTACTGGGGCACATTAACAACAGTGCACTACTCCTTTCCATCATGTGTAGGACACATTCCTTCCTTTGCGACTGCAAATCTCTAAGCGCTGCCATGTGTTTGTGTGTGTTCATGGAAACCACTGCCCAGCAGCACTGAATAGCACAACCGGTCTGGCCTCTACACTTCTCCTTAGCCTGTGGCTAATTTGTCACCCTTCATGATGAAATTGACCCACACACACACACACACACACACACACACACACACACACACACACACACACACACAGACAGAGGAAGCCGCTGCTGTAGGAAGTCTTTCCTGCACTCGCCATCAGGCAGGCTGTTAACTGACCCCCTGCTTTCTGTGAGATCAATCACTCATCCAGACTCTCTCATTTGAAGCCAGTGGGTATAACAGGTGCATGGATCTACGTGCACACGTGTGCGCATGTGTGTCGCAGTGCGTGTGTGTGATCGCATGTAGGGCCTCCTACTGCTGAGATCTAAATTAAGCTGTTGATTAGTTCTGTAGGGGAGTGTGGGAAAAAAACAGGTGGAAAGACAGTCACATTCACGTCTTCTTTCCAGTTCAAAAATAACTCGTGAACTCGTTACTTCCCATGACACAGTATCTTATGTGCTGGGTGAATTTAACAGGCGATCATGCTGGAAGGTGCAAAGGCTTAATGTGATATCAGTCATCCATAAGCATGTGTCCCATATGTTTTTGCTTCTGAACAATGTGTCATTTCATGTTCAAAGTGGTGGTGACATAAGGAGTCAGATGGAAAAGCATCTTTCAAGCAGTCTTTAACAAATGTGATTTTATAGGAATGGAAAGACAAATTGAGTCTCAAACACTTTATATTTTGCATTCCGTTAAGTTTGTATTTACTAATTTATAGTGGAAAGTCTTTATTTACTGGAAAGAAAAACAAAGTTCAGGCAGCAGATGACTATTCAAAATATAATACAGTGTAATGCTGTAAAGCTCTCAGGCATTCTGTATTGCTTTTCTGCTGTAGATCAACTTTTCTCATTTAATGTCATCCCTGCCGAGTCAACACACATTTAGGCATGATTTATGTGTCCCTCCTTTTTTATTGGTCAGGGACAAAACCTCTTTAAATGTGCATGTTGTCATGTTTCCAGAGACATAATTAAAAACTTGGACAAGAAGAAACTGTCAAGAATTTAGCTTATGTTACTTTTTTGGGGGACAATGCCAGTTTGCTTCCTTCTTTATTCACATTGCATTATATGTTTTCTTATTGCGCAAAAAACCTTCCTCATAGCAAGCTGCTTTTTTTATGCATTCAGACCAGTGGTGGGGAAATGTTTCCAGCATTCCCAGTGTAAAGGAAACCTGTGCATCTGAAATATGTGTTGTGGCTGTACTGAAAAATCACTTCTGGTGTGCAGCAAAGAAAAAAAAACAACCTGCTGGCAGGTACAGCACTGTTAGCCTTTGGGACAAAATTATGTTTCAGTATTCCAAAATGTCAGACACTGAATCATGTGCAATAAACACTGAACAAAAATTTAAATGCAACACTTTTGTTTTTATTCCCATTTTTCACAGGTTTGAGTTCAAGACCTAAGACTTATTTTATGCACTCACTACATATATTCCTGTCAAATCCACCTTATTGAGCACCTCTCCTTTTCCAAGATAATCCTTCCACCTGACAGTTGTGGCATATCAAGATGCTGATTAAACAGCATCATTACCACACGGGTGCAACTTGGCATAGTCACAATTAAAAGCCAAAGATGTCCCAAGTTTCAAGGGAGCGTGCAGTTGGCATGCTGACTGCAGAAATGTCCTTGAATTGAATGTTCATTTCATAACCATAATACGCCACTAATGTCAAGTCCCTGAATTTGGCAGGACATGAAACTGGCCAAACAATTGCACAAGTCGGTTACGATGACAAACTGGTGTCAGGTCAAGACCCTGGTGATAATCATAAGCATGCAGATGAGCTTCACTGAGATGGTTCCTGATGGTTTGTGCAGAAATCATTCGGTTTTGCAAATTAGTTATTGCATCAGCCGTCGCTAGTCTCAGACGATTTTGTAGGTGAAGACACTCGATGTGGAGGTCTTGAGCTGGTGGGGCTACATGTAGTCTGTGGTTGGGAGGCCGGTTGGCTGTACTGACAAACAACAGACACAGCATTATAGATGGCTTATGGTCGTGAAATGAACATGCATTTCAACAGTTCTGGTGGACATTCCTACAGTCAGCATGCAAATGGCACACTCTCTCAAAACTTGTGACATCTGTGGCATTGTGTTGTTTGACCACACTGCACATCTTAGAAACCTTTTATTGTGACCATCCCAAGGCACACCTGTGTAGTAATGGTGCTGTTTAATCAGCATTTTGATAATCCCTATCTTGGAAAAGAAGAAGTGCTCACTGACAGAGATTTGAACAATTTTAACAAACCAACATTTGAGAGAAATGTATCTATTGAGTGCATGAAAAAAATCTTAGATTTTTAAGTGAAAGCTATGAAAAATTGGGGCATAAACATAACGTTGTTGTTACATTTAAATTTTTGTCCAGAAAAAATAAACTCCAACCTCTAACATCTCCTATATACCAATGCACTTACAGCATTTGCACCTACTTACTTGTAGTCATGTTGGTGGTTCCTAGGTATAAGAAAGTATTTCGTTCATAGAGGCGTGAAGGCATCATGGCGCAAATAAGTGGAGAGGTATTTTAAGAGGTGTAGTTAGGATTGAGGCCATTAACCTGCCAGAGTGAATGGAGGAAAATGAGCTGCTTGGTCCCTATTACCCACCATCCAACATATTGTCTGTGTAATGTGTGTAGTTTCCTTATGCTAGAATACGTCCTGGTCCCTGCTATGCTCAATGATAGTTTGGTTGAACACATTTATCTAGAAATATGCAGCATGCAAGCAAGAAAATGTATAAAAACAAGTCTTAAGTCTAGATGTAGACACAGTGAGGTCTTGTCAACATTGGGTCACAAAGCAGAACCTCAGGCTGTTATAATGGCAGTTACTGTGCAGTAGCGCATGTTCCCAAACACATACTGACAATTGATATGGTCCTGACAATATCAGAAGACGCTTACATGTGTCATTCTCCAGGTTGCTGACAAACAACATATCATTATGCCTTTCAGAATTCTGATTGTTTGCCATCTGACCCAGCCACTGGCAGTCAATCCATAAACATCATTTCACATATGTTTTGACGCAGGACAACTGACATCACAGGTGTGAAAAGAAGAGGCAGTAATTATGATGAATTTAACCTCACTTCAACTTTTCCTCCCTGCAGAGTTTAGAGGTCTTATTGCCAAATTCTCTCCATTCACCATCCTCCCCTTCATTTATTTTTTGTCTAATATTTGCCTTTTTCGTGCAGCAGAAATGAACAATGGTTGTTTACTGTTAGAAGTCTATTTCTGTTTTGGAACTGGCATGTGTGAATTTATGTTCTCCCAGGGTCTGAACTCAGCACTGGCAGGACGCCTGCCATTGTTGTACCTTGACTTTAAAGTATTTAATTTGCAGCAACTTGTTTTAACACAGCTTGTGGTGGCGCTGGATGTGGTAGCAGTAGGCCAGGATGGGTCTCATCTGGGAGATTTACATTGAGAGAGATCACATTTGCACATTTGACAGGAACACAAATTACAACGATTACAACAGACACAGGTTAAGCACACTTGAGGGCACAGACAATCCCTTAACACCCGTATCTGACCACAGCAGGACCTGTCTGTTGTCAGACTAAACACAAACACTGGATCAAAGCCATAAAAGCTACACATATTAAAAATGTCATGTTGGAGAGCGGGAGAGAAATGGGCTCATGAAAAACATGATCACTAAACAAATGCTTTGAAAGCTGACATGATGGACTGCACATTGCGCATATTAAAAATAACCTTAGTCTACTGACTTTAAAGCCACCAACGAGATAAGACACAATTTTCTGCAAGACCTTAATAGACTAAAGGTATGAAAAAAAACAACTACTTTTTATTATTGACATGTAAACTTTTGTTTAGCTTGACTCCATTACAGATCTGTCTTTAGTAACCCCAACATCAGGGGTCAAATATTTTCAGTGATAAGGTACACTTCAAGCCCATAAACCTCTCTCGCATTGTGTGGCCATAAGCAGGGGGACAGGAAACTCCAGCCTGTTCTCATTCCCAGGGCTTGTATCATTTCATTGTGCAGTCACAAAACAAGAATATAAACAATTTTTCCCTGATTGAGAGGTCAACTCCATCCCCTCTCTCAGGCTGGAGAGAGGAGAGAGCTGTGGAGGAAATGGAGAATCTCTCAATTGTATACATAAATGTTTTATCCATCACAAAGCGAAGGAGGCGGGTCAGGTCACAGCTGGAAGCCAATGTGTCACCCCACATTAATTAATGGGAAGCAAATTCCTTTCTGACTAATTAATAACTTTGTTATTTAATTTATAATGTATAGCCTACATTGAATAACAACTATAGATTTAGGCTGTAACCATTGCTATACCCAGGTTTGAACGAAACAGGCACAGAAAAGATCTGTGGTCTCATTTATAAAACAATACATAGGATCCATACTAAAAATGTACATACGAGCAAAAGCCAGTTTCCCCATCTCCAAAACATTCATAAGCACTGGTCAAAGTTTCCTCCATCGAGTCTGTTTGTATAGATCACAACTTATGGACAGTGGCGTACGCCTCTGTTCGGCCTCATTTTGTGCATATGCAGTGCTTATAAATGAGGCCTCAAGCAATCCTTTCATAATTAAGGAACATGGTTGCACAATTAAAAAAACAAAACAAGTGAAACAAGATTCTTGTTAGTAAAGGTATTTTGCTTACATCTGGACCAATGAGATAAAATATAACATTCAGTATAGTTTCAGTTTTAAATGCAATGTTGTAGCAGACATTTTAAATTCGGCATTTACCAAATGGACCCTAAAAAAAAAAAATCTAAAAATGGCTAATTTAACTGGCTCTCCCATGCTGCTGCTGCCTAATGAGAGTATAAGTAATAACTGATGCGGCAAATTTTACTCTCAGTTTGAATCTGTTTCATGTTTCAAACTAAAAATTATCACCACAGACCACCTAAACTGTGGCAACACTGACAACTACAGATTCTAATTAAGTGTAGTTTAATTTCACTGATATTAATAAAAAAAAATTATGACAGTAATAATTGGATAAAAATAAAAAGAAAATAAGTTTTCCCTGCCCTGATATGAGACTTCCTCAAGTTTTCCCACACACAAATTTGCATCCACTTTGGCTGTGTCAAAGTCACGTACAGGCTCAGTGGGAGTTGAACGTAGCAGCTCACCCACTGTGTCGTCCCTCAGAGGCACGACCAACAGAGAGACAGAAGCTCTTTGAACACTGCTTTTTCTCTGAGTCAAATATGTGGAGCAGGGCCAGGTTTATATGAGAGCCATTTTGTGTGTCACTCAAAATGTCAGACAAAACTTGATCACGGTGTCAGGCAGATAGATAAAAGGTGTAATTTAGATGTTTTTAGTAAATATAGAAATCTCGTGGTTGCGCTCTAATGGATGCTTGTCCTGCCCATTTGGCTATTTCTGGTCGGGTAAATCACATAGCAGGAACAAAATTGTGTTTTATCACTTCGACAGAAAATGACGTCTTAATACATAATTTTCCCTGTGTAGGGAAGGCAATAAGGGAAGAATGGTGATAATACAGCACCAGCTGGGGAATTGCACCCCTGGAAAACTGTCGAAATTACCTTAAATACATATATTTACACAGTCAGTCACTTTTTTTGCAGTAGACAGTGCATCATTGTAACAGGTTACAATAACATGAAACAGCTCGAGGCTAATTTGAAACCCCCTGTCCCTGGTTAGGCTTTTCTACTTAAAAAGGTCATAAAATATCAATACAGCGAGTGGGCCTTATTAGTTTAATTAAGCACACAATGAATATGTGGTGCTACCATTTACTCACCTCAGGTGCAACACAGCAAATCCTCAGAGCAACATGATGCAATCTGCATTTGTGTTCCACCTCTACTTGCATGCATAAAGTGTAAAGGGCCTCACTATGGGTGCTGCACTGCTTCAGGGCAACACATTCTCACTCCAATCTCATCACAAGTCAACGATTGGTCATGAACTTTCCACGTCCAGATACGATGTGAAAGGTACCCTAGGTTCGTTGCATGTTGATGTTCTGGGATGTAGAAAAAAGTACAGTGTTTGTTGAACCCATCCACCTGCCCTGCTTGGACTTTTCAGCTTTAACATTCGTTCCTGTTCTGCCTCATTTCCCCTGATGCCAACGGGTGCTGTTAAACCAACAGCAACCAGTCGGTATCGTGCCGTCATTAAAGGATAGCTTTTTTTTTGTCAGTGTCTGACGCTGCAAGTCACCGCCCAAGTGACGGATTTCGACAACATTGGAGTAAGACCAGTTTGGAAAGGGAACTTATTTAAAAAGGAATTACAAATTAGCTGGACACCATCTTGTAATCGGATCATTTCAGCCATGACACAGCAATCCGGAACTTAATGAATGTAGGCAAAGTGGAGAGGCGAAGGCCCCTTCCCATCTTCTTACCATCCTACTTCTGGTGTCTTGTTTGTGCCGCACGCAGCTTCCAAACAGGCCTCCATAGAGTGTGTCAGGGCTGACGTCAAAACCCGGAAGTTCAGCATCTCGCTGGTTCGCGGAAGAGAAAGTGAATGTGATTTTAGCATTGCGTTTTGGATTATGTCAGAAAATAAGCTCTGTGGCTAACACAAGTTTATGATACTTACAGGTTTTGCTCAGCGAGATAATCTTCACATATGAACACCTTTCATACATTTGAAGCTTTAATGTGATCGCCAGAATTAAAAAGCCAACATTAGGCTTTAACGGACTATATGACTACTCCACGGTCACATGACTCTTGACGTCACCACCACTAAGCTTTCAACAGATTTCGGCTGCTTTATTTTTAAAAACATTGTATAATGGGGAAATCGGAGTGTTTCAGCTAAATAAGAAGGTGTAATGGCGGACTGCCAGCACTCTCGCCTGTTCGGGGTGATGATGTTTAATGTCCCTGACAGGGTTTGTAGTCGTATTGAGCAACTTGTTAGCAACCGCCTTTTTTACGACACGTAAAAGCTTCAAAATTCACAAGTAGGGTATTTACTGAGGTGTTTTATGCCATAGAACAAAACCTGAAACTCGCTTAAGCTTTTGTTAACCACAGACCTTATTTCAGGCATTTTACCAAAATCCCATTCAAAAAAATGTATTGACTTTTAGACGAGGGAACTGGAAGTGCTAAAAGCGCTAACATAGTTTTGGGTTTACTGGCACACTCTACTGTGGTCTCAACTAGACAGCTGTGAAGTTCAGTGACTGCATCTTGCATGGTTGTGACATAATTGCCTTAACAAAATCAACTGACCTAGCAAAATAAATTTTCAAAATGGCGCATGTTGTAGTTTAATGGATAGGTGCTGACCTGACCACATGCTGCCACAATGGCACAGACTCACAAAGTGAAAACAACATGCCTGTATTGTAAGAATGGTTTAACAATACAGGCAAAATAAAGTAAATCAGGAAAAAACCCTCTAATCCTTCTCCATGGCTTCATGAGCACACTCTGGCCCTCAAGAGACATGTTTTTGGAGGGCTAATAGGTTACAAGTCTCCACTGACATCCTTTGAAGTCAAATGGTCAACTATCAGACTGTGGCTTAAGTGCCAAGATCAGATCATCTCTCCAGTTTGATTTTCCAAAGAGTTTTCTTCAATGTTCATCATGCTGTGAGTGGTTCCTCCCCCTTTAACACTGAGTTTATCCCTGAATTAGTGGAGGAACTTCTGAATTATTTTTGCTCAATATTAGGACTCTTGATTGTTTCAGACATGCATGTACTGTCTGTTCCCCTCTCACAATGTGCAGTGCCGACTCCGTTTCAGCCAATTTCCCTCTCAGTCCTACAAACCACTGTCTCTCAGATTAAATCCTCATCACAGCTCGATATTACTCCCTCTAAACTTTGAGACAAATTGCCCACTGTCAGTTCCTGCATCATATAAATTGTTAATTGCTCCTTGGACTCTGGTATTTTCCCTTCTTCTCATTTTAAACATGTAGGTGTACAACCCACGTTCAAGAAACCTATAATCTTGACCCACTCACCCTCAGCAATTACCGACCTATTTCTAAAAACAGCTTTCTTAATTAAAGGTGTTAAGAACGTTATTGCCTCTAAACTGATTGCTTATAAGACTGCTATCAGCATTTTCGATAACTATCAGTCTGGTTTTAGAGCTCTACACAGGACTGAGATGGCCTTAGTTAAGGTGACAAATGACTTACTCCTCACTGCAGATAAAAGTGTAAGCTCCTTCTCGGTCCTGCTAGACTTGAGTGCAGCTGTTGATACAGCAGACTAGTCCATCCTTCTAGTGTGTTGGTCTAAATGGGCCTGCTCCACTACCTGTCAAATACAACTTGTTTTGTTGATGAAAATTCCTCATTTTCAGTCATGGCATTCCTCAAGGGTCAGTCTTGGGCCTCTTACTGTTCTCCGTCAATACGCTGCCTCTGGGTCAGGTCATCAGTAAGTATAATGTACGGTACCATTTCTACGCTGACGACACCCAGTTATATGTCCTCTTACAACACACTGATCATAGCAGCCTAACTCAACTTATCACCTGGCTTTCTGATATCACTTGCTGGATTTAAACATCCTCAAATTTAACAATGACAAAACGGGAATTATTTTGTTTGCCACACCCACTTCTGTCAGTCATTAATTTGCAAGCTTGGAGCCAGGTTACATAAATCAGTATCCAAGTATCCATCCATCTATTTTCTTCCCTTGTCCTGGGCCGGGTTGCAGGGGGCAGCAAGCCAAGCAAAGCACCCCAGACATCCCCCTCCTCAGCAATGCTTTCCAGCTCCTCCTGGGGGACCCAAAGGCGTTCCAGGCCAGATGAGATATGTAATTCTGGGTCTGCCCTGGGGCCTCCTACTACAGGCGTCCAGGGGGCATCCTGATCAGATGCCTGAACCACCTCAACTGACCTCTTTCGATGCAAAGGAGCAGTGGCTCTACTCCGAGCTCCCTCCGGATGCCCAAGCTCCTTACCGTGTCTCTAAGGATGCGCCCAGACACCCCATGGAGTCACTTATTTTGGCCACTTGTATCCACGATCTCATTATTTCGGTTACTACCCAGAGCAGGTAAAACTAAAGCAACTGTGAGAAATATGGCTGTTTTATCAGTTCCTTCTTTTCAGGAATTGGATTTTTTTTTTTACATTGCTCTCCACACAGGTATTAACCAGGTTTCCCTCTACGTATTATCATGAATTGGGCCAAAACACTCTACACACTACCAGCGTTATCACCAGTTCAACAAAACAAGTTCACATAAGCCCAATTCTGGCCTCCCTGCAGTGGCTCTCTGTTCATTTTTGCATTGATTTTATAACATTTTATTGTTGACATTTAAGGCTTTAAATGACCAAGCCTCTAATTATGTTAAAGATTTACTAACCTCTTGTGAGCCTGTGCACCCTCTTACATCAGCTTATAGTGGCCTTCTGTTCGTTCCAAGAGCACAGCTGGTGACTAAGGGCTATTGGGCTGTTGCAGTCTGGGCCCCTAAATTCTGTAATGGCCAACCTGCTGAGATTAGGTTTGCAGAAGCGATCACTGTTTTTTAATCTCTTCCTGAAACATTCTTTGAAAATACACTGTTATCTCTGCTTTTTAGTTCATTTATTTCTAGTGTAGTGTAGTATATCATAAAGTGCTTCATAAATAAAGCTTATTATATTACACAAGGGGCAGCACTGGTGTGAGCATGTTGCTTCATGTATTGCTGAGACTCTGAAATGCGATGCAGAAAGGTCAGTGTGAGTAACAGATCCATGACTCTGACGGTTTATTAATCTAAACACAGCACAGTGTTATATTATACTTTAAAACAAGATTGTACAACTCTTGAAAGTTATCACAGGGGCAACAGTCCAAGTGTGAACTGGATGTTACAGATTATACAAACAGGACTGAGTTCCTTCACAAATTTAATTGGCCAGCGCAGCTCCTCAACCTTTTTGCTGGACGATATATAAATAAAAGTGTTTGTCAAAGTATACGAGTAAATAGGAGGCAATTGAAAACAGAGCTATGATTAGCCAAACAATTAACACCATACTGTGGGTGTCCTTTCTTGTAACAGCATGTAACCTAATGTTGATATGATGCCACCAGTGTGAAAGTATGTGCCCCTTACATACAGAGACACAAACAGTGTAATAAGCCCTATTAAGATTCCTGCAGCCCCTTTTCCTCCAATCGATTCACAGTCATTATGCAGAGTAATGGTGTTTGGGGGAGCGTGTGTGTATACAGGAACACATTTAAAAAATGTGTTTGTGCATGTGCAAGTACCCCCATGTGCATGTTTTATATTGCTTGTAATGGTAGAGATATTTTTAATGCCTCCTCTCCCCGGGCCGGCTGGATGTTTCAGAGTCAGCGGGATTGGAGAAGGCGGAAATATTAGCATGTGAGGAGGGAGGACTGAGCAGACCTTTGCTGTGTGCTGCCTGTGCAATCCTTATCTTCTCGTTGCAGGGTCTGCTCCGTGGAACCGAGCCCTCCCAACTATGCTAATGCCACCAAGCCGGGTGGGGACGCTAATGCTCTCATCCCAGACAGGCCGTTCTTAATGTATATTATTACCGCCTGTGTGTTCAGGGATGGAGACTCAGCATAGACTTAATTGATGATATGGCGGTTCAGCTGGGTCTTTCCATGGGCTTGTCAACTGTTGGTGGGTCTCTGTGTAAATGAGCCACCATGGATGCACACATGCAAGCATGCACACACACACACACACACACACACACACACACACACACACACACACACACACACACTTGATTTACTGTCAGAACTGTAAAATAGTATTGCAGAGGGAGGTTGTATAATTTTCAAGGTTAAGTATAATGATTTAGAATTTTGGAAGAAATTAATACAAATGTATAGAACATATATGTTTAAGTTATTAAACTATAAAAAGAAAAAAACAATGATGTGGACTGTGACAGGATTTGTTTTGTGGTTTGGAGAAGGTGGACCCAAACGCAGGAGACAGCAGGAGCACAAAAAGATCACTCTGAATCCCAGGAAACAGCAACTGAACATCACACAACCAAATCAAGGATCCAACAGAGAGTGAACTGAAAACCAGGACTTAAATACAAGCTAGACTGACGAGGGGATGAAGTGCAGGTGGAGAAAAGGGTGGATGAGCTCAGGTGAGGGGAATGATGTGGTGAGGCAGGGAGCTGATTGGCTGGGAGCAACTCAGTAGCAGGGACGGACTAATGATGCTAACACAGTGCAGGTGTGTAGCTGGGTAAATGAGGGAAAGGCGGTAAATGGGGGAGGAAGAACAGGTGAGTGAAACTAATCAGGGCGAGGCTGACAAGGACCAATGTGGGAGAGGGACAGGACAAATACTGTATCTCTCTGGAGATGTCATTACTGTAACAGTCTTCAATCAATCAATCAATTTTATTTATAAAGCCCAATATCACAAATACAATTTGCCTCACAGGGCTTTACAGCATACGACATCCCTCTGTCCTTTAGACCCTCACAGCGGCTAAGGAAAAACTCCCCAAAAAAACCCCTTTACCGGGGGAAAAAAATGGTAGAAACCTCAGGAAGAGCAACTGAGGAGGGATCCCTCTTCCAGGACGGACAGACGTGCAGTAGATGTCGTACAGAACAGATCAGCATAACAAATTAACAGTAATCTGTATGACACAATACAGTAATCGGTATGACATCCTCGGTAATGACAGTAGCTTACAACAACATTCATGAAAGTAATAATACTGTCGTTATAGTTCTGGCTACTGTGGTACAATATGTTGAAAGTATATATTAGTATCAGGCAGTCTACATGTATGATAATATCATATGTCTATAATAGCAGTAGAAGTATGACTAATGATTAATGATGACAGCAGCAGCAGCAGCAGGAGGCATCTGGCAGGACCACGGCAGCAGCACAACCACACACGTCACACTATCCAGGCACCGCTGCAATACGAGTTAACCTGAGAGACAGTGGAGCACAAAGGCTCCGGAGAAGAAACCGAGTTAGTGACATCCAGAATGGCCGAGTAAAATAGATACAGTAATAGGATACGAGAGAGAGAGGGAGAGAGCGAGAGCGAGAGCGAGAGAGAGAGAGAGAGAGAGAGAGAAGGTGCCCGGTGCATTAAAGGTGGTCCTCCGGTTGACTAGGCCTAAGTCAGCCTAACTAGGGGCTGGTACAAGGCAAGCCCGAGCCAGCCCTAACTATAAGCTTTATCAAAGAGGAAAGTCTTAAGTCTAGCCTTAAATGTGGAGACGGTGTCTGCCTCCCGGACCGTAACAGGAAGATGATTCCACAGGAGAGGAGCCTGATAGCTGAAGGCTCTGGCTCCTGATCTACTTTTGGAGACTTTAGGGACCACGAGTAACCCTGCGTTCTCAGAGCGCAGAGTTCTGGTGGGATAATAAGGCACTATGAGCTCTCTAAGATATGATGGAGCTTGACCATTCAGAGCTTTATAAGTTAACAGTAGGATTTTAAATTCAATTCTGGATTTTACAGGGAGCCAGTGCAGAGAAGCTAAAACAGGAGAAATATGATCTCGTTTCTTAGTTCCTGTTAGTACACGTGCTGCTGCATTCTGAATTAGCTGAAGAGTTTTTAATGATTTACTAGAGCTACCTGATAGTAGAGAGTTACAGTAATCCAGCCTCGAGGTAACAAAAGCGTGGACCAATTTTTCTGCATCTTTTTGGGTCAAGATAGGCCTAATTTTTGCAATATTACGCAGATGAAAAAATGCAGTCCGTGAGGTTTGTTTTAAAAAAGAGAAGACGAAGAGAAGAGAACTTATGACTCGGTACATTCTCTAAGAGAAAGAATTGTACTGCCTGTAATTATAAATCAGCTCATAGTCAGACTGATTAATTATAGTGTAAAGAAAAGTCTGAATGTGTAGGCCTGGCAATTGACAGACACTTGTAACCTAGTCTGGTCCAGATAGGCTTAAATGATTATTTTGTAGGATTTTTGGGCTTCAAAAATTTCTAATAATTAAAATAATAATATTAAACTTTGTTTCTATGACAGTACAATACCACACAATATGATGTGGCTGATGAATACCTTTGAAATATTCAAATTTAAGAGTGATAGTAAAGTATTAGCTTCAATTTAAAATATTAGATCTGCTCATACCCATTGTATATTCACAAACACTCACACATAATGTGCCTCCTAAACCCAATTACATGCGTAAACACAAGCCTTACTTTAACCTTAGCTAAATTCAAATTTAACCTGAACCCTAAAGTCATCTCTAAACCCTTAAACAGACCCTCAAAGAAGTTAAGACCAGCCAAATGCTCTCACTTTCCAAAAATATGCGCTAAAACTTCCGTTGGTCTTCACTCAAATAGAGATACACAATGACAGAAACATATTTTGAAGAGGAGTTATTCAAAAGACGCAACACGAAGGCCTAATCCTTCATAGTTATGGCCCCTTTAGTTTTTTAACACAACTAAAAGTCTACTGTAATGTTTTATCGTCAAGATGATCAATGTTTAAATTACTTCTTAATGCACCTCGTTAAATTAGATCTACTCATTTTCCTGCTGGATAAATCCAAAATCTCTTTTCGCATCACCAGTGCCTACAGTAACACAACAGCAAAGTGTAGTGACTGCACCTGACCCTTCAGACATCAAACTTGTCAAATGTTTGGAGGAAAGGCGGATGGTGTGAAGGCCTTGACATCACTCTCAGTCAACAGAAAGAAGCTGTATTGTTGTTGACAAGTTTAACCTGCTTGAGATGCAGGAATAGTGAAAGTCAAATACAAGGAAGAGGGAACATCCAAACTCAAAGACTCCGCAAAGGCTGCTTCTTAGAGTCACACCACAAATCAACTGTTACAACTCCAACATCCAGCCATCACACGACTTCAGTCATACCTGTTGGGCCCACCTGTGCTGTATCCTCTGCCATCCGCTAATGTCATTACATACTGTTCGGGGTCACGTCTAATCACATTATATCCTGTGTGTCATGCTGTCAGAGACGTGGGATCTGGCAGACGCACTTAAACATGGGACATGTGCTGAGGCAGATTAAGGCACAGATTCAAAAAATCCCGCTGATCTCGTGGCAGTTAATGATTCACAAGCTGTTTCCCCAATTTGTCATGAAGCACTTTGTTGTGGGAAAGTGTAGCTCGGAGACAACTTTGTGTGGCTGCCATGTTTCAGCAAACCAAATCACTCTCCAGATAGTGTGGCTGCAGCTGGCTCGCTTTTGACTTTTTGAAACATGCTGTGTTTTTACAAGTTAAACTGTGGCTTTGCAGATCTTAATGAGATGTGCTGTGATGAGTCTTTGTGAATTCATGTTTGATTTGTAACATTAATTGCAGGGATGGAAATAAGCATCCACCACTGGTCAATTGTGGGTGAATTTGAACAACCTACCAGCAGTGTTGGCTGGTAAACAAAGGGGGCATTTAACACACAATACTATTGTTCCATGGAAAAGTCAACTTGGTATCCTACTATGGGCACAGCTGAGCTGCTTTTCAGCTGGGACGTGGCGGCCAGAACTGATCGTGGCCACTTCAGACAATGCTTGTGATTCCATCAAACCTGCCACAGAGCTTTTCAGAAGCTGCACTGCATGTTTTCCAAATGAACACCCTGCAGACTCCTGATCATATATCACATCACTACAACACCATGGGCCATGAGAGGTTCATCTTAGAAGTGAAAGTGGGAATAATTATGAGGATAAGAGCATTTTAATAACTAAAACAGAGCCACAAATCTTTGATCCGTGTTGCTCATAACTGGACTTTAAACAGCCTATGCAGCTACTGTCAGTTAGCTATGTCTCATCCTGCACCCTCTCAACCAATCAGAGTAATACTCTTCTTCTTGAGATTTCTCTTCTGATTCCTCTTTTTTGGATTCTTCTTCTCCCGATTGTTCATTTTCTGATTCTTCTCCTTGGATTCTTTTTTTTTCTGTTCTTCTTCCAATTCTTCTTCTTCTTCCTCAGGTTTGTCTTTGGATTCCTCTTCTTTGGATACTCCATCTTTGGATTCTCCTTTTTCAGATTCTTCGTCTTCAGATTTTTCTCTTCTTTTCTTCCAATTCTTCTTCTTCTGATCCCTTTTCTCCCAATTCTTCTTCTTTTTCTGATTCCTCTTTGGATTCTTCTTCTTTGGAGGTGCAAACTAACTTTAAAGGTGCATACTGCCATTTACTGTAAAGGAGTGTATATTCATTTTTCCCCTGCTGTTTGAGTGTCTGTATTTTGTTGTAGCACATTTTAAAAGTGTGTATGTGTGTGTATAAAAGGATAACCATAACTGATTAACTGAACAACAAGTCCAAACTGCTCCATTCAACTAATGTAATTTTTTTCAAAAGTCAGAGAAATTATTATATTGACAACATTTAAGCAGCAGAGCCCAAAATATTTCCCGACTCTATTTCATCTTGTTTAATCCTCTCTGTTACCCCTTTTCAGCCAACATGGAACCTGTTCTGTTCCATTGCGGCACCTAGTTATGAACCGTTAAGAGCATTTTGACCAAAAATAAGTGAGTTCAGACCCCAAAAAGTTGGTTCTCAGCTTAAGACAAACAAACTGCAGGTTAAAGTGCGAACTGTGACGGCATCAGTGTGTGTGTCATATTCTGCAGACTGAAAAGAGAGGGTGGCGAAGGAAATGATGGACAGGTCAAGTGAGAAAGACTGTGCAGTGGTGTCACTGATAGTTGGTCCTTGATTGTTATTGGGGGTAAAAACAAATAAATGTGCATTGTGCAACGCCCTCCGTTAAAGACACGTCCTTTGTTACAATGGTTCTGCTCAAAACTGGTGGGAACAGGCTGAATCACTAGATAGCATCAAGGCTCCAAGAATCATGAATGAAACCACAGCTAACTTGATGGAAAAGGGGTGTGTATGGTTAACACTCATATCCTCCAACCCCACACATCTAGTCTGTAACAAAAGGTTTCTGATTACATCTGGATCATTCTGGCTCATCTGGCTCCTCCAGGTCCACAGAAGATAGACAGTTTCACGGGCTGAACAATATCCAACATTAGACTAAAACCAGTTGAGTTCCCCTCTAAGCCATTAGGCACCAGGAAAGTAACTGAATTTGAATTAGTTGCCCAAATTAAAGCAGCTTCAGCAGGTTGCTCTAAATCATGACCGTGTCCATTTTTCAGTCCATTTGTGAATCCATTATGTGATCACCTCTCTTTTTCTGTGGGACTTGGGGAATTGAAGCAGAGCTGCACAATATCAGACAGACTTGGATGTGTGAAGTGATATGGGCAGTGATGACAGCAGGTGAGAAGAGAGGAGTAGAGAGGGACTAATAATTTGTCTCTTCACCCTGCATGATAGATGCTTTCATACTCTTTGTCTGTGGCTAATGACAACGGGGACTGAGAGCTACGAGGGGAGTTCAGCTGCTCAGTGTATCAAGCCTGTCTCCTAGAAATTATGTTTTGTATATTACTAAAGTGCTTTCATAATTACGTTGTGGTGACAACATAATTGCTGCATGGATTATGTTCAGAGACAATGTTTCTTTGAGTTAATGAAACATACAAAGTGATGATGTCATGATCCTGGGTTTGCATCCAGAATCTTGTTTGTGGTTAGGTTCAGGCAACAGCAGCACTTTGGTTAAAGTTAGGGAGAGTTTGTGACTCTGATTAAATGTTAATTAAAAAGAAAATAATTTTAAAAAATGCTGCCATCACTATGAAAGGATGTGGTTTTGCAAGATTGCCTATTTTGGTGGAAAACAAATAAAATATGTTGTCTGTGAACATTTTTCCGATACTTTCAATATCAACAATTTTGCAACTTGCAAGGTACTTTAATTAGCAACATTCTATCATTATTTTAATAGAAAACATAATTTGTTCAGCATTATCTTTCCCTCAAAAACATATTTGCCTTTTTAAATTAGTGTTTATATAAACAGAACGTCTAGGAGACAGCAAGTGAAGAGCATCTATGAAGACTTTCAGAGGTTATATCCAAAGAAGCTGCCAAATAGACTTCTCTTATTTTGGTTTGCACATCTGCTGTTTTTTTGTTAAATTGATTTGTATTTCGCCCAGCTCAGCTCGCTGCTGATTTCAACTTGTCCTGACATTTAGGAGCAGAGTTTGAATGTCTGCAGCACTAACAGAGAGCACTCTCCTCCAAACCAATTATGTAAGCTGCTGTAATGTGGCAGATTTGACAGCGGCCATGAGCCTGTTGTTGCTTTGCATTCACTATTACATTATATTCTGCTTATATTGAACTTGACTTGGATGTGGAATCAACTCTAATATTTTGGACGAAAAGCAACGATGTTCAGGTTTCCAAACTCTCTAAAACATGACATGTTATGAGATGCAGGCGGTAGCAACACATGTCAAGTCAATCAAGAGAAAAGTACTCAACGTTTAACTGAATGTCATTGAGTTTTGGATTGTTGAGACAACAAACAATTTTATGACATTACTTTGGACTCTGGGAAATTGTGTTGCTACAAGCTAAATGATAAACCGATCAAAACAGTTCACTGGGAGTGTTGGAAAAGAGGTTTAAGACACTGACTTTTACATCACAACATCCTCTAAGAGGATCCAAGTGCAGACTTTCAGACAGAACAGGTTTAATAGAAATAGTGGTCAATAAACAGGTGATGCAGGCAGGCATGGTGAAAACAGGCTGGTGTGTATTCACTGAGGCTTGATGAGGAGCAGGTGCGGCTATGAGGGGATGAGTAACAGGTGTGTATGTAGGAAGGGTCAGGTGATTGGCAAGGGAAACTCGCTGAGGACAACTTGTGGAGAGGTGGGGAATGACAGGCTCTGGAAAGTTCCACAAGGAATGCATGTGGGAGGGAGGAGGGAGATCTGAGGCTGAAGACACAGGGCAGACAGAAAACAAAAATATATATATATATGTCAGTCATTTTTGGAATAGTCATATGGGTAATTTCTGTAAGCACTCACATGTATGAGGACTTGTTGAGTTCTCACAACTGCACAATAACATTATCACCTTCTAAAACTACTACAAATACTTAAACTGGACTTTTTACGCTGATTGTCGAGTTAATACTTGTATCTTGGGTTTCTTCTACAACATGTTAACTTGCTTTAATGTTCCAACTGTCTGTGTTGGAACACAGTATTCAGCCTCTGTTTGAAACTCTGCAGGGCGGCAGTAGCTCAGTCCACAGGGATTTGTCTTGGGAACCAAAAGGGTCGTGGTTTAAGTCCCCACCCTGACCATATATGGAGTGTGGACTGATAGCTGGAGAGGTGCCATTTTGCCTCCTGGTCACTGCCAAGGTGCCCCAGAGCAGATACCGGACCCTCAACTGCTCAGGGTGTCTGTCCACGGGCAGCCCCCTCATTGTGACATGTCTGGTAGCCTGGTTTTATCTCGGCGTCTCTGCACCATCATCACAGATTGGTGGAAAATCACCACTCGAAGCTTCTAAACCAAAATCTTGACAAAAAATGATCTGAAATCAGAGAGAAATTCACAAAATCAGCAACAACGATGACGTTTCCCCGATGTTAGCATGTACATACTATTAATGTCACAACACAGAGACATTCGTTTTAAATATTTTCTTAAATTCATAATTTTATGTTTGCTGTGGCTATTTTGTTTTAATACATGTTTACTTCTATCTGCATTGCATGACTTGTTTGCCACTAAATACCTGGCTGAGTTATGCCTGTTCTGCATAGACATATTTTTTTAATCAATTGGACACACGGGTGTAGTAGCAGGAGCCAATAGTGCACCTAAGAGGAGGCGCTCAGGTTTCCGAAATACGGAAGCAAGGACAGAGGCAGCCACAAAAGATGGAGTGAAGAAGGAGCAGCAACAGAGCAGTGAACAGCACTGAAGGAAAAGTGCCAGAATGCAGCAGAGGAGACCAACTACAAAGTAAGAGCTACCGAGGCAGCAACCACAGGCGGCAGATACCAGCAGAAGTCAGAGCAGGATCCTGCGCATTACGGAAGTCGGGCAGAGTTAAGAGCTCTGGCCACGTGTGTCAGCACCAACATTAACCAGACGTGGGGTGATGAGAAGAAGAGAAGAAGTAAGGTGGGAGCTGTGTGGGAGCAATTACTGCCGTCTTTGCCTTTTTTAAACAGGGTACTAACAGAGCCGGAGGCAAACGGAAGGACAGCAGCCCAGAGAGAGTAGGTTATGACAGCACACCACACAGCAGCCTAAGGCCAGTATCTCTGGAGCCAAGTGCAGTTGGTCAGCAGAAAATTACACTTAAGAGTAAAGGACATTCGAAATTATTTGAACTTTGAATTGTTTTTTTCACTGTTTTGACCTTTTCTGTTTATGGACATATCACTTTCTTTACATTATTATTACGTCTCCATGCTGGTGATAGCTGTGGATGGAGGCATCATGTACATCTTGACTTTCTTCAGATTTGGCACAAACATACATTTGGACTTGATGAGGAGCTGGTTACATGTTGATGGTCAATGTTCATGGTCACTGTGACCTTGCATCCGTCTCATTCTCATAACTGCAGTATCTCACCAACACCTTGACTGAGTTTCCGTAAATTTGGTATAAACATCCATTTGGACTCAAGAAAGCACTGACCAGAATTTGGTGGTTGAAGGTCAAAGGTCAAGGTCACTGTGACCTCTTGATACACGTTTTTGGCCATAACTCAAGAATTAATACGCTTATTATGACAAAACTTAACACAAATGTCTAACAGGCTAAAATGATGAAGTGGTGACATTTTATATTCAAAAGGTCAAAGGTCAACTTCAGTGTGACATCATAATGTTCTGCACTTTTCTGGCCATTATTCAGCGTCATATCTCAGGAACAGAAGGGGAGACATCTGGTCAGATACTGAATTTGTGCGGATTGTATAGATCTTCTGTGCTGTGTGTGTGAAGCATCCATGTTCTCACAGACATGGAAGTAAACTGTAAGTACAACTTGACTGGTGCGCAGAGGCATACAGCTGTGAGGCAGTAATTTTAACTTTTTACAACTGATTTTTACTATTATATGTTTATTTCCTCACACTGTAATAACATACTCTGGTTTTTGACTCCTTGATTGCTCATTGTGTTTTCCACCCAATCCAAAGAACCCCTTCTTATCCCTGTTCCATAAACACTTGTAGTGGCGTGCACGGAGCGCACGACCATATAAAGAACTCTGTCAAGAGTTGACGTCAGCTCGTCTCCAAAGACAAAGATGAAAAAAGAAACAAACAAAAACAGAGTACTTAGAACAGTCTGAAGTCTGAAGTTTTGGCTCACAGGGATTATTTTTTACATTACATTACATAAGTTACGTCATTACTTGAAACTGTGTCCATGTTTAATGTGAACATATGACATTATAACTTGAGAAAAAACAAGGTAAAGCGTGATATTTCCCCCTTAAATTAATCTGTCGTGCAAAAGTTTGAAACAGTGTAACACTTCCAGATTAATGGGCAAATAATTAAAGTAACACACACACCAGACATGAAAGTAAACAAGGGTATACATACTGATAAGGCAGGGAAAATATAAAAGCGGAATGAGTAAACTCATACTTTCAAAGCCTCACTGTAAAAATGTGCTTTAAGAAGTGATTCAGAAGATTAAAGTGATTTTACCATCCTAAGCTCTTCAGACAGGGAATAGCAAAAACTCTGGGCTAAGACAGCAACAGAGAAAATTGGAATTTCAAAATACACTTCAAGAGCAACTCTGAGATTTAAGAAAATTAACATTGTTACATCAGCTAGACTGTCCCGAATAAAGGGAGGACGCAGAGACGATTAATAATCATCAAAATATGAGGTATTGCATCATCATCCAGTTTGAGTAAGAGTACACTCGCATACTGTATTTGGATAAATATGCATGTACAGAAAGAAGTATGTCTGCAGACACAAAGAAGCAGAGAGGCAGAGAGATAGAGAGTATGAGAGTGGCAGACAGACAACAAAATGTGTCAAAAATAATTTGTTTGAGAATATTAAGCTTCTGCAGCTCTGGAGAAATAAAAAAAGCACAGAAGCTTCTATTTCACATAAGCTGCTGCTTTATTCCACCACACAAACATAATGAGATACACAAGCCACTGGTGACAGTAGTACTGACAAAATATATTCAAGCAAAAGTACAAATGTTCCAGCCACATAAAAAGCACCGCCGTGCACACACACGCCACTGCACAATAATAAAGCACTTCTTTCAGGAATCGCATCCAACCTGTGAAGTGTGAACAGACTCTGCTGTTTCAAAGAAAATATGAAAAATAGCAGCTCATCACTGAGGCAGCCGGCAGGGACGCTGCAGTGTCTGAACACCTGAATGTATCAGACTGCACCTAATGACTTCATGCATGATGGAAACATCATGGACAGTAAGTTGTTGTCGTTGTTCCGCATCTTTTTGTAGTTTTGTATCTCCTTGTGGTTGTTTTGTGCCTGTTTAAGGTTGTTTTGTGTCTTATTGAGGTCATTGTTTGTATGTTTTGGTTGTTTTATGTCGCTTTGTAATCTTTCTGTGCCTCCTTATGGCTCTTTTGTGTCTCTCCGTAGTTATTTTCTTCGGTCTTTGTGTCCTTTTGTTCTTACGCTGCACTGTAACTTTTATTCCTGTATTTTTTTTTCCTGTCTGAGTCTTGTTTTTAATTTTATTCTACACTCTGTGGCTCTTTAACAGCAAAATAACAAGTTTCTTTTACACTTTGTCTTGATACTTTGAACTTTGAACTTTTCAATGAACTTGCCTTGTCCTGCCTTTTGTGGTCATTTTGAGTCTCCTGGTCAGTATGTGCTTATTTGAGCGACATTTTGTATGTGAAGGCCAGGGGGCTCCTGGGCATGTACCTGGCTGACCTGTTCGGTAATCCACCAAGGACAAGCAGCAGTGAAACTTTAGCACTGTTGAGATGATATAACGAAGATTACAGTATCGTAACCCTAGTTCTAGTATTAACACGGGGGGAGCCATCTACCGAGGGGCCTTGTCACTCTCCTACACTGCTCACAGAACAGGGTGTAGGATACAGACTGAGGCGTGTGCTGTGTTATATACTGTGGGGTCTGCATGTATTCAGATAGGAAAGTCCAGTCCAGTTCAGCTTACAATCTTCATCATATCCCAACTGCTGGGTAATTTCAAGCCATGTGTTGTGCTACTTTGGATGTTGAAGGAGTCGTCACTGTCTTGGTCGTACAGTGTTAGGTGTTGAGAAACCAAACTGATAAGACGTTCCACAATATGGGGTCAAGCTAAATGTGACCTGAAGATATGACATGAGTTGGAACAAAGGATTCTTTTACTCAAACATATATTTCCACAGGTGTTAATCTGCTGAGGTCCTTCTGAATGGCATGATATGGCCTACAACCATCTACCACCTTAAATCTGTGGGCGTTAACACCTTGCATCACAAACAATTCAAGCTTGCATTGTTAAATATTAAAATAATCACCATCTAAAGGAGGGTAGACAACCAGATGTCTGTTCTTCTTTGCCAAAACATGTCAACAATGTCACTAAATTTTCTTTTCTTTTTCTTTTTCTTTTCTAAAAATCTCAAGGATATTTACCGGATAAAAAGATCCACCAGATGTTCAGATTAAATACAAGGCATCATAACTCTGTGTTTTTTAATTGGAAAGACCTGCACGTTTTTGTTGATCCTATATGTGCTTTTGGTGGCAGTAAACCTAGTTATCCTTTCCACGACAGGCATTTCCATTTCAAAAGCTTTATAACTTGCTTTTCATTAACATAAAGCAGGATTTGCTCACTCGTAATTGCTCACTCATGCAGAGAAAGAGATAAAAACACACAACAGCATCACAAAAAGACTCAACTTTCCAAGTTTCCTCCAAATACAGACAGCTTTTACTTTTCCTCTGCATGTTTGACAGGACGTTTGAGGTCATCGCTGGTGGGTTAAGAACAGGTGATATATCCATCTATCTTCACAATGCTGCGCTCTGTGGGTGTTCATTTTGGATGCTACAGTAGTGGTGTCAGTCTTTACTGCTGTGGCTCAGGTTGAAACGTCTGCTCAAGTGCATTGATACAAGTGTTGTGTTCTGTGTGTAGTAAAGCTAGTGCGGCAGAAGCTTGTGGGACAGACCTGTCCCGAAAGGTCCTGAGGGAGGTGTGGGGTTTTAGTGTGTGTCTTTCTTTTGTGTCTGTCTCTCTTTAATGATGATGGCTGCACAGGTTTTTTTGTGTAGATGTGTCTCTGTGTCTCTGAATATGCTGGCACTGCTGCTGCTGCTGCTGTGTGTGTGTGTGTGTGAGTGTGTAGCGTAGTGTGTGCCACCAGTGTGCTTGATCAGCAGTCCTGCTGCTATCCCATTAACTCTGCTGCCGCAGGGCATGCTGGTGCGACCCAAAGGACCCTCGGTAACAGCAGGGCCCAGTGAGGTCATTTCCATTCAATCGCCTCCCTCCAACTGGCCCACTGCTGCACCATTCTGTGTGTGAGTAAGTGTCGGAGAGCGAGTTCAGATGGACGTTGCTAATAAACTGTTTAATGACGGGCACTCGCTCAAGATTAGAAAACAACATATTGCAGTGTTACCAAAATCTAAATAGAAATAGAAATAGAATCAGAGATATACCCCATTGATTGACTGACTAAAGGTATGCAGACATCATCATTAAGGAACATATGCTGCTTCTGCCCACAATATGAAAGACTGAGGAGAGATTTTTTTCCTGAGTAAAACAAGTATACATGAAGCTGTTAAGAATGAGTCCATATTCTTCTGGGAAAAAATGCCATGTGTATTTACACCATTTGTTTGCTTTCGTGTGTAAATCCCCATGCATGCATGTATGTATGTATGTATGTATGCATACCTTTATAAGTAATATATAATTTGCTTTTTCCATTTCTATCACTGACAGTTTGTCAGGTTAACCTTCATTAATTATTTCATTTCATGTATATTTTATTATCTTACCTGCTTAGCAACAATTAGTGTCACACATCAGTGCCAATACATCAGATATATAGTTGAAGCAAATGTATAATATGTGTATATGCATGAATAGTTTGTCCCTATGGGCGTGTGGGGTCACGCATTGCACCTATTCATGTCTTAATTATGATGGTTTGCCTTACAGAATATGACAATGCCAAGACATCTGTAATGCCCTTGGTTTACTGCAACAACAAAAAAAAGGAAGAAATAATAACAATACTTATTATTGTTATTATGTTCATGTTGGAAACTGAACTATTTACCCTTGAATTTTCCATCCATTTTTTCCAGGTTTTATTTTGCTATCTGCGCACAGTTGGTCTGCTGTGTCAAGAACACACAGGAGAAGGATTCACAAGGCAGAGTCACAAGCCCCTTTTACACTGCCAGATTTTCCGCGAATGTTGGGCCGCTGCAAGCGTTTAGACACACAGAGGCGGATTGGCGAGTTGATCCGAGGCGCCCAATTTTCCACCTCGTAGGGTAGACATATTGGTGGAACCCTTTTGGATTAAACAGACAGAGGTGTCCCTCTGCAATGGGAGGGGCTGTTGATGACGCCTCACGTGCGAGCCACTGGTGGTGGATAAACAGGAAACAGCTGATAGCAGGAATTAGCGAGCAGCTAGTAGCAAGAGGGAAATACAAACCTGGGGAGACAAGGAATTGCGCACCTCCTTGTCCTCGCAAACGAAGAGGCCATTAACCGTCAGATGACGGGGACGGTGAAGGACGGGCCGACTTACGAGAGAATCCCCGAAGGACTGACCAGCCGCGGCTTCCCTCCCACGTCACTGTTTACGTCACACGCTGAGCTACACGTAATCAGTAACACAAGCAAATGTGTCCAAATCAAAAGGCAAAAATGTTTGAAAACACTCACAAGGAACACTAGGAACATACTAGAACTCTCACTAAAAGGTAAAAATGATCGCTGAACTTTTATTCTGTTTTATTTAAAATATTGTGCACTGTTACATTCCATTCCAGATTCGTGCAAGTGAAGGTCTTGAGAAGGTTAACTTCAGCTCATTCTGTTCTTTTTGTACAGATAAAAAGGGAAGGCTACCTGTGTTTCCATGAGAACAAGTGACTTGTTTGCAGGCGTAAATGATGAAAGACATTTATTAAGTTAATGATATTGTGTGACCTGTGTATGCATGCTGCTGAACTCCATACCTGTGATATGGTCATTTCTTAGCCAATACAAACCACAGCTGTGGCACATGTGAAAAATGAGGTGCAATCAGCAGCGACACACCAAAGTCCTTATCCTTATGAGTCACACAGTTTTTAACACTACTCCAATAGATTCCTTGATTTTTTTAAAACAATCTCAAAGCACTTATATCAATTTCAATTCACAAATTTATTCACAAAAACAGTTTAAGAAAAAACTACATGTACAGTTCATCAGAAATGTTGGAGATGTGAAACAGAACATCCTGATAAGCTTTCCAAAGCTTGAGAACAGGGGCTGAGACATGAAGCAAATTGTATTTTAAAATGTGCTTATGAACACGTTGTCCAGATTTAAGAAAAGAAAGTGCATGAACATTTATAACCTACAGAACTCCTAAGGCCCTGATCACACAGAAGGCGTTTTGCAGGTTGCACGGACTCACCTCTTTATCCTAAGCTTTCCGTGTAATCAATCTACTGTTTATTTATTTTATTTATTCCACAGTGATCAGTATAGTTGCTGACATGTTGAGGCAGAGGGTCCAGGAGCTTCTCCTCCATCATGGACGTTTACAGGCATATTTTAGGATAATGTGGGACAGTTTGACAACCTGCTGTCTATCATCAGGCCGTATAGCTCTGGGTATCCAGCAACTGCTACCACCAGTTTCTCCTCCAATGTTTACCAACTGTACACTTGATGTCCTGACCACCACAGAAGGCCCGCCGCCTCTCAAATCATCCGACTGGACAAAAGGAAAAAAGATGACGATTAAAAGAGATGATGTGGGGCCTTTTTCAGCTTTGAAGTTTTTTCAACTCCAGGAGTTCAGAGCGCTCTGGCAAAAACGGCAGGTGCCTAGAACACAGAAATGTGAGGCACGTCACAACACAAAGCCACGAGCAAAAAACTTTGTTCTTATCAAAAACAATTACAAAAAGGTGCCTCCAGCTGGTAAAATGCAGCTAAAACTGATTCTTAAGTGAGGAGTATGTTTTATGTTTAAACAAATACTAACTCCGTGACGAACTTGTCTGAATTACGGACACATGATCCTATAAGGCCTCTGCTGTCTAGTTCTTCTATTGCATTTCTTGGCCTTCGGATCTCAACTCTGTTTTGACATTTTAATAGAGTTTTCTGAGCTGGAACATCTCACAGCAGCTCTGATACCTTTCCTATACTTCTAAAGAGACACTTTTATTCTTCCTGTGTTTTTTCGACTTATTCAACATTGCTGTGTGATGCAGTCAGCTTTCTGTTCCACGAGACAACCTTGTCTGATTTCGTTGTCAGTCTAGGTCTGCTAGACGTTTTCTCAGTCACACTACTCCTCCGTATTTAGATGCCTTCTGATAGTGTAAGCCACAGTGCTCAGAAGGTAATTTGAGTTTTTGGGCAACATCGCTGAGACAGTCTTTCATGCCTCAGGGTAATAATAGTGAGCCTTTTGTCTGTCATGAGCTGGCATTTTCCTGTCTTGATAGCTGCTGAGAATTCCACCAACTCTCACAATTTGATTTTAAGGATTGGTGAGCAGTGTTGGGGAATGGTAGTTCAATTACAATTTGCAGTAGTTAACTACTTTAGGGCATGTAGATAATGTGGTTAATTACAAATTACACCTTCATAGCATTCTCATGCACTTTATGTTGTGGCACAGTGCCACAGCTCATTGGCCACACCTGCTATTTGACCTAAATCTCCTTGGTTTGCAAGGAATGCTACGAAATTCATGACAAGTTTAGCATTTTCCTGATTCCACCCCAAAAACCAGCTCCCTACCGTCTCCTTAAAACACATCCTCGGGCTGCCTAGGTGAGGACTGGCCTGCCCCAGTCCCTAAACCAAACACACCTACACTTAACTGAGTGTCAGCTCGACTGCACCGCAGTGTAAGAATATAAGATCCAGACTTAGATTATAATATTTTACCATACTGTAGCATGGATGTAGTTGAACTACTTTTTGAAACTACATGTAGCTTGAACATGATAAATTGTGATTTTAATAATCATTTTTTGAGAATTGTTAAGATGTAGTTTTACTAGTTTTCATAGTCGTGCTTTGGTAAACTACAGTTTTTAATGTACATTCACGATCACTGTTGGTGAGGACTTCCTGTATATCTTGCATGAGCAGCGGTGAAAAAAATACTTTAGTGAAATGGTGAGATCACGTGTCCCATTTGTGATTTCAGCGTAAGACACCGACGCCAAAAGCCACCTTTCCCAACAATATGATACACCACCAGGCAGCGTCAGGTTGTAACGCAAACATATGGAACCTTTTGCTGCCAGTCGGCCAGACGGTACCTGTCATGGAAGTATGACATGCAGACCGGTGGTGTTGGTTAATAACGAGGCTGGACCGCACCTGTTGTGGCGTGTGATACGCTGCTGGACGGTGACAGTTTGAAATGCTGCTGGTAACAACATAATATAAGGAGCTGAAAAGCCCCTTAAGGGTGGGCGGATCCAACAAACCTAGGCCTTTCAGCTGGAGGGCCAGTGTTTGCTTCCTATATGAATGTTGTACCAAACCATTATGTGTTTTTTCCCCCCAAACCACATGCTTTTGCTGCACAGCATAAATTGACACTGGGATGCGGCACAGCAGTGCCCCCTAGCTGTATTTTGAAAGGTGCACTTTTATTTTTAAAGTCCTTTTGGTTGTTAAAGTCACATGGGTAGGGTCACAGGTCAGACCGGCCATCTTGTTTGTTATTGTGCATGGAAATGTGCTCCAGAGCATCCCTCTTTTAATCTGTTCCATCCACCACCGTTGAGCCCTGGAGAAGCTTTGTTTGTGAGTTGTATCTTATATTAAATTTATACAGTTCATAGTTTGTGGATATTGTGATTGTTTATTTCACATTTCTTAATGTTTAGAACCAAATGCTTAAAGTCCTATTTTTGATGTATGTAGCATAGCCACTTACCTAGCTCTATGTTTTAAGCTAACAGTATATTTTATAACACTTGTTTATGTATACTGTAAAAACATTTTTCTGTATTTATTTTTCAGTTTCACAAGAAACAGTTTCTGGCTTGTAAAGCAACTGACAAAGACAAACAGTAAACAGTCTCAACTTACTTCTACTTCTGAGTCTTCATTCACCTTTTCAACGCCAAAACAAGTGTTTAGCTATCTGTTACTCCATGCAGAGTCACGCACACGCAGTGGACAGAGTAGACACGCTGTCCCGGAACGGCACTGACCAAGCAGAAATATGAATGAATGAATGGATGAATGACTTAGAACCAAAAAAAAAAACATAATGAAAAAACAAGTGAGACAAAGGTAACAGAGTCTGAAAATAAGTAGGTAGAAGTAAAACTTATGTCCCTGCCTTGTCATGTCATGTATCATTTCAATAAATTCCCAAATTCATGTATATACAGCTATCCCCAGTCTAGTTACCACCCAAGTAAATAAATAAGTAATAAGCCCAGTTTATTTACAGTCCAAGTACGACCCAGTGTTACAAAATAAACATGCACTTCCCTAACACATCCTTTCCCCATCTATATATCAAACAAACATATCTTTTTGCTATAGTTTTTAAAATTGATTTATATTTGTGCTTTGTGTCAACTCATCATGCAGCCCGTTCCTCAAGTCCGTCCCACACACTGAAATACACACACTCTTCTTAGTTTTACAGACCCAGAAGTGAATTATTTATCACTTATTCATCACAAGGGCATGCAGCGGCATCACATTCACATGTTAAAAACCTTTCAGCACCGCCATGATGTCAAGACGGCTTGAGTAAAAATTAACGTGAAAACAATTTT